>CM041810.1:17078843-18278843 GCA_023376895.1 Aspiorhynchus laticeps | reverse complement strand
CACCGTGAGTGTGTATGTGTAGGGCAGAGATTAAGATAAGCATTGCCTGAACCACAATTCTGCTGAGCACTCAAATATGCTAATCTATAATCTGCCCTTTAAAGGCACCTGAGCGGAGTGTGCTCAATTTCCCAGACCAAACAAACCGTTCGTCATGAATGGCACGGAGGGACCAGACTTTTACGTTCCCATGTCCAATGTGACTGGCGTGGTGCGCAGCCCTTATGAGTACCCACAATACTACCTGGCTTCACCGTTGGCATTCTACTGTGTCGCTGCATACATGTTCTTCCTCATCGTGACCTGCATTCCCGTCAACGGCCTCACATTGTACGTGACCATTGACAACAAAAAGCTGCGAACCCCCCTGAACTACATCCTTCTGAATTTGGCCGTGGCCGACCTCTTTATGGTGTTTGGTGGATTCACGACAACCTTCTACACCTCCTTACATGGATATTTCGTCCTAGGACGTGCCGGCTGCAACTTGGAGGGTCTCTTTGCTACTCTCGGTGGTGAGATCGCACTCTGGTCTCTGGTCGTCTTGGCTGTGGAGAGATGGGTGGTTGTCTGCAAGCCCTTCTCCAAATTTCGCTTCACACAACTCCACGCCACCTTTGGTGTCGCTATTTCTTGGACAATGGCCTGTTCGTGTGCTGTACCGCCTCTCCTCGGATGGTCCCGCTACATCCCCGAGGGCCTGCAGTGTTCGTGTGGAGTGGACTATTACACGTTGAATCCTGAGACTGAGAATGAGTCTTTTGTCATCTACATGTTCGTTGTGCACTTCTCAGTTCCTCTCATCATCATTTCTTTCTGCTATGGCCGTCTGCTTTGCACCGTCAAGGTCGCAGCGGCCCAGCAGCAAGAATCGGAAACTACTCAGAGGGCCGAGCGAGAAGTTACTCGAATGGTAATCCTCATGGTCATCGCTTTCCTGATATGCTGGCTCCCCTACGCCAGCGTCGCCTGGTATATCTTCACCCACCAGGGAAGTCAGTTCAGCCCCATTTTTATGACCATCCCAGCATTTTTCGCCAAGAGCTCGGCACTCTATAACCCACTCATTTACGTCTTCATGAATAAGCAGTTCCGTCACTCCATGATGTTAATACTGTGCTGTGGAAAAGATCCTTTCCAGGATGAGGAGGAAGGAAGTTCTACCTCAAAGTCCAAGACAGAGGCCTCATCTGTCTCCAGCTCTGAATCTTCTGCCTGAGGGTCATGCTCTGGGCTATTTACAAAATATACAGTTCAGCTGTCTGCAACCTATGACAGTTACTTTCCTGTAACGTAATATGGGAAAATTCTGGCATGTCAGGTTGTATACGGATATTTCAGTGGACAGACATTTCAGTACAGCTCAGACTGTGGATGGGAACATAAAATTATCTTTATTAGACAAGAACAGCACTTTATTAGTACAAAAAAATTAAAAGGCTTCAAGGATGCACTGAATTATTAAAAAGTGACAGTTTTTACATTGTTACAAAATATTTTTTTTTCATATAATCTTTTTATTCATCAAAGAATCCTGAAATGTGTGTGAATATATGTATGTATATATATATGTATGTATATATATATATATATATATATATATATATATATATATATATATATATATATTAGTCAACATTTGAAGTGGATCAAAACCTTTCACCAAAGTTGTCCTAAAACCGTTCTCGTCTCAGAACAACTTTGATTAACTTTTTTGATCCACTTCAAATGTTGACTACTGTATATCATGTTTTCTACAAAAATGTTAAGCAGCACAATTGCTTTAACATTGACGATAATGAAAATGTTTCTTGAGCAGCAAATCAGCATGATAGAATAATTTCTGAAGAATCATGTAACAATGAACAGTGGAGTTACGGCTTCTGTAAAAATTCAGCTTTACCACCACATAAATAAATTACATTTTAAAATATTAAACTGTAGAATTTAGTATAATTTAGTTTCATGAATTTGAGCAGAACAAATAACACTGCTACATAGTGCCAGTATATACAAGTAATAAGTATAAGTAAGATTATAGCTGAATATTGATCATTGCAACAATGTTACCTTATACCAGCTGCAAAAGAATGTGCTAAATAGGACTGTGATAAATACAAAGGTGTTCAAATAATCTTTTTTTTTTATTAAATGTAAAGGGGAATGTAGATTTTACACAATGTTAAAATGATTTACTGTACTTTATGTACTGATATCTAGACTACAATATCAAACAGTTCATTGCAAAACTGCAAAATGTCTTTTTCTTACAATGATCAAGAGTCAAGACAAACTCAGTGACATTGACTGCCAAATGCAACTACAAACAAATGCATTGTCTGTTATGTGAGCAAGGAAAATTAAACATTTAAAGTGCAATAAATGTTTCCTTGATTTTTATTGGCATTTTAAGGTTTTTGCGCTATGCTCTTTGGAAACAAATGCCTATGAAACTCTGTAAAAAATGACCTTGAGGTAACTACGGCAACCCAGAAACCTCTTACCCTCCCCCTGATGTACAGCAGAATACAAATTCAAACCTGCATAAACAGAAGAGAAGGGCACGAATGCTAGCATAGATAGATAGATCTGTAGTGCATGGCACATTGTTCTTTGTTCAGATCTGGATGTTGGGAAGTCAGCATACTTTTGTACAGAAGGAAAGCAAGTGTCTGTAGCTTACGTCACTCCAATCCTGTTTTTTTCATTCTCCAAAATGTAGGCCTTCTATTCTTGGATGCAGCAGTGGGACTAAAATGAGGTCAAAATAACAGCCATTCACACCAGGTAGCTCAACTAACACTATGTCATTCCAGGAATGAATCAACTACTTTTGTCTTGTGCCAGATATTAAAGAGCTTTCTGTTGCACGTTCTTCTGCACAGTCACCTTTTCATGTGTTGAGTGAAAATCATGAGTTCTACCTTTTCAATATTTAGCTGTAGACCAAATCGTACAAGCATTAACTTTTTTGTTGTGCAAACCTAAATGACCTGAAAGTTTAATAAACATACATAAAGAGGTCTTTAAAATGCTTTTCTGTACCAGTAAAGTTTATTCTCATTCTGTAGTTATGTTGTTGAAGTGAGGACATACTAATTCCCGCTGATTCCTAACCACTCTATCCCTACTAGGGCTGCAGAGAACAAAGTACACCTGATGCATTTCTCTTTTTATGCATTCACATCATTCTTTTTAAGCCAGAGAGGAAGGCTCAGTCTCTTATTCATCTGATAACCCGAGAGGAGGAGTTCTCACTGGATTTTTAAAAAGCTGTCGACTCCGTGGGTAGTGTATTGAATCTCTTTTCCTTCACCTTTTGAACTGCCAAGAAGATAAAGAAGTCTTTGTTCTCTCCTCCTCTTTATTTTCCAGACATGTTGGCAAAGTGCTAGAGAAGAACCTAGTACAGATAAACAGTCTCTACCTCCCACACGCATCCATCTTGTATAAATTTCGCATGCCAAGTTATCCTCCGCTTGACCCGCTAACTAGCCTATTTCCTTTTTGTGCAAAGCTTGAGAATTATAAGAAAGACCATCAAAATGTGTATATATACTGTTTTATTTTTTGAACATTATCATCATAGTTTTTATTTCATTATCCCTTCATTCTTTTAAAATGATCACCTCTGAATGTACACATACTGCAAACTGTCAAAAATATACAAACGAATGCAGGCTTGTGCTATACTCTGGTCAAATGTCTAAAAAACAGTGGCACTGGGGAAGAGAGAGAAAATAAAAGAGAGAAAAGACATTGAAAGTGTAAAGACATGCACAGTATATGTCTGAGCACCACATTGACTGAGCTGCTCGGTGCATGAGAGGGCTCTCTGTAACAGAATATTTCATAATCAGACAGTAGTCCAAAAGGCTGTCCTTTGTAAAACAAAACGAAAGAAAATCAAAAAAGAAAACACCAAGAATGGTACTGTTAGGCACATAATCGTTTTCTTTATACATAGTTGTCAATCTCTGTAGAACTGCTAGCAGATTTATAAAAAGGGTCATAAAAGAAGCCAAAATGATGCTTTGATGGAAAGAAACAAAATCATTCTTCTGCTGTTGAGAGTTGTAAAGATGTTCAACCATGAGAAAACACCGGATTTCAAATCAATAATTTAGTATCCAGGGTCTGCGCAGTCCTTGGATGAAGGCTCGTGTGGACAGTGGGTTCTGGGAATGGCGCCCTTCATAGCCGACCCATCAGATGCTGAGGTCTTTAGGGCTCTCTTTGTAGGCATTCCTCCTTGGCTCAGGTACACTGTTGTTAGCTCTACTGTAATTGGATCTGAGTGTGCTATAATAATCACTCAGCTGGGATTCGACTTCCTCTTCCTCCTCATCGCGGTACCCTCTGATGGGAGACAGGTCTCGACCTAGACTTCTCGTCCGGTACGAGTTTGAAACCGGAGACTCGACTCTACGATATCCGTTCTGTCTGCCCCCACTTCTCACAGGGGAGCGGCCCCTCAACAACGAGTTGTAGTTCTGGAAGGCTGAATCCGAGTCGGGTGTCTGAATGCGGGGAAAGGTGCCGTCTCGAGAAGCCCCGCGGAGAAGGGTCGAGTCGCGATAGGCTCGCTCCATAGGGGAAAGGGCGTCAAGGTAGCTGGGTGGCTCTCTTGGTAGGGTGTCTTCCAGATCGAGCCGGTCCAGGGACGCTGTCAAACGTGGAATGCTCTCGGATCGGGATGGAGGCTTCGGAGCAGGAGGCTCTTTTAAGGTCATATCCAGCCCCCTGTCGAAGTCACCGTTGTAGGGTTTATCTGAGGAAGCCGCAGGTCGTCTCGAGGGAGACTGGTATCTGGATCTTTGAGGGGAACGGTAGGGGGATCTACGGCGGTAAGGAGAGCTGCGGCGATAACCGGATCGTTGGGGTGAGCGCTGAGGTGAACTGTGTCTGCGAGGAGAAGAGTGGCGATGGTGGCGTCTCTCTGGTGAGCGGCCGTGTCTCCGGTCGTATCGACTGTCCAAGGTGTTCTCAGCGCTCCGAGCTCTGCGCCTCTCTGGGGAGCGGTGCCTCCGGTGGTGATGGTGGTTCTGGTTGTGACTGTGGTGGTGGTGATGGTGTGAGTCATCTTTGCTGGACCTCTTCTTGTCGCCCTTTCTCTTGTGAGGCTTTGAGGTTCCACTGTCCTTGCTGTGCCCTTTGCTCCTGCTCTTCTTTTCAGGGGAGCGGTGTCTGTGGTTGTTGTGGCGGTGGTTTGACCGGTGGCCGTGCTCCTGTTGGCCTGACTCCCATGCCCTCCTATCGTCATTTTGTGATGATTTGTGAAGGTCTGGTGGATAGCTGGACTCCGATGGTGGGTGGGGCCGACTTTCGAGAGGAGCTGCGTTCACTTCCGAAACAGTTTGTGCACCGGCGCCGAGGCCGTTGCCGTCGTTGATGCCGTCTGTAAGATATGAGTAATTATGGGTGAACTCAGTTGTCACATACTGGCTGAACAAGTATCATGTTTGGGATGAACTGTGAATGTGTCTTGTCTTTATTATTACTATATTTTCGAAGCTCTTACTGGTTAAGTTGTTACCATGACTAGACTACCTTGCCCCCATTAAGTACGTTTACATGCACTTTAAAAGTCTGATTTCAGTCACACTAGAACAACAGTCAAGGCTGGAATCCACTACATGACTTTTGCCCAGATTTTTGCAGTCTGGTGTATTCAACGCTTGTTGAGGAACGCCAAAGCCAGTCTGCGGATTCGACTTCAGTCGGACTTGACAGATTTCACAGAATGATGTATGATTGGCACAGACTCCGACTTTTTAGCTTCAGATTATAATTACATCCAGTCAGAGGAAATCTAACGTCATTCAATGTTTTGAGTCAATTTTAAAAGATACTGTTTTCATTTGTCATGCATCTCCTAGCAACAAGCTGCATGTTTCTACGTGGGTTTGTTCTGTTCCGAATGACGTGCAAGTCTGGTAGCATGATCAGTCACTCAGTGTATGATGGCCAGGTTTTTTTGGAGCCATTTTCAGCAAGTCTGCAAGTGCATGAGGCCTAGCATTTCAAAAATCTACTCAGATTTTTTTGTAGTGTAGTGTATTCCAGCTTTTAGTTTTTTATGTCGAACTGAAATAGCACTAGTCCACTTTTGTGAAGTCTGACTATTCCCCAATACTTATACGTTAATCAAATTACAACTGGCCTTAGCACTGTGCTAAGAGGTGATGTGTGACCTTTTTTTTCCAAATATTTGCCATGTACTGAATACTTGGACAGAGAAATGATAACTAAGCAAAAATCTGTCTTAACTGTGCATGTTAACATACTTACTGATTCTGCTCCTACACTGAATGTGTTCAATCAACAATTAAGAATAGTTTTAGTGCTGATGCAAATGATGAACTCATGCATTTGATACTTTTAAAATGTTGTTCAAAAGTTTAATATCCAAACATAATGGACTGGTTTGTGATAGACATGTCTATATGATTAGAAAAATGGATGTAACAAACCTGAGGCAAAACTTGCAGACAAACCTGTCTGTTCCTACGACTCTTGAAGCACTTTTGAGCTAATTTTTTTATATATATTTTTTTGTGAGAGAAACCTAGCATGCTGAAGATAGACAGGGATCCAAAGAGTCAAAGATTTACCTGTACCGGTTAATGGCTTTGGTGGCTGGCAAACGTCGACGAAAAAAAACAAAAACGCATGACAAAAAAAAAAAAAAAACAACACCCACTAATAAGAAAAAAAATTGCATTCACTGATGAGGTTTTCATCTTGTCTGTGGGGATGTCGGCAAACTTTAAATGCAAGAATGAACCCACTCATTCAGGTCACAATGTCAGGAATGGCCACAGTACTGGCAATGCATTCTGTGTAAATGAACTTGCAAGGGACAGTACAGTTGAGTGGAAGCCACAGCACAGAAAACTGCCAGATGTGATGAGACGGAACACGGGATCTACAAACCGTGGTCTGATTTTGGTAGAAAGCAGGCTCTCCTGTCTTTTCAGATCTCATACAAGCAGCGACTTGGGGAGCAACCATCGCTAGGGGTAGAAGGAAGAGCCCAGAACAACAGAAAATAGATAAAAAAAGAAGAGAGAGAAGCAGAGTATTTAGATCCCTTAAACAACAGTCGTGAGAGAGTTATGCTCTTTTGCAATGGAAACAGTGTTTATTTTATCAATTACTCAAAGATAGAGATTGTCCATAAAACGCCCCCACCCTTGAGTGAAAAAAATCAACAGTAACAGAGAGAGCCGGAACCAAACGCGCACACTCACACACACACACACACACACACCCAGCAGCAAACCAACCCAAAGACAGTGAGATGTGGATGCCATAACAAGCTTATGTGCACAAACACACACACCATATGAAGCAGTTTACATTGCAAACAGAAAGAAAACAAAAGTGGTGAGACGTGGAAGAGAAAAATGAAAAAAAAACAAGTACAAAATGGTATAAAAATATACAACCTCACAGAGATATCATTGTTGGTGCAGGAAAGGACACATTATATCACATTCTGAACTTGACAAAATACATGAATGAGCATATTTAAATGGTCAAGACCGAAAAAAACTAAAGCATAAAAAATAACTGTGGCAAACTAGTACGTGAATTTTCCATAAATATTATGGAAATTGACAAGGAAAAAAACACATTTAGATATTCACTCACATCATGCGGCACTGACATTATGCTCAATAAGTGAGTTGCTTTCTGTCTGTAAATTAAAGGATGTAACGTCCGATAACAATCCGTTAGAAACAACAACAAAACAAAAAATCGATAATGGAATGTGGAGTTCAAGAACCATCTGTAAAGTTCGCAAAGCAGTTGACATGTACAACGTGCAAAAAGATCTGTGAATACGTGGAATACAGTATTGTGAGTTTTTACCGAAACGGCCAATGATACCAGAATGCGTTGTAGTCATGGAATCGCCTTAAAGACCCTTCTCAGTAGCTTACATTCACCTTCAATAAATATCATAAATATGTTACAACTCACTGACATCGTCATGCTGCCCCAACAGGGGGCATGACGGAGTTTATCATTTTTTTTTTCCTCTGAAAAACAATAAACGTATATCCAGTTTTAGAAACGTTAATATTTCTGCTTCCTCGCTTTGCGTCTTTTTTTTGTTGTTTTGTTTTATTCTTGTGAAGTATGACGAAAAGCATGTGCCACAACCACCACCCAAAAGCCACATTTCCCATAGTCCCCTAGGCTAGCCCAGTGCACAGAGGCAAGGGGGGGCAACAGCAGCGAGTGGAAAGCCCATCACCCAGGAGGAGGTCAGAGGAGAGGGCCAGTGCGCAGAAAAGAAGAGGTGGTGGTGTTGCCGACCCCCATGGGGGAACTCCTCAAGGGGTGAAGACAGGGGAGAAGGGGATGTTCTCGTAGATTGACCCACCATATTCTGGCACAGAGCCGTCCCCCCTCCTTAGGACCAGGTGGACTTTTCGGCCACCGTTTTTGATCAGTTCAATGGCGCGGGCGTGCTTCATGCCCTTGGTGCTCTCCCCATTGATCTCCAGGATCTCATCCCCAACCTAGAGAGATAAAGAGAGCATAAAAAAAGGCAATGGAACCTATATTTAGCGGTGACATCCAGTAAACACTGGCATGCATAGAGAAAGCTAAAGATGAAGAGGAAGGTAGAATTTCCTTTGTGCTATTTTCCTCTCTGCCTCTGGTTAGCTGTCAGAGCTTATCGTCATGGGAATATCGTTTCCACAAAAATGGGTCTTCGGCTGACAACTCGCTGCGCTTCACAGAGTCCTTGCACTACTATCCTCTCATCTAACTTGCAGAGCTTAGCATAGCGGCTCTGCATTTCATTTGTTAGCATTGGAGCTAACAGACAGCTAATTTCTCTAATCTTATTTACTTTAAAAATCCATAGTTTAAGAACACTTTCAAGATGACTATGGCTATAGAAATTAAATGTGATGCTCTGATTATAGAATTTGTTTTGTGGGTTGCTCTGACTGAGGACAGCAGAGACAATGGTAAATGCAAATAATGAGAGGCAACTAACCATGCATAATTAGGAGAGCAAAATATAAACTAAATGATCAACATTTAAAAATAATTTTTATTGATTTCATACTTAAACAATAATTAAACTGAGAGCAGTTAAAAACATGATAAACAATGCCCACTTATTTATTATTACAACTAATTATGGGGCATCCATTTACGTGATATTATGAATATAAGATTAATATAATATCCAGATCACTGGGGATAATATAATATATTTTTTTATATATATAATAATGTAATGATTTTATATATATATATATATTTAAAAAAAATTGTAATTTAAAATATAATATTAATCCATCACCTATATAATATAATAATACATTTATACATTTAAGTATAAAAAATGCTAAGTATATTAGTTATACTTAATAAAAAATGTAATTAACAAGAGTTTAAGACCACTCATATTAAAAACAGCTACCTATCATAATTAATCCTTGGGCTATTCCTTTTAGGTGATATAATGAATAAATCCAGATCACTCAGTTTCAGATTCAAGTATGATTAAATCTGAATATGTGTCCTCATTCACAGCATACCCTCATCTTTCCGTTTCGCACGGCTGCTCCGTCCTCTGCTAGTCTCAGCACATACAGGTCCATGTTGTACTCTCGACCCCCTCTAAGGCTGAAACCAAACCCTTTATTGTCCCTCTCCATATCAACAGAGTAGAAGTCAGCATCCTAAAACACAAACAAATACAAGCCACGGTCAGTGATGAATTTATAATTGTGAATTTTTTTTCATCTAGGCTCCCATTTCAGCAAAGGAAATGAAAGCCACCTGCAGGAAAGTCACATGTATTGGATAGCAGCTGCATCAGAGGAATAGCTTAAATAATTGATCCGACTCTGATGATATTTTAGGTAGGGAGGGAAGGGCTGGACAGGGCTGGACAGGGCCATTGCGAGGTACCAACAAACACAATAAAAGTTTAAAATACCACCTTAGAATCAGGGAACTTTAAGTGTAAAATGAGTCATAACGTGCATTTCACAAATTTGCTTTGGTGTTTCAAACATTTAGCCTTGTTTTGTTTTTGACAGTTTGTCTAACTACTGGCATACCCTCTCTCGGAGGACCAAACATGTAAAGGAGATGGCAGTGTGTAAAGGAGAAAGGAGTGATGTACCTGATTTGAAGCTTGTGTTGGAGCTGGAGGAGGTGGAGCTTGTGGGGCTTTGAACTCAAAAGACTCCTGTTTTGGTTTGGTGTTGTTTCTGGGGTAAAAGACAGTGACAAAACATTTGTAAAATTATGAACACTGACAAAGTAGCCAAAAAAAGATTTAAAACAAAAACAAAAAACAAACAAAATTTCACTGCATAAAGACGACGTTTTTTGTGCTCACAAAAGCTACATTGGTTAAAACACGGTTTCAACAGTAATATTGTGAAATATAATTACAATATAAAATAACTCTTAAATATCTACTGTAATATTTACATTTTAAATGTAATTTATTCCTATGATGGCAGCGCTGAATTTTCAGAATCATTACTGCAGTCTTCAGTGTCACATGATCCTTCAGAAATCCTCCTAATATGCTGATTTGCAGCTTAAATAACATATCTTCTTATTATCGAGGTTGAAAACATTTGTGCTTCTTAATATTTATTTTAATTTTTACACTGATTATTTTTTTCAGGATTTTTTTGTATTTCAATATTTTGCAAGATTATAAATGTCTTTACTTTTTCTTTTTATCAATTTACTGCATCCTTGCTGAACAAAACTATTGATTTTTTTTTTCAAAAATGATCAAAAAATCATTCCGGAATCAGTAAAAATGGCTCATAAAAGTGAAGTTAGTTTTCAGAAATGCTCTAGTATCACTCAGTTTGATATTTTGTTATGAAATTAAGTTTATTAATTTTTAACTGACTTCAATGTACAAAATACATTTTGGAGCCAGTTTACATTTTTAATGGAATGGTCTGACGTGATTTGTCTTTCATTAATAAATAATGAGCAACCATTAAAAATATGACATGAATTAAATAACTTCCAGCTCAGTGTGGCTGTATGGTATATGGGTGTTGTTGAGTTCAGGTGTGTGGTGCGTACCTTGGCTCAGGTGCAGTTTGCTGTTGAGGTGTGTGTGTGGTAGTTATGGTTGCAATCTTCTCAGCGTTGGTCAGCAGCGATGCATTGGAGGACTCTGCGATAGGAACATCACACATGTTAAGGAAGATAGAGAAGCCCCCACACATTCTTACCCATAATGCATCTGCAGTGTGTAGGTGTACCCTGTGGACCAAGTATCAGAGGCCCATTTTCCATACATCAAAACATTAGCACTAGTGCACTGTGTAAGCGCTCTCCAGCTGGGCAGCAGGAACAACGGCACATTTATCATTCTGGCTGTAGCTTTCGTCTCACAGATTACATTATAGCCTAATGCCTGAAAACCATGCAGAGCCCAACATCCAATTCCCCTCGTCTGTCTGTAATCACATATCAGCATCTACCCTCACATTAGCAATTACAACAGCTTGTGCTGAAGGGACAATTCATCCAGAAATGAATATTCTCCAGCATTTATTCATTCTCACATTTGTAATTTTTCCCGATGGAACATAGATAAAGATATTCTAAAGAAAGTTCATGCTGCACTGTAAATAGTTAAGAGTTTGCGAGTTTGAATTCAATTTGAGACCTAAAGAAGATCACATTTATTGTGAATAATGATTTAATTTTTGAAGTTTGGAATAATTATATATTTTTTTTGTTTGTTTTTGAAAGAAGTCTCTTATGCTCACCAAGCCTGCATTCATTTGATCAAAAATACAATAAAACGGTAATATTCTTGAAATATTATAGCAATTTTAAAAAACTGTTTTCTGTTTGAATATATTTTATAATTGAACTTTTTTCCTGTGACGCAAAGCTGAATTTTCAGGAGCCTTTACTCCAGTCTTCAGTGTAACATGATCCTTCAGAAATCATTCTAAGAAGCTGAATTTCTACTCCGTTATTATCAATTATTTTGGTGCTCAATTATTAATATTGGTTATTATTTATAATTATTATTATCAAATGTTAAAAAAATGTTTTTGCTGCTTAATATTTTTGTGCAATTTTTTTTAAGAATTATTTGTTGAATGGAACATTCAAAAAACAGCATTTCATTTAAAAATAAATCTTTTATAACATTATAAACATCTTTAATGTCACTTTTGATCAATTTAGTGCATTCTTGCTGAAGAAAAGTATTAATTTATTTTTCTTTTTTTTAATCCCCAAACATTTGAATTGTAGTGCATCACGGTTTCCACAAAAATATTCGTTTTCAACACTGATAACAAGAAATACTTCTTGAGTACCAAACCAGCATATTAGAATGATTTTTGAGCAGCCTGAACATCTATTAAAACATCTAATTTTGTCCATTTTTGTGTGAACTTTTAGTTTAATTGATCTTGGATCATTTGCTTGGACCGCATCAGCCTAACTCTTAAGACAGCTGTCACCAATGAAATGCGGGCTGCTGTTGCTTGCACTCAAAGCTGCTTTAATTCCGCCCCACTGAGCAGTCACTGTGGGAGAGAGGGGGAACTTTGATGAGTGCACAGCCCGTGAATCCCACAGTCTTAAAATAGCCCTTCCCCATCACTCTGTTGGGAACAGACTTGCCGTTCTCTCTTTCCTCATCTCATGGTTTTATCTTATTTTTTCCCTCTTTTCTCCACTGCATAAATTAAGCAAAGAAACCAGAAAAAATGCTACAGTTTAGTAACTGCAGTAAAGTAACATCCAGGGAAGCCAAAAAAAAATAAAAAAAAAATAAAAATACCCACAACGAACCATCTTCGCCGTCCTGTAAACACAACCAGATACACACCCACAGTCTGTCAATTTTGGAAATTCCCATAGTATGCCAGCACTCTCCTCCTCTCTGATTAAAGTGTTTGAAGCACTCTCAGACAGACCCCAGTGTATTCGGCATCACGTATTAGAGTAAAGCCGAGACTTCACTGGAAACAGCTTTCTCATTATTGCATGCCGCCTTCCCTCTGAGGAAAACACTCAATGTAGTGCATAGACACCCTGGCACATGCAATATACCACGTGCTGTTATACCACAGGCCAACACTAATCTTTCAGTTATGTTTCAGTGTCAGTTCTGGCTCACTTTGTAGGTAAGATGAGACTTGATCAAAGAAAATAAAATGCTTAGTACAACTAATTGATATAGGTTTATTTTTAGTGTGAAAAGGGACCTGGGTTCAAAATCCAAACTGAATTTAATACATTGAACTTGACAGCCAGTTATCATCATGCATTTTTGTTGTATGGAAAAAGGCAGCTCTGACATTTTGGTCCAAACGAAAAAAGAAATAAGAGTATGAAGCAAAATGAATGCTTGAATGGGTAGATGACAGCTGCAAATGATCTGCAGATTTGAAGTGCAACTTGATACACCTGTGGAAAGTGTGATTAAATTTAAGCATGTGTATATGTGGTTTCTGTCACTTTAAATAAATACCTTTTTAATCAACAACAACTGTGCAACTTACAGAGTACAGCAATAAGTGGGGCCGAATAGTAATATCGTTAACACTTTACAATAAGGTGTAAATAAATAGATGAACACATTTATTACACTATTCATTAATCTTAGTTAATGTAAGTTAATAAAAATACAGCCATTCATTGTTCAATGTTAATTCATGGTGCATTATCCAATGTTAACGAACACAAGTTGTGATTTTAATAAGGCATTAGTAAATGCTGAATTTAACCAACTAAGATGAATAAATGAGGTAGAAGTATTGTTCATTCTTAGTTCATGATAACTAATGTTGTTAACTAATGTTAACTAATGAAACTTAATGTAAAGTGTTACGGTAATATCTGTAAAAATAGAAAAATATATTTTTCTATAAATAAACATATTTTTCTATAAATATATAAACATATTTTTGGACAAATAAATAACAATTACTATTCAGTTCTGACTTAATTTTCAAAGCTGCAATTTTTCCTAAAACTTTCATTTAAAAAAACACTTGCCACTAAAATCTCCAGGGAAACATTCAAGTGTCTATGACGCTTCTGCATGACTGTGTCTGTTCCCCGATCAACCTTGTTGGTGCGCCATCTGTCATTATTACAACAGCACAATATGAAGGCGTTCTGCCTCTAAGGTTAAGAGCGTGTTGAATATTTATTGTGTTGATCCCCTCGTAGGTTCCTGTTCATTATTCTTCTTCTAATAATGCCGAATGTATCATCTACATTATTGCTGTGAGGCTCGCGAGAGCAGTATACTGAGAAGCCGTGCTATTACACATATTGCACACACCCACATGCACAAATATGCTCTCACTTCAGCGAGCGAAGGGACAGAGAATGAGAGAGAGAGAGAGAGGGGAACTGACCGTCTCCTGGAATGATCCGCAGCGTCACCGTGTTTCCAGCCTCTTTGATCAGGTTGACTATATCCGAGTGGGATTTATTGGTGATGGAGCAGCTGTTTACAGCCAGGATCCGGTCTCCGACTTTTAGTTTCCCACAGCGGTCAGCTGGGCTTCCCTCAATGATGCGACCTATTTTATGAGGCATTGCCACACATGCGTTTCCAGCTTTTGTCCAACAGTGATTGAGCATGTATGAGTTTTAATTAAGATGATTATTTTTGTTTTTTTGGTGGGGATGGAGAAAGGGAAACAGAAAGAGAGAAAAAGGAAAGAGAGAATGTGTAGGGGTTAATATACCAAGCCACCAAGCCAAAGTGCCAACATTTTTCATAGAATGACCACAGAATGTGCCCTGCAAGCAAAACACACCTTGTGACAGACAAAAGCATGTTACTGAATAGACAGCAAAGTTTTGGGGGAAGGACAATAGCAAGAATAGGGAATCTGCTGAATTTGGCACGATTAAAAGGCATTTGCATGCTACAGTAGATCACCTTGAACATCATTTCTGTAGCACTCTTCAGAATCTGTTAATAATCACCACCACCACTTTTGAATTATTCATTACATGAAAAAAAGGTGTAAACTCTTGAAATTCCCTCAGAGCACCGAATTGTGATGAATTATGAAAAACGACTGGGTAGCATTAGGACTATTCAAGTTTGCACTTTGTGGTTCCCTTTAGCATGACAGGTGATGTCAGCCATTTTGCTCATTTTTTCTGAATTCAATCACAAAAATATGGCAACAAAAACAGACTAAGGACCATTCGACCCATTTTGTATAAAAAAATTCAAGGTCTAAGAAAAAAAAATTGTAAATACAGCAGACTGGCCCCTAAAACACTTTTTTATTGTGATGAATCAGGGCTCAGCATCCTTTTTTATATTTGACCTTTCAGTTAACCCATTTTTAGGTGTCACACCCTGCAAAATATATATGTTTGATCAATCTAAATGCTGTGATGGCATGTTAGCACAACCTGTCCCGCTTGTCACACCGCTATGAAGATGATTTGTTGTTTGATTGTAATACTAATGACTGAACTCTGTTTATGCTCTGAGCTCCTCGTTCACCGTGACTCTAGCACTGCATTTCAACACTGTAGTAAACTAATGTCAAGTTTACTTCCTCGCTACTATTCCTCTCACACACGGATCTGTCATTCTACTCTTCCGTCACAATGCTCTGAACAAAACTCCCACATGGAGTAATCACCGAGCCTGCTGGATCCAGTTCTCACTTACGTGAAGGCTGCCAATGGCACTATTGTGAGTTTAAAGAGTGGAAGCGTTCTGATGAACACGGCGAAGAAAGATCTGAGTCTGTAAACATGGGATGTCATACTTGATTTGCTTTTTTACTAACTTGATCTCTCTATCAATTACAATTGTTTAAAAATACTGATGGCAAGTGCTGCTGGCAAGTGCTAAGACTAAGCGGTGAGATACGGACAACCTAAATGCTGTTTCACTAACTCGACAGCCATCTTGTGTAATGGAGACAGGTCTGGTTTTGGGAAGTAGAACAGAAATAGAGCCCCACGCAGAGAGGGTGGATATCGACCCCTGCTTCAGGCAGACATTGCAAACACTTCCTTTCACAATAAGAAAATCGCAAGACATGCAGATTGGCATAAGGAGAATACGAAGAACCCACACCCACCAAAAATGGAAAGCCACAACCAAAGTGCCATTCAGAGGCAAAAAGCTCCCAGAAAAATGTGAATCTCTCAGTCATTTTCTCTTTTTATAATATGAAAGATGTGAATATGCAAATATGGGATTACTTTCTTTTCCCCCCATTTATGCATTTGACAGACAATTTTATCCTAAGTGATTTATAGTGCTTTCAAATCGTACATTTCATAATTTTAAATGTTTTCTGGGATCAAACTCAAAACGCAGGCATTGCTAGTGTCACGTTCCACCAACTGAGCTACAAAACACTTTTCTTTTTCTTTTTTTACTAAATTGATAGGCAGTGTCAGACAAAATCTGCAGACTCACAATTTTATGTGCTGATTTAAAAAAAAAAAAAAAAAAAAACCTGCAGAATGGACCCTTTTTACAGATGGTGATTACACGTTTCCACGGTTATTAACATCGTAAATCTAGCAAAGTTTTTTATATTTAAATTTTTTAAAAATGTAGTATTCATTTACAACACTATACTTTGTGTTTTATTGGCTTGGTATTAAATTACTGAAAACTGGTTAATGTTGCCGCATGAGTGTTTCTCATACAAAGGCTCAGAGAGCGACAGCAAATTTGACACTTTCTTTCTTTTGATCAGTGTTATCACACTCAACATGTTTTCATCCTTTTAAAATGTCATAGAAACTCTGTCATGGATTTTTCTTTCGCTGTTGCGGCAAATGGGAACCCCAAAAAATATATATCTGTGGTAGTTTCCATTTACCACTAAATAAATTTATCCAAATATGACGACTTCTGCTTCTGAGAACCTCGGAAATGTGAAAAGGGTCCATTTTGTTTATTTAATATAAATGTAGACTAAAGAATAAAATAAATTTGTAACAATTAAATGTAATGCATTAAATAAATTGTATTAATTAATTATTTAATTAAAAAAACATCCGAGTAATCTTACCGAAAGTGGTGCCCGCTTCAGGCCTAGACACTGACGACACAATGACAAATCCGAATCCCTCGTTCTCCCCACGCTGGATCTCCACATCGTAGGGCTGGATGGCATTGGGGACCACCGTGTTGTTGCTGCCGCCCCCGCCTCCGCTGCCGATGCCGCTGGTGGAGCCCGAGCCGGAGCTGACCGTGTTGAGGGAGTTCTGGCTGCCCTGCGGCGTGCGCTTCTCCTCGGTCAGAGACGGGGCCTGTGTGCTGCTGTGGTGAGAGGAGGCCGGGGAAGGAGGCATCTCACCATCCACCTTTGCCACTGAAGAGGAAGAGGGTTGGGGGAGGGTTAGGAAGGTCACACTGAGAGATTTATGCTCTGCAAGTCAAGGAGAAACCAGCTCCTCGTCAACAAGCTCGACAGGCAAAGGCTTGGACTCAATCACGTTTATGATCTACACACCAAACAACATGCTTCTGAATTGCTTGAACAGGACATTTAATTACATTAACCAGCTGATCGCAGATCCTTCAAAATTAAGTAATCGCCATTTCCCTGGAAGTATGAAATATCTTGCCCTGCTCTCTTACAATGGTTAGACTGGGACTTGTATTCAGATAGGTGATCTTGGAGGAGTGAAAAAGGGTAACTTATACTTGGAGACCTGACATATGGGCCTCAGAGGCCCGCACAGATTAATTAGCCAGAGTCAGCAGGCGTACCCTCATTATCACGTGCCATGAACTCTCATTTAAATAAAGTCTGTCTGATAGGAATGGATAATCAGACCGCAAAATCCTGCATAATTTACAATTCCACTAGTCATGCTGGTCATTACATTCAGGTTGTAGAGTGCAATAAGAGCACATTTAAGCTGCAATTGACACTTCCTCTGGAATTAACTCTACCTAATGATATGTGTGACATATGACACTGATAGAAAAGCTTTGCAACTGCTCAAAGACATGCTGGAGTACTGATGATCTTTTCTAGTCATAACAATTCCAGGATCCAAAATAAACATGCACAAAAGACAGCATTTATCTGTACTTGGTGCTCAGAGGGTGCTCATTTTGCAAAAAATGCATTGAATTTCAAATAAATGCTGTTCTTTTGAACTTTCTATTCATTAAAGAATCCTGAAAACAATACATCATGGTTTCTACAAAAAAGATAATAATAAGAAATTATTATTTTTATTCTTGAGCACCCAATCAGCACATTAGAATGATTTCTGAAGGATCATGTGACACTGAAGAGTAATGGCAACTGAAAATTCAGCTTTGCTATCAAAGTAATACTTTACATTTAAAAATATATTAAAATAGAAAACTCGTTACAATTTCAAATTGTAATAATATTTCATAAAATTACTGTTTTTACTGTATGAAGCATTGGTGACTTCTTTTAAAAACATTGACCCAAACTTTTAAACAGTAGTGTATAAAACAAAATAAATAAATGAACAAATAGTCAGTAAGTGAATAACTTTATGAGGAATGCATGGTTAGGTTAAATGCCAGAGAATACTATTTTGAACTTTGTTCATATAAGTGACGTACAGTTCAAATGCATGATACAAATAAATCCAGTTTTTTTTTCTCCAGACACATATATTAAGCCATTGAAATAGAAACAAAATAAAAAACTTGACGTTTTTGTGATTGGCTCTGGCTTATCTCATCATTATCTCTGCAGGTGACACATTGACCTGTCTGCAACAATGCAAGAAAAATAGCTAAAATAATTCTGTTTTCATAGGGACAAAATTAATTTTTCAATAAAAATGTAAAACACAGTTTCATAGTAATAAATATTTATAGCCTGTAATTTTTCTCAACAAAAATCATATTTTGGAGCCTGCTTACATCCATATCCAGTCTTGCGCCTCACGGTCAGGTTGACGTGACCCTGTTTTGCAGCTTGTTGCATGAGTTGAACGACTAGCTGATGAGATTTTCCCACAACAGCCGTTCCATCCACACAAATAAGCTCATCTCCTGATCGCAGACGCCCATCTTCATCGGCAGCTCCATATTTCACAATGTGGCCAATATAAATCTGTACAGCCAGGAGAGACAGACACAGAAAGACAGTTAACAAGAAAAACAACTCACAAATCTGTCTTGGCCAAAGTGAACATCACTCCTCGAGGTTCATCACTTTTCAAACTCAGGGTGTCAGTGTCGTGTCAAGGGGATTCACTTTACTGAAACACTGACATTTCTGCTTATTTTATGACTAATTGTTGTGAAATGTTCAAACAGTTAAACCACTATGGAATTTTTACACCCCTTTACCAGTCGAAAAGAGCAGTATTGCAGGCATCTCTGTATTTCATTCTTCAAGGACTAGAGTCTGAAAAACCGTCTCATCAGTTCAAAGATGTAACATGGCCTCATTAAAGGGAAGAACTGGTGGTCTGAGATATATTTTCTGACTGATCGAGGCTGTACTGCACAGATCAAAGCTTTTGTCAACCTACACACACAGGGCAGATGCTTTCACTAGGCACAAGTTTTGCCAAAAGCTGAGTGTTTGTAATGCACTGGGCACATTTCACACAGAAATGGGTATCATGCACAAGCTGTGAAGACTGAATCAGAACTCAGCCAAGCTTGGACTATTACATTTGGAAAATCTTCAAAGGGTCTATATTTACTGGGCGCCTTTGGAACTGTCAAACAGCACAAGTGTATTTCTGTCTGGCATTATAACTAATTAATAGAAATTAATTAATAATTAATGTTTTTACATTTTTTATCAAATATTTACTTGACAAGCATAGCAATGTGTTAACCAGTGTTGGTATCCTTAACTAAAACAAAAACTACTAAAGATTGCTTTCTTTAATCAGAAAAAAGCTGACATATAAAAAATATAAATATTAGACGGAAAAACTTAAGCTACAAAACTTTAATTTAAAATGACTACCTTGACAAATAAAATAAGCTTAAGAACTAAAATGACTAAAACTGAAAAAAAAAGAAAGAAAAGAAAATCAAAGCCAAAACAAAAATTATAGAAATATTAGAAAATTACAAAATGGAAAAGAAAATAATGTTTTATTTTTATAAAAAAATAAAAGCTTATTCAAAATAATAAATTCTATATTTATTAAAACATCAATAATCCTAAATTAACGCTGCTGTTCACATTAAACAGACAAATAATTTTTTGTTTAAGATGTTGGGATAGATTGTATACGAATGTATAAAATAAAAGTATATAAAAGTATATATTTTAGGTCCTGTAACTGGTCACAATTTCTTAAACTTTTTTACAACTTCTGCCTTCATTTCATTTTAAATGGTCCTGCGGTGAGACAAATGTATTATTTCAAATATATATGCACAGGTGCATCTCAATAAATTAGAATGTCGTGAAAAAGTTTATTTCAAAAAGTGAAACTTTCATATATTTTAGATTCATTGCATGTAAAGTAAAACATTTCAAAAGTTTTTTTTGTTTTAATTTTGATGATTAGAGCTTACAGCTCATGAAAGTCAAAAATCAGTATCTCAAAATATTAGAATATTTACATTTGAGTTTCAATTAATGACCATCCCTACAGTATAAATTCCGGGTATCTCTTGTTCTTTGAAACCACAATAATGGAGAAGACTGCTGACTTGGCAATGATCCAGAAGACGAACATTGACACCCTCCACAAAGAGGGTAAGTCACAGAGGGTCATTACTGAAAGGTGTGGCTGTTTACAGAGTGCTGTATCAAAGCATATTAAATGCAAAGTTGACTGGAAGGAAGAATTTGGGTAGGAAAAGGTGCACAAGCAACAGGGATGACTGCAAGCTTGAGAATACTGTCAAGCAAAGCTGATTCAAACACTTGGGAGAGCTTCACAAGGAGTGGACTGAAGCTGGAGTCAGTGCATCAAGAGTCACCACGCTCAGACGTCTTCAGGAAATGGGCTACAAAGCCACTTCTAAACCAGAGACAACGTCAGAAGCGTCTTACCTGGGCTGTGGAGAAAAATAACTCAGTGGTCCAAAGTCCTCTTTTCAGATGAAAGTAAATTTTGCATTTCATTTGGAAACAAGGTCCCAGAGTCTGGAGGAAGAGTGGAGAGGCACAGAATCCATGTTGCTTGAAGTCCAGTGTGAAGTTTCCACAGTCAGTGATGATTTGGGCTGCCATGTCATCTGCTGGTGTTGGTCCACTGTGTTTTCTTAAGTCCACAGTCAACACAGCCATCTACCAGGAAATTTTAGAGCACTTCATGCTTCCTTCTGCTGACAAGCATTATGGAGATGCTGATTTCATTTTTCAGCAGGACTTGGCACCTGCCCACACTGCCAAAGGTACCAAAAGCTGGTTCAATGACCATGGTGTTACTGTGCTTGATTGGCCAGCAAACTCGCCTGACCTGAACCCCATAGAGAATCTATGGGGTATTGTCAAGAGGAAGATGAGAGACACCAGACCCAACAATGCAGATGAGCTGAAGGCCACTGTCAAAGCAACCTGGGCTTCCATACCACCTCAGCAGTGCCACAAACTGATCACCTCCATGCCACGCCGAATTGAGGCAGTAATTAAAGCAAAAGGAGCCCCTACCAAGTATTGAGTACATATACAGTAAATGTACATACTTTCCAGAAGGCCAACAATTCACTAAAAAAATTTTTTTATTGGTCTTATGAAGTATTCTAATTTGTTGAGATAGTGAATTGGTGGGTTTTTGTTAAATGTGAGCCTAAATCATCACAATTAAAAGAACCAAAGACTTAAACTACTTCAGTCTGTGTGCATTGAATTTAATACACAAGTTTCACAATTTGAGTTGAATTACTGAAATAAATGAACTTTTCCACGACATTCTAATTTATTGAGATGCACCTGTATATTCCATGTAGACCGTATGACAGCTGCATTCATAATAATTATAAAATAGTTAGCTAAATTTAATTAAAATAGTTAAAATAGTTTTATGTCTAAATTACAACTACCCCTAACCACAAGACTGATTAAACAAATAAATAACTATAACAAATATCAAAATAATGAACAAACTGGAATCAGAGGCCTGCACTCACCGGCTCGCCAGGTTCATTGCCTCCAAGAATCCTGAATCCAAAGCCGGTATCTTTTCTCCACAGGAAAATATCCTGCTCCTGGTAATCCGGTACTGAAAAGGAAGAAAAATAGCTTGAGACCATGATCAATTGACCTGCAGAATGACGCACAAGCTTTGATTTCTGACCTAAACCTCCCACTTTCAAGAATGGCTGCTGGTTCAAGGTGGTAGAAAAGCGAACAATGTCACTTTAATGATTGCATCTCACATCTGGATTTTTTTCTAACTGGTTCACACCAATGAAGGTGTAATATAATGACTATTCTGCTCAAATGAATTCGCATAGCACAATCTGATTAACAGGTATTCCCATCTGGGAAAATGATAAGCACTGACACACGTGCTTAAATCTAGATTACAGATCAAGTGAAGCGGAAGACAGAATCCAGAGGTCTTTTGAAGCAGCTGTGCCCTTGAGCTTTACACCTGAGCACCGTCTCCACCACAGCACTTCCACGTCAAATCAGTCAGGACGAGCAACAGCAGAGCTTCCCCCTCTTTTAGACTTGAAGCCCTGCAGACATCAGCAATCTGTCAGGTTTTACATTATTGACCCTGTAGCTCTCCAATGCATCACATGATGTTCTGTCAGGGGACATTGTGCCTGTTAAGTAAGAGAGCGCTGGAAACCATGGCTCTGGGCGGAAATTTCTGACGCAGATTTCCCGGAGATCTTTTTTAAACAAGCTTACTTTTAAAGGGGTCATCGGATGCCCATTTTGCACAAGTTGATATGATTCTTTAGGGTCTTAATTAAAAGTCTATAACATACTTTGGTTAAAATTTCTCAATGGTAATTTAAAAAACACCTTTTAAAACCTGTCAAAATCAGCTCTGTTTTTAGCAAGCCATTATAGTCCATGTTGCTTTAAATGCTAATGAGCTCTGCTGACCCCGCCCCTCTCTTCCGTGGAGTGACGAGCAGACTGTAAACTACAGCCGCGAAACTGGCTAACTAGCACATTATTAGGAAAGGCGAAAGGAAAGATTCATAAAAAACCCTTATACTCACTTCCTCTGTAGGCGAGGCTGGATCACGAATGATTCGCGCGAACATAGACGCATTTAGGCAGATCGGGATCGGCGCATTCCCTTCAAAATGAAAGTAATGTTAATCCTCTGCGTCTTCAGCGGCTCAGATGCCGGGAGTAAATGACGACTGCTATATTCATTATTACATCCAACAACAAAGCACCTCAATTGCTTAATCTGAGACATCTTGTCTTCCCCTGCACCGGAGTGACGGATGACAGCTCACTCAGGGCGGGTCTAAGGTAAGACGGTCTTGTCAATCAACTATCGTGGGAGGGGCCTGTACAGAACTACATCATTCTGACAGGAATCTCAGAACAGCCTGATTTGAGAAAGGGGATTTAAAAAAAAACACTGGGTGGATTTTTATCATTATAGGATGGATGTGTACATACACTTCCAACACACATTTATGTTCAAACAACTTGAAAAGTGAATTTTGCATCCGATGACCCCTTTAAGAATGGGCTTCGGTTTGCGTAGGCTAACAACAAATGCTCTGCGTCCGTGAATCTACTGCAAAGCTATTGTAATGCAGCTGGATGTGTGGAGCAGATGGCAGATACAAGGACCTCCGTCTCCAGTCTAACCAGACGCACAGCAATTTACTGTAACAGAGACAGGAAGTAGAATGGCTCCAGAGCCATACAAAATGGCTGCTGCATGGGCAATTTTCCCATACTGTTCGATCTCCATTAAGCAGCAAGGACGGTTGTGGCAGACTCTGCAAATTGTGCATTATGACAAAGACAGAACTTCAACTTAGATTAATTTGTGTTAAAGCCTCCCAATGCAGCTGCTCACTGCTCACACTTATTGGACTGAATGTTCTCAAGCTGGTCCAAAAATGGCAACGATTTGCCTTTCAATCCGTTCAAGGACTGCAACAGTGTAGTCTGATTATGGAACTGACATGCCTTGTGTTCATCGTCATCACGCTGGATATGGATCAGCGCTTGCGCCACCACGCGCTTGTGTCATGTACTGTCGTGAACGCACGTCCACAAGAGAAACAGTAGAGATGAAAATGTGGAATAAAATTATTATTTTTATTTTCGTTATTTTTGTTTTCTTTGCGCAAAAAGTATTCTCGTGGCTTCATAAAATTACAGTTGACAGACTGATGTCACATGGACTACTTTGTCGATCATCTTGGTACTTTTCTGGACCTTGATCGTGTAAGGACCCTTGCTGTCTATGGGAGGGTCAGAGAGCTCTCAGATTCAAAAAAATATCTTAATTTGTGTTCTGAAGATGAACGGAGGTCTTACGGGTTTGGAACGACATCAGGGTGAGTAATTAATGACATCATTTTCATTTTTGGGTGAACTAACCCTTTAAGTGATTCAGAAACATACACCAGAACTAGTGGAAATCTCAAACAAATGACTCTACTGATTTGGTTCTTGTTTAGTGAATCAAAAACATATGGCACAATCAGAGTAGTCCAATTCCCAAATGAATGACTCCAAAAAGTTTATACTTTAGTATAACCAGTGAGGTCTGGTTTTCGAACAAATGACTCTGAAGATTTGGTTCTTTTTAGTGAATCAAAAACATACAGTCTAACAATGAATTATAAATTACTTCAATAAGTTTGTCCTTTTTTAGTGAATCAAAATTATAATACAATCAGTGTAGTCTAATTAAGGAACAAATGACTTTAAAGAGACTGTTCTTTTCAGTGAATTATTAAAACGTTTGTAAACGCATGTTTTCATTATTGCGGTTCATTATTGAAATTATATTATCTTTTGACTTTTTTTTTGATTAAATTATCTTTGGAACTTATTTTTTTTTTCCCAAAAAGGAAAAGTACTTAAAAGAACTGTTAATGAAACCATTTAAAGGAGCGGAATATTTAAGAGGTGGAACTGTTAAATTCTTTGCGATCCCAAGTCCCAACATCATCTTTCTTAAAGGACTTGCTAATGAGAGACACTAACAAAAGCAGAAACAATGAAGACACTCCAAGTTAGCAAAATTTTCCAACCCAAACATTGGAGCGCTCCATTCCACAGCCATTCCACTCCATTCTTAACATCCGCTGAAGGATATTCCTGTTAATTAGCCCCTCTGCTCTGGCACACATGAAAGTAGTATTGGATTCACTGTCTTCCACCACTACCAATTATATGCACATTTGTCAAAAGATGTGTTCTAGAGCGCGCTGGAGCGTGTGAATGCACTGATGGGAGGGAGGAGTGTAATTGGTCAGAAGTGCCTTGCCGTTCACATTGGGATTCTCACTGGTGGTGAGCGAGTAGGCGAAAGCAAAGTGAAGGAAAGAAGGAATGGGAAAGGCTAATGAATAGCTTTAGAAGTACAGATGATGGGCTCATCTGAACACAGCTCTCTGATCACAACAGACATAGCAGATCCTAACTGATGGCTAATGGTTTACATTAGCTTTGGACAGCTATTTGAATACTGAAAGACTACAGCCATACTCAAAAGGACGTTTGATGTTAATGGACTGCTTGGTGATGTCACCAAATTTGAGAAATACACAAATTACTTAACGTCTTAACATAGAGGATTGAGTAACCGTGAGTGGTTGAAAATGTTAATTTTGTTTATATATAGATTCACTATTAAGGCAAACCCCCCAGTTGAATAGGCTAAAACATTTAACTCACCATTCTTCCCAAGTTGATTGATTACATTAAGAATTGCATTTTTTCCCTTTGTACTACAAGTTTTCTGCTTAAATATGCAAACGATGCATTATCTGGATAAAGCCAGGTTCAAAATTCTTGTTTCATTTGGTTGACATATTAGAGCCAAATGTAACTGTCAACAGGCAGGGAACAAACTCTACTTAAAAACCTTCAGAAAATGAGATACTGCAAAGTTTGGTGTATGTAAGTGCTACTAAAGTGCAGAATTCTGAAAGCATGCATTGAAATTGAACTCTACAGATGCAAATAGATAAAGAACAGATAAAGTGCAATAAAATAAACACTTAAGTGTATTAAGCATTTTTTCTTTCCACTAGCCTGAAAAAAACATGTTATGAAAAGCCAAACGGTCCAAACTCTCAAAGTTGCCTGTAGAGTCTTGAATTAAAATTAGTGATTGGCAATAATCTTTTTACACCAATGTTAGATAATTTTTTCCTCCAACAAAAACATTTTTTCAAAATGTTAATATTCAGCTAAATGGCAAAGCAGAATAATCATACAAGGAATCCAGCCTGTTCCCAACCAACCAAATCTGATGTCCCATTACCAACCAAATATAAAAGAGAGACCCAGTGATCCACTGCCAATGCACCCGCCACCAGAATCCCATATTACTTACGCCTACTTTCATACATGCTCCTGGACTGGGCCCAGATTTTAAAGGGATCTGGTTTCTTCTGGAGAGTTCCGTCTACTGGAGGGTCCTGGGGCAGGCTTGGCAGGGGCTGGGAGGGGGGCGGTGGGGCAGCAGACTCGTTGAGCAGGGCCTGGGAGGCGTGGAGGGGGGAGTCAGTGTGGATGCTGCGCTGACTGGACACGCTGTGCTGGGAGCTGCCCTGACTGTCCTTGCGCTCCAACTGTTGCTGTGGTGGGGGGGAAAAAAAGAGAGGAAACATGAATAGAAAAGAAAAAAAACACCACAACCTCCAAAGCGCCTTTAAGATGGACTGCAGGAATTGAATAAATGTGAAGCAGGCAAGGGGAAAAAAAGAAACACGAATGAATGAGTTAAAGGACAGAATGACGCACAACTCTCCTTACCTCTCCGTCAGGATTCATTCAAGTCAGGAATTATATCGGCACATTCAACTATTTTAATATTCTGACTCAACTATCATTCAGCCTCACCCTCTCAACCAATACCCTCTAAGCAATTCAACTCATTATTTCAGCTTCAGTTATCATATTTTGAAAGCTTGTTTCATAAAATATGTATGGCTAATCCTTATATAAAAAATTCAATACATTAATGCTAGTAATTACATCATAATATAACATATATACAAAAAGTCTGAAAATCTGAAATTCAAAACCTACATTTTAAACAAAGCAACATTACAATGATTAAGAAATATTTCAGACTATTTCTATGTCACTAATCAAATAAGCAAATTAGAGTGACTGATCATGTGACACCTTTGTATAGATGGTCAGATGTTCCAAGATGCTCATTCTCAAATAAAGCTGGAAAAAATGAGGTTTTGCTCAAACAAAAAATAAAATAAAACAATTTAAAAAACAACAACCAAAATTGTTCTGACAATTTAATTTGTAAAATTTACACTTTAATAATAAAAATACATATATATATATATATATATATAAATGCTAAAAAGACATTTTCACTCCTGTGTTTAAATAAATTCATGTTTTAATATTTATTACGAGTAATACATCATAATACAATTATAAAATGCCACTAGTTGGGTCGGGTTATGACATTTATAAGGTTCCCTCTTCTACAAAGTCATCTGAAGTTCTTTTTAAACCCACGCACACACCTCTGCATCCTTTTGCATCCCAGCACAACCTACGAATCTGTGCATTACAGCAAACATCCAGAAAGGAAATAAAGAAGAAATCCAGCAATAAAAATGAAACCACAATTCAATAAGTAGCTAATAAATCCATCCAAATAAAACAGAGGCCATTTGAGATCTGAGAGACGCTTGTCTGGCATTGAGGAGTCATACAAGCATTGACTCCATTTCAACAAAGTAGAAAAACCCAAGGCTGCCATTTTACCAGAAGAATGCTGATTATTGTTTCTACTATCCACAGACTCACATCTATGATCAACAGGCTGGTGGAACACAAAATATTAAAAATAAAAACACTTTAATGCTATTCTGTCCATGAAGCTCAATGGATGGAATCCTGCTGGTTTTGTTGTCTTTGGTAAATCATCAGAGGGCTATTACAGGACGCCCATGTGACCAATGTAACCAGCCCACCTCCCAGGGGGGAACACCCCCCTCCCAACCCTGACCACATGGTTTCAGAGTCCACCTCCAGAGCGTTTGTATTGAAGTGCACATCAGACTCTCTCTGCCAGAACAGCGGCATTGTAAAACCTCTTTGGAACACCAGACCAATGACACAGATAATGAGCAAAAGGATTCGGAAACAACGTGAAGAAGAGTAACAACAAAAAAGCCAGACAAAGTGAGGGGAGAATGAGAATAAAACACCTGTACTCACCAGTTTGGGGCTCTTCTTCGCAGGTGCCACCCCTACAGTGAGCAAAAGAGACAGAAATATTAATTGTGTGCACACAAAGATTTCACCTTCCCCACAGGCACAAATCTGAAAGCAATCCCAAGACAGATGGATGATTCCAATCATGGTGCATGGTGCGGAGGCAGCCCCCTCTCTCTTTCCGTTTCTTCTTTCGTTCCTTTACTCCGAGGGCAGCATGGACCATCCGCATCAGAAGACCGACCCCCATTACCCTGATTAAATGCTAAGCAGACACTATAGACTTAAAGGGACAGTTCGACCAAACCGAAACGCTGTCTCTTTTACGTAAAACACAAAAGGAGATATTCAACAGAATGTCCTAGCTACCAGTTTCCATATAATAAAAATCGAATGAGCAACTGTGGTTGGTCACCATTCGCTTCCACCATAAGGAAAAAAGCAGCTGGGACATTGTACGAAATATTTCCTTTTACATTCTACACAAGGTTTGCTGAGTACATGAAGCCAGAGATCTAATTTCAGGGAGAACGATCCCTTTAAACCTACCAGACACTGCGCGAGAGATGAAGACCGAAAAAGAGGAGAGCGACAGATAGAGAGAACGAACGAACGAACGAGACACAGGAAGAGAAACAGAGAGGAGCTTATGCCCAGACAGGTGCTAAGCTATTACCCATGGAGAAGGAGTCCAAGATACTGAACATTAAATTATAGGCAACGGTCAGTTCCCCTCTTACTGAAACCATCTTCCAGCATCCCTGCCCCTCGCGATGTTGTTGCCGAAGGATCCTGCATCTAGAGCCAGTCCTTGATTCTCCTGTCTTTTGAGCTTCTCTTTTTCTCTCCCTCTCCTTCTTTTTTGCCCTCCCCCTCCTTGTTTCGATGTGCATCACCCTCGCTCCGTCCTCATGTGTTTGCTCCTTCTCTCTGTTTCTCTCTCCCCGACGCGAGCGTTCTCGCACTCGCTTTACCATCATACTCCCTCCTCCAAACACTGTTTCCCTCCCACTTCTACATGCGCTGATGTGCCATCGCCCCCTCCCACGCCTCCATCAGAAAGGTTGCATCTGACAAGCCATGCATAAATTATGCATTCATGCATAAATAGATGCATGTCATTTATAGCATAAAAAAACAGGAAATTGATTTAAATAAACGGATGGTTTCCACTACGGCAAGATTCATTAGCGTGATCATGCCAAACATGAGTCTGCCTGTGATTTCACAGCTGGGTGTGTGCATTTCACTGCATGGTGCTGTAAGATCCTAAGTGCGTGTGTGTGTGTGTGTGTGTGTGTGTGTGTGTGTGTGTGTGTGTGTGTGTGTGAGATCAGTTCTCTGTTTCCGGTCTGGCCTGGAAAAAAGGCTGCTTATTGTGAAGCCGTTCCCTTGAGAGCAAGTCGTCTGCGTGTGAACGCGCCCACGGTAACACACATGCGCATTGCGTCCAGCCTGTCCTGCACACATCGCTCTCTCTTGCAAAGTGCTTCTGCTTTTTATTCTGATACATCTCCAGGTATTCAATCTTCCATCGTCCTTTCTGTCGCAAATTGACCTGCCCCATCAAGCCCTGCCTCCAACCTGACTCATTATCCCCAAAACAAACACGCTCATCCTCTGCAGTCTGCCGTCTCCCTCCTATCCGACCCTCCCTTTCCTCTCTATGCCGTCTCCACTACAGTCCATTAATTGTTAAAACTTTCTGCAGCATCTCTACACACCCTTTTTACAAACACACTCTCTTAATTTTTCTCTTTTTTCTGTACTCACTTCAAATCTTGCTCCTCAACGTTTTGTTTGGCAGTGCAGTTTTTCTGAAAACGTCACACTCATTTGACCTCTGGTCTTTTGAAATACATTTTTTTTACAAAGTTATATCTAATAGAACTAATTTAAATAAATTATTTTATAATATTAAAGTAATAGATGTGGATTACTGTGATGTTTTATCAGCTGTTTGGACTCTCATTCTGACGGCACCCATTGACTGCAGAGGATCCATTTGTGAGCAAGTGATGTAATGACAAACTTCTCCAAATCTCTTCTGATGAAGAAACAAACTCATCTACATCTTGGATGTAGGGCCTGAGGGTGAGTACATTTTCAGCAAATTTTCATGTTTGGGTGAACTATTGCTTTAACTGCTTTTGAGAAATTTATGAAACTGTAATTTTAAAAATAACACTGATTATATGTAGGCCAGGAATAATTTATACTTTTTTTTAACTATCATTAAAGACGTTCACTTTCAATCGATTTCAATTTGTAAAATTGATTCAACTAAACATTGAAGATTTCTATGACCTCAATTTCAGTAATATTTTCCCTGCTCAGAAATAAAATTTCACAGTTGCGCAACAAAAAGAAAGCATTACAAAAAGTCTGCAAGTTTAAGAGTGGATCTGTGCGAGTCTGATTTTATAACCCAGTGAGTGTCTGGAGGTTGTTGCTTATAGAGGAGAGATGCTGCCTAATACCTTGTAATCAATCAATCCATTTCACTTTACTGGGCACATAATGGCTTTATCTGAATCCCATAAAGCAGTGCTGCTTGCAAATCCCATAAAGCAGTGCTGCTTGCAATGAAAAGCAAACAAAGTGACCAATGCATTAAAAGTGGATGATTGTGATTGCTTCTTAACTCTTGGACCTGTTTCAAATCCTATAGTCATGCAATTTGAGGTACTTTCAAGACCCCTGCCATTTCCGCTCCTCCTTCCTTAGTGCAGAACTGATACCATCTGAGCTCAACCAGTTCGTTATTTATTCAGAGGCTTGGGCAGAACAGCCGAGAAATGGCGACCGACACTGGTTATATTTCAGTTCTGCACAATTTTCAGATATTTAGAAAATTAAGTTAAATGATTCAGCTCACGCCTGAACTCAAATGATCAATATCGTTGGTGTGAGAAACCAAGAGCTCCCTCCATAACCGTGTTGAACATGCCATCGGAGGTCAGCAGAAACACTGGTGACAGGTCAGCGTGAACCACGTCAGGCACAGAGGAGACTAATAAGAAGGTTTAGCAGGAGAAGATTACGATGCACTGCATGTGCATAAGGGCATGAAGAGAGTGCAGGGTTTGAACCGGACCCCCCTTCCTTGGCCAGGCTGATAGAAACAGATTCTGACGGTCGAGACCATCTGTCAGTGATGCAGTCTGACACGCAGAGGAATGAAAGACAGTCTCCCAGGAGCTGCCGCAACAGCATGCCTCTGGTGTGACAGCAGACACAAAACCATTTTCATGCAAGACTATTGTGCAGTTCCAAAAACTTGTCAGATCCCTATGCAGGCAGCATTCTAGGGTAGAGGTCTTCACGGAGGACCCGAGACCCGAGGACCCGGGACCTGGTCCCGGGTCTTTTTAACATTGTGTGTAATACCCGAGTCGATCGGAGAACACCGCACCCGCCAGAGATCAGTGTCAGTCAGCATGCGTGTGTGTAACTTGCAGTTTGTAAAATTAGGATGAGAAAAGTGTGAGCGGGAAATAAGGTGGAAGAAAAAAAAACACGCGTTACCTCAGCCGCCAGAAACAGAGCGCGCGCGGAGTTAATGTTAGTAGTACTGCAAACGGACGGTGATCATGGATTCCTTCATAGTGATGTGGAAAAAAAAAGCTGAAACAAAACTGAAGAGACGCACCTGTTATTGAACACGCACGCAGTAAAGTGTAACGAACTTATAATTATGTGCGTTTTTTGCTACGCAAATTGAGTCTTTATTACAACCAACAAAAAGTATCGTTATTGTAGTTCAAAAGGGGAAACGTAACAGTCGAAGCTGACTCCAGATGAAAAAAAAAACTGTGAAGTTGCATTAGTCATCCGTGTCCGTGTACTTTTGAAGCTGGAATAATGATTAAGAAGAGTGGATTAAGAAGGCTCTTTCAGTCACCAAGAGAGAGGAACAGCCTAACATGGAGGGAAATGTATTGGCAAGGAGGATTGTATGCTTCGCATTCAGGGAGAGGGCTACTAACAGTAAGGAAAAAAGGTTGTTTTTTCCGCAACATGTTTATTGACTTAATAGCATTTGCTGTGCAATATGTGCCGATCGGGACGGGTACAGTCGGGTCTGTGTCTTCCCAGCCGGGTCCGGGTCCAACTTTCGAATAATGGTCGGGTCCGCGTCGGGTCCGGGTAGTACATTTAAGGCATTTCTCGGGTCTGCACGGGTTCGGGTCCCATTTTCAAATAAAATACGGGTCCGGGTCGGTTCCGTGCGCCATATTTACGGGTCTCTTCGGGTTCGGGTACAAATTTTTGGACCCGTGAAGACCTCTATTCTAGGGCATCGCAAACACTCCCTAAGTGAAGCCTGTAACAACAGGTAGGCAACTGTCTTCTGAGAGAACTAATTTTAGTCAAAGGGCAACTTCACATTTATGAAAAAGGAAATGCATTTCTACAACCTCTATGAACCAACTTGGTGGACAAAGCAGGAGATATATTGATTACAAATATACTTCATTTAATACTTAAGAGTTTAAAAAAAATAGTGCAGTATAATTAAAATGTATTATTTAGCCCAATAATGTATTTTGATAAGTTTTGATAATAAATCCAAGATGGTGGACGAAGAGCAAGAGATGCTGAAATACACTTCCTTCAGAACTGAAAAATATCAAACAACTGTTCAGTGTAAAGGCCTGTTCACATCAAGAATATCTATAACGATAACTATATTACATCCACACCACTAGTGATAATGTTCTACTTATAAATGTACATTGCAGTAATGTCACCTACTTCTTTAAATTCTCCAGCTCTTTGAAGTTGTTTGGATTCTGATTGGCTGTCAATGTTTTTATCATTCATCAGTTGGGGGAAAAAATTGTTCTGAAAGCGATTCCAACGAAATCGTTCCTCTATGTTATAACAATTCTTATAGAATTTGAACGATTATTAAAAATGTATAGGTAGTTATCATTCCTCGGTGTGAATTGCCCTTTATTAAAATTAATTATTTTACCAAATAATGAACTTTGACAAGTTTTGTGATAAAGCCAAAATGGCATATGAATGTAGCGAAATGCAAATTCTAAATACACTTCATTCAATACTGTAAAGTTTCAGTAAAAATATTGTAATGTAAGATGGTGGACAAAGAGAAATTCTGATTATAAATATAACTCAGTACTAAACAATAATTTGAATTCAATTGTCTCCCGTGCGAACTGCTATTTGTGTAATTGCTGGCAAAGTCTGGCAATGCAGAGCATTTCAAATAGTTCTCCTGACAGTTACAAAATGGCCTTAGAATACAACTCCCTGCTCACTAGGTATAACACAGCTTATTGTGTGTACATTAGAATAGTCTTAAACTGACATGGCCTGCAATTGGAGGCGGCAAGGCATGAGGTGATGTTAAAATGGCCCTGTGCATACTCACACACACAGATTCAGCTCTGATGGCTATTGTACTACTTCCCCTCCATTGCTTGTGTGGATTCAGTAGGTCCACACAAACATGACAATCAAAATCTTTCAAGGGTAACACGTAATGAAAGAATAAGATGCAGAGTGGACTTGAAAACACCTGTCTGTCTCTGTCTGTCCTCACTGCCTGCTGGCATTTGTTCCAGAATGTGATGTGCCTGCATGTTGTGTGAGAGACAGACCCCTCCGCTTTATCATTTTAACAGGAAACCCCACCGCAAAGTGCAGCAGAGCATCGTCATGGAAACAAGGTGTGAAATCATGTGATTGGTGGGTTCTATGCTTCACCCCTTCACCCCTTCAGCAAGCCAAAGGGTGAGCAGTCAGGGAGAAGACGCTCCTCGCAACCATTATCTAAAAACAGATTTTTCACCATAAACCTCTTGATTTAATACAGAGCCAGGCCACCACTTCTTTTGGACCACTGAGTATTTGTCTGCAACTCCATTCATTTTTGCTGCTGTACAATTCAGCAAAATTTAATGCAAAAAGTGCAAAAAAACTTGCTGGAATGCTTCCTTCCAAACATTAAATCAAGTTACTTTCATACACATCACTAATCATGGTTGTTTATCTTCCCCTAGCTGTATTTGTCCAACCAGAAATGAAAAACTAGACAGCAATGTTGTTTCATCCTTAAAAGAGCAGTTTAGATTAGCTTCCCTGCTGGTTTAAGGGCCGTTCACACCAAGAACAATAAGTGTAATGATACTACTAATGTTTGATAATCTTTCTAATTCTTTGACAATAGAAAAGTCCAAAACACACAACAATAATAACATAAAGAAACAACATAGTCTGAATCACTTTCAAACCTGTTTTTATTTTTATTTTTTGATGAATGATAAAACATTGACAGCCAATCAGAATTCTCCTGTCTTTAAAGAGATGCAGCATTTAAAGTGGTAGACGACATAACCTCAGACTGCGGATTTAATAAACAGAACATTATCATCCGTTGGTGTGGACGTCAATAAAGTTATCATTATGCTGATGAGCTTCACTTTAAGATAAGGACAGAAAAAAGAAATGCTTTCTGACAATTTTACTATGAATTGAGTGATTAAGAGGAAAACAACTTTAAAATGTATTAATATTCACTGGGAATATTTGCAGTGACTTTAAATCTTTGAATTTAGAGACTTTATATGGAAAAATAGAATTGTTGTGAACCTATTCACACACACACAAAAAAAAAAACACTTCGTACAGAGACAAACTCGAATTTGCTTTGCCCAGGGACAACTAACAACTTAAGGACAAGACAAAAGCTATTTCTCCCAAAGAAGTCTACAATGTCTGCAAAAAGTTATTCGCTAGAATTCCCCTCATCTTAATGACAGTCAGTGAGAACAACAGCCCGACAAATGTGTGTTTCGCTCTCGGAGCGAATAGTTTAACATTTTACGATTTGTTTTGTGTTTTCATTTCCCTCTTGGTGGGAATAAGCCTTAACACACTTATTTGGATGCTTGGAGTAGCAGCTAATGAGACCAGACTAGCCGATGCCTGAGTAGAAGCCGGTTTCATATTTGCTGGGGAAATTGAGATGTGTGCTGTCAGTGCTGATTGATGACTCATAAAGGGAGCGGATCAGATAGTAGTATGCACCTTTTCATTTCATCACACGATCCATAGCATCCCTTACTCTCTTTCTCAAAGCAGCAGATTCTGATAAACACCAGCAGGAGGAATTGCAATGAGGCTAGAAATGGCCTTCTACATGTCGCAGCACTAGCGATTCCACCCTGACAAAAATACATAAACATACACACTTCAGGGAGACAGAATGGACCTTAGGGCCACTGACTCAAAGCCATGATGCATTCAACACACATTGTGTTGAACTGATTACCCTGGGCATAACAGATGCATAAATCTCCTTTATACTGAGCATTTGCAAGCGTGACATTTAGACCTGAACAGCTGAGAAACATCTAGAGGAAAAAACTGACAGTGGTCAAGCCTCATGGGAGAAAAAAGTTAACGATGGCAGCCCAACATTACAAACCACAGGTTTGGTTTTATGCAATGTCAAGCATCACATAAGATCATAATTAATGCTTGGTTTTTGAAGTAATATTTTCGTGGTTCAGTTCAGTTTTCTGGGTACTAAAATGACAAAAAAAATATGATTTAAATAGTTTAGTTGAAATAATACAAAATCTTTAACAGAATAATTAATGTAAGTGCTTTTATAAAATTACACAAGTTTTACATTTAGGCTTTAAAATACTTTAAAAATGAGCCCCATTCACTTTCATAATAACCTCAAAATAACCTCCTAATTGTCATTTTTTATAGATTTATAACTTTATACATATTTATGTGGTAAATTATCAAATTATTTATAAATGAATAAAATTAATTAAAATTATTTAAACATTCACTTACTTTTGTGGTTATCAACATTATGCTGTGAAGGCTGTTGATTGAGTTTAACCTGCATTTAACCCAAAATAGTTCTTTAAAAAAAAGTTACAGTGCAACAGCCTGGTTTTAATGTGCAAACAAAATGTTCAAACAATGATGTACCAGTAATAAAGCTTTAAGACCACCAACCAAACCTGCTGGACCAGAGGCACAGAAACGGACACAAGCTACAATGAAGATCAAGTGAAGCCAAACCATCTATAGGATCTAGATCTATATAAGAGTCAATTATCCAGAGAACCAGCAGAGCCACAGTGCATTTCCTACAATGAGAAATGTGTTTTAATAGGCCAAACATGCTGCAGTTTCAACATGTGAGTATTTGTGTGTATGTATGAGTTTAAAGGAATGAAGAGACATAAATCATGTTTCTACCCATTAGCGTTTTCTTTGGACTCTACTCTAATTGGTAGGCCAGCGATGGGTGACTGTTGATGAAAAGGAATGGTGTGTGTGTGTGTCTGCTTATTTGTGTGTGGTGGGATTTGCTGCATGACATCAAGGCCAGCAATTAAAGGTAAGATGTGAGCACAGAGAATACTTAAAACATCCCATAAACATTTTAGAGACATTAGAGAACATCTTTGGTGTGAACTTGGATTACTTCAATGACAATTAAAGAGGTTTTAACATAAATGTTTTTATCTTTTTACCCTGAAGCCCACATATAATCTTAGTAAAGGTATTTTGCAGCAAAACAGTCATGGTTTAGTATTAAATTATCATTACCCACCCTCTCTCTGACTATATATATATATATATATATATATATATATATATATATATATATATATATAAAAAATTGTAATATTTATTATTTTTATTTTATTATTAATTTTTATGTTTGCATCTGAACTACAGCAGAAAAATATCTCTAGTTATACTTTAAAAATGAATTGGAATGGTGTAAGCCACATGGATATAAAACAGACCATTTCTGTCCTGCTATCTTATTCTGTGTAATTCATAAATTACACTACAGGTTATGTGATGTCAGTTCAGTAGGCCGTCAAATCCTGGAGGACAATTTGGCTTTACCGAAATAGCAAGGCGGCAGCTCTATTGATGAGCCATAAAAGATATAAGCACTGCACACACTTTTGTTTACATGCTGGTAACTGTCCCAAATGACAAATGGGGATGTTTTAATACAACAGGCTCTGGCCTTGCAATTGGCATGCGGCAATTTCCTGGCCCTGTTAAAAGCACTTACACAAGACAGATAAAAGCGCTTTCAATTCATCAAATTAATAATCCGAGTGCCAGGCTCTGACTGAATGCTCTGAGAACAGGGAAAACAGAATTTGAAAGTTCTGAAAAACCTGGGGATTTGCATGCGCAAAACTCTTGGAGTAATTCTCTCAAAATGCAAATTTCTATGAGAAGTAACTTATTTCTTTAACAGTCAGATGCGGGTATTCAGTGTTTTCGTTTTTTTTCACTCTCTTTTGCTGTCTGTAAGGCAGAGGATTTCCACCAATAGCAGGTAACCATGACATTTCCATCTCAGCTTCCTCCCCCAAAATTCAAGACAAAGAGAGAAAGCTGTGTGGAGGTATCAGATGAGGGTTAACAGACAGCTGATTTTGGCAGGCCTCAAGGGAAAAGATGTCAGAGACTTCATATTCATGATCGGCACAGACCTCTCACCTGAGACTGTCTCTGTCTGGACACTTTCCTGTCATTCTCTCTTCATCTGCAGTGCATGAGCTCTCATTCAGGAACTCATTCTTCCTTGTTTGTGGTGTATTTTATGTATACTTCCTTCTCTACACTCGAGTAGCAAGACTTTTAAAAGTCAGGTCCATATTGCAGGACCCTGTTCTCGTTCCCATGCACAAGAAAACAACAGCAGAGTCAGAAAAAGTGAGAAAGTAAGCTAACTATATTTGAAAAAGCAGAAATATGTAATCAAAAATCTCCCACTTAAACAGGAGCGGTCAACCAGAGATTTTATGTGACGTTTAGAAGTTGGACAATTTAAATAGGGAGATTTGAGATTTGTTTGATAGGGATGCATAATATAGACTAATGTTCAAAAGTTTGGGATTAGTAAGATTTTTTTTTTTTTTTTAGTACTTAATACTTTTAATCGGCAAAGATGCATTACATTGATCAAACGTGACAGTAAAGACATTTACGATGTTACAAAAGATTTCTTTAAAAAAATGCTGTTCTTCTGAATCTGTTTTCAACATTGATAATAATGAGAAATGTTTCTTGAGCATCAAATCAGCATGTCAGAATGATTTCTGATGGATCATGTGACACTGAAGACTGAAGTAATGGTTGCTGAAAATTCAGCATTGCCATCATAGGAATAAACTAAATTTTATAATTTTTTATATTAAAACAGAAAACAGTTATTTTAAGCAGTAATATTATTCACAATATTACTATTTTTTTACTGTATTTTGATCAAATACATGCATCCTTGGTGAACATAAGAGAATAATATTTTTAAAAATCTTCTCGACCCCACAATATATTTAGACAAAATAGTACTGAATTTTTATATCGACTACTTATCGGTTATCAGCCATAATATAAAAAGAATTATTGCTTAATGCATCTGTCAGAATTTGTATATCTGTGCAGTCTAATGATGCCATAAACCCTGTACACTTTGACTAATAGAGCTTAGAGGGGTTTTCACTTGCAAGAGCCTGTTGTAGAAGCATTCTTTTCTCGCTTTTTTATAACATTTAAAATCATAATTTCCTTGAGAGCTCACCTCTTTGCACCAGCATGGTCACCTCACTGCCTTTGGGGCACTTGCTGAGCAGATCGACCACCTGATTGTGCATCAGGTTCTGCACGTTCCTCTTGTTAACCTCCATGATGATGTCTCCCTCCCTCAGGCCTCTGCATCGTGGGTAATCCACTATCTGCTTCACTCGCTGGCCTCCCCCAGACGGGCTGTCTGCTATTGTGAAGCCAAATCCTTTGTCACCCTTCTCCATGTGGACAGTAATGAGCTCGGGCTGGGTTGCGATCGAAGATGCCAACGTCACCACGTCGCTGGGATAACCGTGAGAGCCGTTGGAAGCCACCTCTGCTGAAGGGCTGTGGGGACGAGGTGGGTCGCTGGAGCCGTTCAAACTGCCGCCGCCACCTGTAATTTCACTCCCGTGGCTTGATGGCGAGTCGTAGCTTTCTTTTCCATTGACAATGATGGGTTCCTTGTCTAGAATGGCCACAGAAGTCACCAGGCTGGTGTTGGGGTCATCAGGGTCAAAGGGTAAGGGGTAGCCACGGCAAAGTTCAAGGTCCACCATAGAGCCGATAGGGATGGACTGGAATATCTTCACAACCTGGGCATGTGTGTAACCCAACACGCAAGTGTCGTTCACACTCACGATAACATCACCTGTGGGAACAAAACAAAACAGGTGTTGGCCCAAGAACAACGACTGCAGCTCAAAGATGTGTTATGAGACCACAGTTTTCAGTCGTACCTGTTTCCATCTTTCCATCCAGAGCAGCTGGTCCATCAAGCACCAGACTCTTAATCTGCAGGAACTCGTCTGGTTCGTCTCCTCCTACCACGGTGAAGCCAAACCCACGCCTACTCTTCTTCAGCTTGGTGTTAATGAATGTCCCCTTCAGTTCTGCAGGGTTCCTTGTGAAAAATGGCTTCCCTCCTGCAGTAAGAAAAGCATTGCACTATTTGTGAGCTATGGGAATATGTGAAAGTAAATCTGTTGGCCCGTCTATATGAGATGGTTATGGATACCTCTGTGTATCACAACACCGCAAATCTTGAGAACATTTTGAGTTTCAAAAGCTGTACAACAAAGTTAACTTTACCGACCACAGTGTAATTAAATTGCCTTGACAAAAGCAGCATATTTTGTTTATGTCTGCTTGTCTGTCTGTCTGTCTACCCATAAACCAACTAACTGACTGTCGATCTGTCCGTAAATGTCTGTCTGACTACTAACTACTAACTATTTGACTAACTGTCTGTAAACTGTCTAACTACTAACTAATCTATCTATCTATCTGTCTGTCTGTGTCTAACTTTAATCTATAACTTTAATGTCATGTCAACGTCCAAGTTGAACCTTCCTTAGCATTACTGTCAGAAATGAAATTACCAGTGTGTACTTCTGAGAATTTTGTGAACTAACTGTATTGTGCATTATCTTAGTTGTACAGCAAAATGGCAAAATTAATGTTAGTAGATGCATCAGCTGGCAATCACTCCTAGATCAGAGCAAAAGTGCTGTTAGTACAAGATACAAGTTAGAATGAGAGGAGAGAATGGAGGAGCGAACACAGAAGATGAATGTGATTGGCTAGATAGATGACGTAAGATCTGTTCATCATGGTCTGTTATGACAGAGGAATCAGAGAAAACTGCAGAGATACCCTAAGGAGAGAGATGCACTGTACACTGAATGGAAATGACTGGACATTATATGTATGTATGCAAGAGGGAAAACGTGACAGACAGAGAAACAGAGCTGTCCGTAACAGAATAAAATCTAAATGCACACATATACACAAAAAGAATATACAATGGAGTCCAAAAGTCTTAGACCACTAGTGAAAATGTGTACATTTCTATTTTCTAATTTAGTACCAATTTTTCACATTTTCATGCGTCAAATCATTACTGATACAATCTTTTGAAACGACAGCATTTCTCTTCATTAAATCAACACATCCTTGACTTTGACCATGATGCATCTTTTGTATCTAACATTATAGAAAGCCACCATGGTGTGAGGTTCAATGCATTATCTTCTACAAAAAAAAAAAAAAAAAAAGAGTTTGCTAAATCTTTAAATAAGCTGCTTATCGTTGAGTGTTCTAACAATACAGGGACGGACGAGAAAGAGAGCTGAGGGAAGGAAGACTTGGAAAAAGTGAACAGGAATGAGTGAATAGTGAATGTCCACAGAGGAATACGCCACGCACGGGTGTGTATGTGTTTGTATTACAAACAAATAAAAGGAGGCAGCACATACGTTTAGCCCCCAGTTGGGATGCTAGTGGAGGGGCGATGCCGGGTTCTCTGTAAGTCTCTTGGTGGTTAGCAGCATAGCTCGCTAGCGGTGCTCCTGTCGAATGCTCCTCTATCCATTCTGAAAGAGTGAAGGGTGCACTTCCTTTTTTGTGTCTCTCAAGCCAGTCGCATTTCCTGTCTATTCAAACTAATACCGAGGCTGTGCAGCTGCCAGCTTTTCACCTTTAGAGCCCCCATGGTGTCCTAACTTCCTCTAGGTGTAAAACTTGCATATTGTCAGTACTGTATCACAATCAGTGGCAGAATATGAGATATGAATATGAGAAACTTGCAGGAGAAGATATTAGGTAATCAAGAAAGCAATATTCAGCTGAGTTGGCTGGGAACAAGATCAAGGACATGTCTCAGCATGGCAACCTGCATTTCAGTAGAACTTTCTAGACCATTTATAGAATGAGTAGCCTTAAACATGAGCATAATTCATTTTCTTAAGGGTAAAGTTACAAAATTGTATTACTTTCAGAATCAAAATCAGTTTATTAGCATAGTTGTGAATCCGTGTATCATTTGTTTTTTTGATTTAATATTGAAATTATAAAAATGAAAAAATGGCTCCTTTTTGTTTTGTTTTCTCCAAAAAACGAAAAACGAGAATTCAGCTTAAATTTTCGTTTTTCGTTCAGGGGTAGAAAAATGAATAAACAGCTTGAATATTCGATTTCTACACGTGGGTGGAATTAAACTCCCCTTTCTGCTGATTGGTCAGCCAAAGATCAAACCATGCCGTCATCAGTTCTTCCGCAGCATCACGCAGCAGAATAATAGTCCTCCGCTGCTGCAGGTGTACTGATTCTTAACGCATTTACTGCAACTATATTTCATCTTTTTTCATCAAACAAGCAGACTAATGAATAGCTTGACAACTCCTCCCGGGGTGCATCTGCAGCTGGGCATGGCAAGGTATGATATGACGGCTGTCATAACCCTGCTCGCCCAGTAAGTCTATTTGTTTAATTAAGTAATCAATTAATTAATTTGATTCAAAATAAATATTTTAAACAAAAAAGGAAAGAATAATAAATTGGCTTGGGTATATATAGGCCTATAACGTTCACGCAAGAATTGTTATTCTGACTGACAACCAGAACAACAGATAGGCTATTAAATATCCTACTCTTAGAGTTTTATAATGTAGACTTAAAATTGATTATAATTGATATCTCAAAAGTATATGCACTCACACAGGACTGCAATGCAAGCTTTTCATAAAATGAATAACTTGCCATTTCGGTTTGTTTCTCACCACAGTATACCTTCAGAACGCTTGGAATATACCACGAGATGCATAGGATTATTTTATGACTGATATGAATCCGCTTAAAAAAATAAAAAAAAGTCAATATTCTCTGCCATTAAATTGGCAAGTGCGAGCAGGACATTTTTTTGCGTGTGTTTTGAAAAAAAACAATAAGCCCTTAGAACAACATTCACACAGTTCCAATAAATTGCGTTGGGTTAAATAAACTCGAAAAGCAGTCAGAGACGACTGCAGTCAAGTGCAGACCAGTATTGAAGTACACAGGAAATAAGCAACAGTCATAATTAAAGCAGTTTAAATATGTAATTTAAATTAATATCGAGCCTACTGATTGATGTTCACTTGGATTTTTTTCCCCATTAAGGGGAAATAACTTAATACTCTGTCATTTATAGTCGTATGGTAAACTGTATTTTATTTGTGTAGCGTTACGTTCAAAATAACTACAAAATGTCATGCCTTTGTGGTCGCTGCTTTAGCGCGTCTCAGTCTCCTTGAGCATCTTTCCGGCTCATGCCACAAACATGAACCACGGCTAATACTTGTCTTTTAAAAGGCTTCATTTAGATTATTAGACGTTAAATGCATCATTTAAGTCACTTTGGAATAAATCACAGTAGGCCTATGTATCATGATAAAAAAGCAACTTTATAGTCTGTAAAATACGGTAGGCTATAGCAAATTATTTCGCGGACCCCCTATCACTTTAAGAACCGCTGGTCTACACAGAAGAAAGCCCTGTCTAGACTCTGCCCCGGTATGAGTTGTGTCGAGCTATTCATTAGTCTGCTTGTTTGATGAAAAAAAATGAAATGTAGTTGCAGTAAATGCGTTAAGAATCAGTACACCTGCAGCAGCGGAGGACTATTATTCTGCTGCGTGATGCCGCGGAAGAACTGATGATGGCGCGGTTTGATCTTTGGCTGACCAATCAGCAGAAAGGGGCGTTTAATTCCCGCCCACATGTAGAAATCAAATTTTCAAGCTGTTTATTAATTTTTCTATCCCTGAACGAAAACCGAAAATTTAAGCTGAATTCTCGTTTTCCGTTTTTTGGAGAAAAAGAAGAAAGAAAATAAAACGAAAAAGGAGCCATTTTTTATTTTTTCTAATTTCAATATTAAGTCAAAAAACTAATGAGCGAATGATACACGGATTGTTGTGGGTTCGTGTATCATCTGATCATTCATTTTTTGAATTAATATTGATAGTAGAAAAACGAGAAAACGGTGGCTATTTTCATTTTTTCATTTGTTCAAAAAAAGGAAAAAACGAGAATTCAGCTTAATTTTTCGTTTTTCGTCCAGGCATAGAAAAATGAATAAACATCTTAAATATTCGATGTCTACAAGTGGGCTGGAATTAAACGCCCCTTTCTGCTGATTGGTCAGCCAAAGATCAACCGTGCCGTCATCAGCACTTCTGCAGTTCCGCGCAGCAAAATAGTAGTCCTCCGCTGCTGCAGGTGTACGGATCTTTTTACAGTCTATGGTACGGATTCATAACCCGTTTTATTGCAACTACATTTCCTCTTTTTCTCATCAAACAAGCAGACTAATGAATAGCTCGACACAACTCGTACCGGGGCAGAGTCTAGACAAGGCTTTTTTTTCCTGTGTAGACCAGCGGTTCTTAAAGTGATCCGCAAAAAAAATTGCTAAAGCCAACCATATTTTTCAGACTGTAAAGTCACTTTTTTATCATGATACATGCTGTGATTTATTCCAAAGTGACTTATATGATGCATTTAACGCCAAATAATCTAAATGTAGACTTTTAAAACTAGGTGCGTCAAGTATTCACTGTGGATTGATTCGTGTGTGTGGCGTGCGACAAAAAGATGTTCAGGGAGACCGAGACACGCCAAAAGTGTTGCATGCTGTTGTTTTCTTTATTTTTCAAAGGCATGACATTTTGTAGTTATTTTGAATGTACACAAATAAAATGATAGAGTATTTAGTTATTTCCCCTGTTGAGGAAAAAAATCCAAGTGAACATAAATTAATACTCAATATTAATTAAATAAACTGCTTTAAAATGACTGCTGCATATTTCCTGTGCACTTCAATACTGGTCTGTGCTTGACTGTAGTCGCGTTTGTCTGCTTATTGATTTAACCCAATCGCAATGTATTGGAACTGTGTGAACTAGGGCAACTCACCTGTTCTAAAGGCTATACCTTCTTTTTTCGAAACACACACACACAACACACACAACACACACACACACACACACACACACAGACACACAAAATATCCTGCTCGCACTTGCCCATTTAATGGCAGAGCTCTCTTTTTTTTCTTTTCTTTTTGAAGCGGAAGGCAAATCTGTCATAAAATAACTTGTGGTGTATATTCCAAGCGTTCTGAGGGTATATGGGTTTGGTGAGAAACAACCGAAATGGCAAGTTTTTACTTTTCTGAAAATCTCGCATTCCTATGTGCGAGTGGGCAGCAGCTCGCGCCGCGCACGAGCGCATATTTTGAGATACCAATTTTAATAAAATACAAGACTACATTATAAAACTCAGGATATTATGTATTTTAATATCTCTCTTCTCTGGTTGCCAGTCATAATGACAGTTTCTTGCGTGAACGTTATAGGGCTATTATACTCAAATGTATTCTTTCCTTTTGTATTAGTGTTTAAAATATTTATTTTGAAATTAATTAAGTAATTATTTACTTAAACTTACTGGGCGAGCAGGGTAGGCTATAACAGCCGTCATATCATACCATGCCATGCCCAGCTGATGCAAAGAAAAGATATCTACACAGAAGAAAGACCAGTCTATAGACAAACAAGAACGAATAAGTTTGTTGGGAAGCTTTGAGGTCGTTACCATTAAAGAGAAGTGATGAGAGTTCACATGATCCATCTGGCATGTTAACAAAAGTTTTGTATAGATTTATAAATAAATTTATAAAACTTTTTGGAATGGCATTTATAACGCGCTTAAATTGTTTACGGACTATTATTTTCTTGAACGAACAGAGGAAAGACTGATGACGTCACGGATTCAGATTTGGTTGACCAATCGGCAGAAAGGAGCGTCTCTTGACCGCCCACAAGGGGAAAACGAATTTTGAAGTCGTTTATCCATTTTCTACCCGTGAACCAAAACATTTAAATCGAGCCAAAATCTTGTTTTTGCGCTTTTCTGAACAAATGAAAAAACGAAAATAGGCGCCGTTTTCTCATTTTTCTACTATCAATATTAATTCAAAAAACGAATGATCGGTGTGATCGCTCCGAATGACGAATGATCGCTCCATACACGGACCGTTGTGGCATAGGAGATTCTTTCTCTCTTCTGGAACAACACGAGTGACTTTTTTTTTTTCCAGAATTGGAGACAGAATTATTGGGTGAATTATTGATGAAGTTGATGAGCTAATTTTGACTTTAAAGGCTACTTTTTAAATATTTAATATTAACATTAAGGAAGTAAAATGGATTGCATTTCAACATTTCATGTTGACATTAATAATGGATTCTCCTTGTTATTAACTAGGAATAAAATGAAAAAAAAAAACAGGTTTACCAAAGAACACAAAATAGCCTAAAACATTATCATATATTCATTAAAATGCATCAAGTCTTGTGTACTGAAATAAATAAATAAAAAAACACCTGTATCCACTTGATGTTAGACTTCTCTTTTTGTTTTCTTTCAAGAATTAAACATTGATGAAAAAAACCTAAAGCACTGTTTTCAGCAGTAATAAATCAGTGAAATAGCAAAATTAAATAAATTAAAAATTTAAGCCATGAAAAGATTAACTGTAATCCCACCATTCCAAAACCAAAGCTGCAACAAAACTCTAAATGACAAACATGGACAAGATCAGAAACGTATAAGAAAAGAAAGAATTGGCAGCATGTTGGGCCTGAAACGAACCTTGGATATACCGCTCACCTTCAGCGGGCTGAGACTGCTCCAGTTGCTTCTTCCTTTTAGCCTCCAGAATTGGGTTTTCATACTGCGTCTTCCTGTTAATATGGCTGGGAGGTGGAGAAAAGGGAGAGAGTGAGAAAGAGAGAGAGAGGTGATAAAGATGAGTGAGCAGAGGACACAGTCAATAACAGAACCAGAGGGAGAAACAGGAAATAGAATGAGAGGGCAGGTAAAGGTTGAGCATAAGGAGAGCAGGTAAGCGGATGAGAAATAAAGTGAATTAATTCAGAGAAAAGGCAATAACGGAGGCTTAAACTATGGCTGAAAGCCTCTGCATTCATTTAAAGCTGAGGGGGGGAAAGTGTGCTATTCTCTCTCATCTTATGTGCTTAAAAGCAAAATCTCTCCACCAGACTACACAAGCTCAAACACAGATCAAAAGCCAAAAAAAAAACTCCATCACCACATTTACCAAAAAATACAGATCGCACCCAGCTGTGATCCAGGCCACTTTCCAAACGGCCTGCGCAATTTACTAGGCAAATACTGCTCAAAGTAAACCAAATGTAAACCTCTCCAAAGACAAAAACCGGAAGGCTTCCTGCCTCTGAGGTATTGCTTTGAAACAACATCAAAACATATGAATGCATTCATATTTATGCGCTTACAAACCCAAGGGTCCCTCAGAAGGGGAGGGAAAGAGAGAGAACAAAGATTTCAAAATGGTAACAGTAAGAAAGGGTGCATACAGCTGAAACAGAACAGACCCGATCAAAAAGATGGGGTTTCATGTTTCAGGATGATATCATATATTAAAGATGATTTGAAGTAATATTGATGAGTCACTTACTCAACATAATACACCCCATACACTGGATCATCAATCTTCTCCCAGCCTGTGGGCAGCTCTGGAAAAGAAGAAAACAGAAGACATTTTCAGCTCATTAGAACTAATTTAATGAGGCTTTTATCAAGTCCTTTGTAAAATGATGTCTTGATTTTTCAACCAATTAAAATTCAAGAGGTTTCAAACTAACAAGCTAGACGTTTTAAAACTATAATGACCATTTCGAGCAGATTATATAATTATCATGCAAACTGCATCATTTATCTTTTTTTTTTTTAAAAACATTTATATAACTGTGCTGCAGAATGCTTGATTCTAATTGGTTGCCAGATGTTCTAAGGTGTTGGTTATTGTCATTATCACTTTACTAGATCACTGACTTATTTCTATGATGTCAAAGAGATGTATAGTCTACCACAGGGGAAAAAGAAATCAATATTTTAACAAAATATTTTTTTTCTTGCATGAAGAACAGAATAAAAACAGCCCCTTCTGTTAAAGTGATGGATTTGAGTCTGTAAAAGCATTGAGTGACTCATTCGAACTAGCAATGACGGCTTGATGCCGAATCAGTTCTACACACAGAAGTGTTAAAGAATTAAAACAAGATAAACACATGTACACTAGGTAACCATGATATAAAGTAGAATAACTGATAAATAAATCTCAGACTTTCATGAAATGTAATGTAAACTCTTCAAGGAATATCCGAGGAATTCCATAATAATTGAGACATCTGACTAGAGATACAGAAAATGCTATAACAGTATAAAGTTTGTGTACAGGTCTGTCATTTGTCTCCAAAGACATAGCTCTCTGACAAATCCTCCTTGTGATATTTACATAAACAGCAGATATGTTCCCCGGCATTTCCAAATCTCTTGACCTGGCAAACAACAAAAATACGAACGGCACCGAATATTTCAGGCAAAGGTTGAAAAGTGTGCAAAAACAACAGAAGATACTCAGAGATTTGATCTCGACACTGTTAAGGCAAAAAGATAAACAACATGTCTTCTCTAGAATAATAGAATAATCATGAAAAGGCTCAGCCGCGTTTGACATTGAAATGTGCTTTCATGCATATGAAAATATTGCTTTCTTTACCATGGCAATGCCTGAAATGTCATAGCGCCTGGGACACAGAGCTGTTGTATTAGCATAGTGCCTGCAGCTCACAGGAAATTCATCACAACACCTCCCATAAACTTGCCAGCGCCAGTTTCTAATTGGCCAATGAAAGCAGCACACATTTCTAATTTTTTTGTGAAAGCAAGAACTCATTATCTCTCCCGAGCAGCAATAGCAAATACGTCCGACTCCTGTACTGTTCTAATGAGTCTATAAATGTCAACCAACAATAATTACTAACAAATAATGATCTACTCGTGAACAATTCTCTCAGCAGCCTCTGTCTCATGCATCTTCACCCTTCCTGATCTTCTTTCCTGAGTTTAACATAATTAATCAACGGGTGCTTTTGTTGAGAGAAATTCACACCATAGGATTTGCGCAAATGTGTAATAGACAAGCTGTTGCTAAATCATTGCAGTACTTGATAAAGTTTAAGTGTGGAATTTTTTAGATGTTAAAATAATTGGCTGGGGAACAAAATAAAAAATACCTAAAATCACTATAGCCTAACTAAGCCATTTTTAGGTTAATTTACCCAAAAGTGTAAACACTGTAATTCTGTAAAACATTCAAAACACTAGTGGCATCCCAGAAGATACAGTATACATTATGCACTATGTATTTATCATCAAGCATTGGAGTCGGAATTATCTGGAAATCTCAAGTGCAATTTTTCTTTTTGAAATCCTCAGTAACTCAATACCAGAATCACATACTACAAAATGGCTTAGAACAGTGCATACTTGGAGAAGTAGGTGAATTTGGACATACCTATTGACCTGTCAGCAACAGATCACATAGCAACACAGGATCAACCAATGGCATGAGTTTGGGGGCGGGATTATGTGTTTGTCTGACCAATAGCAGCAAGGAGGAATTTTTGAGGAAACCTGTTTAAACAATTATTATTTTTGCAACTAGATTATTTGCCAACACATTACAATAAGATCCCATTACTTTATGATAGTTGATGCATTAACTAACATTACGCTGTAAAAAAATTATCGTTAAAAAATTGTCAAATCACTGGCAGCAGCGGCTGCCAAACAAAAAACCATAAAATTAGAGTAATATATATGTCTATATAAATTGTTAGTTCGTGTTAGCTCAGCTCCATTAAATATTATTAACAGATAACTTTTAATTTGATTTGATTTGAATAATGTATTAGTGTTGAAATTAAAAAAATGTCATTGTTACCTGTTCACATTAACTAATGTCAACAAATAGAACCTTAATGTTATCCTTTTTTGTAGTTTCTTTTTAAAAATAAAGAATTCGCATCATGACATTTCACCCAACAATATATTATAATTTATAAATTATTCATTGATATATATTGATATATATATTGATTGGTGAAGAAGAAAGCAACTACTAGCCAGTTAGCCCTGTCCTTCCCCCACATCATTACTGCGACTCTACTGACAAATTGGCCATTAATCTGTTTGCATCCCATCTTCCTTCTCTACAGGATCAAGTCTCTACCATGCGACCGGATACTCTCATACCTACTGCCCACATCCCGCAGTCACGGCATCTATTTAATGACTCCGATTTCTCAAATCAATAGCTATTGACTGTGCTCTTCCAATCAGCCCCGGACACAAACACAGGGCTTCTCAAGGCCACTGCCTGCATCACCTAAACCGTTACTAAAGATGAATCAGCCCTTCAATTACAAAGGCACATTGAACAGCAGAGAGAGCTCTGCATGTTGACATAGTGTGCTTTGACGATGGTAAAACTGATTAAAGCAACAAATTATTCAATGATTTGACTGTCACCATTAGCTCGACATAATAGTTTCGGATCTCATGAGCTATTTGCATGCATAATGAAAACGGAACCACTCCCAGCTGCAAGAATCCTGAGTTAAACTGCAAACGCTTCAGTGGTAGAAATAGAAACAATGAATATTTTATATCATGCAGTGCCAATGACAACACAAATGAACCTTGTTTGAAAGTAATTCCAAAACCAAAGACTTAAACAAGGCAGTGCAGGTGCACTGTGGGCAGATGTTACCCTTTGCACTGATCTGGGATCAATGTGAGGTGGGTTTTCATAATAATGTTCAGGATTTGAGAGAAAACATCTGGTCCCAAAGCAGCACAGATGGATCGATTTACCCCAAAAAACATGCAGGTTGTGTCTCTACGGGTTTGTTTCCCTGTGGAATAGTGGCCTACCTAGCTCATTGTCCAGTTCCTCTGTATGTACCCCTTCTTCTCGAGAGAGGAGTGAAAGGGGAGCAGGTGTGCATAAAGTGGGGCGAGAAAAAGAGAGGAAGGGTGTCAGAGAGGGTTAGTTGATAAAAAAAGCAACATTACAGCTCAAAGTTTTATAATTATGCCACCATATTATATAAACAATGGAAAAGTTTTTAATGCAAATCATATAATGTAAAATTAGTGGCATTTATTAATAGCAAAATTGTCTGGATTGTGGCTGAGTTAATACAGGATTACTGCATAAGACTTGAGCAACTAAAATCATATTCTGCATAATCATAAAACTGCTCTGGAAATCACTCCAGGTTCCACTGCACAGGAAGGTTCAAAGGAGCTATTTGTTTTTGTGTGAGGAGATTCAATATAATCCAGACCCTCCTTATATCATTATAGCGGCTGCTTTAGTCATTTTGTCACAGGGAATGAGATTGGCTGTTATAGCTATGACAGCTCAAGAGCGCCATCTACAGTCTATCATGAGATTACAATGGATGCTGTGAGGGCTTGAGCATGAATACAGGTCTGAAGCTGTATTTGCTATGGTGACACAGATATTATTTCAAATTTTAGATTTACAACACTAAAAGCTTATGTATGCACAACACCACAAAAACACTCGCAAAGAAGCGTTATGAATTGCATGTCACCATGAAACTGATATTTGCACAAGCACACCGGACAAAAACTCAATCACATGTCCATACCATCATCTTCACATTCCTCCAGGGGTTTCTGAGGTTTGTCCAGGCATCGGGGATCTATCCAGGATGTTGTTTTTGTGTTGTGGCTAAGAATAGATGCAGAACACAGACAGTGAGGCATTGTTCTAAAAGATGCCTGCAGAACAACATCCTGTGGCTTTTTCTGCATCCCAGCAGGCAGGAAAATGTATACTAAAGATACCACAATGTTTGATAGTTCCTGTCTTGATATCTGAAAAACTGCCAGTAGCAATATATAAACTTAAAATAAGAAACACAAAACTACTGTAACCTCAGGTATTTTTAGTGCAATCTGTATGTACATAAAAATATCTCAACATAGCGATATTGCAAACCAAGCTGCATCTTCAAACATATGTGACCCTGGAGCACAAAACCAGTCATATGTCGCTGGGGTATATTTGTAGCAATAGCCAACAATACATTGTATGGGTCAAAATTATCCATTTTTCTTTTATGCCAAAAATCATTAGGATATTAAGTAAGCATCATGTCTCATGAAGATATTTTGTAAGTTTGATACCATAAATACATAAAAAAAACTTAGTAGTTCTCTAAATAGTTCAAATAGTTGTATCTCGGCCAAATATTGTCCTATCCTAACAAACCATACATCAATTGAAAGCTTATTTATTCAGATGATGTATAAATCTCAATTTCAAAAAATTGACCCTTAAGACTGGTTTTGTGGTCCAGGGTCAGAAATTATCTTAGAACATAGCGATAGTGCTTCCAAGAATGAGAGGAATTTTCGACAATCGTGTAAAATGTATGCATTTCATTGCCTTAAATTTGAAAGATCAAACCAAGTTGCATCTTCAAACAAATGATCTTAGAACTTTTCTTAAATCTAATGTCACTTCTGTATGGAGCCCCAAATGTGACACCCGTTTGAGAAATAAAAAATAAATAAACATGTTTGACACCAACAAACAATCATAAACAACTTAAATATATTAAAGTTTAAAGGGGTCATATGATGCTTTTTTAAAGATCATTATTTTGTGTATTTGGTGTAACAGAATATGTTGACATGCTTTAATGTTAAAAAAACACATTATTTTTCAAATACTGTACATTATTGTAGGTCCTCTATGCCCCGCCTCTCTCAAACGCGTCGTTTTCAACAAAGCCCCTCCTTCCGACAAGCACATTCTGCTCTGATTGGCCAACTGGCACAGTGCATTGTGATTGGCCGAACACCACACGCCGCGTTGGAAATGTAAAGCCCCTTTCCATAATCGCGAGCTTCAGCTTTCAAAATAAAAGTAAAAGTAAAGACAATTAATAATGTCCTTAGTTTTACCATCAGTTCAAGCCTGAGAGGGGAACAGAGTCGCGTGACAAACACAGTGATGAAGCTAACTTCACACTTGTCACACTTGTTTGTGTTTGCAAACAAGCCGCGATTAAGAAAGCTTACTCCACTGTGACCCTCTCTCTCTCTCACACACACACACACACACACAAGCCGCGATTAAGATAGCTGATGTGCTGTGATGTGACCCTGTCTGTCTCTCTCTCTCTCTCTCTCTCTCTCTCTCACACACACACACGACGTGCAAAACTCTAATAACAAAACATACTTACAGTCGCTGATTCAGAAGCGCCAGATTGTCATAGCAAAGTCAGAATTACCTCCTCTCCTAGGTTCACGAAACTGTCTTCCATAAAATGCGTTGCTGTTCTGTTGTAAGTAATCTTAATGATTCCTAAATGCATCTACTTTCGGAAGTACAAATAAAGTGCTTTTGCTTTCTCATAGAAACACAGCGTCTCCCTGACACGGCTGCTTCAACACTACTGCTGTTACTGAAACCACGCCTTCTTTCTTTGCGTGAACATTTGGGCGGCATTATGCAAATATTTCCACATCGTGACGTAGACATGTGGGGGCGTGTTTGAATGAGACGTTTTAGGGGGGCGTGGCAGAGTCTTAACTTTGATAAAGAATATCTCTTTGGTTTTGAGACTTTGCAACTTCAGGGAACTCATCTATGCACGAACAGCTTGTAACACTCCAAAGAGAAAGGAAAACTTGAAATCGCATCATATGACCCCTTTAAATATTAATATATATTACTGACATTAAATATTAAAAATAAACAATGAATTCACAACTTAAATAACAATAAACAAATAACAGATAAATAATAACAATATTGTATTTTTATGACCAACTATTAACATAGAAATCATGATAAAAATGAAAATACAGCTTTGAGAATGAAGTGACTGATTTATGCATTTTAAAAAATTTTTATTGATCTGTAGCCCTATAACTGATTATCAACTTCTCTTTTATTTATTTTTATTATCTGTTGCCCTATTTTCAATTTCCATACATCTGACCATATTTGCGATTACTTTAATCAGGGTTTCTGCAGGATTTTTAAGCTCAAATTTAAGACTTTTTAAGACCTTTTTTAAGACCTGTACAAATAAAATGAATACCATATAAGCGGGGAAGGGCAATGTCTATAGTACCATATTAAACTGTAAAACGACTGCCAAAAGCATTCAGATACAAGTTTTCACAAAATCAAAACGTTTTATAAAATGATAAACTTTACAGTTCAGCCTTTAAACCATTTTTAAGAAAATGGATAAGTCAAAAGTATTAATTGATTGATTTTAACAATTATTATCAATAAATTAAATAACATGAATTAGGGGTGTGCGAAATATACAAAAAATTATATCTTGATTTTATCGATAACAATAATTAGACGATATTTTGCTGAGTGTGTTATTGTGCTGGTATCTTAAAGATTACCGTGGACAGCTGACTCCTGAATTTTTTTGATATTCTTCATATTCTATGTGGTCAGTTCACAGCAGTGATAGAAATTAGTCTTTTCCAACAAGTTTTATGGGTATTTTTACCTTTAAGCCATTTTTTCTAAAAGTGTGCATCATCTTTTGAGTCAAATTCTTGCATTTGGGCTGTTACCAAGCAAATTAAATCAGTATCAACAATTTATCTTTTCAATGCATCTGAAGAGGCATTTAGATGTATTTACACACACTTTAATGCAGCTCTGAGGGAGATAGAATGCTAACCTGCAGTTACAAATGCATAAATAATGTTTTGATATATGAAACATAAAACATTGAAAACTGATGTTTGGAAAATATTTAAAAAAAGATACATTAAATGTGAAATTAAAACTGCCAGCAGGTGGCAGCGAGTCACTGTTAATAAGTGAGTCATTGCGATTGAACTGAATCATTTAAACGGTTGATTCATTCAGGAACGAATCACCGTCATGTTGCTCAGAGACACAAAACAGTGCTGTGGATGTGTTTGGAATTATTTTTGTTGGAGAAATAGAGCAAAAGCAGGAAATATGATGTCTAAAACAAGTCTCTTAATATTAACTTCTTGTTTATTGAACTGTTGCATAAAATCAAAATCACATTTGTAATCATGCTCACTTTTGGAGAAAAGAATGGCACTCTTTGTGTGATATTAACTAAATGAAATGATATACCGTAAATATCAGGCTATACCTTTTCTGCCCCCATATCTTAAATTATGTGATCATTCTAAATGCATTTTAATAGACTGAATCGTGCAGTGAAACTCGTACGTGTACTAGTTTAACTTATGTTAACTGATTCATTCTCTGCCAGCAGGTGTCGCGTTTGGCTGAAATATAGCAGTTTTCCCGGTAAAGTCAGACTCAGAACACAAAGCAGCGCAGCACCGGACTTTGAACGTGCAGCGCTCATGTTTATTTAATGAAATCATAGCCTTTTGAAGTTCAATCGTCACATTCAGCCTTTTCGCAATTCTGGACTTTCCGTCTCCAAATTTAAGACCTCTTGATCATAATTAAGACTTTCTTGCACAATTTAAGACTTTTTAAGGCCTTAAATTTGATACAACTAAATTTAAGACATTAAGGGTGAATCCCATTTCTCTGTCTTACCCCTTCCCCTTCCCCTACCCCTTCGTCTTACCCCTAGCCCTTGTCCCTCGAAACCGAGTGGTAAGCGCTAGGGGTGAAAACATACCCCTATGAAATGAGACACCACTTGGTTACGGTTACGTCATCGTACATCGTCGCTAGCTGGCTGCTACGTCACCAGAGGCGACAAGTGTGGATCACAAACTTCCAAGATGCCGTCTGCAAGTGTGTGTATGTCGATTGCGTGGGTTTTATTAGTGATGTTTTTGCGATTGTTGTGCAAATCAGCGATGTAACGTTAGCGTAGCAAACTAGCGATTTTTAAAACGTTTCAATTAAGAACATGGTTGCAAATATATATGTACAGGACTGTGTAGAGCACAAAACAAGACTGTCGTCATTTTTAAATAAATTATTTAAGCCGAAAATGGGACTCTCTGGATGATCTGGCCGACATTGTTGCCGGTTGCGCAGTGTGTTCTGGGTACCCCTTGGTTTCAAGTAAGCTCGCGAAAATGCTTGGTTTTAAGGGGTATCTACCACTTCCCCTTAGCCCTACCCCTCGATCAAAACGAGAATTGGGACAGCCCTTACTCTCACGTGAACGCGCAAAACTAAGGGGAAGGGGTAAGGGGAAGGGGTAAGACAGAGAAATGGGATTCACCCTAAGACTTAAGACCCCGCGGAAACCCTGATAATACAATAAATTGAATTAGTTTAATTCAAAAATACACATTAGTTCAATTTTGCCTTTTCCTTATTCATTTTTGTTCTTAATTTATTTAAAATGGACTTTACATGTTTATTTAATTATTAAATAAAATTATATTTTCATAAGTATAAAATATGAAAACAAAATTGCTGCTTGGTTTGATATTTTGCATTATTTATGTAGAAATTCATGTATTGTTCAAGTCCAAAAATGTTTTGTGGTCACAGTAAATGTCTATCTAATAAAAGTATAAAGACAGCAGTTGGTTCTTACTCTATAAAGTAGACCTCTCCGTTCTCAGTGTAGGCCATCTCCCAGTTTTCGGGCAGAGGCCCCAGAGGGTCCTCCTCCGTGGGATAGCCGGGGTGTGTGTGTATATTCTGAGAGCTCTCCGTGGTTGACGCCGAGGTGTTGTTGAGCCCGTAGGGTTGAACGTGGTCACGGGCAAAGGGCCGCACGGAGGGGTGGTCGTCCGGTTCACTCGAGTCTCCTGCATGCACACAAATACAGACCCTCTCAGTTCAACATAAGGCTCTGGTTAAGAACTGCATCCTAAATGACTGTGGCAATGTACTTTTGCTACAGCTAATGGTTTGGAAAGTGGCACCAGGCCCACTTCCTGTAAACTCTGGAGTGATCAAACACCATTCACACTCTACTATACGCATACCGACACCTGGCCTTCTGACACTTTCCCACCCACACCAAAAAATGAAATCGCCAACATCCCTTCAATTCAATAAGAGTGTAAACAGTTAACACTTAACCTTCTTGAAGAGGTGAGGAATCTAAACAAATCGACTCTCAACTACATTGCATGGCACGCCTGACTGAATTAGCGGATTTAAATCAAACCACTCTGCCAAATGAAAGGCGTGAACCTGTATGAATAGGACAGCTTATTGCCTTTTCTAAATCAAGGGCCCTAGAATTAACTTGGATATTGAAAATAGCATGCAATATAAAAGAACTATTATAGTACAGTCAAATATACTCTTGAAGTAAAATACGCGATTACAGTCCTGAGTATAAATTGAAAAAATATCAATGCTTACAGAAATGAGCTTGTGTAATCAGGAGCAGGCATTTACTGCTATTTACACAAGTTGTCAGACTAAACTGTCTGCTGTTGACACCTAGTAATAGTGACATGCGTCTCTACGGTTTAAATGCGTCTCAAATGCGTCTCTACGGTTTAAATGTTTGAGGTCAGTAAGATTTTTTTTATATATAAATTCATACTTTTATTCAGCAAGGGTGCATTCAACTGATCAAATGTGACAGTAAAGACATTTATAACTACATAAAATCTTTGCTTATGTACTTTCAAAAATCCTGGATAAAAATTAGGGGTGCTCCGATTATCGACCGATAATCGCTTGGGTACATGCAGCGCACTGTCTCAGTCTCTGTCTGGCACAGGTGAAATCATTATAATGCTGAAGGTGAAGTGCAATTCATATTTATTCATTAAAAAACATATAAAGTAATTTGATACTTTCTGTGAGACATAATTTCATAAACAGCCTGTGTAAATCACGGCGCGCGCTTTCTCTCTCAAAATGCGCAAATGGCTTCAAATCATCGCGTCTGCATTATAAGCGAGCTGCACGCTGCACAGTTGACACAGGAAGTGTCACTTGCACAATAGAGGCAGTGTCGCATCGTTACTAAAGTTTATAAACTGCTTTTCTTGTTAATTCTAGCCAGTGTTTAAACCATTCAGCGCTCGCGCGCTCTCCTGGAGACCGTGCGCTTAAGCATACTCGCAGCGCACACACATAATGCCAGGTTCACATTACTCCGTTTGCAGTGCGTATGGTGCGTATTTTTCCGCGCTCATGTTAACGGATCAGAGCGTTCTGCACGCGGTTGCGGTCCGGTCCGGTAGTGCGTTCCAGGAACGGTGTGTCTGCAGCAGTGCAGAGATCGTTTCCGCACCGAGTCTATCTTTGCTGTGCTGCACGCACTGAATTAAAGTGACAGCGCATTGTTTGCGGTAAATATGAATATGGATTGACACGAAAATGTAGTAATTACACTATGAATGCATATAATTAAAGTCTACTGTGTTTCAGAGTCATCACATATGGCTTTTTGGCTAGGTTTAAAGGGAAAGAGCACTTTTAGATAAACAAGGCAATAATAGATGGCACTCGTGGAGGTATGAAAGCAAAGTTCTTTATAAACCGCAGGATTGCTTGTAATAAAGATTTAAATGCTAAAGAACATTCAGTAGTTTCTGCCAGTCATGAGTTAATTTAGAATGTTTGTGATAACATAAGTAGTTTAAATGTTTTGCCACTTGCTTGAGTGACTTAATATATAAATCCCGAAGTAGCCTAAATGCAAAAGTAAAAAGCATTGAATAATGTGTTTCTTATATTTAATGCATTTAAACACGTCTACAGAGATTGTATTACTGTAAAAGAAAAAAATAATCAAAATGAAAAAGCATTTATTAGTAACAGTGTTTGGATTTGAAATCTAAATGTTGTGTTTGTGGTAAACAGATGGATCAGTAGTGGACACCTGTGTGAAATCAGGCTTGTGCTGTCTAAGCTTTTCTGCAACAATTGCAGAATTGTAAAAACAAAACTGCACTGGATGATCAAACATTTAGGTGAGATAAATGTATATTTTTGAAAAATGTCTAAAAAAATGCCCCCTCCACCCCTCAAATTAAAAAATCCTCTCTCACAAGAGTCACCTAAGAGGGGAATTCAGGCACTGAATAAATGTCTAAAAATACTGATTGGAGTATCACTATAAATAATACTACATGATAAAAAGAAGGCTTAAAAAAAGATAGGCATCGGTGATCGGATCGGCAGATACTGCTTTCTGTGATCGGCAATCGGCCTCAAAAATCCTAATCGGAGCACCCCTAATAAAAATGCATCACATCCACAAAAATATTAAGCAGCAACTGTTTTCAACATTGATAATAATATGAATATGTTTCTTGAGCAGCAAATCAGCCAATTAGAATGATTTCTGAAGGTTCATGTGACATTTGCTGTCACATGATCCTTCAGAAATAATTCTAAAGAAGTAATGATGCTGAAAATTCAGCTTTGCCATCACAGGAATAAATTATATTTTAAAATATATTCAAATAAAAGAAATTGTTAATTTAACTGTAAGCATATTTAACAATATTACTGATTTGAATGTATTTATCAAAAATAGTGAGCATTAAACACTACTATTAAAAAATTTGACCGATAGTGTACATACATAATTGACTGCCAGTGTGTTACTTCATAAAGCACAAAAAAAAAAAAAAAAAAACCTTCTGCACAAAAAGCACTGCTTCTAAATATAATCCTACTTTCTAATCACACAGCAGACATGACATTTAGAATGCTCAATGTTACTGTAGTTGAGCAGCTTTATTAATTAAACCTTAGATGTGTACCTACTCAGATGGGGAAAATGTCCCTTGTTTTAGCATAACGATTGAATGACATGTGAACAGGCGGTGTGCTTCATTGTTTTCCAGTACACAATGTGCACATTTACATTGATCTTTTGCTATCTCTGAATATGATTCGAGTAATAGAATTGCATCACGAAACTGTTGACTCCTGTAATTAGTGCTGTCCACTTTTGATCAGATCTCAGAAGATGTCAATACCTCTCATCGACCAGCAGCTTTATCACACGGCAGTCTATTTCATAGACAGACGTCCTCTATGAACACCACAAAATGCAACCCATCCAATACTCTGATACAGAGTGTGAAGGTTGGTAGAGCATAACTGTCAGATCAATAAATAAAGACAAGGAGAGTCCATCTTGGTGTTTTCGAACACAAATAAAACCCTTCTACCACAGCCAGATGGCACTCTTTCCCCCTTCCTCCCTGAATCGTAATGGCGAAGGAAGAGGAAAGCAACAAAGAGGCATCACTCATCCCTTCTCCCATGTGCCAGACAAAAACGCAAACAAATAATCTCGCTGCTGACCTGTGAAGCTACTGTTCATTTCAGGAACCTCATCATCATCCTCAGTCTCTGTAGGCACTATTCCAGCATTTTGCATCTCATTGTAGGACTTGGTTCGGCGTGGGGTCGACTGCTGGGAACCAGGAAGGCTGTCTTGCAGAGCATCGCCAGTAATCACTTTCCCACTAGGGGGCTGGCTGGGCGGCTTGGGTGTTCCATAATAGTTACCTAGGCAACAAGAGGATATTACCAGCATTCAGAACAGGAGGGTTAAAGGAAATGCAAGACATGATGATGTGGGGTTTTGAAAATGCGCTATTATGAAAATGAATGCTTGTCTTCGTGAAGTTTGTGCGAGGGAGATAATGGTATCAGTGTTGGCTGGACAATCAGGCTGTAAATGAGCACATACAACGGACAGAGCTGTCTGTCTGAATGAAAAGCACTTCACATCATTAAATCAGAGTAATACATTTAGAGTTCAGCCACGCCAGGCCGAGTGATAAACCTTAATATTAATAAAGAGATTCATTTTGACGAAACACAGCAGGATGGAGTAAAAATAAAGATGTCGAGATTTTAACTATTGACAAAAGTGTCATTTGTTAGGTATCTAATGATTAAACACTATTTTTTTATGTTTTTTAATGTGAATTTTTTTAATCAATTATAATAAAAAATATTAGATGATAAACCAGGAAATAAATGAATAAAGTTTAACTAATAAAAAGTTTAGTTCCAAGAAAGTTTTAGAATTAAAAAAAAAAGTAAAATAAAATGTTACAATTGAATATATATAAGAATTCAGGTTATGCACTATTTCTAGGTCAGGTCACTTATTAAATACGTAAATTTATGACATTGATAATCTGAAAATATAGGATTAAAAATGTTGAAATAAATAATTATGATTGAACGCATTTGTTCCGAACAAATACAGCATTTTAACCACTGCACTAGTGGAACTTCATTGGAAACTTCCAGTTTTATATATTGTTACTTTTGATAAGAAACAAAGTCCCATCTTTTAAATTATGTCCATTTTATCAGGAAATTCAAACATTAAATGGCATTTTGATGCTCTTTGATGTGGTTTGACATCACTATATAGGCACGTAATTTCAAACTGCAGCGTGGAGCGCGAGCATGATCATCCCTTCCTCTTTACTAATAGTTTTAACATGAAATAAACATGAATGAACATCTCATGCCTCATGCAATCGCTCAGTCAGTGTTTCAACCGTGGAAAGACGTCAATAAAACAGCTTGTAAACAAAATGTCATGTAGCATTTCATGTACCTTAGGCAAGTCATTAGTGTCCACAGCTTGTTATTTGCCAGAGAAAAGAAACTAGAGAAGAGCATTTCGCGAAATATTAAGCTATATACTCATTATATTTTACTTTACCTTTTATAACATCACTATAGTGATGTCTTAATTAGGCTATTTAATTTATGTTTAAAAAAATCTGTTGTGAAACAAGTTATGACAGCCACTGTGTAAATGAATATATTTCAACAACAAATAGAAAATTTATAATTTAGAAGTTAATTTAAAAACTGCATTATGTGCAATTTACATGTTTGCATATATATATATATATATATATATATTTTTAAGTTGAGTGTTGATTATTATATTTAAAAAATAAATAATGAGTAATTAAATTTAAGTTTGGGCCCTTTTTTTAATTGTTACCTTATAGTAATGTAAAAGGGCTCCCTATAATTTGCAGGGATCCTCAAATCTGGTCCACTCCTGTAGAGTTAAGCTCTAACCCTAATCAAACACACCTGAGCATGCTAATCAATGTCTTCAGGATCTTTAGAAAATCACAGGTAGGTGAGTTTGATCAGGGTTGGAGCTAAACCCTGGTTTAGAACATATGCTGAGGTATATTTATTATTATTATTTTTTAAAGAAAATTGTAATTATAATTGAATTTAAAGAAATGGCTATTACTTCAGTAAACCACTGTTTAATTAAAAATAAATAAAAACATTTATTTTCATTTTTTTAATTCTGACAATTATTAAAAAAGTAACATTGTAAAATATAATGGCCAATCAAAAAGCATGTGTGTTTAAACTCTATAGATTGCAGTTTACCTTCGTAAGATCCGATCTCCAACAGTGTCCCACTCTGTTCAAGCTTCAGAAACTCGTCCACTGACAAGAAATTATAATCTACTCCTGGCACCTCTCCGTCACGAGGGAGGCGGGTCGTACCTGTGACCAGCAAAAAAAGGAGAAAGATCCCATAAGATACTGACAACATGAAACTGCTAATTTATGCTTAAAACCACATATACACAATGTCTATGATTACCACCTACATCAGGGCCAACAAGAACCACATGCTACAGTCTACAGGCTCCTGGAAGCCAAACGCTGGGTGTGAAATCAGCGTGAGAGAGCTTTGCACAGCTAAAAGTGAAGATGTTGTAATACCTTGATGATAATTGGTTGTAGGAGAGTAAAGTGTGGCTCCAACCCACACTGTATTGCTCTAACTACATATTAGATTAAATCAGCTTTAGGGATCAAAGAGTCCATACGGCTGCTCTGCCTCCTCTATCACATTCCCTTACACCCCGTTTAGACCTCGTATTAAAATCCATCTCAGGCGATCCCATCACAAATGGTCAGTACTAAATACGGGTGTAAATAGGGTTCAAATACAGCGGTAAAAGACCAGCTACTGACCTGTCAATCAACCACGCACTTAACAGTTTTAAATGATAAATGGAACTTTGAAACATGTGCCAAGATCTTCAAAATATACTGTTTTTGTATTCATGTAGGTTTCATTTGGTCATTTGGTTTTATATGATTTCTACTATACTTCAAAAAATGTTTCAATTTAATGACTCTAAAAATATAATGTGTAATCAGCAAATAAAAAGTAATAACATTTTCCGTACCCTTGAATAATATATATAAATATATATACATATATTTAAGATGTGTAAGTTCGTAAAGATTTATGTTTTTTAAAGAAGTTTCTTCTGCTCGTTAAGGCTGTATCTGTTTGATCAAAAATACAGAAAAAAAAACATTTTTTTGTGAAATATTATTGCAATTTAAAATAACAGTTTTCTATTTTAATATACTTTAAAATATAATTTATTTCTGTGATCAAATCTGAATTTTCAGCATCATTACTCCAGTCTTCAGTGTCACATGATCCTTCAGAAATCATTCTAATATGCTGATTTATAATCAATATTGGAAACCGTTGTGCTGCTTCATATTTTTTGGGGGACCTGTGATTTTTTTTCTTTTTATATAAAAATTTAAAAAGAACAGCATTTATTTAAAAAAATAAATGTGTTACAATATACAATGCTATTCAAAAGTTTGCATTTTTTCTTTCTTTCTTTTTTTTTAAAGAGATTAATACTTTTATTCATGTTAAATGTTAAATTAATAAAAAGTCATAGTAAAAACTTATATTGTTAGAAAAGATTTCTATTTTGAACAAATGCTGCTCTTTTTCACTTTGTATTCATCAAAGAAAAAATTATCACGTTCCAAAAAACAATATGAAGCAGCATAAACACATACATACATATATGTATATATATGTATATGTATATATATATATATATATATATATATATATATATATATATATATATATATATATATATATATATGTATATATATATATATATATATATATATATATACACTGTATGTGTGTGTGTGTATATTGCATATAGCAATAGATTTATTCAACATGTTTTTTCAATAAATTAATAGGCAGTACAAAAACAAAAAAAAGAGCGTGACCCTAATACCAGTAAACAACCCTTACCAAAAAGTAGTATACTTCAAGTTTATTTGATTAAGTATACTTAAGTAAAGTTCAAGTATATTTTAAGTATACTTTATGTAGTAAGTATACAAATATCAGTGCACTAGTAGCATACTCGTAAGTGTACTATTTCAATACTCCTTGGGACTAAATTGGCCCACTTTCTAGTATATAAAATATACGTTTAAGTATACTTTAAGTATACCAGTAGTAAACTTTGAGTACACAACTAGTTTACATCAAAGTTTTTAGCTTTTACTGCAACTATACTAAAAGTGAACTTACAGGTATACTGATAGTTTACTAATTAAATACTTGTAGTAGCATTATTAGTATACTTTGAAGTATAGTCTCAGTAAACTACTAGTTTAGTAGTTTTATAATGCAAGTATACTCGTAAGTTTTCTTTAAGTGAACTTTACATCATACTTTAAGTATACTACTATGTCCCTATTTAGGTATTAATTTGTATATATTTTGTTATATGAATATCTGAACATACAAAACATCCAAATAAAGAACAGGGTATCTGTAAACAAAAACATTTTATTCTAGCTTCATGCATTCTTTTTTAAAACACTTGAAAGTGGGTAAGTTTCATAAATAAAAAATAAAGAAATAAACAACATTTTGAACAAAAAGATGAAAAAAGACTATGAATTTGATTCAGAATGATAATCAAAACGTAGATGGAGTTTATCAACACCCCAAAGCTTGACAGTCATTATTACCTCTTCATTGGTCGACATTTTATTCCATAATGCTACACAGTTTTGATGCTGTTTTAACACGTGGAAGCATGTTGTTTTGGTTTCTTCTTCACTTGTGTTTTTTTGGGGGGGAAATTCTGTACAGAAGATGTGTACTAGCGCCCCCTACCGTATAACAATGAAAACACAGATTCTCGGAGCACAAGTATAGCTCAAATATATTTAGACTTTTTCCAAGTATAAGTCAAGTATACTTAAATGTCATTTAAAGTATATTTCTGAGAAGTACATAAAGCCCATTTCTGAGAAGTATAAAAAGTAGACTAAAAGTATACTTTCCTATTTTTAGTTTAAAAGAAGTACACTAATAGCACACTTGAATAAACTTCTTTTTCGTAAGGGAAGGCCTCATGTATTTCATTCTTTTCCTTTCTTTCTCCACACATTCTATTTAAATGGTGGCCTGGCAGTCAGCGCTTGTTTCACGCGCTCGTCCCGCTGCGTGCTGTATCTCCCCATCACTTGATGGAGCTGATGAATAGCTGATATAAATAGCACCCCACGATGGGAGATGCTCTTTGGCGGCCATCTTAGTGACACTGGTGATAAATCAAAGATGTGATGATAACTCAGTTTTCTCAACAACCTCACAATGTAATATTCTCTTTGGTTTACAGGCCCTCTCGATAGTGACCAGTGTACAACACAAGCCCCAAAATGGATGATGTGCAAAGCTTGTGTGTCACTTTTAATATGAACACTGAGAAATGTGTTTCTGTTATATGTTCCGTAGAAATGTGTTCCGTTTTATAGGAGCACAACAATTCTGAGAAAATTCTTGGTTTCTCAATAACAGAAAACACCCACTACTGTACTAAAAATTTGGGGTCAGTAAGATTGTTTTAAAAATATATACTTTTACTCAGCAAGGATGCATTCAAATTGATCAAAAGTGACAGTAAATACATATAATTTCACAAAATATTTTTTTCCAAAATAAATGCTTTTCTTTTGAACTTTCTATTCATCAAAGTATCCTGAAAAATGTATTATGATTTCTGCAACAATATTAAGCAGCACAACTGTTTTCAACATTGATAAGAAATGATTCTTCAGCAGCAAATCAGCATATTAAAATGATTTCTGGAGGATCATGTGACATTGAAGACTGGAGTAATGGCTGATGAAAATTCAGCTTTGCATAACAGGAATAAATTACATTTTAAAATATATTCAAATAGAAAACAGATAGCTTAAATTGTAAAGATATTTCACAATATTACAGTTTTTACTTTTGATCAAATAAATGCAGCCTTGAATATAAGAGACTTCAAAAACATAAAAAAATACAGACTGATGCAAACTTTTGAATGGTAGTGTACTGTATATGTTAACGCTGGCATTGATCTAATAAGTCTAATGTTGAAAATTTAAAAATATCTTAATATATACCCTCAACTTGGGCCAAATTGCTCTAGGGAAGTGGGAAGTGGTTTGTGGCCAAGTATGGTGACCCATACTCAGAATTTGTGCTCTGCATTTAACCCATCCAAGTGTACACACACAGTAGTGAACACACACCCGGAGCAGTGGGCAGCCAATGCTGCGGCGACTGGGGAGCAGTTGGGGGTTCGGTGCCTTGCTCAAGGGTCTCACCTCAGTCGTGGTATTGAAGGTGGAGAGAGTGCTGGTTATTCACTCCCCCCACCGACAATCCCTGCCGGACCTGAGACTCGAACCTACGACCTTCGAGTTACAAGTCCAACTCTCTATCCATTAGGCCACGACTGCCCTTTGCTCTATATTTCTTGGAAAAAACAATACAATACAATACAATACAAATATAAGTCCCTTGTCTTCCACAGACAAACAGAAGATGCTATCGGTCAAGCCAGAAGTTGACAACTCGGCCTGCTCAAACAAAAGAGAAATGTTTTGAAAGCAACACAGAGATGTGAATCTAATTTTTGAAGACGACAACCAACTTATTACTTATAGCTTTTACATATCGCCTTTATGTTATGACTCAATGACAGTATCAGTGGTATATTTTTCACTAACTGAATCATGCAATAATGCACCCTAGATCTGCTCCTATGAACAATAAATAGAAAACAAAGCACTTAGGTACATTTATAGTATACACTTTACACAACATGCACAAATGTGAACCAATGTCACTACTGCAAGTAGAAAAATATATGCACAAATATATAAATAGCACGACTGTCACATGATGATATAATTTCTTGTTGCTAGGGACAACCCTTGAAGGATACAATCCCTGAGAGCCTCATCTATCATTTCTGAGGGGATCAAACCATTTCATATCACACACTATGCCACACAGTGAAAATCGTGTGTAAAACATAGAGGTCTGCACGGGCTTTAAACTGAAGCCCGAACCCGGCCCGTACCCGAGATCGTCTGACCCGACCCGACCCGACCCGACCCGAGCGGCAGAGTTAAATTTAGAGCCCGAACCCGACCCGAACCCGAAGTCTTTTTTTTTTTTTTTCACAACGAATAGCCAATTTAAAATAAATAAAGAAGATGCTATATTTCATGATTGCATGCAAGGGCAGTAAAAAAATACATGTAAAGAAACAGATTAATCAAGGCTCGGCCAGTTCACAAGGCAAAAGAAAAAACACTTACCAGTTATGAAAGTTTATGAACATCAGGTAACGTTACAGCGAGTTTATGAACATCAGGTAATGTTACAGCGGTCACATAAATTATGCCGAGTTTTTGAATGGTTGACAAGACGATAATTCTTCCACCGTGCAAATAATGGTAATTTTCGTCAGTTAAGGCTCGTTAGCATTCGGCCTGCTTTAAATCAGACACAGATTTAGTGCGGTAAGATCGCATTTATTTGAATTAGCGAGAGAGAGAGAGAGAGAGAGAGAGAGAGGGAGAGAGATGGATGAACGTTGCCTGTGTGAACCTACGTCTGCGCGTCTCTCTCTACAAGCAATGAGGATTAGTTACTTCAAAAACATTTTACCCCCTCATTGCAGAGAAATATAACGTTGCGAGTAAGTAGCCTATCGAAGCTATTTTACTAATAAAAGTTTCCGTGCTGTGTGTTCGCTGCGCGATCTCTGATATCTCTGTGCAATAATGTGTGTGTGCGTGCTTCTATGAAAGCAGCGTAGCCTACATATAGCAACAAGCCCGAGGCCGAGGCTATTCATTAAACATTAACCCGAACCCGACCCGAAACCCGAAAGTATTTCGGGACCCGTCGGGCTCGGGTCGGGTAGCAGACCTCTAGTAAAACAACGGCCTCAAAAATAAACATTGTTAAGGCAAGCACCTGTATGAACTTTTATATCAGTTATGCAATAGGCTTGCATTTGCTAAATAGCTTTTATTGTTATGTATTATATGAATTTTGAGTCACTAATGTATTTTAGCAAATTAAAGAAGATATTTTGAAGAATGTTGGTAACCAAACATATAATTGACTTCCACTGTGTGAAGAAAACACCTCAAAATATTTTCTTTAATGTTCCCATTTTTTTTTTTTGACATTCTGTTTGGTACCCAAGTTCCATGACTTTTCCACAACTTTTTCAGTCATTTGTGAAAACTAGATAAGGACTTTTGAATCAGATCGATTTGCTAATGAATCATTCTAATAAAACTGACAAATTTATTGGAAAAATAAAAATCTACTGTTGTGGAAAAAAAAATTTTTTTTCAGGATTCTTGAATGAACAGAGTTCAAAAGAACAGTGATTATTTGTAACAGAAACTTTTGCAAAGACTTTTGAACTGTCTATTGATTTTCAGAAATGTCCATGATTTTCCCTTCACTTTATAGCCTATTCATTTACATGACTTAAAAACCACAATGTAAAATTGCTTAGTATTTACAGCTTTCCCATGACCGTTCAATTCTGAATGACCTTAATTATCCCTGGATGTACATGTGACATAAGCACACTGTGTTTAGCAAGAGTAGATAATGCTACAAAATACAGTACACTTCTCTTTACAGACATTTTTAAACAAAGAAGTCAACATAATCAAGTTTTGATTCTGCTGTTAATATACCTATGCTAGAACACTGAAAGCTCACCGGGTGCCCAAGTGCTAAATGGACCAAAGGTGAGGAGCAGTGACAACAAGCATCAAAATCTGCAGCTGTTCGATCCCAGCCTACACACACTCATCAGTTGTGGGTCAGCGACTGCGAACAGAAGGGGTTACTGTCACCAAATGGCATGATCCAGGGCCCAAAAGAGAAACAATTACCTAATGCGGGTTTACAACCCTCTGCTAAATGATAACCTCCTCACTGACACAAATGCGTCACAGGCTGTAGCTGCTACCACATTGGCTGCTCGCTGTATTTCCAAGCAGTGAAGTGTATGTGCGGCTGGAGACATTCTCTCTCCGGAAAAGAACAGTGGTGCTTCACAATGAATCAGCATCAGGAGTTCCCACAGTGCAGCCTGGGTACATGCAACATGTCCACACATACGCAAACTCACACACACTCAAATATAACTTCAAACTATATTGGTATATTATGCGTAATGTGGACAGTGCTTTTAATGGAAGTCATCTTCCATCTCGGAGTAAAAAAAAAGTAGTAATTGTGAATTTATATGGAAGCTTGTTTCCACCAAAGGACAAAAAAGTAAATAAGTAACTGTGACAACTAAGACAATTCTGAGATTTTATATCTCACAATTCTGACTCATAATTCAAAATACTGAGATATGAACTCAGAATTATGAGATACATATTTAGGATTGAGCGTTATAAACTCAGAACTGTGAATTACGTCTTGCAGTTCTTGACTTTTTTCTCAGAATTGCTGAGAAAGTTGTGAGGAAAAGATAATTACCTTATTTATTTATTTTCGTGATGAAAACAAAAAAAAAAGTGACATGTTAACAGGAAAAGTTGTGACTTAGAATTGTGAGATGTAAATTCAAAATTTGCAAGAACAAAGGCAGAATTGCGAGTTTACATCTCACAATTTATATCTCTTTATTTAGACTTTTTCTGCAGACTTTATTCTCACAACTGGAATTGTGAGATAGTCACAATTACCTTTTTTATGTTTTTATTATGTGGCAAAAATGGGTGTGCATTTCCACAGTTGCCAGCATATTTCTCACAATGTGACAGTAACCACCTGTTTCTCATAACTGAAACTTTACATATTTGAGAATATTTATATTGCAAATACATTTTAAAATTTCTTACATTTACCTGTTTTTTTTACTCATAGGTGGAAATGGGAAATTCTATAAGTTTCCTTCCCAGAAGGGAAGTCTTAAAGATCCATCATATTTCAAATTTTTCACATGCTTTCCTCACAGAGGTGGATTATAAACATCTTCAAAAGGGTAATTTTGGTAATTCCCTGCTCTTTTGATATAAAGATAGACTAGAAAGTTGCACAACACAAAGACCATTTATGGAAACTAAGTTGCAAAAACAGGTCATTCTGTAATTGTCACAGTTTTGATGTAACAACTATGAGGGCATTAACATATTACCACCCACATTAACACATCAACAGCTATTCAGTATTCAACAACACGCTCTGTCTTGATGAATGACAGTGTGAACTACACCAGTAGTTTTCATATGCAAAGAAGTTAGCCAATCATAACAAAGGTCATTTATATTTAGATGCCTTACATAAAGGTAGAGTTACTTAAAACAGCCTGTTTAATTCTAAAGGTCACAGAGAAGGTGTAAAATGGTTTTGTAAAATAAAATTCAGACAAAAACCTGGGCTAACATTTTAAGTGTACTTCAGCAAAAATATACAATGCATCAATTGAGGAGAGACCCCCACATGATTGTAAAGCGCTTTGGGTGTACAACAATACACAATAAAAGCGCTATATAAATGCTTCATTCATTCATTCATTCATTCAAAGGTGCCGATAAAATGCACGGCATCCCTTTCGCTGTGGTATGATAAATGTAAATGTTTTCAGTAAAAAGATAGGCAGTCTCTTCTTGGCCTAGGTGTAGTCAAGGTCTGGCAGGTCTGGCTGAGATGTTGACATGCAGTCTGATTCTGGATCAGTCTGTCAGTCAGTAATCCCCTTTAGACTCCATGTAGCTTAAACCTGGCTGAGCTGTTGACTCGGCTTATGACTGATTCTGGATCTGTCTGTCATGTTGAATGACATTTCTTCCTCTCACCTGTGAGCTAGCATCAGTCTGTCCTCTCTACAGAAGGAAATCTGGATAAATACTGCTTCCTGCATGGGGATTTAAAGGAGAGGTAGCTTCCCTAATTTTAATATGTATATCAGAATAATTGACATTTCTTTTTAGAGGAGTAGTTCAATCAGAAATTTAAATTTCATTATTTACTCATGGCATTTCAAACCCAAACTACTTTTGTCCCTAGTATGGAACACAACAATGCTTTGCAAATACAATTAGGAATGTACCTACCTTCAAATTCACTCAATATTAAATAGTCAATATTAAAATTCTATACTATTGTGTCTAAATAAATTAAATCAATGGTTTTAAATGCTATACAGTGAATTTAGGCATCACAGCATAATAAATGTCCAGTATGAATGTACAGTTCAAGATAATCAGTATTATTAAATTATTTGCGTTTTTAAAGTTTTAATTGAGCGTTAGATGATGATAAATGCATATAAATGCAAACACAGAGGAAAAGAGCATGCACATTTAAATATCCAATGCCAATATATATTATGTTTATGTTCTGATATATCATGCATTCCTAGTTAAAGCGGACTGGGACTGGATAATTTAAGCTACAAAAAGGACAATAACAATGATCATATGATATGTGTGACAAACTGACCAAAATCTATCACCAGATCACTGAGTTGAACAGTCTGGTTCAGTCTGTTTTGTGAACAAATCATTCAGACTGTTTGTGCAAAATGGATCAAATGTTTCACTGAACACACCAAAATGAGTCATTGAAAATCTGGTTTGGACTGTCATGTGACATTAGAAGACTTAGAAGACAAGCACATTCCTTAAAATTACATATTAAGTATTCCATGGAAGAACCAAAGTCATATGGATTTGGAACGACATAAGGATGAGTAAATCATGACAGAATTTACATTTTGGGAGTGATTTAATCCTTTAAGTGAACATGTAGTTAAGGACAAGGACAGAATCTTGGAGCTGTTAACGGAATTGGAATGAGTGCAGTGATTTGGCAGCAAAAACAGAGGCTCATTCATTCTTAATGAAAGACTGGTCCCTATTTTAAGGCATTTCTCATCAAGTGTCTCAAATGACACAAAGTTTCAAGATTTATATACCCAAAAGGAATAAATAAGTATAGAATTCATTCCAGGATGTGGTAGATTGCTGAAAAAGGTAATATTACAATTCAACATTTCCATGCCAGGTCTATCTTTTTTCCACAAAATGGAGCCTGATCTCTCTACACATCTTTGCGTATGACATAAATACATGCAGTGGGTAAAAAATAGCTGCACTGTGAAGTGCTAAGCCAGCAAGGAACCTGAAAGCACCAAAGGTAGCCATATTTAACATCACACGTTCTAAAATACATCAGAAAAACAACAATGCCATGTGCACATCAAGCACACAAACAAGCTCTAAAAATAGCCATGTCTGATAAATCAGTTTATTTTAGCAGCGGGGGTTCCATGAGCACTTCAGTACCCAGCTTTGTGTTCCTGAAGTCCCTAGTTCAGGTTTCTGATATGACCTATGTTCGACACATCACAGGACTTCATACAGGTTTGGAATGACATGAAGGTGAGTAATGAAGGTGATTTTGGTTCTCTAAAGCATTGTTTGGCAAGACCAATTCACAAGTACAATCTCAGAGTTGCTATTTTGAAGTCAGGAGAAGACCCTGCAGAGTTCTCCTCCATCAAGCTTCAAATTCCTTTGAACATCTCCTAAGCATCAAGCTTCATTGACTCGCATGCCTAGGAGAGATTCCTTCAGATTTGATGTCACCCAAAAAAACTGTGAAACACACTGCCCTTTTAAAAATCTTTCCTTTTTTTTTTTTTTTTTTTTTTTTCTGTAAAAAAAAAAAAAAAAAAAAAAAAAAAAAAAGTATTTGCCTATGCAAAGTTCACTGCCTCTATCATGGTTGCCAAGGTGTTCAGAGTGTTCTTTTTTTTAAGATTTATTTATGGGCTTTTTTTATGCCTTTATTCAGACAGGACAGGAGAATACAGGAAAGCATTGGGTGGAAAGAGAGGGGAATTTTTGTGGAATGTTCTCATTGATGGCACTAATCAGAGCGCACAAGAAGAAAAGTGAAAGTGATGACAGCAAGCAAATGACCAAGTGAAGAGGACATACACACACACACAGAAGGTTGTTCTAATTTTATGTTATCTTACCTGTAGGGTTGCCAACCGTCCCTTAAAATACGGAAAAGGTAAAATGATGCGTCCCGTATCAAATCAATACAGGATGCTATTTGTCAAAGGCCAACGTATTTTACAAAGTCCAACACATAGCTGAATCAACAAATAAATATTTTGCACTATTTATAACAGTAATAGCAATGATAATGAAATCAAGAAGCTCATTTACGCATGATTGCATTTTGGCGTCTTTGTTTCCATAGCGACGGAGTCTCCAGGATCACTAATATGTACGCCCCCAACATTTGCATATACCCGCCCATGTTCTAGGCCAGCCGCCAGCCGAACCATCAGAAGTTCTGCAGGTATTGTGAAGAAACAAGCGAGGACAACAGCGAAAATGGCAGATCATGGAAATAAATGTTATGTTCCAGGCTGTGCAGGGGATGTGAAGTGCAGGGATGGGTTGGTGTCTGTATTCAGAAAGGCACGGAAAGCAAATAACGTGTTCTAATAAAATAATACGAGCCACTAAAGGGACATGGTTAGCTCCTTGCTAGCTGTAGCCTGTTACAGTACATAATAGTTCACTTACCACATAAACAGAGAGGAGAGATGACTGAGGATGATGGCGAATGATTTACAGATCCTGAGCACCACTGACAAGCGTCTGATCTTGTAAAATGTGTGGTAAGTACTGCCGCTCCATAGTATAAACAGAGTACGTGCAATCGCTAATCTCGAAAGTGAAAGTAAAAAGCGATTGTGCATTTGAAAGCAGTTTCAATGCCCCGCATATTAATAGCGGCTCCCTGATGCCCATATTTTATTTACAGTATAATTACCCAAAGATATAACTGCGCGAGAAAGTATTGAAATATATCTTTTCCCTGTGTTTCCGTGCTGTGTGCTAATGAAATGAGCCGCACTGTGAAACAGCCAATCAGAGCAGAGCTCAACATTATTATTCATGACCCTTCCAAATAAGCCAATAACAGACCGTTTCATTCTAGGGAGAAATCCTAGGGTTGTAAATTGACATGTAAAACTGTTTCTGGAGAATTTTTGCACTTACCTAAGCCACATCCCATCTATGTAGATATCAGAGAACAATTTAAAATATTGTATCAATGCATTCTATGGCACCTTTAAAGGGATAGTTCATTGTTTACACATCCACAAGTTGTTCCAAACCTGTAATAATTTCTTTCTTCTGTTGAACATAAAATAGTTTTTTTTCTCTACTCTGGAGTTACTGAGGACCAGAAGCTGTTTAGTTACCCACATTCTTCAAATTATCTTCTTTTGTGTTCAACAAATGAACTTTATGCAGGTTTAGAAAACCTGGGTAAACCATACATTTTTGGGTAAACCATACATTTAAAGTGACAGACACATCTGTGCTTCTAAAGGTATATGCCTATCATTTTATTAAAATTTGGATAATCTGTTAATATGACAGCTTCTCAACGTGGGTGGTACCGCCCCCCCAGGGGGCGTTTGGAGAGCATCGGGGGGCGCTGGAAGCAATCTTTTTGAAAGGGGGGCGCTGAGCTGTTCTTGGGGGGCGTTTGGTTACGGTGAGTTTACACAAAAGGTGTATGAGTTGAAATTTGCAAAAGAAAATGGTCTGCCACATCCTAACGCCGTCTCTACACTGGATGCATCAAAGCACACTTTCTGTAACTATTTGTCAACTTGTCTGTAGCGCAAACACGTTTGAAAAAGAACGCAAGTGCGTCAGAAATAGAACGCGGCATCCGTTTACTGTAGCGCTTGTGCTCATTTACTGAATGACTGATTATAATGGGATCCATGTGCTTTGACACAACGTGTTGCGCCGTTCGCGCCCGGTGTAGTAGTGTTAATACTACCGCTTCTAGACTAGACCGTGTATCATTTCCATAGCAACGACTCTTTACTTTAGTGTTCGATCGGCTTTCTGTAGCGCAGCTGATGAACTTCCCGTGAAACCAATATGCATTTAGACACAAAGCATGAGATGCTTTTTCTTGTTTAGAAAAATTATTATAAATGCTTTTTGTTTGCTGATTGACAAATTTCTAGTTTATTCTCTAGTTTAGAGTTTATTCAACACATAAATATAGCCTACTTTATATTCAAGAGCCTTTTTTTCTCCTTGGGAAACTTATGATAAAATTTAAAGTCTTACATGCTTTTAAGATATATATTATAAATAAAATATAGCCTATACCACCATTCAAAAAAGGTCAGTAAGATTTAATGGTTTTGAAACAATTCCTTTCTGCAGTAAGTTTCATTTATTTGATAGAACATATAGTAAAAACAGTAAATCTACAATGTGAAAGAACTCCTTTCTATTTGAATATATTTTAAAATGTGTTTTCCTCTCATGCTAAAGCTCTATTACTCCAGCTTTCAGTGTCACATGATCCTTCAGAAATCATGCTGATTGTTGCTCAAGAAATTTGTATCCTTTTTATTATTATAGCTGGCACACCACAATGACAAAAAAAGCTAGATTTGAAATTTAATTGATAACAAAAATATAAATTGAATTATTTAATTGATATAAGAAAGATATAAATCAGGACTGCACTAAAATAATAACTATTTTAAAAATGAGACGCATATGTTTCCCATCTTTCTACAACCCCAATTCCAGAAAAGTTTGGACGTTTTGTGAAATGCCATACAATCAAGAAAATGTTATGTGCTCATTCTCTTTAAAGGGGTGGTTGACTGTTTTTTTTCTAGGCTTGATTGTGTTTATGGGGTGCAGTCTAGCATGTGTTCATGCTTGTTTTTTTTTTAAAACGCATTATTTTTCACATAATTTACTTTTATTCCACACCGCACTGTCCCTTCTCTGACAAACGCCTCGATTTATTTCCTGGTTTTATGAAGCTCCTCCTTCAGAAATACGCGATGGGCTGAGATTGGTTAGCTGGCTCAGTGTGTTGTGATTCGCTAAACCGCCAGTATGCGTCTGAACGTCCCGCCCCTCTCCTCAGCCATGCGCTCCGGTTGAATTGTAAACAGTAAACTATAATGCTTATCAATTTGAGCCCGATTGAGACCCAGAGGATATTAGTGAAGAGGATCGTGCAGAACCTGTGCAAGCACGGCTCTTAATGGTATGTTTGGTTGTTGTTGTCTCATACTTTTAAATACGCTGCTATTTGTAAGTGCTACTGCTTCTGTTAGCTTTTAATATACAGTTTTATCCTGATTAAAGCTTTAATACAGCACAGCAACCGCACGCGTGTCCATTTATAATGCTTCTCATTGCTGTGTGAAAATAAGTGTATATTTGGAACAGTTTGTTGGAGCTGATCTGACGATCTGAATGAGAGAGAGAGAGAGAGAGAGATGCAGAGCAGGGCGACACGAGTAACAGTTTTAAGAACCGCTGCTTTAATGATTTTGAAACATGAGAATCCATTAGAATCGTTAGAAGACAGAATTGCGATTCATATGAATAGATTTGTACGTGCACCCCTAGTTTTCTCTTCCTCTTCTCTAAAGCAGCGCAGCATGGCCTCGCCCCCTTTGCTGCGTGTTCCCGGGGGCAGGGTTTATCTGTGTCCATGACGTATCAGACCCGGGAAGTAACTCGTTGTAGTCCCTTACCAGTTGTTTTTGTAGGCATTAAACTGCCAGAATTTTAAAAGACGATATCTCCGTTTGCATTGAACTTTCAGCGCCGCAACTCTGCAGATATTGTTTATGCTCAAACAGCAACATTACACACTAACTAATGTTAAAAAAAGTGAACTCGCAATCAACCACCCCTTTAACCTATATTTAATTGACTGAAGTACAAAGAAAAATATCCAATGTTTTTACTGGCCAAATTTTATTTTGTAAATATAAACTAATTTTGATTTTGATGGCTGCAACACACTACAAAATAGTTGGGACAGAGGCATGTTTAACACTGTCACATCAACTTTCCCTTTAATTACAATGTTAAATTGTTTGGGAATTGAGGATACTAATTCTTAAAAGTTTTGTGAGCAAAATTTTGCCCAATCTCACTAGATACAAGACTTCAGATGCCCATCAATCTGTGGTCATCGTTGTCTGATTCTCCTTTTCATGATGGGCGGTACATGTTCAATAGGAGACGGATCTGCTGGCCAGTCAGTCACATACACATGTGTCTATGAAACCATGTTGTTGTAAGCACATGCAGAATGAGAGCTGGCATTGTCTTGATCTAATAACCATGAACTTTCCATGAAAGACGTCATCTTGATGGCACTATACAGTATATCTCTGTACAATACCAATATATGCCTCCATGTTAATGGCACCTTAACACATATGCCAGTTACCCATGCTGTTTGCTCTGCTGCACCCCCATATCATGACAGACGTGTGCTTTTGCATCTGTCACTGATGAAAATCTGGATGGTCCCTTTGGTCTTTGGGACTGAAAACTCAACATCCATTTTTCCCAAAAAACTATTTGAAATGTGGACTCATTTGAGCAGAGCACACATTTCCACTGTTTGTTTGTTTTTTTGATTATCTGAGATGAGCTCTGGTCCTGAGAATCTGGTGTTATCACTGCATAAAATTGATAGCTTTCTCTTTGAGTAACAGAGATTCAAGTTGCATTTATTGATGCAGCAGCAGACTCAGAGTGGTTTTCTGAAGTACTCCTGAGCCCATGTGGCAATTTAACACCACAGCATGATGGTTTTTCATGCAATGTCATCTGAGGGCTCAAAGGTCATGCAAATTCACCTGAGGTTTCCTGCTTTGCCCTACACAGACTGAGATTTCTCTGGATTCCCTGCATCTTTTCACAGTATGGTAGTTGGTGAAAGGCCTAAATTCTTTGTGATTTTGCATTGAGAAATGTGATTTTTGATTTGTTTGGCACAAAATGATGAGCCATGACTGAGACTGAGATGATCCTTTTATACCCAAACATGATACCCTGGCCTATTACCAGTCGACCTGCTTACTGTGAACTGTTGCAAAATATATTAATTTGGATATTCTATAGCCTTTTCATTTTTATTTCTCCTCTGTCCCAACACAATCGAAATTTGTTTATATTTATAAAATACATTTATGTTGGTCAGCAAAAACATTGGAAATATATTCTTTGTACTTCTGTCAATTAAATAAAAGTTAAAGAGAACTAACAAATCACAGGCTCTTGATTTTATTGCATTTTACAAAACATCCCAACTTTTCTGGAATTGGGTTTGTACTTTGAAGTATTTGTAAGCAACCTTTGAAATATTGTCACAGAATTAATGAAATATAGTAAATGAGGGTTTATATTTCTTCCATTTGCAAGTGTAAATGTGGTTTACCCACCAAAATTACCATGCCTACTATGTCAGAAAAAAAGGAAATGCAATATATTCTAAAAAAAGGGGGGGGGGGGGTATTTTTTAAAACAATGGGATAAATATTGTTATTTTTCACTGGAAGCTAATTGAAAACATCCATACATATTACAGCAGTGAAAGGGTGTTCAAGAGTTCCAGGAACAGAAGAACAAACTAAAGTCTTTTTTTTTTTTAATGCCCCCGTGGATATATTCTAAACAGGATATATATATATATTTTTTTTTTTATCAAGTCTCTTTAAATTTGGGGCAAGGTATATCAGATCTCAACATCATTGAAACTGTAATGAAAATCACCAACATGCTTAAAAACTAAGCTTAAATTAATCTTATTACACTTATTTTCAAATATTTCACTGTAAAAAAAGTACTTCACTGTCTTATTTGATCAACTCAATGGATCCTTAAATTAACTTAATTTCTTAAATTAGAATGACCTCATACATTTGAATGGTGCTGTAAAAATAACAGTCCTCATTATAAACACAAAATAATAATCAACTGTAATGTTCAGTGAAAACAATTAGACTGTTTTATTTGATGGAGGGCATTGAGGGACGTGGATAATGGGTAGGGGGGCGCTGGCCCAAAAAAGGTTGAGAACCACTGATATAACACATACATTATAAGAGCTTGGTAGATATAATTATTATATTTTTAGACGTTATTAGACAGATGAGTTAATAGATTATAATTAATGTTAGACCTATTTATTAATTTAAAATGTATATTAAATATATAAATAATTAATTATATATGTCATATGCAGTTTGGCATTTTGAGTGGGGTTTTTTTTTGGGGGGGGGGTGAATGGGTGTCCCTTATTTTGCCTCGCTGAAGGTGGCAACCCTTACCTGAACATTTAAATATGTGTCTGAATAAGAAATTGATCAACATGAATCACATTCAAGATGGTAAGCAAGCACTGCTTTGTTTATGTTTGGCTTTGCTACTTTCAGTTTCTCTTTTTGAATATTCTCTTTTCTGTATGTTCTGGCATTAACCCTGATTTATTTTGCAATTCCAAAAGTTTCAAGAACTGTATGTTGTTCAACAAAAACAATAGTTATTGAGGGGGAAAAAATATATATTTCAGTTCACGTAAAGTTTTTTATGCATTTTCAGTATTTTCATTTTTACATCAGTTACATTTTGACAAATTAATAATAATTTATTAATTTAAACCATTTTAAGTCATCTTAATCTGCATGAAAAAAGCCTGAATATATAAATGTAAATCTGAATATATAGTTATAAGCCTGAATATATAAATGTAAATTGTGAATATATAAGTAAATCTGAACATATACTTATAAGTCTGAATATATAAATGTAATATGTGTGTGATATATATATATATATATATATATATATATATATATATATATATATATATATATATATATATATATACTGTATATATATACTTCCTACAATACTTCTGATTAGCATTAACAATACACAGATCATTGTTCACAACTGTGAAGTAAACTAAGGGATATTGGCTTTTTAAAAAAGTTAAACAGCCCTTTGATATATCCCGCCCCAAATTCCTGTTTCAAAAGGAAATGTCAACAAAGGAAAGAAAAACCTACAATATATATACATCTTTCCTATCCATAGCACAAACGGGTTTGAGTTTACATATCAAATCAAAACCCTCCTGGTTAAAAATTATCTTAAGTATGAGCAAAAGAAATAGCTTTAGCAAAACATTGGCAAATGTCATTGGCAGAGACACAGTGGCACAATGCTAACTGACTGATGATGAACACCATGAAATAAACACACAAATTAAAAAGCAGGCAGCTTTGAATCATAAAGCTGGATGTCACATGAGTGTAACAAGGCTTTGACTTCAAAACTTTGGTCTCTGAGCCAACTTAACACTTGGTATGTGTGTATGTGCATACTAATCACTCAATGAGGGGGGAAAAATCACAGTTGCAAAGTGGACAAAAATAGTAAGCCTGTATGATTCAGCAGTGTCTGATGACTCTTATACATAAGTTTCAAAATTAGCATACATCCATATTCAAATCCTTAAAGGTCAAGCAAAGGTGTGCAGCTCAGTGAAACTAGCACCCTTTCCCTTCCCAATCCAGACACAAAGAAGTTTTGTAGCTTCTTTGTTTTCTTTCATAGTAGGTCAGCTTCACCTCTCACAGCCACAACACAAGTTGCCTGGCATTGTGAAATCGGACATGCAACATATTGTCCAGTTATAAAGCAGATTGAGGTGTTTAACGGGAGGTATTGCATTCCTGGAGAGCAATACTGCAGTAACTGGAGAGGCAATCAATCAGACGCAACGCTTTAAGTGACTCTGAGCCTCACCGCCGTGATTCAGTTAGCGGTGTAGCGTAGGCTGTTGTTAACGCATTTGGAAACGACTCATCATCATCATTCTAATAATAGTCAAGACTATTACTATACCAGCATTCGGATGTTTGCGCATTTCCAAAGTTATAAAGGGCCTGTGGATTTTTGCTTGAAATAAAAGCATGATTACAATATTTTTTACAACAAAAACTGGGTTAGTTTGAGATGCTAAATCTTCAGCGCTCTTCTCACAGAAGCAATTTCAGGCATTTTCTGATGCCTTCCCAGTTAAATACATAAAAACTAATTGAAAAATGCAGTGTTTGTTTTGAGCAGAAGCTGTTATCTACATGGCTTGATTAAATTTTTCATGAGCCTGACCCAGTGAGTAATACAGGCTGCTCTCTCTCTCACTCGTTCTTCTCCTACTTCCTTCTTTTTGCGTTCTTGTCATCTTTCCTGTTTTCCTGCATGTGCTTCTCTCTATAATCTATAAATGAAAGGCACTGACATGACTGGAAAAATGATGAAACAAATCAAATGAGTGGCAAAGCTTTAAACTCACAAGTGCATCTTTGCTTTGAGACCATCTCAATCACTGTACATATCATATATTAGTGTACTAATAAAAGTTGGTGTTTTAAGCAGATGCACAAATTGAAAATTTACTACAAAATTTGAAACAACAGATTAAAAATGTTGATGATGCTTCTTGAACTCACAATTGTATATAAAATGTTTGTCCAATTAAATGAGAATGTCCCTCTTCATTTACCACCTACTTCTGATAAGAATTAACAATAAGCAATTCATCGTTCACAGATGTGACGAATAAAACTAAAAGATAATGGCTTTAAGAGGGAAGTACCCTTTGATACCACAAGTTCCTGTTTAAAAAGGAAATGTAAAAAAAATTATTTAATGGATTCAATTGATCCCATTTTCTAAATGAAGAGAGACTTTTCTGTTTTCTGAAAGGATCATATACAAAATAAACCAGAAAATCAATTCTGAGTAATAAAAAGCACAAGTAGAAATAGAAATAATGTGTACTTAATGTGTAAGCATTTTCTAACTTAACTGTTCAGACAGATCTACTAGACCAGTTTTTCCCCACACTGGAATGAAATGTGGCTCTGGATTCACATCGCATAAAGCATGTTTACATGATGAATTTTTGCAAGGCCACAGTTTCCATTAAGATTGAAACCACGAGCAGGGCTACAAATACCTCGTGGCTAGAGTTTCTCTGTAAAATAATGAAACAAACACCATCAAATTACACTAAACAATTTTTATCAAAGTTGATCACCCAAAAAAAAAAAATAATACTTTTAATCGTTGACAACCTCACTGGTTATTAAACCATCTGTTGCCTTTCCTGATGGACAAGGACTAGAAGAAATAATATTTTAAGTACAAAAAAGAAAGCACCTATACTTTGTCAGAAGCATTAATCAAAAGGCAAAGCACAAATAAATGGCATGTCCATGCTGGAGGCGACGTCAGTAGAGTTCAAAGGGATATAAGATATTGACAGTCTTGTCACAGCAGAGGCGTTTGAGAGCCTCTACTTTCTCTTCTGTGTGACTGATGCCCAAAAACTGTTGACAGATCACTACAGATTTATCAAAACACATTGAATGGCACAATAGTTTGCACTGGTAATGCTAATAACATTTCACATTATACATACACCAACCGATCATTGGTTAACTAGCATATCTGCACATCCAAATATGACTAAAGCTTTGTTAAATGACTTATCAAAGCAATAAGTAAGTGCAAGTAACATTGCATTACAGTAATTTTACCACGGTTAAGCAGTGTTCTTAGGCACAACATGAACCAGAGTTCAAAAAACAACCATAGCTGTAACATAAGGCTTTAAGTAAATGGCAGCAACAGCAATATTATGATGAGGCACCACTGTTCAGTTCATGTCATCTCTACGAAAACATTTTTTTTTTTTTTTATTCTAGTATGTTTGGCCAGCATGTTTGTAAACAATTTTGAGCCAGCATGAATTACACTAGGCAAAACAGAAGGTTGAAGAGAGAGACATGAGAGAAGAAACTTGGCATCTCATGTCTGGAACCGGGAGACACTTGGAAAGAGAAAACTCATGATCGGGAAAGGCTCGGGGATGTGCGCCCATGTTGATGTTGACAGCCAGCCCTTCCCGCTCAGTGTAAGAGAGAACCATCTGTCCCAGCAAAGGGTTAATCCACAACACAGATCCCCAATTCTAGCATTTTCCACCCCACATATTCCCATTAACAAAATGGAGTTGGTTTCTAAATGCATATCCTCCCAAAAAGACCTCCACTTCAAAACAAAGCATGGTTTCTGTATTCATAGACTCCATCAAATCCAATCTACTCATTCCAATGACGTCTGTGCGAAAACGACTGATCAATGCATCAAGACATGCCAAATAATGCTTTGCCGAAAATATCGATCAATGCATTGATGAGCTGATTTGATACACCAAAACTGAGCTCACAAGGGAAAAGCCATGCAATACGAACACACACAGCAGACCTATTCCTGTTTCAGATTTACTTGGCTCAAATCTTCATCAGATAATCTACATAAAACACCAGCCTGTCATATATGAGCCAGAGAATGCAGCTATTTAACCTATAAAGACCACTAAGACACAGAGAACCCTTCAAAATGGGCATCTTTTCTGAGCTTACATGAGAGGCTGAGAGAAAAAGAGCACGAGAAAGCCTTTCAGACACGGATACGGCTGGAGACAGCGGCTGCAGCGGAGAGACAGATATAGGGCTGGTGTGGATGGGAGGGGGGCTGGGAGAGAGAGACGTCTGCCACACTGCTCAACTCCAAACATAATGGCCTCCAACACGTCAAGTGACCACAGCTTAATTCAACCTCCACTCGCTCAAGCAGACAGGCACGTACGCGCACGCTCCAGCAGCTAACGCGGACCGCGGCATCTCTGGTGCACCATTTTGCCATTCTCAACGAATCACATCCTCTCACATCCCTCAAGACGGTCACATACTCAGCTACATTCCCCGCGTTCCTGCTCCCAGCTTTCTCTCACTCTTTTTGCATCCCTCAATCCCCACCCCCACCGCCAGACCCCGGAAGCCGAAGAGTCCAGGTGATATTTGGGGGGAAAAAATGGCCAAATTACCTCAGTGGAAAACCTCGCAGATGCCACCTCCAATGCATGCAATCCACTCAAGATCTTGCACAACAAGATGAAATCCAATGGAAAAGTCCCAGAATCCTGTTCCGGTGAGCATCAGATGCTTGTATCTCAGCTAGCGCTGCTCAGTCTGTCGTCCCTCCTCCTCCTCTTCCTCTCGATCTCTTTCTCTGTAAAGCAGTCGTCCAGCCCAGCGTTGAAGCTCAGCCAATGTGAGGGGCTAGCACAGCAAACACCATCTGAGCTAAACGTCTTCAGGCTCACACTCATCCACCTCCGCCCGCCCACCTCTCTCTCTCTCTCTCTCTCTCCACCACATCCCCCCTCCTTCTTCTCCACCACACACTTGCAGACAGATACACACATGGCTCCCCCTGCAAACAAGACATTTGCACACTCTCTCTCACTCGCACATGTACATACACAAATACGACGTGACTAAGGCAATCAAATGGTGGGCTAGGATGGGGATTAGAGGTTGAATGAGATTTAGCAGATAAAAATCAGGCTGGTCAGGCCAGCCATGTGCATGCATACAATACTATTGTTTAACTCCAACAGGCCACTGGGGCATACGGCATGGGTGGGGGGAGAGGGCTTCTGTGTGTGACCACATTTTGGCCAGAGTCATTTCCCTTCTTTTATTTAGCCTCCACAAAAAAAAAAACAACAGAAAAAGTACTGACCAATGAGAGTTTTAATTCTTTAGTCTTAAAGCGCTTAAAGAATTTGAGATCAAAACTGACATTATTTATATTTTCTGAGTAAGTGTTAGTGATGTTAATGTTTATCAGATAAATGTATTCTAAAAAGGTTTAAAAAAAAAAAACAAAAAAAAAAAAAGTAAAATGCCCCAAAATGTCTTTTCTGATGATTATCCCCATTTGCACAGAGAAACATAATAAACCATAAACCTAAGAAAACCCAAAAGACAAAATCAAGTCCCACCCTACATGATTTCCCACTAAATATTATCTAATTCAGAAATGTGTCTCATTATGAAAGTTAAAGGGATTTACTTTATTCTATGGAACACAAAATAAGATGTTAAGAATGTTTTAACTATTTTTGTCTGTCTAATGAACATTGCAAGGGTCCAAAACAACACTTGACCTCGATGTTTGTATGAACAAAAATACATTTTTCTTTATATTTTTTACATAGCACAGAAGAAAGTCATATAGGTTTGGAACGACATGAGGGTGAGTAATGACGACAGAATTTTCATTTTTGAATGAACTGTCCCTTTAAATGTTTTTTTTTTTTTTTTTGGAATCACCTTGGACTAAAATCCACATATTGTTCCACATCTTTTATTTGAGTTTAAAATGTGCATGTGAACTTTAAATATTATGTTCCATAGAAGAAATCAAGTAATATGATACTTTATTTCATAACATTTTAATTTTGGGAGAACTGTCTCTTTAAAGGTTTTTGTTGTCATATTAATCTTATCACTTTGGGATAAAATCCCCATATTGTTCTGCATCTTTCAACAAAGCTTAAAATGTTCGTGTGAACTTGAAATTAAATTAAATCAAAAGAATCTGGTTTTGAATAGCCGTTTGACCACTAATAGCCGCTCAGCAAAATTACTTCCCTCATCCATCAAACAACTCCCATAATTCTCAAGCAAATCTTTCAATCTTCCTGTGTTGCCCTCAGAGTTTAACGATTGCAGTGGCAAAATGACAAACACGCATCTCCAGATGAAACCCTGAGGAAATAGGCCAGAGGTAATGACAGAAACACACTGTGTCGTGAAGCCTGTCTATGAGCTTCTATTTCTGGGTGGAGCTCAGCGTGAATCATCTTCTCAGCCCCGTGGAGCTGTGATTTGGATTTAAAGCTCACCTTTTACATAACATCAAATTTTCAACCGCTGAAGAAAAGCAGAATCGCTTTGTTGTGTGAAAAATGGAGGTGAAGGCCTTAGTATGCATGTAGAGCTGCATCTTTAGAGCTTTTCTGTGATGGGTACATGATTAAAGGGACAGTTCCCCTAAATACGAATGTTCTGTCAGCCTCATGTTTTTCCAAAACCTTTCTTTCTTCAGTAAAACATTAAAAAAAAGATATTTTGAAAAATGTCTCATTGAAAGTAAGTGCAGTTTAAAGTTGTTTCTCTTAAACGTTCTTCCAAATAACTTATTTTGTTTTCCACAGAAGAAAGTAAGTCGTACAGATTTGGATTGACTTGGTGAACTCTCCCTTTAATTTAGGAACAGCCAGTTTATAATGAGTGCGTTAAGGAAGGAAAGTATGTGTAGGTGCCATTCTATGTGGGTGAAGGACAATTGAACACAAGGCTGAAGATAATTTAGTTTTCCTAGAGTAATTCCAACCTTTAATTCTGATGGACATCTTAAGGGGGGGGGGGGGGGGCAGCTTGCTGCAGAGTCCCAGTCCTGGTCTTTCTTGTTCTGACGAAGCACATGAATGGAGTGGTATCTGAAGAGGCATTCTTCTCCTTTTGTTCCTCAAACCTCTTTTTAAATCCACCCATCCAAAGTAGTGCCCCCTGGACAGGACTGATGCTGGTCTCTAGTAAGTCCACTCTCACGGTGATCAGCACATTCTGAGGGTGCGTTTGACTTGCAAATGAATTCACAAAATGCCTTTGAATTCAGAATGTCAAGTGCTGTGAGTGAATGGGCATTTCAGGCCAAGAACAGCTGAAGACTCGTCTACGCCGAACAAGGTGTTAGCCAAAGAAAACGTGGAATGGGATTCGGATTCTGAACATTTAGCTGAATTTCTCAGTATGCCACCCACATATGCTTGCTCAGTGATATCAAGCTTGAGCTGACATATCAAAATGGAGCCTGGAAACACAGGACAAACCCAAACAGAGAGGACCAGACCTTGGATGGCAAAAACCACCACCTGGATTAAACCATGTGACATAGTGCAAAAAGCAAACCATCCAGATGTAGACTGTCAATGCTAAAACTCACCCAAATGTTTGTGCTCCCTACTGAGAGCCCTTGGCTCCCTGCAGGTATTACCTCTCTTCTGTTTGCTAATCGTAGCTGAATTGCGACCGAGGCACTCTTCAGATCTACCATCTCCAAGCCTGCGATTGAAGTGTGATGCTTGTTGGCAGACAGAGTAGCACACAAGCTAAAAGCTAATTAGCTAGCTCCCACAGACATGGGTGGCTGTGAATACTACGTTAACACAATTAGCTAAAAAGGTGAAGAAAAGTTGGAACTGCATTTGTTTTCTTGCATATTCGACTCAAAAACACCTGCTTTTTGTTGAAATAACGAAAGCTACGAGTCACAGAATGAACTGACACATTCTCTCAGATGCAGAGATCTACCTAGCAACAATGTTTGGGATGTCTAACATCATAAGACAGCATATGACTGGGCAGTAACCTGTCAGAGATGGCATATGAGGGATCCGTAGCGTGCACTGTGGTGCGAAGGGCAGTGACAAATTGGATTTCACTGCACTGCTTCGACGCTGGACGCTTTTGTTCAGGCAGCGAGCTGATCGTTGCTCAGTACATCAAGGGTGATGGCCCTTCAGTGCACCGTACTCCCTCTGCCACATCATCATTCCATCACACACACGCATACACACGCTCGCCGAGGAAAAGTGAGGTCAATGCCCCAAAGGGACTCTAGCCAATGGCTTGAAAATAAATCATACTGATGAGAAAGTTCCTCAGTCAGGAGCCATCTGTCCCTGTGAACGAGATGTGACTGAAGGGTTCGAATTTTTGCTCTTTTTTTCGGATTCTTTCCCCTGGCTCAACCCCACTACAACCCCGACCCCACCCCCACAACAACCCCACCCCCAATCCAACCCTTTAGCCTATATATGAGGCATCCACCGCATGCACTAAGCCCCATACATCACCCACAAACCCTCTAATCCGTTGCCCGCATCTCAGGAGATCGAGACTGAAAGTGTGCAGAAAAAAAAGATGGACTTGCCTCACCGCGCCGCGGTGCAGCCTCCGGACGGTAATCCTTTCTTTCTTTCTGGCGAGAAAACGCAGCAGCAACCTGTCTTCAGCTGCAATCCTGCTGTCTGCTACCGAGCAGAAAAACAAATGGAGGGATGGAGGGAGCAAGAGAGCCGAAGAGCGGGTATGGAGGGGGGTGTGGGGATGCAGAAAAGAGGAGGGGAGCAAGAGAGGGCAAGCAGGGGCTGGCTAACCACAGGGAGGCTTAAATAGACTGATAGATGAAGACGAGAACAGAGGGACTGAGAAGGAAATGTGAAAACATTGAGGGAGGGAGCGCCGTTACAGTGGCATCTGTTATGTTGACGGTGTCTGCGATGTGAAAAGCTGGAGCGCGAAATGAGGAAAAGACAAGAATGAACAAAGGGCACAGCCTTTTGTTCCTCGCTATAACATCACAGGACAACAAATCAGAGAAATCAAATGTACTCAGGGCTACGAAAACATTTCATAGGCACCTGTTCCTAGCTGCGAGTGTTGAGGTTTGGAAGAGAAACGGATGGGGATAAACAGAATTTATTATTCAGACAAACACTCTGAGATACAGAAGCAGAATGACATGTATAATGGACATCTGGCTTCATAGCTTACATCAGGACATTTTTGTCTGCTTTCTCATAAAGAAAGGTTGCAAGACACATTTGTTCATGTTTTATCACAGTTGCCAGGAATGAAGTAATTTGGCTGGACAGAAATGTTCAATTATATAATAATAATAATAATAAATATAATAATAAAACAATATTTTATAATAATAATAGTCATAATTTATAAATAATTTGGCTGAACAGAAATGTTTTATACATTTAAAGTAAATGATAAAATAATAATTTATATTTAAAGTATATAAATATTATATTATATAACTATATTATAAATTATAATATAATAATATTAATATATTCATGTTAATAATATTAATAATAATAATTTACAAATGATTTGGCTGGTCAGAAACTACTATATACATAACATGAATAATAATAATAATAATAATAATAATTTCTTATTATTATTATTGTTACTACTATTACATATATTCATCATACATTTAATATTTTCACAAATAATAATTATAAAAATATATAAAATACAAAAAATTATAATGAAACTAGCACAGCTATGTTGTCTGGGAAAAATATTTGACCCCTGAATGTCACGACTGATTAATCAAAATCAAGTATTCCAGAGAACTGTGGGGAAATAAATAAATGAATAAATCAGTGTTACTGATCCAGTAATACCACTTTGACTCAGTTTATGAGGAGCTAGTCAGGGTAGACATACATTAATGACAGCTGAATCTGCCTCTGTATCTATAATTGTGACATGCAGTGCTGTCTCAGGGTCACATGCCGTTAATAGGCCCTTTCGCACCGCAGGAACCTTTTCATAGTACCCAAACCAATTGTGGAACTACCCACTTTTTGTTGTGTTTTTAAAACGCCGCGTAAACACCTACTGTGTAAACATTGTATCAACTTATATTTCGCAAGAATGGATGTAAATAAAGTTTACAAAAATGTAAATAAAGTTTACAAAACAAAAGATGTGTGCTTAATCTTTCTATTTGTGCTGATAATCACCTTGTTGCAGAACATAATGATGAGATAGCAGCTGTTAAAAAATTGCGACGTCTTTAATCCCAAAAAGGTATTTTTAACCAAAATAAAAGAGAAACGTAAGTTAGTATATACTGTATGTAATTAATGTAGTATCTACAGTATATGGCTTATGCAGTCATAAAAAAGCATGGACAGACAAAACTAGTGTACCATTTAAAATGATTTATTGAACAAAACACATCTTTCCGATCTTTCCTTTCCGATCTTTCAATTGCTTGACGTATACGTTGACATTCCATGTCCATTATTGTGAAACCCGCGAGACACAACAAAAACACAGCTCCCATCACAGCGTCCTCATCCTCCTGTTGTTAACGTCGTTGTTCTTCTTTGTTTTCGTTGTTGAACGCCACGCACAAATGACGTTGCTGTCGACCGGCTTACGTCACTTCCTAGTACCCACTAGCAAAATCGTCCCAGTACTTTAGTACTGTACTTTAAGTTCTGGAACTAAAGCGGTGCGAAAGGGGCTATTACTATAATGTATGTATAATGTATAATTATATTATTATAATGTCACTCTTCTCCAGCCAGCCATTATACCCCCAACACAAACATACACACACACACACACACACACATCTTAATACACACACTCCCAGCCACTGGCCACCTGGTGAGGCAACTAGCTTCTCGGGCCATCATTGCACAAAAGAGACAGCTGCACCCCTCCAAATTCCTCATGCATAAGCACCAACTGACCCTCACACACATCCAAACAGCCAGCCTCACATTCACAAACTCTGATCAATCTTGACTCATTGCTGTCATGTTCACCAGCATTACGTCATGTAAAATTACCAGGTAATTGACAGCAAGATACCAACTGCTCTATTAAACCTGATATTAAACGCACATGCCTTCATCAAGACATGTTTGCATCTGCTGGAACCATCTAAATCTATCTATGAAGAAAATAAATGATTATACAAATAATATATAAATAAATAAAATTTCATCAAATTCATCAAAATATATCATGGTTTCCACAAAAATAAGAAATGTTTCAGCATATTAGAATGATTTCTGAAGGATCATGTGACACTGAAGACTGGAGTAATGCCTGCTGAAAATTCACCTTTGCCATCACAGGAATTTTATATTTATATATTTTAAAATCAAATTGCTTTAAATAGTAATTTTATCAAATAAATGCAGTCTTAGTGAAAATGAAAGATATATAAAAAAATTAAAACCATTTATAGAGCTCAAACTTTTGAACAGTAGTGTACGCTGACTTGGGCAAAATCTGTGGAAAAACCATACAGTGTGCCACTGGCTTTAAACTGATTATGATCAGTTCTCCTATTGCAGTGTTTGACCGGATCCAAAGCCAAGTTCACATTTTGTACATATCATGTGATCTAGATTAAGTGTAGTGACCTAAAATAATCTCCAGCCACTCCTATCATCTTGTTTATCAAGTTGCGACAGATCAATTCTGACCCCAGATCAGCATGAACTGCTGTTATATGAATATTCCCAAACGCTGAACTGCTTTAGAAGTTGATTCTGGAGCATCTGGACACATCCCCCTGCTCTAGTTTCACATAGATGGCCTCCTTCACATGTGTCATCTGTACTCAATGTCCACGATCTAAATATCATGTATTTAAAGGTGAAGCATGCAATTTCAGTGACAATAACTGTTCATAAACGAAACCCAAATGCTCTCTCTGTCTCCCATTGTTCAACCAAAATAATTCTGTTTGGCGTGGATAATGGCAAAAATGGCTCAATTCATATTTAAACCAATGTTTTTTTTCTTTCAAGTTGCACACATGTGGACGGCTTTGATTTCTGGGAGGCCACGGCTATGTTTTTGTATCCATGAAACAGTGATGAAGTTGAGAAAAGAGATGGAGCCCACTACTATTGGTCCTTCCCTCCCATCTGTCCCTCCAGCTGTCTCATGTCTATCAATCATTCTCAAACACACACACACACACACACACACACAGCCACTCACTTTCTGTCACATCAGAGTGTTTAATCTGAGACAGTCTACAGCTCTATTAACCAGAGGAAGATGCAAAACTCACCATCCAAACAGTTTAAAGCTGAGTGGTGGTTTCCTTTCAACTAGACAGCATTGGGAGTGCTGCTACAAATATTATGACTTATCAGAACTATTTTATGCACAAAGCAGAATGTCAGCAAAGCTGTAGCAAAAAAAATCCAGAGAACTGCCTTGCTGTTTCTTGCCTCATGGAAAGCTAGAGCTCTGCTTTGTTGCATGCTAATGTCAAACTCTTTATACTAAAATAAAATATAAAAACAAAAAGTATCAAGTAAAAGCGTATAATTAATCAATATTTCTTCCACTTTGTCTGTGGTTTAATAATGTTTTTAGTAAAACTTTACAATAAAAGTTAATTTTGTTAAGATTATTAACATTAATTAGGTATGATGAACTAACAATGAACATACAATAACTTCTTCTATTTTAATTTATTTTACAATGTAATTTAATCCTGTGATGGCAAAGCTGAATTTTCAGCAGTCATTACTATAGTCTTCTCTTCACATAGCCTAATCTTCATAAATCATTCTAATTTTCTGATTTGTTGTTCAAGAAGCATTTCTTATTGATTTCATACTCAAAACAGTTGTGCTGCTTTAATATTTTTATGGAAACTGGTTCAATTTTTTTTTTCTTCTTCAGGATCATTTAATGAATAGAAAGTTCAAATGAAGAGCATTAATTTAAAATATAAATCTTTTGTAAAATTATAAATGTCTTTACTGTCACTCTCGGTAAGTTTAATGTATCCTTGCTGAATAAAAGTATTAAATTCTTTAAAAAAAAAAAAAAAACAACTTACTTTAAAATGGTAGTGTATGGAGAAATTAATATAAAATAAGATTAAAACTAATTTCTGTAAAAGTACGTTTTCCTGTGGCTCAGTGGTAGAGCATTGCGTTAGCAGCACAAAAGGTCGTGCGTTCAATTCCCAGAGAACACACATACTGATAAAAAAATGTGTATCCTGAATCCACTGTAAGTCGCTTTGGATAAAAGTGTCTGCTAAATGCATAAATGTAAATGTATTGTTCATGGTTATTTCATGTTAGCTACTGTATTAAATAATGTCAATGTATACTATAGCAACGTAAAATATAAACTTTTTTCCTTGCAGTGCATTCAATGTAAATATTAATTCTAGGATTAGTTATCACAACTTAAAATTTAACCTAAAAAAGTAATGTTAAGTAAAGTATGTGTTATTTCGGAAAAAAATACGTCCTCATGCCTGACTTAAAATATAAGGTTAGCTAACGTTTGTTTAGTTTAGTTAAGCTGGATATTTAAGATATCTCAATAAACTTTAAGTTGTTATAACGAATTGCAGTAACATTTTATACAGTGTTGTGAGACTAACTTTCCTTTCAATACATTCTGGGATTATTCATTGATAATACCAAAAGAACAATGTTGCTGCCTACTTTTTAGAACAGCTTAGATGGTGTCTATGATGCCTTAAAATGCTGTCTGGGTAGGCAGCTTACTAGGTTTTGCAGCAGAGTGTCAAATCATTTAAATGTAACAGGTAGCATGTGTACTTATGAAAAAAGTCAATTTTCTATACACACACAAATGTGTATATCCACAAAGATACAGCATTACCGGTTTAAGATACATGAAAATCTTTGCCAGTTTCTATAGAAAGACATACACAAGGGAAAATCTCTGGACTTCTAGAAACATCGGTCTTATAGAATCGAAGCACATCCACTCAACTGCACACGTGTACTCTCTTCCTCTACACAGAAACAAAAACACAGACTATTTCATCACACCCCTCCAAGAGCACGGCTGCCACCTACTCAAAGGATTTCTGTGAATATTGATGTGTCCTCCCTTCCACTGCCTCAGAACAAACAGTCCAGCCATCACTTTGAGGTGCACACAGCTTCTGAATGTGAACTTTAGCAAAAGAATGAAGTAGAGCAACATATAGCAGAGTACAGTATAGAGAAAAGTAGAAACAATAGGTGTACTCACAAGGCACAGCGTGGTGGTAGAGGTTGTCACGTATGGTTTGCTGAAGCTCGTAGTCAGCAGAGGATTTCTGAAACCTTTGGCTCAGGTAGTGCTTCAGGTCTTTATTGAGTTTATTTCCTGCAAAACAAAAGGAACATGTTATTGATTCTGAATCATGCGCAGACTCAGCAGATATCTGTAGTAGTGTAGTTTGCTTCTGACTCACTGTTTCACGACCTAAAATGGCTAAAATAATTAGCCTAATAATAGTAGCAGGTACATATTTGTGATCTGAAGAGGATTTGGGATGTTCCTACACTCAAAAATAAAGTTACAAAAGTTGTCACTGGGGCGGTACCTTTTCAAAAGGTACACTTTATACCTTTTAGGTACTAATATGTACACTTGAGGTAATAATATGTACTTTTAAGGTACCAATATGGACACTTTAGGTACAAAGATGCATCATTTGAAAAGGTACCACCCCAATAGTACAGTTCTACAAAAATATTCAGAAGCACAACTGTTTTTAACATTAATAAATCAGCACATTAAGGCCCTTTCACACGGGACGCGGCAGTCGCGAGTGTCTAGTTCATTTTCAATGGGAGACATGTGGAAAGCGGCAAACCGCAAGCGGTTTTGCTGGCGGCGCGGAGGCGGAGCGCAAGCGGTGCTCGTGCACCCAAAATCCTGCCGCTTCCACGAGCACGGCGCTTCGTGGCAGGCGCCGCCAAAGATAAAAATATTTTATCTTTTTGTGAGCGGCAGCCGCGTCGGTTTCAACCAATCAGAGAACTGATTATTAACAACCACTTCTAACATTTCACTGATGAAGATCTCTGTAAATCCTACTGGAATTCCCGGAGTTGTGTGATCCATCAAAATCTCAGAGATATAATAATAAAAAATAAAAAAAATCCAGATTGTGAGTGTACGAGTTTGTTAATGAAGTAGCTAGTAGGCACTCCCATAAAACGATAAATAGCAAATAACACCTACACAAAACTTACATTGTTTTATTTATTTAGTTTAGGAAATACAAATGTAATTTGTTGTTTGTAACTATGGTAACGTCCGCCCCGAGACCGCATCGCGAACACCGCCTCCACTGCACAAAACGCTTCCACTACAAGAGAAGGCGGCAGCCACGCGGCGATTCCACCGCTTGCCGCGTCCCGTGTGAAAGGGCCTTTAGAATGATTTCTGAAGGATCATGTGATACTGAAGACTGGAGTAATGATGCTGAAAATTCAGCTTTGACATCACAGGAATGAATTACATTTTAAATATATATTAAAATAGAAAACAGTTATTTTAAATGGTTCACAATATTACAGTTTGTACTGCATTTTTTATCAAATTAATGCAGCCTTGGTGAGCATAAGAGGCTTCTTTCAAAAACATAAAAAACACCCACTCTTAAAATGGTTTACAATTAGCCTATGTTGTTGGATGTTTGCATCAAGTAAGTCTAGTAACTATGTTTCTCAAACCGTAATCAATGACAAATGAAACACATTTGTAAACATTAATTGTGGCACATGGGTGTGAAACCGTAATACATGAGACATTAACACATAGTAGCACACCTCCATTCACACTCATGGGGATACCTGGCTGCCACCTCAACCCAGTGCAAGCAATAGAGTGGGCCATGTGAACCATTTCCCACCCTCAGCTCCACCATCTGTTTAGAAGACACAGATCGCTTACCCAGCACCATTTCAAAGAGATGCCAATAGCCAAAAGCTGTTTATGTGTTAATGTGGTTCCGCTGGGTGCCCGCACCAATGCCAGATCAGTCGTCGGCACTGCCTTCCCACAAACTCTCCATTTCTCACATGTTCAAGTGACTCAAGGGACTTCCCTTTACCGGATTAATGGGAATATTACATTTCTAGAGAATACTTTGAATGGATAGTCTCATTTAGGCCTAATGATGTAATCAGTTTCTCTCTCTCTCGCTCGCTCTGTAGTCTGTCGTTGATCAAATGAAACTGCATTTTAAAACTTTATTAACATACATAATTGGTTGCCTTGGCGATACTCAGTGCTGCAAGTCTCAAATGCCGCCCTCTGCCCTTGAAATTTTCCTACGAATGACATAAACCAGCACAGACTGTCAGTTAATAATCTACTGTAAAGATTATGCCAATCTGGGCTCTTTGAGGGTGCACAGTAGATGCAAAACCTCATGATCACCATTTTGTGTACTAAAAGAAGAAAAAAAAAAAATCACAATTTCTAAAGCTTGATCCCAGTTTAGAAACATCACCTTATCATTAATGCACTGGGATATCTAATGCGGTTTCTCCAGTGTTTTGTATAGAACCAGGTTTAGCTTTGTACAGAGCACTGACTGAAGAAATAAAAGAAGGGCTAAGAAATAAAATGGAACAAAAAGTCCAAATGAACCATCCAATGAGATCAAAACAGTTTAATAACTCAAAAGTCAACATCACAGGATGTAAACAGCCTATTCAAATGGACAAAGCAAACTCAACAAGCACTTGCTTTTAAAAATAAGCACTTACAGCAATTTTCCTTGAAACAGATGAACATTTTGCAGAAACGATAAAAACTTTTCATTTTTTCTTTTATGCTTGGAGGATGAGTTTTAGGTTCAACAGAGAATCTGAATCTCTTTGTCCTGTTCTATCAAAATAATTCAATACTCCATTTACTCGCATCATAGTGTGTTCAAACAAATAATAATAACCACAAAAAACTGGTTATAGCTTTAATATCATGGTCTACGAATCCAGTGCCTTTATGCATCTTTAAAGTCAGCGTGAAATGGAAATTCACCAGATCAATTTCATGTTCAGATCATAAATGCATGTTATTGATTGCACTGTGAATGATCTATACATGCATACTTTTAATTTTTCAATTTTGACTTTATATTTAATCTAAACTGCAGGCTTCTTCTCTGGTGCCAGACTTTTTCCATCATTTAGTCCCTCTCTTGGAATCGACTGCAAGCTTGAGATCTGCCTCCATCAATAACGACAAATAGGACCAAGTCCCAAACCTTCATTTTTTTTTTCTTTAGCGATAATCTGTTTCACTCAGATGCAAGTCACAATATGGAATAATCTATAAATATATATGGAATAAAGCTCTTGCACTGCAATGAAAAAAAAATGCAACAAAAATATGTTCAGGAATGCAAAAAATGCTTTTTATTTCACAAAAGTTAAATATGTAAAACATTGTGGTCTATGAATCCAGAGTGTTTACAGATCTTCAATTGTTCAGTAAAATGCAAAGTTTTTCATGTAATAAAAACAGATTCAAAACACAGCAGATGTGGCTGCACACATTGCATTGAGGTAAAGATGTACATTTAACACACATTTCGTGTTACCGCCACCAGGGGCGGACTGGCCATCGGGAGCACCGGGACAATTCCCGCTGGCCTGGCAGCCAATTTGGCCTGCTGCCCTACATTTTTTTTATTTTTTTTTATTATTATTATTATTATTATTTATTATTAATTGTTTTAAATATTGTTGTTGTTTTTGTTGCCTGCCGAATGTACTAAAGTGATCATTTCCGAATTCGCCATTCAATAATAAAACTCTAATATATCATGAATCGGTGAGGCTCCGCGCATCCGCGCATCCGCGCGTCCGCCAAAAGGACGCGAGACTCTAGAATGGAGTGAAAGCGCCCAGGTGGAGCAGAGAGGCAAAACTGTCCTGTTCAGGGCTTCAAGTGCAGGTCAGTTACATCCGAACATAGACTATTGTAGTTTTATCTTTGTATACTTAGTTAAACATTAAACTGCTAGCAAATGTTAGCAGTAGCAGTCAATTACTGCAAACTTAACAAAAGGACATAATTACTATTGTAAAGAGAAGGAATTTAGCAGACACATATTGACATAGTTTTATAACGGGTTTAGGAGGAGTTATGGCAGACAACAACACAACCCTTAGGACAACTAACTACTAAAAATAAAACAAACCATGGTTACTATAGTTAAACCATGGTAACCACAAATTAATAATGTTTTTTTCTACACGATATAGTTTCACCATGGTATTTGTAGTAAAACTCTGGTTATACAAATAGAAATCAATCCACCAAAAACATGGTTACTTTTACCAGAGGTCTAATAATACCATGGCTAATTTTCCTTTGGACAAAACATGACCCATGATAATGCAAAAACATATTCAATTTTAAGATTTTTCTATAAAGATATATTCAAGATGTAGCTATTGTGCTAATTTTGACAAGATAAAACAATAATGTAATACTTTTTTTTTTTCTAAAATAAATGTGCAAACAAATTATAATGAGGTGGCTGTTTTGCAACAAGGTGGAGATGTGTTGATGGAAAAGTGACAGGTGCAAGAAAATTAGTGAAAAAAGTAAACATACACATGCGAGACATAGAGATGTCAGGCAAAATGAAGAGACTAAAAAGGAAAATGGAAGTTCAAAAGATAACCTTTAATTATTTTGCACGGCCCCAGCCTAGGAATTGAAACTTTTTTATGCAATGATGATGATGGCCATACAAAAAATATTGTTGTCCGGTTTAAAATTTGTTGTGGGTGTATGGGATGGCCTGGATGAGAGTGAGATTTCCCGGCCTGAAATTTTCTTCCAGTCCGCCCCTGACCGCCACCATGTTGAGCAGGCTGTACAATTAGCTGCAGAACAAGTAACAGCTCTGCCAGGCAATGTTCAAGCTAGAAGGTCAGATAAGAGCTCTTCTCTTCTAATTGAACCTCTGGAGGATTGTTTCTTAATCTAGCCACATCCAAGTCTAAAAATACACTTTGATGCGAAACCCATTAGACTGCTTTTTCAGAACTAAAACGGGAATAATGTGCGAGTGTGAAATTCCTGTTGAGTTGGTGTGTGCAGTCTGGCGTTGATGTTAGCGCCGTGGCATACCGCTGTGAATTAATCCCTGCAACAGGTTGCGAGTCATTACTCAAACCTACAGCAGCCAGACTACACGCCCACCCCCATCCATCATCCCAAACTCACTTTATTCCAATTAGCTGCTTACTAGTCGGACTCAATGGCAACAATGGACTCCTAGCCAACCAACGGAAAACCAGATGAAATCCAAGATCTTGCCCTGCAGAGATGAGTCCAAGAGAGGGATGTGAAAACAAAAAGATTGTACTGTAGGCAGATGCCATGGGATAGACTTTATAGGAAAGACTTGGCTTATTTTACATTTTGTTTGGGGGGGGGGGGGGGGGGGGGAGTGTTACAGTGGCTTATGGCACTACTCCCAAAGTACCGTCATGGATATTGGCTACTAATGTGGAGGTTGTTGAGTACAAGTTGAGTTGCTATTATGTGGAAGACATAACAGGTCTACAATCCCCATGTCTATAATCTATAACAATGACTTTCAAACAGAAAGAAGGGTCACAATAAATGTTTTAGTAAAGAATAAAATGAAATAAATAAAATAATGTACTAATGTTTTATTCAAAGACAACTAAAAATAACAATAGACAACCAAACTAAAAGAATAGGAACATATTTCTCAGCTAATTAGGCCTTAAGTTTGTAAATATATATATATATATATATATATATATATATATATATATATATATATATATATATATATATATATATATATACACATATATAGTTAACCTTATTTTAAATAATTACAATTATTTTATTGTAATTTTATTATAACTTTTATATTTTTTATAGCATTTTATTATAACTTAGAAAGAAAAAAAAAGAAAAACTTAATTTTTTATGGAACTGCATGTTCAGAATCATACAGGCATGGCCAAAAATATCGGCACCCTTGGTAAATATGATCAAAGAAGGCTGTGAAAATTAATCTGCGTTGTTAATCCTTTTGATATTTTATTTAAAAAAATTCACAAAAATCTAACCTTTCATTGGATAATAAGAATTTAAAATGGTGGGAAATATCATTATGAAATAAATGTTTTTCTCAAATACACATTGGACACAATTATTGTCACCCCCTAGAAATTCTTATGAGTAAAATATCTCTGAAGTATATTCCCATTCATATTCACAATTTTGAGCACTCCAGGGTGATTATGAACATGAAATTATCCAGCCATGGCTTCCTGTTTCACGGAAATATAAATAGGAGAGAAAACAAAGCCCAAATTCCCTTAATCATCCATCACAATGAGAAAAAACAAAGAATATATTTCTGATGTGCAGCAAAAGATAATTGAGCTTCACAAATTAGTGAAGTGGCTTTAAGAAAAGAGCTAGAGCAGTGAAAAATTCCCATTTCCACCATCAGGGCAATAATTAAGAATGTCCGATTAACAGAAGATGTTATGAATCTGCCTGGAAGAGGACGTGTGTCTATATCGTCCTAATGCACGGTGAGGAGGAGAATTTGAGTGGCCAAAGACTCTTCAAGGACCAAAGCTGGAGAATTGCAGAAAATAGTTGAGTCTCGGGGTCAGAAAACCTTAAAAAAAAATTGTCAAACAGCACCTACATCACCACATGTTGTTTGGGAGGGTTTCAAGAAAAATTCTCCTCACTCATCCAAAAACAATCTCCAGCATATTCAGTTAGACACGACTGGAACTTCAAATGAGACTGGCTTCTATGGTCAGATGAAACTAAAAAATTAGCTTTTTAGCAGCAAACACTCAAGATGGGTTTGGTGAACACAGGGATAAAAAGTACCCCATGTGTACAATGAAATATACTGCTGTATTTTTGATGTTGTGGGCCAATATTTCTGCTGGAGGTCCTGGACATCTTGTTTAGACACATGGCATCACTGATTCTAACAAATACCAACAGATAAAAAAAATCAATAAGTGACTGACTCTGTTAGAAATCTTATAATGAGCTATGTTTGGATCTTCCAACCAGACAATAATCCAAACACAAACCTCAAAAACAACACAAAAATGGGTCACTGGGCACAAAACCAAGCTTCTGCTATGGCCATTCCAGTCCTCTGACCTGAACCCTGTAGAAAATGAGTGAGGTGACCTGAAGAGAAGAAGCACCGTCATGGAGCTGTGAATCTGAAGGGTCTGGAGTGATTCTGGATGAAGGAATGGTCTCTGATCTCTTGTCAGGTGTTCTCTAACCTCATCAGGTATTATAGGAGAAAACTCCTATACAATTTTGGCAAATGGAGGTTTCAAAAAGTATTGAATAAAAGGGTGCCGTTAATTGTGGCCAATGTGTATTAGAGAAAAACATTTATTTCATAATGATATTTCCCCCCATTTTAAATTCTTATTATCCAATGAAGAGTGTACTAAAATGTAGTGTACTAAAATGTTTAGGGTGTCATTTTACACCGACCATGCACTTTTTACATGCAGCGAGTAGATTAGACAAGATATAATCTTATTATGTGTATTGCGAGTGATATGAAAATGGATTTAGTGCAGAGTAAAGAATGGCTCTAAAAGCACCTTTTCGAGAAACAAGTGTTTTGTAAAGAAAATATGATTACAAGATATTTTTCAAACAGGAGGAGCAGCATAACTTAAAACCAATAATAAGTATATTATTCAAATACCAGCATATAGAGAACCGCAAAATCAAAGTAAAATACCAAACACAGCAAAATGACTCCAGAACAGAGAAATTATCAGTGTTTTTTTCTAAAGTGGATTATTGGTACTGAATATTTTTGAGCACTCAACACATCCTGCAGTTTTCAAACAGCTGTATGATATCTGTTGTGAGGCCGGCAGTTCTGCTTCATTTTGCTGATTTATGCAGACCCTCTAGACAGAAATTACAACGGTCCAATGGTGCACATCTTATCTTACATAGCTGACTGCTTTCTTTTTGCTTAGCGTGTCCATAATCCTGTGTGAAGATGAACAAGCAGCAGCACTGAGTCTTTATTTGTATTTTACTCTTCCACTCTCCAAAAACAGGCCAATGAACTGGCAGTGCAGAAAGAAGGATAAGTCACTCTTTGAGTCTGCGTATACTAGGGGGGACACCATTTGGTGTCCGAGCCCCAAATCCCTCCTAAAATAGATAATTAGAAAACAAATTGCTACCGAATCAACTGCACCTGGCAGAGATACTGATAATCTACCAACTGCGAGCACCCACATAACACGACAGTCAAAGCATGCTGGATTAATTCCAGTATGTGTGTATCTACATTTACACAAGTGTTTAAGACAACTTTCTCAGTAGCCAATTACCTGCATCTCAATACCCATCAGAATAAACTAAAGCACAGTGTGTTTAGAAGAGATTACTGGATCAGACGAAGCATCCGGCATTCAGAACAGCGAGATGAGAGAGAACGAGCGAGCATGCTTGTGTTTGTGTGTGTGTGTGTGTGAATACAGGACCTGGTACCACTCAGAAACATCACTGCCAGCAGACGCCAGCCCTAAGTTCTAGGAAAAATGAAATCCAGTAACTGAACGGAGGCTTGTTTTACTCGCTTGGTTTTGGAGATGGAAAATGAAAGAACTGTCAGATTTGCAAATTTCTTTGGAGTCAAGCTACTTTCTGAACATTTTCCTCTGCCTGTGCATGAAAGCAGGAAATATAACTTTGTTCAGAAAGGCTTTTGGAAAAAACTGGAGCCTGACAGATAAGTAAAGAAAGTGTCTGACACACACAGTCTAACCAGTGGTGGGCAGAAGACTTCTGAAATGAGGAAAGGCGTTTGAGTGTCTTTTGGTCCAGCGTAAATTCACGTTCTAATTCCATCTGATCATATTTCAGGTTAAAGGTGTATGGAGAGCAATTTAACTTATTATTTACATTTAATCATTTAGCAGACACTTTTATCCAAAGTGACTTACAAATGAGGACAATAGAAGCAATTATGCCCCTTTTTACGAGATGTAAAATAAGTCTCTGATGTCCCCAGAGCGTATATGTGAAGTTTTAGCTCAATATACCCCACAGATAAATTTTATAGCTTGTTAAAATTGCCATTTTTAGGGTGTGAGTCAAAACGTGCTGTTTTGAGTGTGTTGCTTTAAATGTAAGTGAGCTGTTGCTCCCGGAGAAGAGGGCGGAGCTTCAAGAGCTCCAGCTCCACATTAGCAGTGCTAGCCTTTGCAAATAAACATTGCACTATTAATACAAGCCTGTTATCTTTACAGAAAACTACTCTTTTTCAAAGTCAGTCATCTGATTATACTGTGCATAATAAATTTTCGTTTATGAATTACACAGACAGGAAGCACGGCAGGATAAAAATAACAACATAGCTGGTCTCATGCTATCACAAACTTTATAAGTCCCACTTCTGATTATGAGCTCGACAACTTCAAGCGATCGACTCACGTTGCTTTTATATGCAACTTTTAACTACCACATTCCTATTCACAATCATTCTGGTAGCACTTGAAGACAGTATCAGTGAAAACACAGAGACAATGATAGCTTTAGCAATAAGCCTTACAGAGTGACAAGAAGCTCTTTCAGAAAGGCAATTTGGAAAACAAACGCGTGATACTTACTTTGTCTGGAGCTGACGTTCGTGCACGAAGCGTTGGTATTAATTCCTAAACATTTAGGGGACGTTACCGATTTTTTCTGGGATATTTCCTTCGAAAATGAAACTTAACCACAGTGTCCTCGGCTCAGATGGGAGGAGAATATGGCGACTCCTATGTTCATTAGTGCATCCCAAAACACAGCACTCATAAAGCCTCTTTGGTGCTGACAGTGTGTATATCTCCAGTAATGGCGGACCGCATCTTCTCACTCAGGGCTGTGTTTATGCTAATAGGGCAGAGAGCGTCACAAATGGGCGGGACTTTTTCCCCTCAGTGACGTGCACAGAGGGAGAATCTGAAACAGCTCGTTTGGAGAGACTGTTTATGATTTATCGGTTTTATTAAAAAATTAGTTGGTGGATTTTTAACATTATAGGCTGGTTGTTTTCACACACTGCGGCCACACAACTGTGTTCAAACACCTTATAAAAGTGATTTTTGCATAATAGGTCCCCTTTAAACAAAAGAGCAACAATACTTAAGTGCTGGTTCCAGTTAGTCACAGTACACAAAGTAATACAAAGGGAAAAAATAGATATGAGACATTACCAGAAAAGAAACCAACTTTGCATGATTCTATTAACATTTTGTAATATTTGTTGTTGTATTTTTGTATGTATGCATTACATTACGATTCTATACTGACATAATATATAATGTGTGCAATATTTAATCATTTATATACAAATACTGTATTTAATAAAATCTATAAATCTCCATAAAAATTACAATTCTGTCTGAACAGTTTTCAGGTTAAAACCACAGGCAAAAAAAACTGACTGTATATTTTAATATGTTAAAATATAAAAAATAAATTTATTTAAAAATATTCCTAAATATTTATATTTTTATTGAATGTATATATTACATGCTACTAATATAGTGTAATTTATAATATAATTTATAATAATTATATAATATAATATAATGTGTGTGTGTCTAATAATAACAATTAATTTTTGTTTTTTATTTTTGAATGTATTATATACTACAGAGGAAATAATTATAATATAATAATAATAATTAATATAATTATATTTAATATCTATTTATATTTATTATATATTTTCATATAGATAGATAGATAGATAAATAGATAGATAGATAGATAGATAGATAGATAGATAGATAGATAGATAGGGCTGTTAGTGTCCTCTAATGAGCTGCTCTAGATCCATGTGTCCAAGAGTCTGTGTGATAAACAGGTATGAGGTCTGTAAACAGGCGTCTGTTTGGTATTCTGCTCTCGTTTCTTGCTCAGCTCTACACTGCCCTCTCTGTTTCCCTCCATTACGCCTGGCCTGCATCACACTGAGCCTTGTCGCCATGGCAACGCTGGTCAGAGCAGCACTCATCCAGCTTTGACGTTTAAGTATGCTGCCCCCTACTGGTGGTTAATGGTAACAAGCACACACAATACACAAACCTGCAGTTACTGTCTGCCTGTTTAAACAGTAAATTATGCACTCTATAAATCATTTCAGAATTTTGAAAATAAAAATTGATCAAACGAAGCCACTACAGCACCCAAGAGTGTGGGAATACTTTAGCCAACATAGGTGACGTACATTTATTATTATTTTTTATTTTTTGGGGCTAATGAATTTAGGCATTGTTGCATTTACCGGACAAAATAACCCCAATTAAACAGATAAAAACTAACACACATTGTAATAACATAAAAAAATATGTAAATTATTCATCCAAAAGTGTGATTAACATTTACATTTAGTCATTTAGCAGACGCTTTTATCCAAAGCGACTTACAAATGAGGACAACAGAAGCAATCAAAACCAACAAAAGAGCAATGTGCAATAACAAGTCTCAGTTAGCTTAACGCAGTACACGTAGCAAGGTTTTTTCTAATTATATAATAAATAAAGAGAAAAGGAATAGATAGAATAGAAAAAGAATAGAGAAGCTAGTGTTAGTTGTTTTTTGTTTGTTTTGTTTTTTAAGAAAACAAGCAGTTAGTAAATGAATAGAGTGCAAGTCTAAAAGGGGCAAGTTTTTTTAAGAATAGAATTAGAATAGAGATTGCTAGAGTTAGAGGGTCAAATAAAGATGGAAGAGATGTGTTTTTAGCAGATTCTTAATTAATACTGAGTGTGATTATATATTACTATTATATAATTAAAACACGATCACAAATAAGGTACTATTTTTTATATTAATCAAATTACTTATTGTCCAAAGATACCATTCTTTTTTAAATTATTAAAAAAATTAAAATGAGAACCATTTAATGTGTTAATGTAGCAGTAATATTTAATATAAGTGTCACAGTGTCATGTTAAACCTTCATTTATGAGGAGGAACATACTGCTTTGCGCTGAAATTTATGACAATCGGAGCCTATCGGCGTTCATCCTGAGGATTTTAAATGACCATATGCGATAAAAAAGACAGAGACACTTTACAGCCGCATCTCTCTCCAGTAGCAAGTGAAATTGTTTACCACATTCCAGATTGCTTTTATCGATTCCCAGCACTCTGGGCAGAAAATATGCCTCCAATGATTCATCTCAGACATGCAGTGTTGATCAGATAGAGCTGTCGTTTATATTAGTCCTCTCTGACTGCAGGCATCAGACAGGCTTCGCTGGCCTTTGTGTTTGTGTATGACTGTTGGGGTTATCAGAGTCTTTTATGGGTGAGAGTGTCAATGTGAATGCATTCACGTCTTTGGTGGATCTCAAAGAAGCACAAGCTCAGAAATCTCACAATTGCCCTTTTGGAAGAAGTACAAGTTTACACTACAATTCAAAAGTTTGGGGACAGCAAGATTTTTTTTTTTAAGAAAAATAACACTTTTATTCAGCAAGGCCACATTAAATTGATCAAAGTAACAGTAAAGACACATGATGTTACAAAAGGTTTCTTTCAAGAACTTTTCTGAAAAATGTATTATGATTATGAAATTATTAAGTAGCAAAACTGTTTTTAACACTGATAATAATAAGAAAAGTTTCTTGAGCAGCAAATCAGCATTAAAAGGATTTCTGAAGGATCATGTGACACTTAAGTCTGGAGTAATGATGCTGAAAATTAATCTTTCCAGGAATAAATGATTTTAAAATAGAAAACATTTATATATATCCCTTCTCTCACTCAATCTAGGCAAGCATCAGACAACCAAATTAAACTTTCACGCCGCCAAACAAATCAGACCCTTCTGGTAGGATTAACTGAGAAGTATTAAGACTCTGAACACCTGGTGTGAAGTAACACAATTAATTAGCACAGCCTATTAGCACTGCTAGCTTGCATTCTATGCTTGATAGGAACGCCTGTTAAAGCAGCTTAGCATCTGTTTGTCTGCCTACAAATATTTCCTCATTAGGCTAAACCTTACATGTGCGTTAAGAGCTGCTTCAGGAGTCTGGCTCTTTCAGGACATTACAAAAGGAGATTTATAAGACAGCCAATATAAGCAGAAATGGATTGACCTGGAGTCTTCAAATGTGCCCATCTGGGATCTTCATTAACCCTAATACTGACCACAGAGTTCACACCACACAACGTTTCCAGCAAACTCTGCCACAAAGTGAAAAAAAAAAAAAAAAGTTATATATATGGGTCAAAGACAGAAAGGGGTATGCAAGCATGTGTAACAAGTTACACAAATCTTTCAAAATGAACATTTATATTAAAAATTAACATTAATATTTTGAATCAGTTTCTATTTTCATTTTAATTTAAGGTAAAGGTTTCGTTTAAATTGTTTTTGCTTTTTTATATTTTTGTCTATATAGTTTTTTGTATTATTTTAGTTTTTTTCTTTTTTTATTTGATTTAATTTTAAGTTTAAGTTTTAGTTAATATACCAACATAATATGTGCTTAATTTGAAATAATAACCAGAAATTATACATCTGAAAAATGTACAACTATTAATCTACACATATACTAAAAAAAGTTTTATATTTTGTATATAATTGTTTGTAAATAGTTTTTTTTGTTGTAATTTTTTTTATTATTATTATTTGCATAATTTTGGTATATTTTCAAAGCATTCTTGCTTTTTGGTATAATGTACATTTTTTGAAAGGAATAACATTTATTTATTTTTTAACTTTTTTTTTTTACATGTTTTGTATAAATCGACAAAAAAAAAAAAAAAATCCATCCATTTCCTTACTGACCATTTAAATGAGCACCTGCCACACGGTACTAAATGTCTCACACACACCTATATAGCATTTTTAAACCCTTTAGGGAACTGAAAAGCAACTACACATATTACACCTTCTCTACCCAAAGGCTTTCTCCAGCCCAACCACAGCACAAATGACTATTGGACTTTCCAACGCACCGCCAACAGAAACAAGAGGCCCCATTCCTAATAAAACACTGAGTTGAGCTTGCACTGCTGAAGGCCATATCCTCACTCTCCTTACTTCCTCTGAACTTCCGCCTTGCTTTTGTTCCATGGATTCTTTCTTTCTCCTCACTTTAATTGTTCCCTCAATCCATTCCTGTGTCCTTCTCTTCCTTTTTTTAATCATCTTGATGGATGTGTCACTTTCTTTTACCCTCCATCACACTATGTCTCTCTCGCTTCGCTGCAGTTTCCGTCTCGCCCCACCACTGGGTTTGATTAAAGCCTCTGTGATACAACCCACTCTCACCCCACGCAGGGACAACAGTCCCCCCGCCATGTACATGGCAGCAGGGTGCACTCAAAAGTCAATATGGCACCCCTCCACCCAACCAACACACACAGTGTGGCACCATGCCAACCATGCTAACAGGAACCCTACGAACCTGTCTCACTCTCACTCAGCAGCAATCATTCATCATTTTTCTGATGCAACACAATAACTAAATAAAGCACGTGCCGTCCTCACAGAGCCTCAAGGAGAACAGCTCTGTGACTAAGCAGATAGCAACCGGCTGAGCCTAGACCACCAACACCATCTTAAATCTCCCCAAGACCGTCACTAGGGGGCATGTGTGAATACGGTCCAAAGTTGAAACGCCAGATTTATTTGTTAACAGGGCTAGTTAATGTATTATCTTATGGGAATAATAAACGTACAATGCTCAATTTGAATTCAGTTAAAGCATTTAACTAATTTGAAATTAAATTCATTCCATTCTGCTATAATTAGTTAAATAAGAGTAGCTACAAAGGTGTCCATGTTCAACACAAAGAGGCCTACAACACCTGGAAAATAAAATAATAATATAAAACAATTAAAAAAAGGTTAAATAAAATATTTAAAATTACACCATAAAATAAAATAATAAAGTTAAATAAAATAATGAAATGCAAATAAAATTTTATGTAAAATAAAATAAAATGTAAGACAAAAAAGGAGATAGAAATAAGAATAAAAAATAAAATGTAATGTAAAAATATTCTTACATCTAATGTAAGAATAAAACAAAAATAAAAATTTAATAAAAAAAAAAAAAACTACATTGTTGTTTAAAAGCTACTAAACTACATTTAGTAGTTTAAAACCACTCTACTACATTTAAACAAAACAAAACACACAGCTAATTCAGAATGGCTGTAAACAGCAAAGTATGTTTTTGCCTGCAGAATAATGTATAATAATGCGTCACCAAAGATTTCATCCATCTATTGAGTTGATTCCACCAAGGACCCCAGAAGAAGCTGTTTGTAATGCTCTATTGAAAGAAAAAATAAAGTATAACATTTATAAAAACACAATTGAACATTTGCATATGGTATATGCTAGGCTAGTGTGTTGAGTCAATGTCAAGGCAATGCCAAAAATTTAACTTCACAATCTATAGCTTTTTTCTATGTAATACAATGTGAAAAAAATTAACGACCATAATAGCATAGTTCATCAGTAAATGACAGAGAAAGGTCTTCATTAAGGGTCATTTATTTAGAAAGTCCAGATGGGACGTTTCAGGTTTCATACAGAGGAATAAGAATGAACCGTCACCTGTAAGTGAAGCACACTGGAGAAACACACTCCTTCACTGTTGTCATTCCCTACGGCTCTACCTGTCACTGCCACTATTAATGCTGGGATTTTACTCCCACAACCCTTTGCTATCCACCTCCAGACTTTTCCTCCCTCCAACCTTTGCTTTTCCGGTCATTCTCTTATCCTCGGGCTGGCGTTGACCCTTGAGCCGATGGCCATGACCTAGTTTCTGCAGTGGTGATGCTGAGTCACGGGCCAGCAGGATGTTACATGCGACAGAGACAGGCAAGATGATGTTACCCACATAAGGGCCTCCCTCCACACGCCACATCTGCCTCGGTCTATATTTAGTAACACTAGTGCATGCACACAACTGCCCCAGTCTGCTACATTTAACTACACTCAGTGAGAGAGAGAGAGAGAGCGAGAGAGAGAGAGAGAGAGAGAGAGAGAGAGAGAGAGAGAGTGCATACATACACATACATCATAAACGCAGGCTTAGGCACCTTCCCAAACAAGTCTTTGACACACTAATCTAACAGTGGCCCAAATCCACTCCTCTAGAGTAATGCATACTGTGGCACAGCATACTAGAGCATACGTAACATTCATACCCCATTACAGCAGGGTTTATGTGTTGTGTTGTGTTGTTGTGTTTTAAATGAAATACATGACTTTATAAACAAACAAAATGATACCAAGACAGATGAAAAAGAGCAAATACAACCCAAATCGCATGAGCTAAAAGAGAGCTTCAAATCCTAGATCAGTCAAAAATCTAGCCCTAAGCCGCTCTCAAACTGTGGTACATGAATGTGTAATGAAAGTGTGTCTGAATATGGTAGCTCTTATTTTTATTTGCATACTGTAGGATGTCATACATAAATAAAAAGTTGTGAACAACACATTATATAAAAAGAAGGTCAACAATAAAGATTGTAAAAATTTAGTTTAGAATACTGTCAAGATTTTATGTTGATATGGTTTCATATGGTTTGAAAAATCACTTTCAAGAAAAGTTAAAATGTAAAGACATAGGCCTAAATAAAAAAAATAAAAAAAACATTTTATAATAAAAATGTCATGTAGCATAACAAAATATATATATTTTTTCATCCTTATACTTAAAAACATGTAAAAGGCATGTTAAATACACCACCATTCAAAAGTCAATTTTGCTGAAAGAAATTAATATTTCAATTGATCATGGAGTAATGGCAGCTGAAAATTCAGCTTTGACATCAGAAGAAATAAAAATGAAATGTTAAAAATATATTCAAATACAGAACATTTATTGTCAACTGTAATATTGCTGTTTTTATTCTATTTTTGATCAAATAAATGTAGCTTTGTTGAGTAAAAGATAATTCTTTGAAAAGCATTAAAAATCTTACTGACCCAAAACTTCTGAACTGTAATGCATTTCTTTATTTTTAACAAGCATCATGAATAACTCATGAAAATGACGTTTTTAGTGAGTCACAAAGCATTACAATGTGAACTAACCTTGCCTTGTCATAAAAGCATCAGGATACCTGATATTTTAAGAGACGTAAGAGACATATCACTGAATGTGTGTATTTATTTAGTATGTGTTGCATTTTAATGGATTTTTGAATAAATTAATAGATAAGGCATAAAAATAGCATCACATCATTGTCCCATAAAAACAGTTTCAATGTTATTCTAGGAAAAAAAATTTTTTGGTTAGAATACAAAAACATTCAAAGCATACCCTTTGAGTAGCCAAGGGAATATGAAGCACATGCAATTTTAATGCCTAGCCTTCCCAATTTCATTTTTTCCTAAATTTTCATGCTTAAAATATCAAGCGCCCATATGTGCAGAGTTTGCTAACGGCACACACCCCGAGGGGCTTCGCAATCTGTCAAGCCAACCAACCTGCACTGATACAAACAAAGGCACGATGCATGACTGCGCTGATCACCTGCGTCACGTCACAGAGACGCTCTGCATTTCAAGCTTATGGTTCTTTTTCACATCCAACATCATTTCAATGCATATTTGGGGAAGTTTATGCAAACACACTAAATGAAAAAGCAGACGTTTAGAGGTTTGTCTATGCTGTAGTGGCTGCAGACTCTCTTGTACTGAGAGGGAATTAATCATGAAGCTGGTAGTGACAGCTTTCTGCAGTGCAGCCTCCTTCATCATTCATTCCTCTGCACTGTGACTAAACGCTTTCATGCTATCAACCTCTTTACAAGGTTCTTCATAATATCATCTCCATTTCAATAACATCTCCCCTCATTACAAGAGCCTCGGCGTTTCATCTTTTCTTCTCTGGAAAATATCACTTCCTCTTCTCCACCTGTCCTAAACAATACGCACATGTTCAGAAAGTGCTATGGAAATAAAGCACAGAGTGGGAGATGATCCAGTGCAGCCCATATTTTACTGGGTAAAGCCAATCAGCGACCTTCTCTGAACGGGCCACTACTTTGCATAGAGAGGGGACTGAATATTATGAGCCAATAGAGATGGAATTCAAATCGAAAGGATTCATTAAATGACTAAAGGCTTGTAAATGATCAAGACTTTATTCTGTCAATCTCACACCGAGATATTCACATGAGATAATCCCAATGCAAGTAGGATGTGGGAATCACCAGGGGCCAGGTGACTGAAAAATAAAATAAAATTAAGCAAAGCGAAAAATAAATATATAAATGTTTTAAAATATAACATTCTTTCATTGTTTTCGTTTGTCAAAATTATCGTCTGTAGTAATCAACATTATTAAGTATAAGTATTGAACCTTAAACATTCCTTTAATGTAAAAAAGGACCCAAAATGCTATAAGAATATTGATACAGTATACAGTATAGTAATATGTTTTCCCAATCTCTAATTGCAGCACTGACGTAGTGTTAGATTACAGTGCCGCTGAAAGGTAACACATGTACGGAACACAAATAAAGCTATGATTAATTTCATACTGCAGCTAATAGTGCTAAAGAGCACAATGTTTGCCAAAGAAGCGTGCAGTGGGGCCGTTGTATAGCCACTTTACTGCCGTCTAATGAGATGAAGGAGCTCACGCACAGAGAACCAGAGATAATGATGCAATTATCCAACAACTCCACCTGGCAGCGCTCCAGAATATCCAGACTCAGCCCCACGCTCGACCGTCCCTCCCACAAACTAACAAAACATTTTCACTCACTCCTCCATCCTGCCCTCCATGCCTTTAACCCTGCAACCACAAACCAGTCTGAGCCTCCACACACCGGATAATGGAAACAAGACTAAACATTCAAATGAACACAGCTTGGATTTCTACAGGATAAACTGGAAAAGATGGTCATAAGTGCCGAAAAAAGAGAAGGAATAGCATTAATATACACATGCACACACATGAGGACCATATGTGTTGATGAACCATTTTAGCTGACTTCATCACTATTACTTCTGCTCATATTTAGGGTCAGAAAATAAACCTGTAACCCTAAATATGACATTTTGGGAATATTAACCCATGCCATTTGAGCTATGTAAAGAAATGATTCCATAAATAATGCTTGTTCAGGAGAAGTGTTGTTAATGTTTAAAGCAATTTGAAATGATTTTCACTCAGAAATTGCAAATAAATTTCACAAAAAAATACTAAATGAAACTTAATTTAGCATTAATAATTTAGCATTTTATTGTAAAACATACTCCAATAATCTTTGTATTATTTACTTCAAAAATCTTTTTTTTTACAGTGCAACACTCACATTTTTGCAATAAAACAAAAATTTTGTTGACAGCTCAAGTTGTCAATCAATCATACATTTTGAATGTTATCAAAACAATGAATCTCATAGCCATAAACATATACATTATAAACATATAGAGAACCATTCAAAATTGTTGGGTCAGTAAAATATTAAACATTGATAAAAAGAAGAAATGTTTCGTGAGCACCAAATCAGCATATCAGAATGACTTCTGAAGGATCATGTGACACTGAAGACTGGATTAATGATGCTGAAAATTCAGCTTTGATCACAGAAATAAATTACATTTATTTTTATTTTTTTTGTTGAAAATAGCCATTTTAAATTGTAGTAACATTTCATATTACAGTTTTTACTGTGTTTTTGATCAAATAAATGCAGCCTTGGTGAGCACATAAGACTAAGCACATTAAAAAAATCTTATGACCCCAAATGTTTGAACAGAATATGCTGTATATACTGTATATATATATTTTATTAGACATATGTATAAACCCTTAAAGGAATAGTTTACCCAAAAAATGAAAATACTGTCATCATTTATTCATCCTGAATTTGTTTCAACCCTGTACAAGTTCATTTCTTCTGTTAAACACAAAAGATTATGTATTGTTTCATACTATGGAAGTCAATGGGGACCATCAACTGTTTGGTAACCCATATTCTTCAAGATATCTTCATTTGAGTTCAACAGAAAAAAAGAAACTCATACAGGTTTGGGATAACTTGAGGGTGAGTAAATGATGACAGAATTTTAATTTTTGGGTGAACTATCCCTTTAACTCTGAGAAACCATTTCATAACTGTGAACATAGTACCTCAGTAACATCACTGCAACAACAGAGCACCTGATCCCACTTTTCCTCTAGAGAAAAGCTACAACCATCCCTCGCTTTAATGCCAGTCTTTTCTCTCTCTCTCTCTCTCTCTCTCTCTGCAGATAGAGAAAGACGAGATCCTAACTAAGCTGTAAGCTCTTTAGCTGAAGTGCCTTATGCCACATTAAGATGCTGAATCTTCAACCTTTGCTTACTACTTTACCTCCTGCAGGACTCGCTGACACGCAAGCTCATACGCCGGCATGTGCCATCACATGCTATGTTAACATGTCACAGCAGATTAGCATTTCTCAGAGGCTCACACACTAAACACATCCAAGTACTTCCAAAGTGACTGAGTTTTCCAGATGCCAAAAAAATGAAACCAAGGAGGCAGACCTCTCCCTTTCTCCAGATGTGCACAGCAGTACAATTGTGCTGAATTGGTAAAAAAACAAAAACAAAAAAAAAAACCACTAACTGCTCCACCCATTTGCGCCTACCCCGGACCACCTACAACCACCACACAATAACCAAACTGTGCCAAATGGCAGAACTTCATACAAGGCTCCCAACACAAATGCTTGGGAATCAACGTCAGGAGTTGTTTTGGGATTAAAAGGCGTCTTAAGGTGCAGCTTTAATCTTGCTTTGAATTCAGAGAGATGGTTCAAATAAAACCTCTCTTCCCAGAACAGATATTTTTCAGCACTCCATCTCATTCAGCGCCTCGGTCCTCTGTGTAATTGTGGGTAAAAATCGAGTTAGACCTCCCTAGTTGTGTGGCAAACTTACAGAAAGTTGAATTCCATTGAGAGCCATCGGAGGTGAACGCAGAAGAAATGGGTTGGTAAACCAGACAAAGATCTAATTGGGAAGAATGTGATTTTTTACAGCATTGACACAGCTGTGATAGAGATTACAGGGAGATGGGGGTGGGACTGAGGGAAGGAAAGACAAACTTTCCAGGTCTCCCTCATTCCACACTGTCAGCACACTGGCACACTTAATATCTTCATTGCTCTTTTTGAGCTGGAGAACCGCAATCTCTCCTCACCACCAACACCCTTCAATACATATTTTCATTTGAGTACACCACAGCAGTTTTATTATGGATTATGTCACTTCTTTGTTTAAAGGGATAGTTCACCCTAAAATTAAATGTCTAATGTTGTTTAAAACTTGTAGGAATTTTTAGTTTTCTCTGTGAAACATTTTTTTCATATAATGAAAGTCAGTGGGATCCAATAATTTTTTAAAACCCCAATGACTTTCATTGTATAAACAAAAAAGCTAAAACATGCTTAAAAATGTAAAAAGTTTGGGTGGACTATCTCTTTAAGTTGTCATTGGAGCAATTGGGAAACTTTATAGAGGATTAAAATTAACAACATACAATATCAAAGGTCCTTGCACACTGAAGGCCATTGCAAAATAAAGGTCTTTGCACACTGAGTCCGAAAAAAAGTTTTTTTGCTTTTTTCGTATTCGTCATCCTTTCCTATCAAAATGCTTGCTACGGATGCGAAAACGCAGAAAATCGAACCCGATCCAATTTTTTTATGACGGACGAAAGTTTCGGAGGCAGTGTGTAAACATGATTGACACAACGTGAGGTCGTATTTGTTTTTGAACGTGCAAAAATTTCGGTCGAGAATTTCGGACTAAGTGTGCAAGGACCTTTAATTTTCGTATACGTTTTTCGTACTTCTCATATTAGTCATCCATTCCTATCAAAACGCAGAAAATTGAAGCTGGTCCGATTTTTTTTTTTTTGATGGACGAAAGTTTTGGAGGCAGTGTGTAAATGTGATTGACACAACGTGAGGACGTATTTATTTTTCAACGTGCGAAATAATAAAAAATAAATACGATCTCACATTATGTCAATCACGTTTACACACTGCCTCCGAAACTTTCGTCCGTCATAAACTAAAAAATAATAATAAAAAAAAAAAAAACACACCAGGTTCGCTTTTCTGCGTTTCCACATCCGTAGCAAGTATTTTGATAGGAAAGGATGAAGAATACGAAAAATATGAAAAACGCATATATGAAAATATCAGACTCAAGGTCATTGCACATTGCACATTTTTCGTATTCGTCATCCTTTCCTATCAAAATGCTTGCTACGGATGTGAAAACACAGAAAATTGAACCCGATCTGAATTTTTTTTATGATGGACGAAAGTTTCGGACGCAGTGTTTAAACATGATTGACACAACGTGAGGTCGTATTTATTTTTTAACGTATGAAAATTTCGGATGAGAATTTCGGACCCTTCAGTGTGCAAGAACCTTGAGTCCGAAATTTTCGTATGTTTTTTTCATATTCGTCATCCTAAAAATTCGTCATGCACAGAAGCCTTGCACACTGAGTCCGATGCGTATTAATTAATCCGTTGCGAAAGATTCAAGTCTTCAAGCAGTGAGGATATTTTGTTGTTCTCTCGCTTCTTAAAAAGAGAAAAAGAAAGGAAATATTGGATCCATCCAATACTGATATAGAGAGGAAGGAGAGTTCAAAATGCATACTGTAACTTTAAGAATTTGAATCCTCATATGCAAAGAGCACATTTACTTCAAGGAACAGAAAAAAAGCCCATTTAATCAGAGAGAGAGAGAAAACAAAAAACTAGAAATGACTGTTTATATAGTGCAAATATACTTGACTTCTAAGTGAACCACAGTCAAAAAAATGATAAAAGGATGATGACATGACCTCTTTAAAATGAAAATAAAGAGTTCACACATTCCATAAGGACAAACAAAAAAAAAAAAATCACCGAAAAAGATTGACAGATCAAATCCAGCATGGCTGGGAAGTGACGTGACGTCTGAACACTAGTACCTGTGAACTCTGAGTGCACCCTGGATATATTACAGCACCTGAATGAATGATGTGTGTGTGTGAGGGAAAGACACGGAGAGAAGTTTTGACAGTGCGTTTTCTTTGATCCCGTGGAAGTGAGGTCTCTACCGAGGATAATTTCATGGCTTATCAACTCCATTTACAATTCTTGCTCAATGATGACCTCAAATGTCAACTTCAATCGAAACCATGTGTGCCTGTGTGTGATAGAGTGGGAGACCGACAGAGCCAACAAAAAACAAAGCAGAGCACAAACTCGGGAGTCTAATATTTCATGTATCTTGAAATGAGAGGTGTAATACTAGACAGGCTCTCCAATGGCATCCGTCTGTTTTCTTACAAATGCTTTCATGGACATTGTTAAAAAGAACTTTCACGCTATTATTTCATTCAAAAAGCTGTTGGGCTCAGTTTTAATCAGCGTGCTGAACACGTTAAGCGTGAGGGACATGGTGATTGATCGCACGGATGTGAAAAAGCACGCAAAGATCACTGTGGCGACGGCTGAGGAAATGAATTGTCATGCAAACAGCAAACGAGCCCCAGCGGCTGACAGCGTTCCTGTGCTCCGAACAAACACCCTGAAGGGACGATCAGAGGGACTGACATCCAAATTCAATAAAACCCCTAAAGAAAGATGAGAATGGGCTATATTTTGAGAATGGACATGTGTCAGAACATTATTATGATATTAATATTTTCTAGTCAACATGAGCCAAGATGGGAAAAATAACACCAATCCATATTCAGCAGCCTGATAGATGGACTGCTTGTCTGCACATTAGGGCTGTGTATCACCAGCAAAGTCACGATACGATACGTATCACGATACAGAGGCCACGATACGATACGTATCACGATACGAGACTGCACTGAATTTCACCTCAGCAGAATTGAGTAAAACAGCTGTTTATTAAACACTGCATACTCTAGGGCCATTTCTAACTATAGGGAGAGCAGGTAGTTGACCTCTGCATTATGAAGGGCCTCCATAACTGCACCACAGTACAATATAGGTAATGGCATGTTTCATGTTTACATTGGGCACTCCCCACCAGGTACAATATTCTGATTGTTTGCATCTTGTTTTTAAGCCCATAAATAATAATGTACTCGTTCTAATAAATTTATATTGTAATTTACTTATTCTAATATATTTAAAAAATCATCTTTACATTGCAGGTAGGTTATCATTGCACAAATGATACAAATGATGCACACTCTCTACGTTTAAAAAATAAAAATTAGAAGAGTTCTAAACTAATGCGCTGTCTTCACTGAATCTCACGCACATATACACACACGCTCAGTCACTCACACAGATCACGTTGAGGCCACACACAGACATTCAGCAACAAACTTTTTAGCGCTGCGCCGCAATTTTATCAACTAAATAGCTTAATCGCTCAAGAGCTACGTTATCTTTCTCAACAAGGAGCTGGTAACATCATTTGTTACCAATAATTTAACGCCATTAAAGCAAAATTACTGAAACACAATTTCTAGGAGTGTGACGAGACACTTATCCCACGAGATGAGATGAGACACGAGACTGGGTTCACGAGACTAGACGAGACATGAGACTGGGTTCACGAGACGAGATTTTTTGATTTTTAAAGAAAAAAAATCCTCAATGATGAAATATATATCAAATCAAATCAAATCACTTTTATTGTCACATCATCAAAGCACATGTGCCTTGATGAGTGAAATTCTTGAGAGCGTGCTCCATACAGTGCAGAAACAATTAACATATAGACAGTACCATTACATACTTACAGACTTATACAGATGACAATGTGCAATATACACATACATATACTCAGTACACACTGCACTGTTAGACATACTTACAGTTATCAATACACATTATACACCGTATGTACACATTCTACATTATGTACACATATCTACATACACAGTAATATGCAAAGGTGCAGTAGATTGTACATAAGCTGGATACGCAAATGTCATGGATGTGCATTGGATGGTATCCAGTGGTAGCAGATAGATTGTTGTATTTGTGCAGTGTGTACGTGTAGTCCAGTTTGAACTGTGGAGTTAAAGTGCAGTGTGTGGCATATCGTAAAGTGGGAGTGTGCTGTAGGGATCTTATTCCTGAATGACAACGATTCAGCTATGTCTATTATGACTGTTTCACATCGCGAGGGTCAGTGGATCGTGAGAAGTTTTGCCGCTGCCCATGTTAATGAATCAGAGGGTCGGCCCTCTGGTATAGGGAAAAATAGGGAAAAATATATATAAATATATAGGGCAAAATAGTCTTTTATTCAACTGAAAAACACTGCAAAAAATGTAGGTGCATTTTGAAATCAACTTGTACTTTATGAAATTAAACTTCTATTTTAATGAATTATATGCAGTAATAAACAACATGTAAACTAGAGCTGCACGATTCTGGATAAATTGATAATCCCAATTTTTTTTAAATAAATTTCAGATAACGATTCTCTCACGATTCTGAAAAAATAAATAAATTGAAAACTAAACAAAATAACGTAATTTACTGTTCATTGCTTAAGTCTTTTAAAAATATACATTCATTTGAACAAAAAAAAATCAATGAAGGAGTCAGTGTCTCAGTTCATAAAGACTTGTTTCACTATTGGAATGATGGAATCTCCTGAATGAATGATTCAATGTCAAATACATTTTTTAAACGGGTTGTCGCCACCTCCTGGCGGAAGATAAGTGTTACAATACAAGAGTTAGATACTTTCGTTTTGATCGCTACTGTAGACAATAAGTGTTTATACCCAAACTATAAACTTTTATCCCAGTAGGCCTACTTCTGTTATTTAAATGTCTGTAACAGAAATAATGATGTGTGGTTGAAAAGACTGTTTGTGTTGCTCTTTCTGGATCAGCAGCAGCATGAATGCAGATTTGAATGTCTTTGAACATAATAACGCGGTAACGCAAATTCATTGTATCGGCACTAATTTTTTTAACGTGCGATTAACGCAGCGTGTATTTTCTGTTTGACCCGTGGCCCAGCCCGTAGTTGGGGAAATGGAGATGCACAGTGTTGCCAACTTAGCAACATTGCAGACCCCTTTAGCGACTTTTTTCCCTTCAAAAAAGCGCCCAAACCTAGTTTCTGAATCGCCGGTACTGCCGCGCGAGCGCGAGGTCTTGCTCTCCCAGCGCACGCACACACCTCTCTCTCTCTCTGTGTCTGCTCAGTTTCTCTTCAGCGAGCGGCAGAGAGGAGCAGCGCTTTAATTCAGTTAAACACAGATATTAAGTTGCTTCTCTAATTTTACATGCAAGTATAGCCGAAATCACAGCACAGCTATTGTCTTTATTTTATGTGTATTTGATTTCATCAGACGACGGTGCGATTATCATGATATTTTTTGTGCAGATTAACATCTTGGAAGGGAGAGCTGGTTATGTAGTCTTAATGGGTCACGTTTCAGTCACTACTTCATATTCATTCCGTTGTCTGACAACAGAAACAGTAAAATATACCAATGAAAACAGTTTTATTGAGAATTTAGCTTCATCAAAATACAGTATGTGGGCACAGAGAGGCACACAAATATAATAATAAATAATAAATGTACATTTTGCATTTTCAGAAGAAGAGCTGCCCTGCGTGCAAAAATGTAAACAGGTTTGTGTCAGTAAATTGCTCAGTGCAAAGAAAGAGAAGTAATGGGATCCTGGTATTTCTTTTTCATGTCTAATAGACACGAACAAGTTCTTTGAAAAACATCTATGACCTTTGAAACATGTCTACTCTTCATGCTTCATGTTGACTATAGTTTTAATAATAATAAACATACAGTACATTTGCATAAAGCATCCATATTTGTCCATGCCCATGTTGATTAGAGTATTACAAATTTGAAAAGTATTAATTTAAGGTACATTTAGAACAAATAAAAATGTGTGATTAATTGCGATTAATCGCGAGTTAACTCGTGACTATCATGCGATTAATCACGATTTAATTTTTTAATCGATTGACAGCCCTAATATATATATATATAGTGTTTTAAATAGAATATAGTAAATATTGTATGTTTAAAGGAAAAGGAACAAGCCTTTTATTATTATGTCTAACTCCAGCTTCCTGTTTCAACAGGATATGTGTCAACATGGGAAAGAAAACTGCATGTCACATTATTTGTGTGTGTGTGTGTGTGTGTGTGTGATGTCTTCTCTACAAGATGTTTTTTTTAATACAAGAAGAGTCATAGGAAGAATAAGAACCACTGTGTCACCCTTTGAGGGTCGGTCCATGTGCTCAGTTTGAAGCACTGAGGAGTATTTTTCTGGGCTAAAGCTTTTTGACACAGTCAGAGATGATGTTATTTTCCCTGTGATGTCATGCAAACCATCTGACTGCACTCGGTGACGTTCCGCATGGCGTGTTAAGGGGGTGCGGGAGGGCCGTACACACACAAACACACACATGGAAATATTTCTAAGCAAGAGAGACATGGGGTCTGTGGTAATGTCATACCCATTGGTCATACCCATTTGCTCAAGCAGGGCAGCTGAGACCCAGGGCAGCTATAATTTATATAACCGCCCTCCCCTCTCCAACAACACATGCCAGGATCCGACCCCGCCTATCAGACAAGCAGAGGGAGAAAATAGAGGGCTATCTCTCGGGCCGATCTCCTGCACTGTCTTATGTCCTCAACCTTCACTTCTAATTATGCTAAGAGACAGGCAAAAAGAAACAGAGACAGACTGAGTGAGACAGAAACAAGGGCCCTTGTGAGGCCTTTGTGAAGCCGTCCATCTCCCTATCAGATGAGAGCTCTTCCTTTCAGTCTGATTAAGAATGCAGTAAGCTGTAATGACCGGCAGGGATGATCGTCCGGCCCCAAGAACAGAACCAGTCACATCAGATAGCAAACCAACTGTTACAGTATAGCATATACACACCAGTCTGAAGTTTCTAAACTTTTAAAAGAAACTGTTACACCGCAGAGAGTTAAAATAACCAGGCACTGTAAAAAAATAAAAGATAAAATGTCTACAAATCGGTTAAAAAAAGTGACAGATGTAGTCTGCATCACAAAACATTACTCTTATTAAATAGTTAGCTCTTTTAAAAAATTGTCTAAAAAGTGTCTCAACTCTTATAAAAAGCTGTATTACAATATTTATATAATATTGCATAATCATGCAAGTGTTGTTGATGAGTGATGGATAACTTAAATTAAACCTATTTAAAATAGTTTTGTTGAATAAAATAAAAATAAAAAATTAGAAATTAGAAATGAGAAAAAATAAATACTAAAAATCAAAAATGAATAAAGAAGAGAAAAGCACATAATGACTAAAAAGCAAACTAAAAACAAAATAAAATAAATAAATAAAAATAAAAGCTAATTCAAAATGTTAATAAATACTATAACAGCATATAAATTATACTAAAATAACAGCGTGTTACTTATCAAAGGTGTTACCAAGATAGTTGCCGAGCGACCTGGCTTTTGCTTAAAGTGGAAGTGAAGCAGTCAGTTAAGTTTACATTATTTAGTAAAGTGATTTCCACTTTGATTAAAAAAATGTATAACAAACATGATTAATATAACCATTTTAAAGAAAAAAGGATGTTTCGGTCGGTCATCACGATCGCGGATGACAACATGCAGGATCAACACTGTTCATGTATCGCAGTGTACGATTAAATTAATGTACATTTAACCAGTTTAATATGGAGAGGCACTGAAATGTAGACCTTCGTTTATGTGTTTTTGACAGAACTGAAATTATATCACATTTATTAGCAGCACAGCACATGAGTGAGAATAAAGCGATATCCGCCTTTGATCTCGTAGGTATCTGTTCCACTTGGAGAGGTCAGAACTGTCCGTCTTGACTGCGCTTATTTCACTCCTCCCCTCACTGCAGCCGCCTACTCTCGCCTACATTTCAGGCAAGGCGAGGCGCATCTCAAAAACAAGCCTAATAGCTGTCATTGTGTTAGTGCACTACTGAGCCGCGTAATGTGTTTTCTTTAACCGATTTCTGAGGGAAACAGCATGAAACCTTGCACAATCCTCATATTCTACATCTGCTTAACTGTCAATATAGTTCGCATAATCATCAGTAAAGTGTATTCTGAGATCTGAGGTCTTATATCACTGTATTAGTTCACTGAGGCACGTCACGTGTCGTGGGGGTCCTGGAGTGTGACGTATGAGGGGAACCCCAGTATTACAGCACAGTGTCACACAAGCCATGATACAAAGTTACAGAAACTAAGCAACCGAAAGCAATATATGTCTTCCTCAGATGTAATGTTAGTTCTGTACTTCAGCGTTGGGGAAAAGAACATTATAATCACCTTTGTGTTAAGAAAGCTGCTTATATGTAGGCTACGGGAAACAGCGAAGACGTTGAATTAAACATACACACAATCAGCGTTTCCACGTTTATACTGGCCCGATAATCACAACTTTTACTTCACGCTTGCTCCATTTCTGCAAATCAGTTTTTGTAAATTAATTGAATGACTTGATCCACATATGGCCTTCATCAACAGCCGCTTGCGCCACCTGCTGGTGAGCGGCTGACATCAGCTGGAGATCATGCATCGGTGCTCTACTGCTATTCCTGCGGGTTCCCAGATGTGCACCGCTGAATTTTCTGACGAATTTTAACCACTGAATTTGTGGCAGCGAATTTGGAAAGTGAAATAAAATGACCGAAATTTGCCTGTCGAATATTATACATCGTATTTTTAAACAGATTGAATATTTTGGAAGTGAATTCTGGAAGGTGAATATGAATTATTGAATTTTTTATTATGAAAATGTGTGTGAAATATTTTGAATTGAAATATTCACAGCTTAAATAAACAACTATGTTAAATTTCAGGACCTAAAAATGCAAGCCCTGGAAATACAAGGCATTAAAATACAAGCACTGTTAATTGCAATGCATCTTTTTTCGATTTGTGGAATTCAGCATGCTTTGTTTCAAAAACTATTGTCATTATTCTGCTTCCATACTGCAGTAACAATAAACTGCTGAAAGGAAAACAATCATATATAAAAGCTTTTCTTAAAATTATCATCAACAGGGAACAGGACCACCATTAATGGCAGCCATTAGGCATTCATCACAGGACATTTTCCAACAATATTTTCACTGACTCCTCTTTTTGATGACGGCACGACTCCTGATAAGTGCTGAGAACACAAAAACGGTCTTACAAATGACACACTACTCAATGAATCTGAAATTCACATGAATTAGTAGTGGGTGGGAATATTGCCCCCATCGGACTTGCATAAACTATGTTAAAGCACCTTATGCAGTCAGGGAATTCAGAGTCAAGTCAGAGCCAGCAGAAAATTCAGCTCAGTGCTGACTAAGTTCTTCGAATTGGAAATTCTCTGGTGCAGTAAAATTGACAGTATGCCACTTTGTGGGTATACATATATACAATTATATTATACACTTTGATATACAACATTGATAATAAATCAGCATACTGATAATAAATCAGAATGATTTCAAAACGATCATGTGACACTGAAGACTGGAGTAATGGCTGCTGAAAATGCTTTGCATCACAGGAATAAATTATATTTTAAAGTATAATAAAATAGAAAACTGTTGTTTTAAATTGTAGTAATATTTCACAGTATTACTGTTTTTTTCTCTATTTGTGATCAAATAAATGCAGCCTTGATGAGCAAAAGATACTTATTTAAAGAAAACATTAAAACCCTTCCTGACCCCAGACTTTTGAATAGTAATATATGTATCCACTTAAAAGCAATTATTATTCCTTAAATATATCAATTCTGGTTCCTTCATAAGCTCGAAGAAAAAATAATGGATGGCAATGTCTTCAGCTGACAGGTTCTCATGAAGTACAGCAAAATAAGGTTTTGAAGGAAGGCTGCATTGAATCCACTCTGACTGACAAAAACAGTTTGGAGAGGAGAGCTGCAGGGACGGGCCAGTATATGTCCAACAACATCCTCAGAGACTGCAACTAAAACAAAATAAATACGGAGAGCAGGATAAAAACATGCATTTAGAAAACAGGGTCAATAATATGCTCTAAAGCAGGGGTTTTCAAACTGTGGGTCGAAGTGGGACAAGGTGGGTCGCACAAAGCCACCTGGCGGCAGCTAAATGACACACACACAGTTCCTAGGGCTGGACGATATACAAAGATTAATTACGAATTGCGATATTGCTCAGTGTGATTTTCGAATCGCAAAGGCCAGGATTTAAAACATGCGTTGCATGTTTTGAAGCGCGGACGCGCACGAGTTGTAATAATAGTGAGGGTCTCAGAGCGACGATTCATTATTAAAATGCTCGGTCCGCATTATTAATGAGAAGAAACTCTCTCACTTCACTGCGCTGTGTTCTGCATGAGATTGCATACACCGGAAAATTCAAATGAGATTTAATTTAATTATTCAATAATTCAAATTGCAAAAACTGTTTCAGGTTCATTCATTTCTATCGTCTGTTTGAACTCGGCACTGTATCTTTCCGAGAGATGTAAAGAGTTTGTTGTTTTCGTTCTTTCATATGCATTTAATCCATAAACTGTCTGTAAAAACCATTTCACATGTACGGGTTGAGCGGGGCACAAATGCGGGGTTAATTGTAACACTATACAAACATTTCCACATGCTAGCATAACAGAATTTACAAAATTTCCTATTATTTCCTTGCCATATCATCACTATATAGAGAAAAAAATGTGCCAAAGTTAAAAAATCTTCTGAAGATATAGCTGAACATTTATTTAACCATTGCAAAAGTACATTTCTGACTGAAGTAAATTTGTCTTCTCGGTTTTTAGTGTTTATTTTAAATGAGACACATCTGTTTATTATTTTTACAATTATTTCACAATTATTTTAATCTCCAAACTGTTTGAGATAATTCTGCGCTGATGAGTTTAACAACATTCGCCGCATGGATTACAGTTCATAGCCGCACCGGAGTGAGCGCGTTTCGAGGTTTTATGGACATATTTCTAGACTCATTAACGTCTGTGAATGAAGAAATTAAAACGTAAATATTAGTAGAGAAATTTTACTGCGGTACTATAAAACAAAATGGTTATTTTTCTTAAATACTTAATTTCTGCCATATTATGCTTTTAATTAAGATTAAGTTTATAGTAATGTCAATTGTTTTTTATCTCAAATATTTTGGTGGGTCTTGAAATAGATTCTACTTGTCTAGGTGGGTCGTGGAATGGAAAAGTTTGGGAACCCCTGCTCTAAAGAAACCAAAAGTCAAGTGCCCAGATACAAAAATAAAAGCAAGCATGGCCTGCATGCTGTTCTGTTTACCCTATGAGAAACAATCAACTCATCCGGTAAAGAGAGACACTGCAGATGTTTTTGAACAATATATGGCAGTGTGCCACAGCCTGAGGGACATCCTTCAGTGCAAGCATCGTTTCCAGCTTGACCCACCTAAAAGGGATAGTTCACCCAAAAATGAAAATTCTGTCATCATTTACTCACCTTCAAGTAGTTCTAAACCTGTATGATTTTTTTTGTTCTGCCGAATGCAACGGAAGATATTCTGAAGAAAGTTTGTAACCAGGCTGTTTTGGGGCACCATTGACTTCCATAGTAGGAAAAAAATACTATGGAAGTCAATGGTGCCCAAGAACTGCTCTGTTTCCCACATTCTTCAGAATATCTTCCTTTGAGTTCAACAGAACAAAGACATTCATACAGGTTTGGAACTACTTGAGGGTGAGTAAATGATGACAGAATTTTCATTTTTGGGTGAACTATCCCTTTAACCCATCCCACGAGAATGTGATCCAAGGCCTTCTGAACACGAAATCTTTACTTTCTAATGGTCACATAATTAAAGAGAGGTCTACGACTGACTGACATGCTCAAAGCTGTCGTAAATAAGTGGCTTAACATCATAACCACATTTTATATTAATTTGCCAAGTTGTATATTACTTCATGGAAATGTATAATAATAATAATAACTATTATTATTATTATTATTATGCAGAGGAGGAGTAATATAATAATAATAATTTATAATACCAAGTAATACAGTTTTGTTAAAATATTTGATGATCTTCAATGTTCAGCAAATAATTAAATAGTTAAATTATTATTATTATTAATAATAATAATAAATTATTCCACTAATACTCTATTTATTAAAATCATTGCAACATCAAATATTTAAACATTCAGTAAATAATTAAATACTAAAATAAGAAAAAATATTGTTATTGTTAATAACAATACTAATGCTAATATTAATAATAATACTAATACATAGGCCTATTTCCACCCATTAATACAGCTTCATTCAAATGGTTGCACATCAGTATGATCAATGTTCAATTATTAATTATTATTTTCAGTTTTTACTGCACATTGATGCGATCATAATGATGTTGCCCATTCGTAAAAAAAGGCCTTTGCTTTATTTCTTATCTCTGAAAGTTCTTATCTAAACTTCTGGTCTGCTTGCATTTGATTTCTGTTTACATGTAGTCATATCATGTGTCACCATGTGATGAGATGACACTGGACGGATATTAATAAGAACTAATAAATAATAAAATAATAATAAAATCAGAGTGAGCATGAGAGAGAGGATAATACATTTCGAAAGCTCCACATTATAGCAATTAGTGAATTAGATCAAACTTCTATCTCCCCGAGGGTCTGAGCTAGACCACTGAAAACCCCCCACAGATGACAAGACCTCTGCTTTAACCCTTGCATGGCCCCGAGCCTGTGCATTCGTCCCCTCTGTTTGACTGTGACACAACTGCTGAAAGCGGTAGAGACTTTTTTGTGTGACCTGCTGCAGCTAATTATTTTCAGGCAGTGTTTAAATATACTTGCCCCAGAGAGAAAGAGCAGAAAGAGAAAGAGAGCAAGAGAAGGTTCAAACGGTTAATAAAACACTGTACAGCCAAAAGTTCCACTGCCTCCATTAAAAGAGAACATTTCCATGAGCTGTCCTTCACCGAAATGTCTGCGAACAGTCAGCTTGAGGAACGTCAGGGTGTGCCGGTCTCTCTGGCTCTGTTTGAACTCATAACAGCAAAGCTGTCAATGGAAACAAAAGCTCCAGTCTGGCCTGTTCTATCAGAGTCTCAGAAGGATGGTAAAATAAACTGCGGAGGCAAGCGCTTTTATACAACGCTTTGTGTAATTGTGTCTCTTAAGGTGCTGTGAGGGTAAAACTTGAGAATATTTTCCCTTCACAGTCTCCTCTCCAACATCTCGAACCTTAGGAATCCTAATAAATGAAATGAACAATACTGTGAGCCAGACGGAGTTCCCATGCACCATTTCTACAGCTCACTGTTTCATGATCACTGGTGTTCTGCACTCTCTCTGGATGAAATCAAGTCATTAAAAACATATTTACCACTAACATTATCAGCCACAAAGGTTAGAATGTAATATAATGTTACTTTTTAATTTAAAACCCCATATGCACTTAATAAATTGCAACAAATTTGGAGGACTTTGAGTAATATCCAGACAATGTACCAACAGTACAAAAAAAAAACTGGTTATACACATTTAGAACCAGGGTTTGTATTCTTAAGATTGTAATTCTTCTTATTTTCTAACTTCTAGAAAATAGAAGGTAGATCAAGAGCAAATGGGGCTCTAGACAGGATGGTTGAGCAGATACTAGAGAACAGCCGTCAGACTCTTTGTCAGTGTGTTACTGCATGCAGAGCAGATTATCAGTGAGAGTGCTAAAGCAGGCAGGTAACAGCACTGATCACTCCACAGGGAGCTGGACTCGAGTCAGATGTCTCAGGAATGGACTCAAGTACTTCAACACACTGACTAATCCACTTCCTGCACTGCAAACACACCACCTTGCCAAATCCCTTTAAGATGCTCAGATGCTAAAAGCTACATTTAGAGACTATAGGATTAATTTAATGAATGTACATCTACACTACACTAAGAAATGTTCATAAAAATACAGTATGTTATTTGTTTCTCAGACATTGATCTTTAAATATAATAAGCATCAGCTGTATGCCAACGTTTGGTTTTTAAACACTGAAAATGGGTAATATTCAACAATCTGGACAGGGTGCCACATTGAGATCCCCATATCTCTGGAACTGAATGATGTAGGGCCTTGAAAATTAAGATTCAAAAAGAAAAGCTAATTAGGAACCACAATCTTAAAGGATATTAAGATAACTTTAATACTTCTTGAGTTACATGCTCACAAACTTTGGAAAAAGAATATTTATGGAACTCAGGTGTGTTCATGCAATTGTTTTGATAGAGGGAAACAAGATGCATTCCTAGTTTTAACATTATGCATTCCTCTTAAAATGAAAAAAGTACCACCTGTATGCAAAGTGACCCACATTTGGTTTTTAACCATGGAAAAAAAAAAAACATGGCCACATTGAGATTCCAATATCTCTGGAACTAAATCGTATAGGGCCTTACAAATGAAGATGCCAAAATAAACTATTGTTAAGACCCCAAATCTAAAAGGGCATTAAGATATCTTTAATACGCAGCCATGCAAACTTGAGAAAAAAATAGAAAAGTGCTTTTTCCCATTTTTGAATGGTCACCACTGGCATATAATGCAACAAAGATCGCTAAAGTCAACAGATTTTACTAATAGGCCTATACCAATTTCTGTGTAAAAATAAAATAATTATGCTGTCATCTTTCTGAAATTCATAGGAATTTACATTCGTGCATCATTTTCCTTCTCCTGCTCATCGACTACACATTCTGGACTGCACCACTTAAACTCATATTCTAAAGAATAAAACTTCTCGATGAAGTGTCAAACACTGGTATGAAGAGGGGCTCTGGCTTTGTGTAAAACTCTGGAACAGGAATTTTCCACTCAAGCTTTTGTGGAAGAAAGCGACAAAGCTCCAGTTGAATAAACAGAGCTAAAAGCACTCCTTCTGTGTCAGATTCTTAGCACTGAACCATGCACTACCCACAAGTGGATTAATTTAATACTAATTCAAAATAGACTGCTTACTGTACTTCTAATGCATATTCAATAGCAAATCTGATAATCCTGTATTTTTCTGTTCTATATTGTAATCATTGGACATTTTGTATTAAAAAAATAATAATAAAAAAAAAAAAAATCATTGACCACCAACATGTAGGGCCTGATTTACAATTTCTCATGAACAGATTTATTTCATGTAAAAGATGTTTAAATATTAAATATTTCTTAGATTATATCTAAAACAACTGATAATAAATAAATTATATTATTAATATCTTCTGTTTTCCTAGTTGTTAATACCATTAAATGTGTAAGTATCACAGGCCTTGGTAGCAATATGGACATTTTATGCAAATAAGGTTATGCATAATCAGAGTATTTAAGCTCTATAATATTTAGTATAGAGATGTGTAGAGAATATATTTCCAACTATCTAGGAGAACTCGGCACAGGTTCAGGCATATGTGTGGATTGAAAACCAAAAGTGTTTCAGATGAAATTCACATCAAGTTTCATATACTAGGCCCCTGAGTGTATTCTTCATTTATAAATCATTAACCTCGACAAGCTGAATGAGAAACAGTACAGTCAAGATAAGCTATCTTGAGTCAACAGGAAGATCTCCAGACTTGGCACTGGTGCCCAGAGTCTGACCTTCTCCTGTATCCAAACCAAACATTAATGGCTTGAAAAATGCTGCTTCTTCCTCCTACGCGACTCATAATTCAGGTCATAATCCAGAATGCTGGACAGATTTCAATCAGCAAGTCCTTTCTATCAGCTGTCAAACCTTTAAATCAAGAGCATGTTGCCTGTAGCGAATCAATGGTGCTTCAACTTCGTGGTTTAACTGGATATTGAGTCGTACGAATTGTGCAGCTTAAACTTGCAATGCATTCAAGAGGTCAAGGGATTTTGTGGGTGTATGAATAACAAAATACCACAGATAGTGTGCTGTCTACTCAGAATGATCTTATTCCAACCTGTGATAGTCAACGTTAACCCCAGCCATGTGTGCTGGAGATAAAGCATCCCACAAGCTACAATTAGTGCCTGGTGCGGCTAAAGCAGGATACAGAAGGCCAACCGTTGGTCACGCAGCAGGCATGTGGAGCTTTCCTTGTTCCTGAGTCTGAGTAATAAATGATAGATGCATGGAGAGACGTCCCCACGGTCAGACAGCTGGAGCGGCATGAGCTTAATGCCATGACGCTGGTCAAGAGCTGATAAGGCTGGGCAGTCCTCCATGTACTCTCTCCATTAGCGGCGCTGACTAAGCCGCGTGGCTTTAAACTCTTACAACGCCGAATGTTAGACAAAAGCACCAACTGGGGAGTGGACAGACAGAATCTTTAACAAAGACAGAAGAGTTTTAGTCGTGTCTGGAAACAAATGACAAAACAAAAATGCAATCCTGAACATGGGCGATGGATTTAAAGAACAAATGAAAGTTTAGAAATAAACCAAATCATTAGGGATGGTCTAAAGATACAGTTTAAGTTTAGAGATATAAATTGAAGTAGTTAGTTTCTGCACCACTAGCATCACAAAAAGGAGCTTCTTAAAACATAACATCTTCTCGAAAATCCTTATCTGTCATTGGTTGAACAAACAGATAGCCCCGCCCCAAACTCACACTATTGGTTGAGACAGTGATGCTTAAATCTACAAGTACTTGCTTGTAGAAAAGAAGGTATTTTAACAATATAAAAATACAAGAAAAATTACAAATTCAGCTTTAGATATCCTTTTAAACAGATCAGTTTCATTAAACCACTAATTAACTGGTTAAGTTATTCTGTGCTTCGAGATGTCAACTAATTTTTCTTCTAAAGAGACTCATATTATTAGAATAATTCATTATTTTCTGAATCCTTTCTTATCCAGTGGAACACAAAATGCAACTATCAAAGACAAACATGGTTTTATTTTCCTAATTCAATCTAAAAGAGCACTAATTAGAGTTAAGGTTTTAATTATTAATTAGAGCTTATTTAATTATTGGTGCATGCTAATCAACTAATCTCACAGGTGGTTCATTACAAATCCGCCTAAACATGTGTCTCGGACTATTTGATGCAATCTGTGATTAAAGATTAAAACAATAAACACTTTTTTCTGAAAGGATTTGACAGATAGAAGCACACATTCATAAGCCCTGTTACTAACAAAAACATAAATCACTCATAACACATTGCATACTTTAGTTTCTGTGCTCAGTATGAGCATTTACATGAGCAAAATAAAGTGCTAATGTGCGTCACTGCCTTCAGCACAAACCCACACTGCTCTGCTGTCCGTGTCTGTTCCAGCGAGCACATCACATGTCTGACTGTGGAGATTCATGTACTTGATGTGAAATAAGGGGGCAAACAAATGGAGAAAGAAGTCAAGCGTGAATCTCCCTCCATCTCAGATGCTCTCAGTTCATTTGAGTCCTACTAACACTCTGTTCTCGGTTACAAGCCTAATCCTGGCACAAAAGATGGAGTTTCTTTGTGTGTGTTCAAGCAAGAGTGAGAGAAGACCTTGTGATGGACATTCTTTGGAATACCTCAGCCGGACACATTCCACATATCCAACAAAGTCATCTGCTGTGTGTTTGCCAGCCGACTCCACAGCCAAATACAAATACAGATGGATCATTTCTTGATAAACAGCTTCAACAGATACATTTGTTCCTGCCGAACAAGGCATTGCATTATATATGTTTGCCAATTATGCAACCATAACATGACAAATCTGCAATTTAATAAATGGAAATATCTCTGAAGTTATCCACTATTAGAAAAACAAATAGCTTGACAAACAAAACATTAAAATAACTGTTCAAAATATCTTCAGCAGCAGCGCAGTGTCTGAAATGTCTGGATAAACAACCTGATCTAAATCTGAAATCACACACACAAACAAAGAGAATCATGGGATAGGAGGTAAAAAAAAAGGGGGGGTTTAATCACCTGAAATTTGACAGGATGCAAATAATTAAAATAAGTTTGAGAATGACTGCTGTTTATGAAAAGAAAGTAAAAGAGATTGAAGTGATTCCTGGTGTTTTCCACAAACAAGCATATGTGGAAAATGTGAAAATCTGGTGTGTTTTTTTTTTTGAAGAACTATAAAGTTATAACCCCCTACACAAATATATATATAAATATATACATGAAATAAATATATATATGTTGGAATCATGTTGGAATCCTGTCTCTCAAGAGCGCGCGCTACAAGCACAGTGTCTTTTCCGCGTCTGAAACATCTCCCGTTTGATGTGGTCATAAAGACGTTCTGCATCTAAATAAACGCAATCCTTTTCAAGAAAAAAGAGACAGAGGCAACAGTTGTGAATGGGGTGGCCAACCCTAGCCCTGCCCCTGCGTTAATTGCGTTAAATATTTTTAACGAGTTAATCTGAAAAAATTTATCTCCCACGTTAACGCGCTAATTTTGACACCACTAATAAATAAATAAATAAATATAAATAAATAAATAAATACACACACACACATATATACAGTATATGTATATTTTATATATCCGTTTTTGTTTTGCTTGTTTTTTTAATACATTTTAAGATTATTTTTTTTTTAATACAAGATACAACTTCATGGACAGACTGGACAGAAAATAAAATGGCTCTCAATAAAATTTATGACCTTCTGATGATAATTTCTGAGGTTTAGGCACCTCTTTCAAGTGCCCATTAAACAGAGTATAAACCCTTCAAGGTCTATTTTTCCTAAATAACAAATGACTAATTTCATACCATTTAGTGAAAAGCCGTTAACATCAGGGAGAAGATAGATGAGAACATCTAACCTTCCACACTCCAAACACACACATGGCATTACTGATTTCAACCGTAATGACTTATTATTGGACAGATGTCCACAGTCCGTCCTAAAGACATGCACTCAATGCTAAAAACTGTCTCATTAATTGCCAATGTGGATGGCTGATGCAGGTAGTTCGGGGCTAGTCTATTAGTTGGCTTGACATTTGCAGACTAATTGCTTTTTGGGGTTTCAGGAGCCATTACAAAATGCAAACAGTGTTGGGAAGGTTACTTTGAAAATGTAATAGGTTACAGATTACAAGTTACCCTATTTAAAATGTAATAAGTAGTGTAACTTTTCAATTACTTTATTAAAGTAATGTAACTGATTACATTTGATTACTTTTCTAAATTTCTAATGTTTTCAACTGTTAATCATGTTGAAACGTTAACCAGGCTGTTAATCATGTTGAAACGTTAACCAGGCAGGGTTAACCTTACAGTAGTACTCAACACTGATTACTGTCAGACTTTCAAAATCTTTCATCACTTGAGTTAAGATTATAATATTTTAATTTTAAAGGAGACATTGGATGCAAAATATCTTCATTTGCATATAAATGTGTCTTAGCAGTTTGTAGACACAACCACCCTACAATGATAGAAATTCACTCCTTTTTTTTAATCCCCCCAAAACCTAAACAGTCTTAATTATCAAGCCATTTTGATTTTGGAGTGAATAACCAGCGCTCTCTTCCACCTTCAATCCCATGACTGAGGTGAGACCCTTGAGCAAGGCACCAAACCCCCAACTGTTCCCCGGGTGCCGCAGCAATATGGCTGCCCACTGCTCCGGGGTGTGTTCACGGTGTGTGTGTGTTCACTGCTGTGTGTGTGCACTTGGATGGGTCAAATGCAGAGCACAAATTCCAAGTATGGGTCACCATACTTGGCCACATGTCACGTTAAGTCACTTTCACTAAATTTGTTTATGTCTGGCTGCGCAAATCATTTTACTCCAGTCTGTTTTCTGAATGAGGGACAATTCAAGGCAGTTTTTGTTAAAAAGTTAAAACTCAAGGATGGATCAGCACCCATTGTTCATGATCCAGCTGCTCCTCCAGAAGAAGTAAGTCTCACTTTTAATTTTTTATGATTATTTACGAATCGCGTTTGCTCTTCCACAGAAGAGAGAGCAGAGCTCATTAGCATGTAAAGAGATATGCACCGAAACGAGTCACTGTGAACAGAGCTGTTTTTGACAAGGTAAAAAGGGTGTTGTTTTACACAACCACTGTCTGAGACCATTTCAAGAAGACCCTAATGAATCATACCACCTTGTGGAAAATGGGCATCCGATGTCCCCTTTGAAGCACAGCCACCACAAAATCAGACTTACTTTAAAAAAATCATAAAAAGAAATAGTTTAATAGCTATGATACTGTTTTTGAAATCAAATCTTTGCATAGCTATGACAGGAAAACTGGAATCAAACAATGCCTTAGAAAAAAACAGTTAATCTTAAAAAAATAAAGCATATACATAAACCCTATAGGAAATATAAAAGTTATCGGATAAGCATGTTATAAACTTCTGAAACATTGGTGTCTCATATTTTAGAGCAGTCATGCAATTTATGAAAGAAATCAATTAAATCTGTATGTGGGGGTGTGCGTGAAAAAATCAGATGTAACCCCCTTTGTAATCCTTAACATTTTCATAAGTAACTGTAATTTAATTACACATTTTTTCTTAGTAACTGTAACTGATTACAATTACTTTTATTTTGTAATTAAATTACGTAATTCCGTTACATGTAACTAGTTACTCCCCAACACTGAATGCAAATAACTCTGCCCACAAATCAAGACTCTGTCCCTCAGAGATGACAGAGGGGGTCTGAGTGCAAATAGATTTGTTGTGCTCACAATGCACGGTGACATCAAAATTCAGAGATGTCTTTTGTCTGTACCTTGCATGTGCTGATACCAACTGCCAGCCATACAAACGCTACCATGGTGATCAATTAGGTGCCTTGACACCTTTAAGGTTATTAACATTAATTCTGGTCCCTGTGAAGTGTATCATAATGACGGCAGACCTCCGGGGGTAGGGCTGTGGGACGGGACGCAGCTTGGACTGAGACCCCCAGGAGGATTTAGAGAAATGAGCGCACTGGTCCGCCCCCTCATTTCTTAAACTCAAACAAACAGCCAATCAGAGAACACCACAACCTGAACCTCTCCACCAACAATCATTTATACCACTGGAGGAAGTGGATGTTAATCATTTTTACAACACACAAATAAACCATTCGGAGATGCTTCGTCAGTCTTTCTCTAGAAGCCCAGCTGGGACAGGCCACTTACACCAATCTACACCTCTTTGGGGCAGGAGGCAGTTTAGCTGATTTAAATCACTCTCACTATTAAGGTTTACCATTAATTTAGAATATCTATTGCTATACAATTAATTAAAATGACAAAGAATTATTGCAGTCAAAATAGAATACAACAGGGATGGAAATCAGATGTTTAATAACTTTATTCAAACCATATGCATGCATGTATTATAAAAGTATCACGTTTCCACAGAAATATGAAGCAGCACAACTGTGGTCAACATAGATGTTAACAGAATAATAGCTATCAATTATTCTAGCTAATTATACCATATATAAGCACCAAATCAGCATATTAAAGTGATTTCTGAAGCACCATTTAAAACTGAAGACTGAAGTAATTACTGCTGAAAATTCAGCTTTGCATAACAGGGGTAAATTACATTTGAAAAAAAATATTTTCTCAAGTAAAACTTGTGCATTGCATAACTGGAAAACTGTATGCCTCACTCAAAACTCTTCTCTGCAATGCCACAGTAACTTTACCATTAGGATTTTCACTCAAATGAGAGAATAAAAAGTTCACTGACTATCTTTATTGGAAGCATATTTTGTTGCAAATATCATGAATAATGTCAAAGCCTTGAAATATGCAAATACAACATTAATATTAATAACTATTTTAATTAGGGATGCCAATCTAACATTTTAATGTATGTGATTCATTTTTTTATAAAAATATGCAATACAAATTAGCATAATTATTCATGCTGCTTAACCCATGTGTAAATTTGGTAATGAGGAATTTTGTCAACATGACTGACAGAATGACAAACTGAAATGTAAAACGAACTGACTGCAGGTCAATGATGTGCTTAATGTCAAACAATATAAATTTATTAACTTCTAAAACCACTTTTTCTATTCAATGCTTTGCTTGTCTGCCGCAATAATGCCATGTCTTGAATTATTTTTATTATGGTGCTTTTCTCAGCACTATTGCTATATATGTGCAATTAATTTGATCAATATCACATAATTAATTCATTTAAAATGTTATATCTGTTTATCAGTATATGTATTGATATTTCACTCATGACAAAAAATGTTGATGTCTACTATTGATTTTATACCTCTACAAACCTCTAACATCACATCAAATGATAACACAATGTCTAAACAGTATCACGTACAAGGGTATAGATCATCAATCAGCATATTTTTCTCTTTTTATCATCCTAATAATACATAGGAGCAGATATGGTTCCACTATCATATTTTACTCAAAAAGACCCCAGAGTTAAAGAGAGGGATTTTTATGTTGCCGTGCCTCCAGGACGCCCTTTAGGTGACCCCCCAAAAGCCATTAGGAATATGTTTTGTGTTTACCACCAGCTACAGTCCATGGACAATGGCATGATTATGAATTCTGACTTAAACCCCTAAATCCACGCAGAGGCAAAGCAAAGCACTATAATGAAGCTTGTCAGCTATGTCCACTATCCTCAAGCTAACTTTGAACTATGAATCCTGCTTTGCATAAGCTTTATCGACATCTGTCCAAACAACTCAACATACTGATGGTAAGCTCACCATATGCTTTGAATGGCAGACATGGTGTCATTTTTAAAAATCAGAGCTGTATGCTAATGCAATGTTTTTTTTTGTTTTTTTTTTGTTTTTTTTCACACACACAACACAACATAGCATACAGAACACAACAAAACAAAACAACAGACATATACTCAACATTTCAAGGTCCAATCAAAAGGGAGGGAGAGAGGGAAGGACAATCAGAACACAAAAAGTCACTCCTTTATACAATCACGTATATCCACCAAAAAACACTGCCAAGCATCAATGGTCGAAGGCCTAGCCCCACCGACTCGCGCCGTTGTACATTCACACGTCACTATTTGCAGGAGGCTACGGATCCAATATGTTTTTCTACACGTGTGGTGTAAACCAGTTCTGTATTATTGTCTTCTTCGCAGCTGTAAAACCAGCAAACAACATTCTCTTTTGCATCGAACTAATACAGAGACCAGAATCATCATTAAGACACAAACTTGGGTTAACAGACCAATCAATTCACAGTAATGATGACAAAACCAGGTTTACATGTGTCCATAGACTGATGATGACAGGACATTCCCAAAACATATGCAGAAAGGTACCTGATGATGTAGTATTACATATATGGCAGTTCAAATTTGACTGTAGTTTCATTTTAAATTTTTTGTAAGGAGTTATGTATGCTCTATGAATGACTTTGAAGTGACTAAGACGATGAGCCAGATTCTTAGATGTTAAACTGAGATTAGACCACACTCTCTCCCAGTCGACAGATAAATTAAGGTCAGATAATTCCCTATTCCAAATAGTTTTAATAGAAAGAGGTTTTGTAATGCAATCAATAATTTTGTTATATATTAAGGAAACAGATGGCCGACCAGCAGATGGTGCAATCCAGTCCTGCATAGGATGAGAGGAAATAGAAGATGTCCACGGAACGCCATACGCTTTGAGAGCAGAACGTAATTGAAGAAAGACAAAATATGCGGATGCTGGTAGACAAAATTTGGTTCTTAATGTCTGAAATGAACAGAGGCCCTGGTTATCATATATATCACCGCACGTGTTTACACCTAAAGAAGACCAAGAGGGTTGGACAAATGGACGACCTCCGCATACAAAATTAAAATTGTGCCATAAAGGTGTACTGTTACAAAATTTGAAGGGTCCTCCTATCCGACGTTCAACCGTTTTCCAGATTTTAATAGAGTTAGTTACAACCGGACCAAATTTATAATTATCCCCTTTTTTTCCTGTGCCAGTAAATAAAACATCTTGAAGTCTATTTGGTTTAACCTTGTCAGCTTCAATCACCCTCCATGAAACTGTAGATTGAGGATCAACCCAATTATGAAGGGCCTTAAGCTGGAACGACCAATAATATAATTCAAAATTTGGTACAGCCAGTCCTCCTGCGATATTAGGATGTTGTAATGTGGTAAGTTTAATTCTGGGGCATTTATCATTCCAGATAAATTTAGAAATTATGGAGTTGATCTCCTTAAAGTAACCTGGAGGGGGAGAAAGTGGTAGCATAGAGAAAAAAAATTAAATTCAGGTAACAAATTCATCTTAACAGTGGAGATTCTTCCTTGGAGAGAGACTTTAAGATTCTTCCATCTTTGAATGTCACTTTTGACCTTAACTAAAATGTTATTAAAATTGTCTCTGGCAATCTTATGAATGTTTTTATATATGGTAATGCCCAAATAGATGAAAGATTCCTTAATAGGGATAAATGAGGGAATAGAAGAATTAATCTTAACATTGTTAATTGGCATTAAAGCAGATTTGCTCCAATTTATTTTATATCCTGATAGGCTAATAAAATTAGCAAATTCCTTAATTATACTAGAGACTGAAACATCAAAGTGGTCTAAATATAGAATAATATCATCAGTGTATAATGAAATACTATGATTATGATCATGAATCTTAATCGATACTTCAGATTTCCTGATGGCTTGCGCTAGGGGTTCAAGAGATAGACAAAACAATAAGGGGGAAAGCGGACACCCCTGCCTCGTTCCCCGCTGTAAAGGGAATGAGGGGGAAATAATATTACCAGTTATGACTGATGCTGCAGGTGAGTGGTATAATGTCTTAATCATAGAAACGAAGTGTTCACTGAAGCCGAAACATTGCAGAACTGCCCACATATAATTCCACTCTAGCCTTTCAAAGGCTTTTTCTGCATCAAGTGAAAAGACCGCACAAGGGGTTGGGTGGGAGTCCGCAAAGTCAAGAATATGAAGGAGTCGACGCATATTGTCAGATGCATTGCGCCCCTTAATGAAACCAGTTTGGTCCTCCTTGATCAGACTATGAATTACCTTCTCCATACGAGAAGCAAAAACTTTAGCATAGATTTTTAGATCACATGAGATAAGCGAAATCGGTCTGTAGCTGGAACAATCTAATGGATCTTTCCCTTTTTTAAGAAGTGAATGAGTTAAGCATAAGTATGTAAATATGACTTAAATGAGTTAAGCATAAGTATCCCTACCAAATCCCAAATTTCTAAATATAATTCAGGGGGGAGACCATCTAGACCCGGCGATTTGCCCTTTTGAAGGCTTTTTAGAGAGACGTGGAGTTCCTCCAAACTTAATGGGGCCTCCAAAGATTCTTTATCTATCTGTGAGATCCGAGGCAGTTACAATTTATCTAAATACTGCTTACAAATTGGTTCATCAAAATCTGTTTCGGCTTTATACAGATTTGTGTAAAAACCTTTAAATATTTCATTAATTGCCACAGGGTTCGTGGTGACCTGATCATCCAATGATTTTATTGCGCTAATATATGCCTCAGACTCGCATTCTTTCAACCTAAGGGCCAATAAATGACTAGGTCTCTCTGATTCAAAATAATATTTTTGTCTAGTCCAATGTAAAATAAATTCCGCCTTTGAGTGTGAAAGTAAATCATATTCTTCTTTTAAAGAGGACAGCTGTGTAGCCTGTTGCTCAGTAAAACATTGTTTTTGTAGGTTTTGTAATGATTGGATTTTATTTTCTAATTGTGTAAACTGGTGAGTTTTCACTTTGGCAAGAGTAGTCACACTTAGTCGTTTCCCACAGTATTTGAGGATCCACATCAGAGGGCATATTAATTTCAAGAAATTCCTTAATATATTCTTTTAGAGAAGTAATGAAAGTCTGATTACTTAATAATGATATGTTAAAGCGCCATCTAGGGGACTTGGCTTTCACATCGGAAAGAGGAACACTGCACAACACAGCAGAATGATCAGATAATAAAATTGGTAATATAGAGATGGAGGAATTAGACGAAATTAAAAATGGGCTGAGAAATACGTAGTCTATCCTAGAGAAAGTCTTGTGTCTATTAGGAAAAAAAGTGAAGTCCTTAGCTTTAGTATTCTGAATTCTCCAAAGATCGGTTAAATTGAGCTCAGTGATAAATTTATTCAGTAATTTAGAGGATGGATTGGCTGATGTATCAGATTGAGATTTATCTAAAGCAGGATTTACTACAGCATTAAAATCACCACCCACCACTAGAGGGCAATCAATCTCCTCAAGTAGAGTTTTGGAAATCTGTGTAAGGAATGCACTGTCTGTCTCATTCGGACCATAAATAGAGACCAATGCTAAACCTATTATTATATATTTTGCATCGGATAAAAACAAATCTACCCTTCTCATCACTACCAAGGTGTTCAATTGTTAAATTTAACTTCCGGTTAACAAGGATAAGCACCCCCTTAGTTTTATTTTGAGCGCAAGAAAAAGCTGCTAATTTATAATACTTATTCTGGAAACGTGCCATGTCAGATTTTTTTAAATGTGTCTCTTGAATTAGGGCACAGGAAATAGATTTACGGTGTAAATATTCTAACACATGGGTTCGTTTAACAGCAGAATTTAAACCATTCACATTCAGTGATAAAATATTTCGAGTATGCATTGAATATTCATAATCCCAAGATTGTACTCAATAAATGAAAAAAGCAGAAGTACTTCCATTCTGTAAGTAACATGTAAACGCTGATGTGCATTTTAGATACCAAACCTCCTAGATGAAAAATCCCTTTAGAAATAAGGTCAAATAAATAAAAGTATAAATGTCTGCTGTAAAAAACAAAAACAACATAAAAACATGAACAACCGACAACCATAAACAAGGAACAACTCAGACCGCACATTACCGAGAACATAGGTCTGACTGAGCAACAAAAAATAGTGATGGTTTGTGACTGATCCACTCCAACGCAAGACATGTCTATATATATATATATATATACACAGTATATTTTTTTTTATTTTTTTTTATTAAACCTACTCTCCATTAGTCCCCTCCAAAAAAGAAAAAAGGAGTGTCAGTCTTACCAGCAAAGAGATTGTTGTACCGGATACATAGGGACAGTATCCCAGTAGGAGAGAGGAGAGAAGAGAAAGCAAAAATAGGTTTAGCAAGCGTCCATGTCTATCCTCCCATCTTCCCCTCCTGGGAAGCTAGGACCATGTCCATACCGGCCATTAAGCTCCTCCCGCCGGGCTGGAGAGATAGTGGCCGCTGTTCCCCCGCCCCCTCGCCGCAGAGCCGCGGCATACGTCTGCTGCTGAGACAGGGAGCTGATAAAATCCTCCGCTTTCTGAGGGGAATCGAAGCTTTCCTGCTCACCCTTGTGCCGTAGTTTGATTACCGCCGGATAGATGAGGAAGGGCTGGCGACCAAGCGCTGTCATCTTCTTCAAAACCGGACCAAATGCCTTTCTCCTGATCGCTGTAGCTGGACTAAAGTCAGGAAAAAATAGCAGTGTGACATTGTTCTGTGCGCATTTCACTGGATAAGCCTGCCGAGCACCCTTCAGGAAATCTGATCTGTCATGCCATCTCAATACACGGAAGATGAGAGTGCGCGGCCGATCGGAGCCCCTCCCTCCGTCATACACGCGGTGTGCCCGATCAATCTCAATGTCACAGCCCCTCAAGGAAGGAATCCACTTGGAAAGATTAACTCTGAGGAAACCAGTTGCGTCGGGGCCCTCCGCGCCTTCTGGTAGACCCACCAGTCTTACGTTGTTCCTCCTGCACCTGTCCTCCATATCGGTCATCTTCTCGGTGAGTCGCTCCAGCTGATTTTTTAAGTCCGTGGCTGTTCTCCTATCCTCACGCGGCCTTGTTTGAACAGAATCAACGCGGTCACGTGTCTGCTTCGTCTCGGTAGCTATGGCCTCAAACTCCTCTCTTAGCTCTTTAACAGACTTGTTGGTCGCTTGTATGTCCTCACGCAGATCGCGCAATGCTGGAATCAGCACCGAGTCCATCGCATCTCTTACTGCCGAATTTATAACCGAATTCAAAGTGTTTTGGTGTTCTTTAAATGCTAGTTCAATGCGGCTAGCAATAGCATAGTCGAGGTCTTCACTGGAGATGGCTGAATCTCTGAATTTTTTCTTCATTGGCAATTGCTCAATCTCTCTTTTCCGATCCCCTTTGTCTGCCTTAGCACTCATGATGGGTCCAATGCAGAGTGGTTCAAATTTTACTGACAGGATCATAAAATATGTGGCAAAGTGAGCAGAGCAAAAGACTAAGCCTGCATCATCGTCGAAGGGTCATGTGATCCCCCCCTTTATGCTTTCTTTTGAGAAAAAAAAAAAGACAAAGCCTGCGAGGAACAAGCTCTAATTCATTTTACATTTACTGCACTGCAGATGATAAGTACAGGGTTATGCCATCACTCCTCCAAAATGTCAGAGCAATATCAACAAACAATGTTCACCAAACTCCAGCGGTCTGAGTGGTTTTAGTCATTTTGTAAGGATTGTTAGTACACAAGAGTTTCTGCACGACCATGAACCACAAAGAAAATATGAACAAAAGAACAAGTCAATCTGCTGAACCACGATGAAATATTTCAAAGAACTTGAAAATAAAACAGGACAGAGAGTTATTATTAGGATAGAACTGTGATGTAATGATAAGAGTCAGTCGAAATTGAAGGCTGATGTATCGTAACTCTGGAAACTGGAGCGCAGACAGAAACCAGCTGTAGAGGAGAAGTCAGACAGACCAGAAACCGACAGAATTAATTTGTGAATCATGACATCAGACCACACACACATTCCCCTGAAGCAAGTTCATCGACATGTGGCATTCTTTCAGGTTTCTCTTTCCCTCCACTCACTTTGCCTCTCGTTCTCTCACACTGTAGCACTACATCAAAGCTCGCAAACAACTTCTATGGTTTAGTCCCTCTCCAAACCGGATTTGCCAACTCATTCTTCATTACGCCTCCTCCATAATTCTCTCCTGTTTATGATTTCAAAATCAACATGAAAGCAAAACTGACCCAATTTACTTTCTTTATGAACGTTCCAGGTCTTATTGTCAATGATTCATTAAGCCACATTATTTATCAACCTCTACTTCTAAAACAACGTTCCTTTTCAGCTTATGTCACCAATCTCTCTTACATTTCATTTCACTTTTTTCCCACATTGAATATCTAATTTAATTGGAAATACATAAGTTTACGGAAGTAAAACGGGTTGTGAATGACATTTCGTGATGATTTCTGTCTTTAGGATTTATTAACACGGAACTACTCTAACACTAAAAGGTTACTTGAATCAAGCTCTTTATAGTTTATTTGGCTTAGGACTTAAAAAGGGCTTCCCCCTAAAATCTTACTAAGAGCTTTCCAAGCTAGATGAACTACACTACCATTGACCTGAAATACCAACAAAGCCATAACTTCCCATAAATGGAAGTTAAACCCATTCCTTGACAAAGGAAAAGCTTTTAGGCCACTAAAAGCCAGACATTACACTCTTAATAACAAGGAATGGCGGTAAAAAGGGAAAAATACCTTGCAAATCGTAAAGGGAAATATCTGCCTCGCCTGGTCAGCAGAATTGATAGTCCAAAGAGAAGTGCAGTGTAAGAAGAAAAAGATACTGTCACACATAATCTATCGGCTCACATGAATTCATTCTCTTCAGTTGCCATAGTCCCACTTTTCTATTTAATTTGAAAGAGAGACTCTGGACTGAATCTGCATAAAACAAAAAGAACTGAGAGAGGAGCAAGATTACACTGGGCGCGTTTCCATTACAGATTTGCGCAAAACTTTGGCGATATTTTATAAATGTCGATAAAAAAGTATTGCGAAATGATGGCATTTCCATTAACCAATGTTATGTGACTAAAACATAACGTAAGTCATGGCAACGTAAAGTCACGTAAGTCATGGCAACGGATTTTGGTGGGATTTTGGCTATATTTATTCAAAGGAGGCGTATGCGTGTATTTTTACAGATGCAGCACGGAAAGCCACTTCAGAAACATGCGTGGCTGGAATAAACACAAGCATTGACTAGAGTGGCCGCAGTCAGCTTCAGTGGCCGTATCAGAGCCACATTGCACCGCAGACGTGTGCAGTGTAAATTGTCTAAGCATTAATGGCAGGGAAAGCCCCTTATACTCGAGAGCGGCAACGTATGAAGCGTTTCTTGGAGGTTATAGTACATTGAAGAATTATAATATGACTTTTTACATATGCCATGTGACCTGTAAATGCAGAAAAAATGTTTCCATTGCAGTTTTGCGAAATATTCCTTTTTCGAATTGCCAGAAAAACCACCTCAAAAACTTTTTGCGATATATGGGAGTTTTTGCAAAATTGACGCGTTTCCATTAGGCGTATTTTCAATTCGCAATTTTAATTTGCGCAATTTGAAGGGTAATGGAAACGCGCCTACTGACTAAACACTTTCTCTTAACTTTTATGACGCAACACACTGAAAGTGAAATAATGCAGGAAGCAACTAAAAATCACAGCCAATCAGAATGCATGGATACAAAGAGAGGAGAAAAGTATGATCTATAACTTCTACTGCTCAAAATTTGGGGTCAGTAAGATTTTTGTATACTTTTTCTATCAACACTGACTGCATGGACTACAGGAGATCAGCTAGAAGATCATTAGCTCTGGAAACACAGGGCTCTAGAGTGCGACCAATTTGGTCGCACGTGCGACCTAATTTCTCAATGGTGCGACTAAAAAAAATCTGAGGTCGCATTGGTGCGACCAGCCGTTCGAGGGAAAAAAAAAGTCTCCGCGACTCTGAAAGTCTCCCTGTGGTTCAACAACAGAGAGACACACATTAGGCCCATATCATGATCTAAACCAGTGGTTCTCAACCGGTGGGGCGCGCCCACTCTCCCGGGGGGGGCGCGAGTAGGCTACAGGATGGGAGGTAAAAAAACATGAAAAAAAAAATTGGCAAATTTTTTTTATCACTAAACTACTGTCATAAAAAGCTATAGTTTTGTATATACATAACTCCTGAATAAAAAATTAAATGTGTTTGGACTGATTTAAGAAAAAGAGTTTTGAACAAATTTGATTGGTTTGTCGATAGTGAGCGCAAATGCAGGTGATAAGCGGTTTTATTAAGCGAGTCATTGAGTCGTTCATTCAAACGATTCGTTCAAACGGCCGATTCATCAAGAATGAGACAGATGTTTGTACATGGGTCATTGAATCTTTGACTCAACCGATTCGTTCAAAACACTGAATCATTCAAAACACCATTGAGTGTTGCTGTGAGATGCGCTATGCTGTGATCTTTGTTTGGATTCATCGGATCTATTTTCGCTGCTAAAATAGACCAAAACAGTCATTATTTCGTCTAAAATGTAAGTGACTTAATATTATTAACTTGTTTGTTGAACTGTCATATGAAATCAGTGTCACATTTTCAATCGTGAGGTGATGGTAAATTAAGTGATGGTCAATTGTCAGCTCTCTTGGTCGTCAGGTCGTGTGATGCATGTTGTTGAACTGTATTCAAATGTTATAAATATAAAAACACCACATTTTGAAATTTAACTGCAGTATGTCACTTTAGTTTATTTGTGTGTGCTGCGCTCATAGACTTTAGAAAACGGCGCTCATTTGTTTGATTTCTCCTCGAGAAGCTGCGCAAGCCTCAAAAGTTTAAGGTCCTTGCACCCTGACTGAGTCCGAAACTGTCGTATTCGTCTTTTCATATTCGTCATTTGGTGGCTCTCAATTGTCAAAACACCCCTCAAAATATTTGCTACGGATGCGAAAAATGCAGAAAATCGAACCATCCGAATAATTTTTATGACGGACGGAAGTTTCAGCGTTTGCAGCCTCTATAAAATATTCGTTTATTTGTTTTATATATATATATATATATATATATATATATATATATATATATATATATATATATTATATATATATATATATATATATATATATATATATATAACGAATAAACTAGTCAGAATATAGGCTACAGTTAAAGCTTTCCTTTAGTTTTTGTGAAATACACGCACGCACGCAGCCACGCACACACATACATGTTTAAATACATTTATGTTGTTAATAAATAAATAACAATAAATTGTTGTAACAGCAATATCTCCAAGTTTTGTTTTTCACTGTAAAAATGTAATGATTTGCCAATGCAAAGAGAGTATCGCCACCTTTTTCCCCCACTTCAAGCCCTGATTATAACACAAACAAATCATCCTCCTGGCGACTTTTTTTTTGTCAAAAGCGACAAATCCAGTGACTTTTACTGGTGTTTTTGGAGACTTTTGTGGTGTTTGGAGACTCGAAAGCACGACTCACTCTGCAGTTAGGCCTACTGTGCTCAACGAGCAACGGGTGCTGCCGTGAGCCCCTCTCCCGTCCAAAAGCACTCACAGGCGGTCAGTCTCTCAGTAGCCTCGCGCAGCAGTCAGAGCAGAGAGGAGACACACACCCCTCCGCGTCCAGGCTGCAAATGAATCGCGCATGCGCATGGCCGCCGCCGTTCCCGCCCTGGCTTATGCTGCGTTCAAGTCCTCCTCGGACGTTCGTACTTACCAGTAGACGAGTCGTAATTACGACGTTGGGTGCTTTCAAGTCACTTTGGTCGGAACAAGATGGCGATTTAACTTTTCTACATAAAATTCAATTATTTTCTACAACTCTACATCTATAAAATGATGAATGAAGAATGTGCATCATTGTGTTTTCTTTTTTCTGTTTTTATTTCATTTATGAGGGTGATGTAAACTGAATAATTATATATTCTATTATAATTATACAATAATATAATATTTTGTATGTGTAACTTATATAGTTTTATTGTACATTACAAAAAATAATAATTTTATTCATTTCAACAACTTTACCGATGCTGCATATCTTTAGTCTTTGGCTGAGTCCATTGCATTCGACACGTTTTTTCACTGACACGCCCACAACTCGGAAACTCGGGGCTTAAAGAAAATTTCGAGTTTCCCACTCGTAATAACGACTTTGTGGTGGCGTTCATGTGCGTTCAACTCGTAAATACGATGTATCCGACATGACTTGAACGCACCATTACAGAGCGGGGTGTAAATGTAAATGTTCACTCACTCTCACACAAAAATAAATCACTGCATTTAAATTGACTCACGACATAGCCCTCCATTCAGTCTAGTCTAGTCTCTTGTCAAGTTCGCTTGTGCCAGCTCTCGCTAGTCTGTTATCAATCTTGATTTACATAGGCCTTTACTACAAAACCCCAACAGTCTTTTTAAAGACTAAACCCACAAACATTCTTGTTAAAGATTAGATCAAATCTCAGCCCTAGCCAGTAATTTTTTTTAACTGCTATAGGCAGTAGCTACACTTAGCTAAAACTACCCACGCGACTAAGACACACACACACACACTACAATCGTTAAGTATTTAAAATAAAATCTGAATTGTCTGCAAAATAATTATTTTGTTCGTTTAATTAAAGATCGTGCCTAAGTCCCGACTGATTAGCCCCTGATACGTCTCTCAACATAGCCACACACACAGTTACATATTGCCTAAACTTTATTGAAAACACAACAAAAATGGAGAAATTTCTTGTGAGAACCAACAAGCCAACCGACGCACCACCAGCTGCAAAAAAGCTTCGAAGGTACGATGAAGCATACCTGCAGTTTGGGTTTACAGTCACGGCTGATCTGAGACCTCAGTGTGTCGTGTGTGCCGAGGTGCTGGCAAACGACAGTATGAAGCCCAGCAAATTAAAAAGGCACCTCGAAACAAAGCATGCTGGCATTAAAAATAAACCGGCTGAATATTTTAAAAGAAAGCTTGATGGCCTCCATCAGCAACAGGCAACCATTTCAGTGCACAGCACTGTGTCTAAACAGTGTTTGGAGTTATCGTATGTAGTGGCCAAAAGAATCGGTAAACTGGGTAAACCGCATACAGTCGCCAAGACTCATTTTGCCGGCAGCGCAAGACATGTGCAGAATAATGATAGGCGATAGTGCAGCAGCCAAACTCGGTGCAGTACCACTGTCCAATGACATAGTCGCTAGGAGAATTGAAGACATGTCCAATGATATCAGAGAGCAACTGATAGAGTTCGTAAAAAAGAGTCCTTACTACGCGCTGCAGCTGGACGAATCCACTGATATTGCTGGGCAGGCACAGCTCCTCACCTATGTCAGGTATCTGCGGGACAAGGCGATCGAGGAGGATGTCCTGTTTTGCCGGCCTCTTCAGTCGCACACTACAGGAGAAGCCATTTTCAATGTCCTTGATATTTTTATCCATGAAAATGGTTTGGCCTGGGACCGATGCGTTGGCCTATGCACGGATGGTGCGCAGGCAATGACGGGGCGTGAGTGTGGCCTAGCTGCTCGCGTTCAGCAAGTAGCTCCACTTGTGAAATGGACACGTTGCATGGTCCATCGCAAAGCACTAGCTGCTAAAAAAATGCTGGTTCTTTTTGACTCCGTGCTGAACCAATCCGTGAAAATGATAAATCTCATCAAATCACAGCCACTAAACTCTCGCTTGTTTGGGGTCCTCTGCCAGGAGATGGGGTCAGGGCACGAACAGCTGCTTCTGCACACTGAAGTTCGCTGGCTCTCCAGGGGGCGGGTGTTACAGCGGTTGTATGAGCTGTGAGAGGAGGTGAAGTGGTTTTTGACAGAAATCAAATCAGATCTGGCGAAGCATCTGGATGACACTATGTGGCTTGCATCTCTGTCCTATTTGGTCGATATATTTGACCGCTTGAACGGCCTCAACCTGTCTTTGCAAGGCCGCGAAACTCATATTTTGCTCCTTGCAGACAAAGTGCACACCTTCACACAAAAACTAGACCTCTGGCATGGCCGCATCAGTCGAGGGAACTGCGACATGTTCCCCAGCCTTGCAGACTTTATCACTGATGCAGGCACGTCACACGATTTCTCCTCCCTATTTCAATCAGCGTCTGAGCACCTGTCAGCAATGAGAAAACAATTTGCGACGTACTTTAAAGAGGATTATCGCTCTTTTGCGTGGGTTCGAGATCTGTTTGTGTGCACAGCAAACGAGCTATCAATTGATATGCAGGAACAGCTTATTGAGCTGAAGAGTGACAGTAGACTGAAGGAACTCTTTAGCTCCTCCCCTCTTTCGTCATTCTGGGCAGCATTGATGCAGGAATATCCTGAACTCTGTGACGTCGCCTTGAAGATTCTCCTTCCTTTCGCATCGACATATTTGTGTGAGGCAGGATTCTCAAAAATGACTGCACTCAAAACGAAATACCGCAATCGTGCACAAATCGAGGATGATTTGAGGCTATGTTTATCAAACATTGAGCCAATAATTGAGGATCTTTGCAAGGCAAAGCAGGCTCAGGTCTCACATTAACATCACCTACCTGCAAGCTTCTGTAAAAAAAATGCAAATGATGCCTACTATTAGGCCTAGTAATAATAACAATAATAAAGCATAAATTAATATCAGAGGTCTGGTGCCAATTCCCAATTATAGCAATAGCCTAGTAATGATAATAGGCCTATACTGATGATAATAATAATAATAACAACAACAACAACAACAACAATAAAGCATGTAACCTCATATAATTATATAGCAATAGCCTAGTAATGATGATAGGCCTACTACTACTCATAATAATAATAATAATAATAATAATAATAATAATAATAATAATGTCTGCAAGCTCACATTAGAAGTCTGGTGCTACTGTCAATTATAACAATAGCCTAGTAATGATAATAGGCCTACCTACCGCTACTGATGATAATTATAATAATAATAATAATAATAATGTGGGCCTAAAAATAATAGCCTAGGGCTATCTATCTATCTATCTATGCAAGGTGGTGTGGGTGGTGTGGGGGGTGCACTGGGGCCCCAACTGCAATGAACCAGCTTTGGGGGGGCCCAGCTTGCAAAAGGTTGAGAACCCCTGATCTAAACCAATCAGAGATAGTGAAGGGCGGACCCCCCCTCTGATTAGCCGTGGTCGAGATATTCCAGTACGTGTGTGTACGTTTGAAAATGCGTGTGCTGCAGGCAGACAGAGAGAGGTGAGTAGCGTAGGCCCATCAGATAAACAGAGTGGATGTAGCCGCGGATGATGAGAGAAGATAAAAAGAACGATTGACAACTTTTTCATTAAGAATGTTAAGTTAAGGCTTGATCCATCCGAAAATCATAACTAGAATCAGGCTATTTATTAATTATTTGAATCGCGCCTTCGGCGCTTTTATAAGCGCTAACCTCACGTACGAACCGAACGGAGCGCTTATCAGCACAACATGACTGAAGCGCAGTTCTTTTAATTGTGCACGAGCGGCGCGCGAATCACCCTATACTCTGTGCGCGTTCACCAGCGCACTCGAGAAGTGTGAGAAGATTTGCACGAGCCATTCCTATCGCGAAGCTGATGGTAAAATATGCAATCTATTTGAATTCTATTGAGAAACTGCCACTTTAAAATGCTATGGAGAAAGTCGAACATTATAAAAAAAAGGCACAAACTAAAAAGACATCTTTCACCAGCACTAACATAATAGGCTATTAAAATGTTTTTAAACTACTCATGACCACCTTTACTATAATTTATCACGTTTTACTGTATGCTAAATTTAGTCTAACTTGTAGAATTTATAATAGATAATCTGTTAAGGGAATAGATTTTTCCCTGAAGATTTATATTACAACTGTGGCATGTTATTGTTTCTAAAGGCTGTTGTTTCTCATAACAAATGCAATATAGATTAATAAAAAAGTCATTATTGGCCTGGTAATGATTAATAGGCTAGCCTTATTATAACAAATGCTACAGTTAAGAACTATGGTACTTTTTCATAAGAGCAAGTACAAGTCAGAATCGAGAGCCAATGGGTTCTAATGATGAGTGATGGAAAAACCTGAGCTTCAGATATTCCAATGATGGCATAGATTAAATCATTAAGAGCCTGATGAACTGTTAAGTAGTAAGAAATAAACGATATCAATATAAGAAAATGTTAAGTTAGATTGACTTCCCATGGCGTGTTGAATTAGAACATTCTGTCAAACTATAGCCTAAGTGTCTAAATAATATATAATACATTATATCCTATGTCAACAAGTAATTGTTAACCAGCCTATTACTTTATTGCAGTTACGCAATCAACCAACTTTGCATGTGTGGTGGATAGCACAAAAGACCATTTTACATAAATAAACATTTAAGCAAACAAACAAATAAATAAACCATGACCCGGGGTCCACTTCAACCCCCCCAATGTTCAAACCAAAACTACGCCCTTGCATGTAATATTGTGCTTCAAATAAAGAACTTTATGTTGACCAGATTGTTAGTTAATCATTTACAGGTCAATATTGCCTATATGAAAATTTGGGTGCACCTAACTTTTGTGCTGGTGCACCTAAGAAAAAAAGTTAGGCGCACCAGTGCAACCAGTGCAAAAAGTTAGTCTAGAGCCCTGAAACACTGGCATACCTTCAGCAACGTCTTTCACTCTCCTCTATTCCTCTAAGTCTAACTTGTTATTCCTTCTGAGCGATTGTTTTTCCACTCGCTTTCTAATTCTTTCTCCATCAGGCAGGAATGAGACAATACACAGATGATCAAAGAATGGAAAAATATTTACATTTACACATTACATTACATACAATTACATTTCTTTGTCTAGAAGTACTAAGACACAAAGCATTTTTGTTATTGCTGTTAATTGGATGCACTTTACATCGGAGGAAGCGGAGCGAGCAGGACATGCACATTTATGTGTCATTTAAGGTGGTGATGCACATGGAGGCTTAGAAGGTTGTATGATCTATAGAATCTGGCTCTGATTAAGTTCAATACAGCATTTTTCAAAAGTAGAAGAAACTGAAATTACCAGAGGCCTCATTTTCATTAAGCTTGTGGTTGGAAAATCCCTAAATTTGATTTGATTTCAGGTCTGAACCTAACACTGCTGTTGGAAGCACAGGTGTGCGGGTAAGAATCCCCCAGTGGGTGGTGCCCGGCTCAAGCACACCGTCCCGACTGCAGGGGTGAATGTGCACATCTGGCAAAGGCAGGTTCTGATGCCAGTTTTTGCCCACTAATGAGTTGTTTATAACCCACATTCAGAAATTACATCCTCGAAAAAATTCACTTTGTCCTGTTTTTCAGTTACCCATGTGTTCTTGTACGGGCCATTTGAGAGAAAACTGAGACAGAACAAGACAAGAAAACCAAAGCACAAAGAAAGAGGTAAAGACAAAGTTCAAGATTAAATGTGCAATTTTCACTCCACTTTAAGAAAACGCATGTGCAATGTGGTGCAATGTTGTGTTTTAGAGTTGTAGGAAATGTCTGGAAACTTAATGGAAAAGGTGTCTAGTGTACTATGGCACCACAAAGAATAGTAAGCAAAATAAGGGTAAAAAAAATTCTGCCATTGGTCAAAAAACATAGTCCTGCCCAAACTCACACCATTGGTTAAGCCAATGTTGCTGTGTTGGACTCATCAGGGCGCTCCAAAAAAAAAACTAAAAGAAAAAAAAAAAAAAATTGATGGTTTGGGTCACAGTTTTTACACTTCTCTGAGAAATCAATATATGAAAAGTTGAAGAACCACAAAAATAAGCCACACAAATGTGTACAATGCAAAACCAGAAAAACAAAACCGATTTTGTCCCACACATAAGATAGCTAGCTGTTGTCAAAAGTAAAATTATTATAATGAATATAACTAACATTAAAGACTAAGGGCCAGATTTACGAACAGCTCGTGTCAGCGCGAACCCTCATTTGGCATTAAAAAACTACTGTCAGGATTTACTAAAGAAACGCAGTGGGAAATTAGCGCTGAAATGGCATAGACAGTTATTTTTGTGACTCATCTTATTGAATATGCATTTGTAGGTGTTTCCCTTTCGATCTGCAAATTTATGGGAGGAGAGTATTTAAATGAATCGCGATTTAATAAGATTTGTACTCACTAGAATTTGCGGCATTATTTAACGCTAAAAAAGCACGTCTTAAAGCAGATGGTAGATTTTGCTGGTCATTATGGAAATGATGTAGCTGCATCTGTGTTCTTTAATGTACACCTTGTCAGTAAATCACCAGCAGCGCTTTTATAGAATTGTGCTCTAATGCTAATTTGCCCCATTTAGTATATCTAGCCCTAAGATGTCAAAACAGGTAAAAATAGTAAAAAAAAATATAGCACTAGTAAAAATCTGAGACTACATTTTGAGGACATTAACATCCTGTGGTGATCAGAACACACCCCAAAAAACAGGCCTGATTAACCAACACCCACTCACAACACTACACCAAACTTTACTGTACTGTTGTGGTAAGCCAATCTCCTGTGCTGATGTGGAGTATGAGCAGTAAGTGTTATTTTGGATCTCTATAAGAGCGAGACAAACAGCAGGCAAAGGAAATTATACAGACAAATAGCTGCAGAAGACACTACTGAGGATGCAGTGCATCAATCACACAGCACGCACACCAGCACCAGCTGACGCTCTCATACACATGCACAACATGACGAAACACCCCAACACACCAGAAGGTGAATACACTCACTTAAACACCGTGATGAAACACCCAAAAACACTAGAAAGAGAATAGCATGTGATATGTCAAGAGTGTGCCAAACACAACAATTAAGGACTTTTCTGTTGAACACAAAGCAGAAATCTCACAACCTCTTGCCATACTCACACTTACAATGATTCAAACTAGAGGCTGCATGCTGCGCTAAGGGGCTTTCCCACTGGGAACCTACAGAGCAGACCAATCCACAACCCCAGTGAATTATAGCGGCAATATCTACTGCCTTCTGCTCAAGGGCCTGACAGCTTAATGATCTCTCCAACTCCCATTTTACACAAACGCACACACACACTCTGCATTACATGCACACGTCAATTACATTACACACCACAAAAAGCAATCGTGATGCCATCCCCTACTTGCTCATAAAGTATCCATTTCCAATAAGCTCTATGACATATGCCTGATAGTAAAAACAAAGAGTCACTCTAATGTTACTGTACACTACAGTACACATTTAAAATACATGAGTGACAAGAGTGAAGAAAGTGTTAAAGAAAGAGTGAAAAAAGCTAAATAAAACAAACATACTTAAAAAATACAAAGAAACAGCAATAAATGTGTAAAAGGCAAAGAAGGAATAAGCAAAAGAAAGAAGTAAATATACAACATAAAAAGCAAAGAAACAAGTAAGAAAAGTAAAAAATGAATAAAAAAAAACTTAGAGCAAGAGAAAGAAAATAGCAAAAGAAACTCAAAAAAGAATAACAGAAAGAGACAAAATTGAGAGAGCAAAAAAGAAAGAATAGCAAATGAAAAAGAACAAGCAGGAAATGAATGATCAAAACAAGGAACAAAAAAGGTTTAAAAGGTTAAACTGAATGAGAGCAAGAAAGATAAAGTAAAAGAAAAAGTGAGTCAAAAGAGAAAGGAGCAAAAGAAAGCATAAAAGCAAGCATAAAAAGCAAGAAAAGAAGAAAAAGTAAAAAGAAAGTGCAAAAGAAAGAAAGAACGTGCAAAAAAAGGAAAACACGAAGAAGTGTGAGTGCAAAAGAAAGCGTGAAAGACAATGAAAGCATGCATGCATGAAAGAAAGGCCAAAAGAAAGTTCCAAAGTGCAAAAGAGAAATAATGCACAAAAAAGAAAGAGGGAAAGAAGCAAAAGAAAGCATGAAAGAAAGTGTAAAAAGCAAGCAAGAAAGAAATAATAAAAAGAAAGTGCAAAACAAAGAAAGCATGGTAAAAGCGCAAAAGAGAGAAAGTGCAAAAAAAGGAAAACGTGAAAAAATGTGAGTGCAAAAGAAAGAGTGAAAGAAAAATAAAGCATGAAAGACAAAGAAAGAATGCATGAAAGAAAGGGCATAAAGTTTACAAGTGTAAAAGACAGGAATAATACACAAAAAAAGTAAGTGGGAAAGAAGGAGCAAAAGTGTAAAAGAAAGAAAGTGTGAAGGAAAGAGAAAGTTCAAAAGAAAGAAGAGCCTCTGTAATAAGGAGATGGACATGAGTGTCTTCAGGCAGACAGCAGCATGTGACTCATTACAGACAGAGGCTGGAAAAGAGCCTTGTGTTCCTGTTACAGAGTCACCATATGAAAACAAACAGCTCTAGTGAGGCATAGAACAGCTCGACATGAACTCAGGTCAACAAACACAGGCATTTGGGGAAGAAACTCCTAAGGAAACCAGAGTGGGAAAGGTAAACGAAACATTTCTGCCTCTGCTATTCCAAGGGAAAGCAGCCCTGCGCTGCTCACAGCTCAGGCACATATTTGCTTCATGCTTCACAGAGCCGACAGAGCGGGCGGCAGCGAAGGGATGAAAAGGCTTACTGCACACATCCTGCTGCTGTATCAGAGAAGGGAAAACACAGCGGGCGGCTGACCGGCCTCCTCCGGTTCAAATGGGTGTAGCTACTGCCTGAGTTCAGCCACTGGAACCCATCCAAAGCATCATCTGCGTTGAGTAAATACTACTAAGAGCTCAAAACAGTCAAGACAAGTGACCTCATATCTTATAGTAGGACATCATTTTGTATTTGTGGATGCTAGTGGTGTTTGCATAAAGTTTATTTAATTGAAATGTGCTTGCCCACAAAAATATCTCACTCAAAATAAACATTAAAACATTCTTGCATGGCTTACAAAGCAAAGCTCACAATTAAAAGCACCACAAATTCATGTTTGAGACATGAGAAAGGAAGTCTAACATAATATAATTTTCCCAGATCTGTTTTACAATAGAGCTGTTTGTGTTTGAAAGGCATGACATCACTGTTTGGACGTCTACAGTCCACCACTGGATTCACAGCAGCGGTTGCTGCACAAAATGGGAGCCGCCTCCAGCGATGTCTAGCTGCACATCAGGCTATCGCTGTTCTTTTCATCACCACAGATTCATTCCAAACCTGCATGTCCACAATTATGATCTCAAAACAAGTGACCTGATCCATCTACAGAGAAAAATCCAAGCTTTAGATCAATCTATCTATCTATCAGTCTAATCATGTTGATGTCAATAATGTGCAAAACTTTAAAACAGTACTAGTCAATACAGTTATGGTCATATCATGCGCCCCTAGTAGACATGTGTGATTAATATAGACCCAGTGCACACACACTGTCAATGCAGGTAATTTGATCTTCAGTGAAACAAGCTTTGTATTCTGTGTTACTGCATGAGACATGTATATAATATGAATTGCTGGCCAAGGATAACTAAAGGAAAGGCTGTTTTCGACATCAATCAGTGTATGAGTCCATTAAGATTCTCTGGTGGGCCATAAAACTTCAAATCATGTGACCGATGACTATCCACTCCTCACATCAATATTTGAGCCTCAACTCAGGTGGGTTTGTATAGGGAAAATACAGGGAAACTGAAGCCATTGTCCTTTACAATCCAGAACCTTCTGGAAATGTAATTTTGAAATGAAATGTAATGTTGTTATAACCACTAAGGAGGAATCATTAAGAAAAAAATCTCATCATTTATTTTCTGCAAGATATTATGGATTGTTAATATATGCAAATGTCCTGAACCTGCCTCTCCCCCAGAAGATTAACAAAAGCTCTCATTAATATTTTGGTGATTTGAAGTATGCTTGACCCTATTAGAAGGACCGAAGTGACTAACATAAATGTGATACAATCACTACATTCGTCTGGTGCACATTACAATTTGAAGAAGATGTTGAAGAAGGTCAAATATGCAAGAGAGATTTTCAAATATGCAAACTGAGACAAAGATTTAATTTAAAAAACATACTTCAAACCTGCATGTTTTAGGGCAATATCAAAAATCAGACACAAACAGTGCTATGTACATTTTATATAACTAAACTTCAAATCAAATCAAATTAAATCAAATCAAAAAATGTAATTAAATTCCTAAATTGAGAATTTAACTTAATTTTCAGGTCAAAGTTCATCAAATCTAACATGGTCATCTAACCAACAAAGAACATTCAAATGGTGTAAAAGATTGCGCAGCAAAGGATCTGATAAATTAAAGCCGTCATAATACAAGGGTTCTCTTCCTGACTCTTTCTACACCTGCTAACAGGTGGAATGAAGATATTTGTCAGTTTCACCCCAACCAGTCTGACGGGTCCTGCCCAGAAAGCAGGTGTGTTACATATACAGTCAGTTAGTTAACTAGTGGAGCAGTCCGGTAATCTCTGGTATTCAGGGCTGAACGTGCGAACCACAGGAGTGCAGCTCAGTGCCAGTGCAACGTCACAATCTACTCCCTGTTACCTCCATTTAAGGCTTCAGATTAAAGGATGAGCCAGTGGAATTCAGAGGTATTTTCAAACATGGAAGCACCATGTCTTATCAAAGGGTTTCTGTTTCAAAGGCATTTTGTAGAGAGCAGCTTCATGTACGAGATAAGATGTGAACTATTACGCACAAGAGACAAAAGCAAGGACAGAAAAACAGAGATCATGTCAGAAGAGACCATGTAGGCAAGATTCCTGACGTTCCAGAGCGTGTAGCGCAAACAGAGGGCATGGAGACGCGTAAACATTCACCGGAACATTCTAGAGCTCTTCTACCGAGTGTTAAGTAAACAGGTGTCATGTGAAGTTTCTGGCACTCTGGATATTTTAGTCAGCCATTTCTCATTTATTTGCTTTAAGAAGCCAAACTCCTTCCTGATCCTCCTTAGAATCAGGTGTTGACTCAAAGGAACAAACAAACTACACAATGGTTTTTTTAAAGTAGGACACGCACAGCAAAAAGTGAAGAGGAAGAGGAAAAGATGAGACACACAAAAGGTAGGAAGTAAAGGAATCAGGAAATGTTACTGAGGAAGTGACACAGGTCAGGGCTAAACAGCAGAAAGGGCTCATCATGGTGTCTCTGCCTGGACTTAAAACTTTCCCAGCATCTGTGTTTCACAAGCGCTGCAGTATCTGAGTCAGCAAACAGTATTAAATTGAGTGCAGCTTATGTCAAACATTCTTCCCCACCTCGGCTCTTGAATTTTACTCAGGGTTTTTTTCAGCAAAGTACCAACAAATTTACTTTAAAATACCAGAGACTAAATTTAAAGGGGACATCGGATGCAAAATTTACTTTTACATGGTGTTTGCATATAAAATGTGTCTTAGCAGTATGTGGACACAACCACCCTACAATGATAAAAATCCATTCACTCCTTTTATTAAATCACCAAAAAACGTATGATGTCATCCAGTATGATGGCTCAGACCCCGCCCACAACCACTGACGGACTGCCCCGGCCCGCATTAGCATATTTCCGCACTCAGCCAGTTGTACGCTGTCCTCCATTTTCTCCGCACTCGAGCAGCTGTGTCTCGTACAACAATGTCACGTAAACAATGCAGGCATTTTAGTTGGATGTAAAATGTACATAAGAGTCTCCCGACATCAGAGCCACTGAGGACACAGTGGATTAGTTTTGTTTTTTTATAGTAGTGTGCCACCGAATACACAAAAAACAGAAGTGAGGGGTGGGGTGAGCAGAGCTCATTATCATTTAAAGAAGCATGCACCGAAACAGATCGCTGTGAACAGAGCTGTTGTTGACAAGGTAAAAGGGGTGTTGTTTTACACGACCATTAAGGAATTTTAACCATTTCACAAGTATTTCATGAAAATCATAAAGAATTATACCAACTTGTGGAAAATAGGCAACCAATGTCCCCTTTAAAGCTCTTTAAATATCTAAAAGCCTCTACATTTTTGCACATCAATACAGACCTATTTTAAGCTATATATCAGCATTTACTGCACTCATTTGTGAGTTTCAGAACAGTATTACAGAGCAATAAATTCAATCAACTGATTGAAAGCATATGTTAATGACTAAATTAATTACAAACATTTAAAAAATATATATTATTATTGAATTATTGTATAAATAATAGCAATAAAAAACTTTGAAAATTGGATGGATGGACGGACGGACGGACGGACGGATGGATTTATTTGTCCTCAGAGGAAATTCATTTTCACAGAAGATGCATATATAACACAAGGGCAACTACACACACTTATCACAATACAACCACAACCAATTATGTCCCCCCCCCCTCAAAAAAAATAAATAAAATTGAGACAGTATTTAATCAATTGAGACAGTATTTAAGGAACAGAAAATTAGAGGGAGACAAAGAATGGGATTTGGATAGAATGCAGGCTGGACTCAAACCAGAATGAGCACCAAAGCTCAACATGATCAGACTTGTTATAGTTATAACTATAACTAAAAATAAAGCCATTAAAAATGTATTACTTGAATTACAATAAACTTAAAAAAAGAAATGTATATTATTTTAACTCATTTTCATTTAGTTTCAATTAAAATAACTATAACTAACTAAAATTATATACATATTAAAAAAGAATGAACATGACAAAAAACAGCAACATTACTAAAACTTTAACTAAAAATAAAAGCAATATAAAAATAAAAATAAATTCAAAATAATAATACAACTTGTAATAGTATATCAATGATGCTTACCAGAATGCATGTGATAACTGCTAGGTCACAGCTAATTAGGGATGGGTACCGAAACTCGGTATTTAATCGGTCTCGGGGCTAAATTATGAAAGACCGGAGTATCGATAAGCTCTGACGTTATCGGTTCTGCTGTCGGTACTGGAGAAATTATGAAAACACACATACATTTATTGTTGCTACATATACACATTATCTTGCAAATTCTATCTCACCAGAGTTGCCAACTGTTTTATATGCAATAATATTCAAACATTTGTCTATGATGCATTTTTGCTATTCGTAATTCAGAAGCGAGATCGCGCTCACGTGGAGGAGCTTCAGCACGCGCAACATGAAAGCCGTGTTTAATTATGATAGAATAGAGAACTAACTATTAAAACATATGCACTTTATGCCTGTGGCTGTTATATTAAGCTAAGTTTATTTATTTATTTTTGATTTTGGCTTCTAAGGATTATAGCCGTGTTTCTTCTAGCACAACTTCCATCCCTTCACAGCGGCGCGCATTCGTTCCTCCCTAACCAAAACTTAACGTCTGAATCAGCTCAATCAGTGATTGTTGTAAAATGCCGTCTTTACTGTTGCTAAATCGCGGGACATGTTTGATAATAAAACGTTGAAAGCACAATCCGCACAAGAGACGCTGCTCCCCAGGCTGAAATGTGTGTGTATGTGTGTGTGTGTGTGTGTGTGTGTGTGTGTGTGTGTGTGTGTGTGTGTGCGTGCCTGCGCGGCGCGCTCCAAAACGGACAAGCAGATTACACTTTGAGCTTCGGGCGCGTCCAAACGATCAAATACACACAAAAATATGTCACAATGGCCAGCTACGAGAGTATTCACTTAAACAGTTTGTCTTAAGTGGACCAGAACTGTTCGGAGAAAATCCGATGTGTGTCAATATATTGCCTTAAAGTGACAGACTGGCGCTTCAGTGTTAATCAAAGAAAAAAATGCAAAGAGAAAATCACTCACAGCTCTTAATCTGAATAACGTTATAGCTTTAATAAGCATTAATCTATCAATACATACAGTGAAAACTATGCAGTGTGCATTTACATTTGATTACTTTTAGATTTCTTTTGTAGCTATTACTTGCCTGAACAGTAATGTTAGTAGACCTTCATGGAAAAATTAAAGCACTGTTTATTTCATTTCATTTGTATATTTGTTTTATTGTATTTGTCAGTTTGTTTTTACTTTGTTTCTTAGTTAATATTCTTACTGTATCTTATGTATATAAAACACTAAAAATGCCTGCACACTGGTGCATTTACAAATTGATGTTTTATATTCATTTAATTAAATATTGATTTTACATTTCAGAATATAAAGTAATGTTAATTCAGCTCCTAATTTGTTATATATATATATATATACAGTATATATATATACAGTATAACAAAAAGTACCGATAAGAATACCGTTAAAGTACCGGATCGATAAGCAGTATCGATAAGAGTAGTAATACCGTTAAAACCTTAACGATACCCATCCCTACAGCTAATGCTAGTCATAATGCAGGTTGGACTCAAACCAGCATTTCCCATATGAGCACCAAAGCCCAATGCTAACCACTCAGCCACTTCTCCAGCAGAGGCCTTTCTGAATGTATTGAACAGACCCGGTCATTTAGTTAATGAAAAGGAATGTCAGTGAACAAGAGGGAAAGGAAGTCTAAAGATGAAATGAAATGAAATGAAAGAGTGAAGGAGAGATGCTACAGTCTGCACTTTTCAAATGAGGACAATGCGCTTCACAGAGAGATCTAATTGCAATAGCTGGCAACAGGACTTATTCAATTAGGTAATGTAGGAAAGAGTTTGTGTGTGTATATGCAGTGCAGCTCACTGATGTAACATGAGATTAATTCAAGGTAAACGTCACCAAACTAAACATGCTGAGAGAGGTTAAAATATAAGCAGCAGAAAGCCTTCATAAAATGAAAGGGATCGCTTACTCAAAAATGAATATTCATGTAATTCCATAACCATTAATTTTTTTTCCTTATAGTGACATACAATATAGTTCAGAATAACTACCTTGAGCTCCAAAATGGACAGAAAGAGCTTCTCCATACAACTATACACTTCAAGTCCTCTGGCGTCATACAATAGCTTTCTGTGAGGAAAGGTACCAAATTTAAGAACCGAATCAATCGGATTTGTGAACTGGATCAACCAGTTCATAGAATGTAGCTATGAATGATTCATGTATAACCTATTTCTCTACTTTCGAGAAAACTCACTGCCCCAGTGATTAGTGAAAATGTCAAATAAAAAAATAAATAAAAAAACACAAACACATTTTGAAAGTCAACCTATTTTGGGAATGACCTCTAAAGAATGTGCACAATGTGAGAGAAAAAAAACACTCAAATTCTCCTCCCTAATCCCAGTGACTCCCAAGAATCACAATTTGTCTCTGTCTTTGTCAATGACCTAAGAAGAATAAAACTTCAAAGTCTGAACATTTTTTTCCACCACAAAAAAAGGACAGATGAAGAGAATTGGTTCGTCATGCCTCTTCCTCTCAGAGGTGCTGAAGACAACTTTCTTTTCTTTCTCTCTCTAATGAAGGAGAAGAGGTCTAAAGCATGCCACTACAGAGGAAAAAAAACGTGCTAAATGAAAAACAGACAGAAAGAAACACCGCAAGGCAACTTTAGACCTTTAGCCTAGCATAAATTATTCCCGCCCAACTATCCACAGAGAGCAAGAGAGGTGCAGATTGAAAAAAAAAAAAAGGCTACTATGGCCTCCTTTAAAGCTGTTGGTGCAATTACAGGCCATGCCAGTAAATCAGTGCCGTATAGCTTAATTTAAACTGACTCTGCTATATTAAAGGGTTAAGAATAGCATCAAACGCTAAATGCACCACCCTTGTATTCACGCTTTTCTGCCATGAAGTTTGAGAAATAGAGATGGACAGAGTAGAAGTGAGAATGCAGTAGGACTGTGTTGTATGACAACATTGAGAGCAATTTTGTTATACAGTTGATTTTGCAAAGGTGTTGTTACTTTGTTTAATTAGCAACTTGCCACATTTATATATCCAATCAGAATTTTTAACATCATATTTATCAGTTTTACCACATTAGTTTTACTGTTTTGAGTTTTTGTTTATAACAAAATTGTTAAGCTAACTTGCTAAACATGTTAAAATAAAATAAATGAAAATTATAAAATAATTAATTTATAAAATATATAATTCACCGGGGTGGGAACACGGTGGTATGTCAAAATTGGTAGCAATATTTTTTAAAACAATCTAAGAATAATCTTACTTAATAATAAAATAAAATAAAATAAAATAAAATAAAATAATTAACCAGATCATGTAACCCTACGGTTGCTTAAAATAAAAAATAAATAAATAAATAAATTTATAGTAAAAAGGACTGCATTGCGACTTATTTCATCACCAGAGTGAGAGCACGGTAAAACTGGGTGGTATTGTATGTCAAAATTGGTAGCGATATTAAAAAAAAACTTTCTATAAAATAATCTAATTTATTAAAATAATCTAGTTTGCATCTATCAAAGTTCAATAAAATAAAATAAAATAAACTTATGGTTGTTTAAATAAATAAAAATAAATACATTTACAGTAAAAACGACTGCATAGTGATTTATCCCATCACTGTGATATATAATTATTTACTCCAAGACTTAAAACTAAATTCTAATTAAATTAACACATTCAAGATATGACAAATCGGTTCAATAAGCATGTAAATAGATGACAATGAAGAGAAAAAAATAACCCTGCTGACTTACTGCAGGCAGAATATGATGGATCTCAGCAGACAATGTGTGCATGTGTGTGCGCGTGTGTGTGAGAGCATTTGACCCTGTCAACTGGGACAGCACTGTGTCTTGACTTGGGTAACCATGGCGAGAAAAACAGCCAGAGACACAACATAAAAGCATGTGAAGACTAATAATGAAGATAAACAGTGAGAGAAAGCAATTAGAAAGGTGTTGATGAGAAGTATGACTCTTTCTCAAACATAAACAGCAATATAAGACACAAAAAAAATCCTGCACAGAATCCAACATTAGTACAAGATCACACACGTCCCTCATTTCATAGACGGGAAACAATGACAGCAGATGTCGCGTACACTGGCCCTCTCTGTCAGGATTAATCCTACTGTAAACATATGGCAGCCTCACCTCCACAGCTGCATACTGTCAAACGCACCCCCGTCCCACCATAAACATGCTAACAAAAGGCATCGGGATGGTTTACACATCAACACACTTCAGTCTTACATTCATCACCACAAGTGTTTTGAATCACGCCAGATATTTTGTAGATGTACAACCCCAAATCAGAAAAAGTTGGGACAGTATGGAAAACGCAAATAAAAAAAGAAAGTAGTGATTTCTAAATTTACTTTGACTTGTATTTCATTGCAGACAATATGAACACAAAATATTTCATGTTTTGTCTGGTCAACTTCATGTCATTTGTAAATATGCATCCTTTCCTGTCATTCAGACCTGCAACACATTCCAAAAAAAGTTGGGACAGGAGCAATTTAGGGCTAGTAATGAGGTAAATTGGTTAAATAATGATGTGATTTGAAACAGTTGATGTCAACAGGTGATTGTAATTATGATTTGGTACAAAAGCAGCATCCAAGAAAGGTCTAGTCCTTTAGGAGCAAAGATGGGCCGAGGATCGCCAGTTTGCCAACAAATACGTGAGAAAATTATTGAAATGTTTAAAAACAATGTTCCTCAAAGAAAGATAGGAAGAGATTTGGATATTTCACCTTCAACAGTGCATAACATAATTAAAAGATTCAAGGAATCTGGAGGAATTTCAGTGCGTAAAGGACAAGGGCGCAAGCCTAAGCTGAACAACCGTGATCTCCGATCCCTCAGGCGGCACTGCATCAAGAATCGTCATTCATCTATAAGCGATATCACCACATGGGCTCAGGACTACTTTGGCAAACCTTTGTCAAGTACCACAATACGTAGTTACATCCACAAATGCCAGTTAAAACTGTACTGTGCCAAAAGGAAGCCCTATGTTAACAGTGTCCAGAAGCGCCGTCGACTTCTCTGGGCTCGGAGGCATCTGGGATGGACCATCACACAGTGGAAACGTGTACTGTGGTCAGATGAATCAGTATTTCAGGTATTTTTTGGGAGGAATGGACGCCGTGTGCTCCGGACCAAAGAAGAAAAGGATCATCCAGGCTGTTACCAGCAACAAGTCCAAAAGCCAGGGTCTGTCATGGTATGGGGTTGTGTCAGTGCCCTTGGCAAAGGTAACTTGCACTTCTGTGATGGCACCATTAATGCTGAAAAGTACATAGAGATTTTGGAGCACAATATGCTGCCTTCAAGAAGACGTCTTTTCCAGGGACGTCCATGCATATTTCAACAAGACAATGCAAAACCACATTCTGCACACATTACAAAGTCCTGGCTGCGGAGGAAGAGGGTACGAGTACTTGACTGGCCTGCTTGACAGGAAAGGATGTACTTGACAGGAAAGGATGTATATTTACAAATGACATGAAGTTGACCAGACAAAACATGAAATATTTTGTGTTCATATTGTCTGCAATGAAATACAAGTCAAAGTAAATTTAGAAATCACTACTTTCTTTTTTTATTTGCGTTTTCCATACTGTCCCAACTTTTTCTTATTTGGGGTTGTAGCTTTTTGCAGTTCAAACTGAACATTTGATTTGTTTAGAAAGCAAGAACAGCGTGATAGTGTGTGAGAAATGAATTAAAACCAGAATAACTGACAAGCAGGGAACGAAGAGATCACAGTGTTGGATTTCTTTGATTTAATAACTGAAATGTGCAGAAAAAGTTATTTATATCGGAGGCGGAATGTTCCAGGAGGGTTTGTTGTGGGAGAGATTCTGACTTCCTTCTGTAAATACTAACACATGGTTATTAAATTGAATTGCTTGATTCGTTTTCCCTTCCGAAAGTGGGGTGCATCCTTCCACGGGTGGGTGTACATGTGTTTGGGTGGGTGTTTAAGTACTTCCTGCTGAAACATTAGTCTGTCTCTGAACCAAATTCCTTTTCAAGCAAGGCCCGTGCCAAAATATTTAGCCACCAATGCTTCTTTGTATTATTTACATCCTATTTAGTAAAATTTGGAATTAGCTTTCATATTTTTTTTTTTAGTTTTCATTTTAATTTTTATGAATATTTTATTTTAGTTTAAAGTGCCCCTATTATGCCATTTTTAAGGTTGCTAATATTGTTTTATGAGTCTCCTAAAACAGTTTTACATGCATCCAAGGTAAAAAAAACTCAAGTTTTCTCAAAAAATCTATTTAATTTTACCTCATTTCTAAATGATTCGTAAACGACTCGTGCGAAGCAGTTCGAAGAATCAGTCCCTCTAAGCCCCTCCTTTCCGTGAGCCCTCACTGCTGTGATTGGTCAGATGGTCAGAACCTTGGTCAGAACCTTGAACCTTGAACCTTGAGATGGTGCAGTCCTTTGTGATTGGTCTACCGCATACAGCGCGTGTCGGAAACGAAACGCCCGTTGCCATAACGGAATGAAAGCCCTGGAGACTCGTCAATACATAAAAAAGATGGTACAGATTGTACCTTACCAATTCAAGCCGGAGTCTGATGATGAAACGGTTGAAGTGGCTGATCGACTTGAAGAAACTGATTTGCAAGCACAACAGGAGCAGGACGTTTCTCAGTGGTAAGTGTCAAGTGTTAACAAGTTTGTGGTAATTATAAGATGTGATAGCAAGTTGTTCGCGACGTAGAACGTGGGCGGACATTCTACAAATGTGCTACTTCATGACGTACAGCCGTAACAGAATAAGATTCGAATTCCTGACGACTCGTTTTTTGATAGACTCTTATTTTTGATATTTATCGTGCGCTGTCGGCTTCACAACTTTGCAGATAGTTTATTTTCACATACAGCTACATGACACACTGCATGAAAGGTAATATTCGAAAAGGCATAATAGGGGCACTTTAATGTTTCTTTTTCACTTTATTTTAATTTCAGTTTTAGTCATTTTAGTACTTCAACTTAAAATTATTTCAGTTACACAGAAAAATACTGCTGAAAAAAAATTCACTCAGAAATTGATAGTAAATTTCACCATTAATTACAAAGAAACATTTGAAGATTTTTTAAGTATTTTTTAAAAGAAAGTGTTCTTATAGTATTATTTACAAATTTTCACTTAAAAATTAAAAGTTTTTTTCATAATATATTTATAACATTTTACTTCAGCTTTATTTTTTACTACCAATGCAATTTTAATAGTTTTAGCTGTATTTAACAAGAACAACACAGACACAGCAGTTTTTAATTTTGGGAATGTAGCACGGATTGTACAAAGCTAAAGTAAGATTTTGAAATCCATAAGACAAGAGTATTCTAAGTACGGCTGCACAATTAATCTAATTTCTAGTCGCGATTACGGTTATGGATGCCACGATTACATAATCGTTCAAAGCCGCGATTACAAAAATAAATAAAAAATGCCCACTTGCATTATTCTGTGTGCTTAAGAGGTGTTTGCAGCGCGGGGTTTAACAAACTCAAACACACTGGATAAAACACATTTAGTCTAACTGATAGTCGTTGTCACTCTGTTGTGCATGATAGATATGTTAAACACCAAACGTGTCAAAAGCAGAACAAAATAGCGATACTCATCTGAACTGCGCGCCACACTGACCTTTTATCCGCTCGCCTCAAAAGAGAACAGCGCAGCGCGAGCTTAGAGCGTATGCGTTTATTACAGTGACCCGCGATCACGCACTAAACAACGCTGTGAAATCCAGTAAGAAGCACTCGAGTTCAGCGCAGAGTTCTCCAGAACAAATCATGTCTCTTTCATTTAAACTAGTTTAAAGCCAAATAAATCGGAGCTGTTATTCTCTTCAACACTGATGCAGAAACAGTGCAACAACGATACAGTTAGAAGACGTTTCAATCCACAATTCACCCACATTTACCATAGTTTTACTGTAGTAACACTAACGGTAACAATGGTACGGTGGCAGAAAAGTAGGATATTCATATTGAGTATTATTATATTATTAATATACTAAATATGTTAAAGGAGTAATGGAATATAATTACATTATTTTGTTAATTATTCGATCAGCTGATGTGGATTTGTAATTGACAATGTCTTTAGGCTACTGTTTTTCAATGCAAACACCATAGAAACCATATAGTTGGGCTACTTTTTTACCATGGTAATGAGGTGCTGTACTTTTGGTTATGTATAAAAGATGAGGCAGTTACAGTTTTCACAAATGTACATCTGCATCCTAACTCAAGCTCCTGCTACTCTGAACTCAAGCTCCTGTTCTAATGTGCACTTCTAAGAGACAAAATGTGTAATATTACATGTTCAGTGCTACCAAATCAGGTGCTGGTGCCACTGCTCTCCAATGTTAGTCTGGAGCCCTGATAATATAAATTGTACTGTAAAATGTTACTGTAATTTGAAATTTCGTCTGTTTAATTGTAAATGAAATATATAGCTTTAGTAAACCATTTCTTTTTTTTTTCTTTTAGTTTTAGTATAACACATTATTATACCATGCATAATTTTACCTTTTTTTGTTTAAAGAAGAAACCAAACCAATGTACAGTTGACATTTGAGGCTCAATGCTATAGAAAAGCAATAAAAGTTCAGGAAGAGTGTTTTCAGCCTTTTTTATATATATTTTATATAAAAATATGGCATGCAGCTTCAAACAATGGCATAAATCTGTTCAAAATAATCGTTATTAATAATCACAATTACAATCTCAAGGGAATAATCGACAATTATGACTTTTGTCATAATCGTGCAGCCCTAATTCTAAGGCACCCCAAGGAGATATGCTAATAATTTTGGTACTGTCTAAAAAATCAGAGCGCAAAACTTAACCCAGACATGTAAGCTGCATGAATTTACATTTTAAATCTCTGGAATAATGCATTTTGGAATGAAAAGTACTTGAAAAGAGCAGAAGCATGCGATTAGCTCATGCATGGCTTTCTTAGATGAAAAGCACAAAAAAAGAAGGCACCAAAGGAGGATGCATGGCCAGTTGCCAACCATATCGGACACAGGGGTGGGAGTGTGTAGTGTGTCTGCTATTGTTGACAATAAAAGCCTGTCTAAATCCTCTTGAACTAGTCTGACCCCCTCCAAACTCTCTGAGAGACACCCCATACTCCTTTTCTTGCCATTTCTCTTTCCGTAATAAGGCCATACGAGCAGAGGCAGAAAAAGAAAAGGCCTCTTCTTTAATGAGATCTGTGTATTCAGACCCTTGGGCTTCGGCTGAACAGAACTGTGCTGGAAAAACACATCGTGCTGGACACACAGCGACATCTCCAGAGACCCTGGGATGATGAAGCATAATCCTACCGAATATAACAGGGGTATTCAATTAGAGTTCAAAGAGGTCCAGTCTGAACATTGCTTTCCCAGAATAATCCAGACAATCAAATCTAACAGTTTCAGTAGCCAATATGGCTTGAATGCTACAAAATGAAATAAGCAATGTGCACTACAGGAACATTTACTGTAAATGTCAAGCAACAGTATTTTTCCCCAATAGTCCCAACGATAGTAGTTTCTACAGAATTAAGAAATCATTTACTAAAACTCTCAGCCAGACAAAGAAAATGGAGTATTCGTATATGAACCACAAACTGCTAATTTGGTGTCCTCTATAATATGGGGAACCGCTAACGATTTGAAAAAAGGCCAGGATTATCCCGAGGTTAAGTTCAATTTAGTGCTTGTGTGAGAGACTGCTCTGAAAACCATCAAGAAAAGAGGGCAACGACAGCAAAGCTGAGGATATGCATGGCTGATCAGAACATCTGATGTGCGTAAGTATGTTTCTGCAACCTTTCTCCCTGCAGGAGGAACTATCAAATCGTGTTTTCCTGTGCTAACCTTAGTCTCTCTCCACAGATGTTACTTAGAATAATATTATCTAAAGGAGATATTCTCCAGGTTTTTTCCAAGTTTCATCAATGTCAAAGTTTGTGACCCAGAGCAAAGCTGGGAATCAAGACACTGGGAATGTTATAAAAATTATTAAACATTCTTTCTTCCTCAAAATGAGAAAAACAGCCATTCATTGAATCTGAATCTGTATCATAATCATTACATTTGAACAATTCTCATTCTTAACATCCAAGAGTTCCATGTGTCATAATGACAGCAATATAGGCCAGATTTCAGCTATCAATCTGCCTAATATAAACTGACGAAACCCATGCACAACTTTTGAAACTGATTCACGGATTCACAACTGACAGATGCTGATTTATTCAGCCATCCAGCAGAAGTAAAATGTTCTAACAGCCATCACTCACCACAGGCTTGTTTGCCTTTCAAAGCATCTGCTGATTCAGAAATCACAAATCCTTTCAGTTCTTGTGTGACTGGTTGACAATCGACAGACAGACTGGGCCTCATTTACGAAACGAACGTACGACCGAAATTTGGGCGTACGGTCGTTTCTACGCAAAACTTGTAATTTATCAATATGGACGTGAGCGGTGGCTACGATCAAATCTCACGTCAGGTCTGAGCTCGTGTACGCAAGTGTTTGAGTCAGCCTGAACCTGCGTGCAGCATAGAGAATTGTATAATGACAGCATTTTGTTCATTTAGATTATTTTTCTAAACCGACAAACAAAGCTTTTTTTTCTTTTTTTTTTCTTTCAGGGCTTTAGCTTTATGCGCAAATAGCAGCATAAACAACAGATCGTGAGGAATCACACACCATCATATCACACACCTGCAGCGCTTCTGTGAATAGAGAAAAACAGACATTATAAAATAAATAAAATAAATAGGGCTACACAAAATATATTTCTCTTAATTAACAGATTAACAAAAGAAAAAAACAGTGCGACAAGTATAGGCCACTTTCGTTTTTGTGACACTCTTAATGCATTTTATTTGTTTTCTATAACTTTATTTAACTGACGGGGTGATCACGCAGGTGCCCCACACACACACACACGCAACATTTCAGCGTTACTAACTTGATATTTCAGCCATTAATCAAACTAAAATGCAGTCAACCAAACATAAATGTTACACTGTCACAAGGTCCACTGTAAAATCAGCGTGCAGACCTGAAACAAGCATGTATTGCGCGTGAAGGGTGATATTTTACATGGATATTGGAACTCAAGTGAAGTACAAAGCCCTGTTTACATCATAGATAATAGTTTAGCAACCAAATGTTACATGGCAAAAATGGAAACATTTGGATGTCGAATGAGAGAGGCTCGTGAGCCCAATGCACTTTAGTTTCGCTTTAATTCATTTTAGCTTGACGTTGTATTCTGTTTATAATGAATGTCACTATCCTAATTTGTGTTTTACTTCATAGTTTAATATAAAATTTTATAGCTACTCATTTTTTCCTTCTTGTTCTGTAATACCGTTAAATTTAAAGGGTTTGTTGTGGATTAAGGAGAACTAAATAATCTATATAGTGTTTATAATATTTATAAATTTTCCGTTATATTTACTGGTAATTAATATACATATAAATTAATGCCATTGTTTGCAATTATAAGGTTAACGGTGTTTTTGGAGTAAGATCAATTTCTCTTTCATGAGATTACTTCCTCTTTTTGGCCGGGTTATGTTTCTCCGTGTCGTAAACTTTAGGGGCGAGGCTTCTAAACCAGGGTGTTTTTAGGGGCGTAATATTCAAATGACGATTGTTTTCAGCCGCCACATTTATATACGATCTTTCGTACGATGGGATTGGCGGCATACGAATGTTTCATAAATCACACGTGAGCTCTGTCGTAAGTTGATTTGTGCGCACAGATCTGCGCTCGTTTCTACGTTAGATTGATAAATGAGGCCCACTGTGTCTATAAATGACTTACTAATGTAAAACTGGACCAGAAACATAAAAAAAAATAATCTCTAAAATCTCTCATAAGCACTAACCAAACTTGTATGGCTTGCTTGATGCCTTGACTGTGATGTTGTGAAATGTGGGGTAGCATCACTAACCGAAAAGTGACAAAAGCATTACGATTAGGCATTTTACCAATAAACAAAAGTGCTGAGAAGAAAAAAGTAGAAAGAAAAAACAACAGCAGAACATAAAATGACAGAGACTGGATAGTAAAAGAATGAGAGAAAAGAGATATCAGATTTCACAGGCTTTTATTTCAGTATTTTTGTTTGAGTATTTAAATGTGAGATCTTGAGAAATGTGACGACCAAAACAAATAAAAGGAGTTTTATCTAAGAGTCACCCGAGCCTTCCCCAGAAAGCTCTATTGAGACAGGTGAGCTGTTGACACGTCACTGAACACACACCAGCCCTGAGTATCTGACATTCAGCTCAATGTTTGCTCTTCTCTTTGGCAACCTGGGCTTGAATGGAAGCAATCACTATAAATCTCCAACACTTCCACACTCTTAGCTATAACAGGAAAGAAAATAAGCTTTGTTATGATAGGACAATATTTGGCTGAGATACAACTATTTGAAAATCTGGAATCTGAGGGTTCAAAAAAATCTAAATATTGAGAAAATCGCCTTTAAAGTTGTCCAAATGAAGTTCTTAGCAATGCATATTACTAATCAAAAATTAAGTTTTGATATATTTACAGTAGGAAATTTACAAAATATCTTCATGAACATGATCTTTACTTAATGTCCTAATGATTTTTGGCATAAAAGAAATATCAATCATTTTGACCCATACAATGTATTTTTGGCTATTGCTACAAATATACCCGTGCTACTTAAGACACACATCACGAGTATGTGTCCCCTTGAAATTACTCTATGATACTGACACAGCAATATCCAATTTGATTTGCGAATTAGAAATTCTGTACGACATCCTCCACAGGTCAGTTGTGTCACACCAGAAGCAGTAAGTCACAAGACACCATTAGCCCAGTTGGACGGAAGCTCTCCCTGTGGATACACATACTGTAGCTTGAGGGGAAAAGTGCTTTTGCCCTGGAACTATCATACTGTACAAACACTAGTGTAACCAATTCCCCTTACTTACCACTTATATTAATAAAAATGTCAGTGTTTGAGTGAGCAGAAGGCTAAGGCCCTGTTGATTTATATAAAAGACCTCTATTAACCTTTGGTGATACCAACAACATTATCACAAACTATTTGACTTTTCAAATGCGTTCTGTGTCAAGTTTAAGCTTACCAATGAAAGGTGCAGAGTTCGGGGGTTTAAGTATTTTTAACATTCAGTGAGGTTTGTCAGTGAAAACGGCATCCAGGTCAATTAACTTAACTGACCACATCACAAAAAGAAAAAAAAAACATTCAGTCATACATATTTGTGCTCCACAACATCATGCTTGGACAGAAAAGGTCTGGTTTTCTTGGAGTAAAACTCCTTGTCCAGGGTCCTGGTATCTCTAGGTTGTGGTCTGTGAGTGACCACTTTCCTGAGATCAAATTATCATTCCTCAATAGAGGCACGATCTGAACTCTTTCAGAACAGTTGGATCCCTCTCTAACTTCAGAAACCATCTAAAAATACAACTCTACAGCCAGCATTTGATTCACAACTTGCTTTAGCTAAATCTGTGGTTCTCGATCTTTTTGACTCAAAGGTCACCCATTGTCCAAAACAAATACATGCTTGTTTTCAAACTTTTATTATCAGAAACTGGTAGCATTGGTATTAAATTAATAAAGTACTATTTATTTTGTGACTCCAGAACTTTTTAGAACAGTGTGCTTAATAAAAACAGTATTTATTGAGGGAAAGTAGAAGAAATATGCTTTCATTTTACATCTTGATTTTAGCCGTTTTAGCATTTTAATTTAGATTATTTTATTTTATATAGACCTATTAATTTATTAACAAATACTTTGGAGTCATTCTTTGGAGTCATTCTGATAACCACAATACTACATAAAACCTAAATGTCATTAAAAACCTCATGACCAACAGAAATTAACTTATACTAAAATGTTAGTTATTTTTACAATAAAAAGTCTTATACACCTTAAAAGTATTATGTGCTACATCCTAAAAAGTTACACCTTAGTGTACACAAATTTCTCTTGCGTAACCATAGGTGGATGCACAAACATGCGGTTGAGATCATTTGTTCATTCATTCACTTTACTGGTCTTCCCTTTGAGCACTGAAAGAATGGGTATCTTCCCTCATTGTTTTAAGTTGTCCTGACTCACCGACCGTGATAGGAAGCAGAGTGTGTTCCTCTCTTTCTCCTGAAGAACACAGATGTTTAAACTGAACTCAGGAAAAGGAAATAAACACTTCCACATGAAATCTACCCACTGAGGCCTCCACCCCTCCCATCAACTAATTTACACCACAGTAAATCAATCAGCCGGCCATATAAAAACCTACAATATGTATATATGAAATGGAATGGTGTTTGATATACAATTTGAAATGCAGCAGGACTGAAATTTGACTATGCAAACAAGAGAAAGTAAGAGCCTCGACATCCTGATGTGATCCAGACACATCTCGTCAGTAAAGCCGGTTCCGTGATTAGCGCTAAATCTCCATCACCTGTTTTCAAATGGAGCAGCATTTAATACACAGAGCCGTAGTTCACAGACAAGCTACGCAATATCACGTTCAATATCGCAGGTTCTCCCATCCCGCGATTCATCTGCGATTCTGAGCACGAATTGCGTAGCTTGTCGGTGAACTACGGCTCTGTGTATTAAATGCTGCTCCATTTGAAAACAGGTGATGGAGATTTAGCGCTAATCACGGAACCGGCTTTACTGACGAGATGTGCATGACTATCGCATGCAAAATATCGTGCAGCCCTAATCCAGACACTAAATGCCTTCATGGTAACCCCTGACCACTGGCTTAATGGCATTTCACAGTTCCCTTTTTATTGGTTTAGGGAAGATTAGCATTATCCCTGTGCAAACCGAGGCTGTGGACATGCAAAATACACACATGCATTTTCTCCCCAGGCATGGCCTAATCCAGCCCGATGTCAAATCCCACACAGAAGCTCCCAGACAGAGAGAGACGTAGAGCAGTGTATCATTCTACCCCTTTCAGAAAGCAGCTCAGAGTGGGAAACTGTTCTAGGATCAGCATTTGTTTAGAGTAATCTGATACAGGATAAACTGTCCTACTGTGAAATGCATCATGATATGTGTTCCTGTGGCTCAGTGGTAGAGCATTGCGTTAGCAGCGCAAAAGGTTGTGGGTTCGATTCCCAGGGAACACACATACTGATAAAAAAAAACATGTATAGCCTGAATGCACTGTAAGTCGCTTTGGATAAAAGCGTCTGCTAAATGCATAAATGTAAATGTAAGTCAACACCCAGTCTGGACAAGATGTAGATGAGTTTGTTTGTTCATCAGAAGAGCATTACATCACTTGTTCACCAATGGATCCTCTGCAGTGAATGGGTGCCGTCAGTATAAGAGTCCAAACAGCTGCTAAAAACTTCACAATAATCCACAAGACTTTAATCCGTCGCTTCTTGCCAAAATATGAATCTAATAATGCTTCCTCCAGTAAAAAAGTCCATCCTCAACTGCCCTCTCACATCAAAACCAACTGACATATTTATTTAAAATGTTAAAATTACTGTTTCACTTGTAAACTGTGCTTGATGTGTGCACATTTCTCTTCTAATTCAGAAAAGATTAATTTTCACTGGAGAAAACAATATTATGGATAGAGGGCTCGTAAAAATATCTTGATTCATTTGTTTATTACAAACACACTGCTTTCCACTTTGCAATTTATTAATTGATGGACTGGAGTCATGTGGATTACCGTAATGTTTTTAATCAGCTGTTTCAACTTTCATTCTGACGGCACCCATTCAATGCAGAGAATCCATTGGTGAGTAAGTGATGTACTGTACACTGTAAAACATGTACATTTTGAAAAATTGTGGAAACTGACAAATAAATATTAGCCCAACAAGCTTTGCAGCAAAAAACGCGTGTAAGCAATCGCATGCGCCTGAGAAACCGTTGCTGTAGTGAATTCAAATTCCTGTGCGCGGGAGACCGAGAGAGCGGAGCCGATGCTGAAGGGCGACATAACATCATTTACAGACAGATTTTCTATCATTAAAGTTATGGTGAGTATAATGAGTTTTGTATTTATTAAGTCATGTTTCACGAACTACATTGTATTTCGCAGAATAACAGTGAATTCACGTCTTTACTGGTGTCATGTTGGCGTTTATAACCTAGTTTAGCCTGTACTGGTAAGACTCAGTAGGGGTGTGCGATATATATCGTCTGTGATGATATTGTAATTGTTGTTTTAACGATGTGGGATTTGACATTATCATGTATATTGCAAAAACAAAATAAAACACGCCTAACTTACAGAGTGCACAAATACATTAATGTTAGGTGATGAAGATTAGACTAACATTAGTGCGTTGCACATTTACAGTGAGTTTTTCACTGCATTATTCAGTCTTTAAAATGCATTTAGAATGATCACATATGATATGGGGGCAGAAAATGTCATTTATGTCATTTCATAATCAGTATCACGCGAAGAGTGCCGTTTTCCCTCCAAAAACCAGCATGATTACAAATATGATATTGATTTTATACAACAGTTCAATAAACAAGAAGTTAATATTAAAGGGACTTGCGTTTTAGACTCAGTATTGCCTGTTTTTGCTCTATTTCGCCAACAAAAATCATTCCAAACATCCACAGCACTGTTTTGCGTCTCTGAGCAACATGACGGCATTTCGTTCCTGAATGAATCAATCAACCGTTTAAATAATTCCGTTCAATCGCAATGACTCACTTATTAACAATGACTTGCTGCCACCTGCTGGCGGTTTTTATTGCAGATTTAAAGTATCATTTCATTTTTTAAATAATTGTAAATATCAGTATTCAACCTTTTATGTTTAAAATATCAAAACATTATTTATGCATGTGTAACTGCAGGTTAAATGCATTCATGTTCTTCATTAAACAGTGTGTAAAAAAACACTTTTAGACAAAAATGGTTTTACAAAGCTAAAAATACCCATAAAAGGTAAAAATCAATTTAAACTTATTGGAAAAGATTAATTTATATCACTGCTGTGAACTGACCACACAGAATAGGAAGAATATCAAAATATGTATGAGTCAGCTGTCCACGGTTGTCCTCAATATACCAGCACAATAACACACTCAGCAAAATATTGTCTAATTACCATTATCGATAAAATCCCAGAAAATATTTAGATATCATTTTTGTCAATATCGCACACCCCTATCTCTCAGTTACCTAAAGTTACTATTTATTGAACTAAATGATTTTTATCTCACTTTATGATGAATATATGAAATGTATGAGACACATGGAATACGTTTCTGCTATAACTATTTTTTGTTCCCATTAGTGTAACCCACCATTGCTAGGTCTGAGCTCACGAGGCACCATTTGGTGTAGAAAAGGAACCACTATGAATTTCACTGAGTATTTAACAGTAGTTCTTATTGGATATATGTTTATTCCATATTAGTGTCAAATACTATTAGCTCTTAGATGTAATTTGTGAGGAGTTGCTTTATTGAGAGCTGCCATGAGACATGGCTCAGTGTAATGTAGGCTGCCAATTCTAATGTAGACTTATTTTAGTATTGACATATATCTATATATATATGTTTTTTTTTTTTGTTTTTTTTTACAGAGTACAGATCCATTGGAGAACCACACAACTGTAATGAAAATGGGAATTCTTGAAATAGTAAGCAGCAGCAGTTCAAGGGCCCTGTCAAGTGTGCTGAATGTCTCCGTTGTCCTGGAAGAGGAGCTGGTGCTTGACAACTTAGGAGACTTTGTAAATGCATTTATTGTAGTTTTTTGGATTATTGTATGCACTCATCCTGGAGTACAACAAGGATTTAAAGGGATAGTTTATCAAAAATGAAAATTCTGTCATTAATTACTTACCCTCATGTCGTTCCAAACCCGTAAGACCTTTGTTCATCTTCAGAAAACAAATTAAGATATTTTTGATGAAATCCGATGATGAAATTTGTTTGATGAAACAACGGTCTTATTGATGTGGAACGACATGAGGGTAATTAATGACAGAATTTTAACCTCAAAGTACCTCTTGTGAGAATGTAGAGTTCATGTGAAATTACTCTAAACACTGGCTGAAGTAACCTCCCCATTACTTAAATTTTGTCATTTTAATATGTGAATGTATTTGATGTTTAATGTTTAAATAGTTAAGATGCAGTTTCATGAGCTCAGAGTACCTTTTGTGAGAATGGTAATATTCAGTGACATTAACCTAAACACTGGTTGAAGTAACCTCAGATAAATTATTACTATTATTTATTAAATTATTACTATTTAATGGTGTTTTCGACATTTTTGCACATTTGTGAATGTATTATTGTATAAGGTGCAATTCATCAGCTTTGTGTATATTATGAGAATTAAGATGCATGATTGTAAGGTATACTGTGTAGAAAATTTCAATGTATTTATAATTTTAAGGTATTTTCACAATATTGTATATTTCATTAAAAGTATTAAACTGTGTCAGTGTTTAGTGTATCATCATTTAATATTTTTTTCCTTTTCTTTTGGGACAACAGGGAATACACAATTCAGTAAGGTTGCTTTAGCACTATACATTTACCAATATACATGTTTTTAATTAGGTAAAACAAAAAATGTATGCTACTACTATTTAAAATATTTAATTGGGCCAATAACTTTGTTCGGTAGACTTCTTTTTTTCTCAACTGGCTCAACGTATTATTTCTCATTGAGCCAATGTTAACAGACTGTTGCCACAATTGATCAAATTCAGTTAGCAGAAATTCAATTGTGCCAATGGAAAAATTTAGATGTAATCAGTCACTAGAAAATTTTGAGTTGGGGAGGTCTGAATTTTTTTACAGTGTAACACTACACATGACTTGAATTTGGTGAAAAAGTGAAAGTCAAATATTTTAATTCATAAGTTTTAAAAATGCTTTGTCATTGTACGCACGAATTGCATTTTGAGTAAATTAATAAATTAAACAAAATAATGAGTATCATGTCATTGACCCATGAATTTTCCTCACTTTAAAACTTCCAAAACTGCCATCCCATGAAACTTTCAGCTCTAAGTGCCACAACTCTGCTGACATCACCGATAACACTGTTTTCTCAGCTGAAGAGTAAGAGGCTTATTCTATCAATCAATACAACTGCGTTGAAAGGTATTCCTATTACATATTACCTCCAGAGAGAGCTGCCAGGGCACAGACTGTTAGTAAGGTCACCACAGGACTGAGAGTCTTAATGTAAAAATCAATGAAGATTAATGAGTGAATTTGTTGTGCGCTATATTAACTGTGCCGAAGGTTATGGACGGGCTGTGTGCTCATTATTAGACAATGTATATAATAATGGCCCACACATATGAAAAAGGCCATATGACTAGTGTGAAGACCCACAGGTGCTTGTATGAACAAGAGCGTACAGAGTCTTGAATCACGAGAAATGCACTTCAAGCTCAGCTTAATGCATTTCATATCAATAATTCATCCTACAAGTCTAGAGCATGTGGAGTTTGAGATCATCAGCTTGTTCAAGAAAAAAAATAAAAAATGAAGACTTTGTTCACAAACTCAGAAACACAGATGGCATTTGTTGCCAAAAACATTTTCATAATTAAGGCTGGTTACAACAAAAAATTCCCAGACAGCATGATAGATTATAAACGGTGAAACTCAACACCAGAATGTATATGAAGAGTGTATGAGAGCGAGAGAGAGCTGGAGCTGGGCCCAGTAGTGCTCTGGGAATTCAGTCCGAGTTGATTGGCTGGTTTCCTGATATTGTCTGAAGTCATTTGGTGAAATAGGCAGAAGCATACAGAGCGGGGAGAGCAGCATAACTCAAACCATGTGATGAGGCAGAGCCCTGTGGGGAGTCACCACAGCTTCAGCACAATGGACAGTCTGTAGTGCCTTTACCTGGGAACTACAGCTCACTCATCAACTCCTCATAAAGGAATAAAGTGAAATAAATGACGAATGCGCTTAGAAATGTGACGAACGGTATCACATGTGATTTTATTTAGTGAGTCAGGCTTTAAACTTATAAAAGAGCATCTACAAAGGGTCTTCAGCATATCTGACCTTCCGTGAAATGGATTTTGTCAAGTTGCACTTCAACTAACCTGGGGCACATAAGTTTCACAATGCTTAAGAACAGTGGTTAATTCTCTCATAACTGAGAAATGCATTACATGACGTCCAAAACAAAGATAAAAATAAATGTGCAAAAATTAATTAATGTAATGACATAAATATAAAAAAGTACTGCTGCTCGGGCTCTTTTTTCAGGGACGCACAACCCAGGTCCTGTGAATTGACCCATGAAAATGTTGTCTTGTCTATGAATTTTAGCAACAACCATGCAACTACAAAAAAAAAAAAAATATTATGCATGTATGTTTTATATATATATATATATATATATATATATATATATATATATATATATATATATATATATATATATATATATACACACACACAACAAATAAATAAATGTTTAATAATGTGGCTATTATTTTTGCAGTCAAATGAAAGCATTTATAATTAAATCAATAACTAAAAATCAGCATATTGTATGGGTTCAATTAATTGTTTAATTAATAAAAAAATAAATACATAGGTCTCTCTCTACTTGTCCAAGTCATCCAAATTATCCAGTATTTTCAGGCACAGCTGTTACGTGGGGAAATAATTCCGTAATGATTTGTTTACAGGAAATACATCACATGGGCAAAAGAAAAGTGAGATTAGAGCACTCTTCTTACCTTGTCTCACAGTTTTCAACCTAATCGGTCCCTTGCAGTTCTTGATCACTGTCAGCACATCATACAGCGGCAATCCAGAGACAGAGAGCGTCTCCACTTCCAGCAGTAATTCCCCCTCGGACACTTTCCCGTGTCTGTACTGTATGGCATTCCCGTTAACGGGTCCGATATAGGCGAACTCACCATTCTCCGCTCCGCCGAGCAGCTGCACGTTCAGCTCGCCGCGGGCGTCCTTACAGATCGTGCACTCGTTAACTTTGTTGGTCCAGTGATTCTTTTTCTGTACCACTTTGGACATGATGAATCAATAAAATCCGCCCAGAAACAGGTGGTTCCGCTGACAGACAAGAAAACGCAATAGTTTCATAGAATGAAACATCCCACGCACACGCGGTAAAGTTTCTTTTTCGTCTCCTCGGTCATGAATGCAGCTTCTTCGCAGCCCAAAAAAAGAAAGAAAAAACAAACTCAAGCCATTGTCCGGCTGTTCACCGAATGAAATTCCCACTCCGACCGCTTCTCTAATTAGCCTGTATTGTTTTCCTCATCTTCTTAACATGTTTGCCTTTAATCCTCTTGGTTGCGCTCATCTGCTTGTGTTTTAATTTCATAAACCTCTTTAACTACACTTCTTTAAGTCTTAAGCTGTTTCCAAAATAGTTTTTTTTTTCTAAAACACTTCTAAGTAGAACTCCTGAATTCTCGGTGAACGTTTCCTCCTGGATCACGGCTCCTTTAAACAGGTACGGCGTTGACGTCTGTTTTGATACATTTCATCCTGTTCTGCCTGCGCTCTACTAGGGATGGAGCGAATATAACGTGCGCGCATGCGCACTATTTCCCTTCGGACTCTTGAAGGGAATCCTCAGTGCGTCAGTCACCAGGTCCTAAAGTCCGTCAATTAGAGAATAATAATTTACAAACCTAAGCTGATTTTCATTAAACGCCTCTTGCGCTATATATCTTCCAAATGCTGCAATAAATAAATGCAAACATAGACATGTATTAATAATCGCACCTAGACTTTAAAAGTGGCTATATGACTGTATACAATCAGCATGTAAAACTAGTTAATTGTAATGAGATTAATTTAAAACATCTTTAGAATCCCTGTACTGGGCCTGAGCCATAAATCATGAGCCTAAAAGATTTCCAGAGTAGTTTTGTCTTTGTTATGTTTAAGACTTGCTGTTTAAAAAGATAGGAATTTGTTTCCTACACTCTTGCACAACCAGTTTTATCTGTTTGCCAGGAGTGTTGGTTTGTGGAGAAATGTATCCTAGCATAAGGGTTCATCCCGTTTGAATCCTTGTTATTCAGGTTCAACCTGCCTTCCATGTCTGTTGTTCTAAAAACAAAAATGTGCCCTATTTTCCAAAACGCTGTTTATAGTGTATATATTTCTGAAGTAATAGCTATCACAAATGTATTGTTCCTAATACATTTGCAGATGTAACATGCAGTAACAGCAGTATTATTTTACAAAATTATAAGATTTTCATATGATCAATATTCTATACAATTATGTATAATACATAATGTTGTTATATTATAATTTAGATATTTTATGTCATATTTTTTGTTTGTTTTTCTGTGTCAGACATGAAAAAGTGGTATCGAGCCATATAATTATTTTTATCAATGACAATACTGTCACGATCAACCATTCCAGCATTTCTTTGTGTTTTTAAATAACGAAAGTCCCATTTCAATTACACTCTATTTTCTTCACCTCTGTCACGTATGTCCATAGTCATACAGTATTTTTTTTCTGCATGTGTTTGTCTGACAGCATGTTAGAGCCTGACACGTGAAGGGCCGTCGTCGGGATCAGATGGGCTTCGCTGTTCACCTTGGGAAAAGCAAATGAGCTCTCTGATCCTAAAAATAACATTCAAAGTACTCCTTCTCCCTGGAGACGCCAACCATTGGCCTGGATGGGACAGGAAACAGAGTGCTTTTAAGCTTAAACCGTGCAACTTCTCCTCCAATCGTCAGCGGAGCTATGAGACGCTCACTGCGTTCACGCCATGCCAGCCTGCTGCATCTGGGATCTTTGAATGATGATGTAACGTGTCTAACCCGATTTCTCTCCTGAAATAATCATGAGCAAATTTGAAGTGGTAACTAAATGCTGTTTGGCTCCAGCGAAAATCTGATGTCTCTCTCGTTGACCTGTGCCAGCTGAGACCTAAAGCTCAATGCACTTGCGTGACCAAAAAAATGCTTTGCACCTTCCTGTTTCAGAAAGGAAGTAAGGAAGGTATACACCTGACCTGATGTGGAAGTAGAGTTGTGTATTTGGGTGTGCAGCTTACAACAACATCTCTCTCATTTTGCCAGTCAAATCCTCTCTGACCTGAGAGTGGGCAGGACTTTCTCACTGCTGGCCTTCTACCACAAACCGCCCTGCCAGAACACGTCATTTAAGTCTGGGTGGCTAATGCACAGTGACTGTGACCCATGTTTCTCCTTTTCATTTGATTCCATCTGCCTTCCCATTCCTTCCCCAAGCAGCCCCTATTGCAGAGGGAGAACTATCTACATTGTTCTCTCCCAACCCCCTTCTTCGCTCTCAGCTGATGAACACATGATAAACACATTGGCATATCATGCAATTTGTCAGTCCAATGATTTTTTTTATTCTATTTGAATTAGAATGTATTTATTATGTAATTTATAAGCTGACCTACAACATTACCAGTTCACCACACAATCCCATTGTGAACTTTCAAATTAGATTTCTGCATGTTTTTGATCTAGTTTCTAGCTGGATTTGACATCTAAATGCAATATTTAATAGCCTATGTTTGCATTGATTGTAACTATACTTGGTTAGTGGCAAGCATCACTATCAACATCAGACTTAATGACTTTGCTGATATTGCTTATTAATAGTTCATGAGTTTCTGAAATTAAATCTTATCTGACTGGAACAGATGACATAAATATTTCTCAAATAGATCTTTCTTATATATCCTTATATTTTCACTACACACACATAAAAATCAGTTCTTCAGTGGTTCTTTGTGGTAGTTGAGGTGCTATATAGCAAGTGGCTAAGTGGTTCTTTGGCTCGTAATCATAGGGGAACCAATTTAAGTGCTATATAGCACCTATAAAGAACATGTAATGGTTCTTCAGTGGTTCTTTGGGGTGGTTAAGGTGCTGTATAGCACCATCTTTAAGATGCTATGTAGCATGCACTTAAAGTGGTTCCTCTATGATTACGAGCCAAAGAACCACTTTTAGTGCTATTTAGCACCATTTCTTTAGAGTGTACATTATACACATTAGTGTATTTATTTATTTTTTATTTTTTTGACAATGGAAACTTAAAGTATACAGTAGTTTATCTTATACCATGTGTTAAGAGATTATGATCTTAAGATCTTTAAAGGGATTTTTTTATTTATTTAAAAAAATTCTGCCATCATTTCTGCCTAAATTCTGCCATCATTTACTCACCATCATTTCGTTACAAACTCGTAAGACTTTCATTCATCCTCAGAATACAAATTTTTCTTTATGCATTGACATAAAGAACCAAAATTTTCAAGCTTTATGAAGCAAAAAGTTCATAAAGACATCATAAAAGCAATCCATATGAATCGAGTGGTTTAAACAAAGCCTGAAGAAACACAATTGCTTTATATGTTGAACAGATTTAATTTTGATTTTTATTCACATTTAAACACTGATAAACACACATACATAGAGCACATTAAACATGGTAAACTGAAGCTCAGCTTTGTTGGCTTGACAATATATTTTTTATTTGGTGAATTATCCTTTTAAGCTGTATGCAAATGTCAAAAAGAAAAACTTACATATATCCTATACAGATTTTGCAAGGCATGCCATGATGTTCATCACACTCACACACACACACACACAGACTCACTCTCACACACACACACACACACACACACACACACACAGACTCACTCTCACACACACACACACACACACACACACACACACACACACAGACTCACTCTCTCACACACACACACACACACACACACACACAGACTCACTCTCACACACACACACACAGAGAGAGAGAGAGAGAGAGAGAGAGAGAGAGAGAGAGAGAGAGAGAGAGAGAGAGTGATGTTAAGTTCAGTGCTTGTTCAGTCATTGCTTAGGGTTTTGGCATTGCAAGCAGTATGCCCTCATCTATAATGACCTATTGACCTCAGAGAAATGGAGAGAAGAAGAAACATAAAACTGTGACATACCTACCAATTGTCTATAATCTTCTTCTTTTTTTTTTACTAAAGTGATGTGGTATAGTGTTGAGTGCAGCATTCATATCAGGTGTAAGTATGAATCATATTAGTAAGCTAAACAAATACAATAATACAAGCTAAACTAATAATAGTAATAAATACTGAGTGCATATTTTAATCATTTAAATAAAGTATTTTAACAACAATGCATATGTGTTGTAAATCAGTTTTACCAGAAACAGGCAAAAATTATTATTATTAGATATCATTATTGATTATTTCAAGTGTGGTTATATACAATATGAAAACTGAGTAAACAGCTTTTTCATTAAGTGTAATATGGCAAATTTAAATAATATAGATAACGTTGATGTAATACTTATTTAGAGTGTCCACGTAAACACATTACGTGGATTGCTTAAGCACGATTTTCAAAACAGGGCCTGTGTTTTCAAAACACTACACACAATTAGCACAACCACACACCCAATTAACAAAACACTACAGATCCTTTGCATAATTAAACACTCTTGTAAAAACTATACACTTCTGTTTAAAAACCACACTTTGTTACCATATGAAACACACATTTCACATTTACTATACTCTGTTTGCACGAGTTACACTCTGCTGTGATAAACCTAAAACACTTTTAGCACTTCTACTTCCCTATGATTAGAGTAGGCTACCATCAACAAAGTACAAATATAATGTAAATCCACCAACCACTACACAAGACCAATGTTGCAGACTGAAGAAACTAATTTATTTCTCAACACGCCCAAAATGTTGACATGGAGATTCATAATACTGTAACAAAATGTCACTTTACGTATTGTACTGTAAGTTTACTGTAAAAAAAAACCAAAAAAACCTAGACATTGTCTCTTCGCCTAGCTGGATCTGGCCAGAGAATTTCATCAACATCGCAGGCAATGTTGTCATTAGCAAGACACCTTGGAAAGAAACGTCTTGAATGACGAATCCATCCTTGCATTGCTGCTACCTCCATCTGGTCACAGGCCTCCTCCATGGCTTGGATGAGGGGTACCTCAGCCTGGAGACGGAGATCATACACCTTCCACCGCCATGCCGAGAAAAACTCTTCTATAGGGTTGAGGAATGGAGAGTAGGGTGGAAGATATAGGACGGTGAAATGTGGATGTTGCTGAAACCAGTTCTGAACCAGAGCAGAGCGGTGGAAAGACACATTGTCCTAGACAACAATGTATTGCATATGATCGATTTGATTTGCTGCTGTTATGTTGTGCAATTGGTCCAAGAATGTAAGTATGAGTGCTGTGTTGTAAGGGCCCATATGGGCATGGCGGTGGAGGACCCCATATTATGTGTAATGGCTGCACAGAGTGTTATATTACCCCCACGTTGCCCTGGGACATTGACTATAGCCCTGTGGCCAATGATGTTTCTTCCCCTCCTTCGTGTTCTCGTCAGGTTGAACCCAGCCTCATCTACGTAAATGAACTCATGCTGGATCTCCTCTCCATCCATTCGTAAAACTCCCTGAAGAACAGTGTCAGGCAAAATTGTGTAGTTCAGTGTAGATCTAGTATACATATTACAGTACAGTAAAAGATTATGAGACAGTATGCAAGATCACACTGCTAAAGTGAATACATACCTCTGCATAATCATGCCGCAGTCGTTTCACCCTTTCAGAATTGCGCTCGAAAGGCACTCGATAAATTTGCTTCATTTGAATATGGGTTTTTTTTAGGATGCGTGCCAGTGTTGATGTTGAGACCTGATGGATATCGTTGAAACTGGCATGGTTATTGACAATGTTAGCTTGGAGCTGATTGAGTGTTATAGCATTGTTGGCCAAAACCATGTTTACTATCTCCCTCTCTTGCTGTTCTGTGAACATAGGAGGCCTTCCCCCTTGTCGTTCCTGACCCTCAATCCTATGTAGAAAAAAAAAAAACAGTATACAATAGTACAGTAATTTCACAGGAAAAGGTAACAGAAGTGCTGATAGTGCATAGAATACAGTACTGTAAGCAGTTACTGAAACCGTGCAGATGTTTTTGATATGATGATACTTTTACAATACCTATTTTCCAGTCGAAATGTTCTTATCACACTTGCCACTGTGTATCGGCTTAGATTTGGCTGTACTCGCAGTCCAGCCTCCCTCAGAGTCAGGCCGTGGTTGACAACGTGGTCAACCAGTGTTGCGCGGATCTCATTTGTCAGATTCGGTCCTCTTTGAGCACCTTCTTGTCTTCCTCTTCCTCTTCCTCTTCCTCTTCCTCTTCCTCTTCCTCTACCTCCAGCATGGCCTCCATCTCTTCCTCTTCCTCTGTTGATTCCTCCTCTGTTGATTCCTCTTCCTCCCCTTCCTCCTCCTCCTTGTCCTCCTCCTTGTCCTCCTCCTCGTCCTCCTCCTCGTTCTCCTCCTCGTCTTACTCTTTCTCTGACTCTTTCCATTGTGCTTGAAGACCGATGAACTCACCTGCTGCTTTTTATAGTGCTTATACACCTGATTGGTGTGTCTACAATTAAGCAAACAAGTGTTTGCACACCTGATGTCTGTGTTGAACCAATTGGTTGGACGGTGCGGTAATTTGACAGTCAGTGCTTTGGTATTGCAAGGAAGTGACTTCATGATAGATTTTTGTGTGTAATGTATGTTAAGTGTTTTGCAAATCACTGTGTGTAGAGTTTTGCAACAAGTGTGAGGTTGACAATGTGCTTATAGTTGTGCAAATATGGGCTGATGTTTTGCTTCTTGAGTGTAAGGTTTTGCTAATAGTGTGCTACTTTTAATTTTAGTGTGTAAGCAATCCAAAAAAACTGTAATTCAGTGATGTCAGCCTCACTTTTCCTGCATAATCTTAATTTACTAAATGTAACCAGCTGACCAGATGCACAATTGAAGCCCAAATCTCTCCTTCTTTGCTCATCATCTGTCTCTCTTTCTCTGTGGCTGCAATCCTGTTCATTAGCTTAACATGAATGCACTCTGAGTGCTTTCCAATTGCTGGAAAGTACCATAAAACTCTTCAAACATCCTTTGGTCAGAATATGATCCCCTAAAGCTCTTCAGTGGGTGGATTAAAAGAATTAGCTTTTTTTTTTTTAAAGTCCAGTTTGATTTCTGGATTAGTTTGAAATGTTTCACTGTAAAATCTGAAAATATATCCTTCTTTGAAAGTCATTATCAAAGCACAGTTTAAAAAAAAATTCCTATTGGAATTAATTGGCAACTAGATGAAAAGAGGTGCATGCAAAACTTTTATATTAAACCCAAATGGTCCCTTCACCGTGATGTGCGCGGTATTATAAATAAACGTTCACTCAAAGCATGGATAGACGTTGAAATCAGCCTTGATAGGCTACACTCAACAAACAAGATGAATAAAAGCCTTTTGTTCTGTTTTAATGGAACTGCTGTCCTTGACTATGCTTGATCTTTCTGTTTGAAGAAGAATGGTAAATGCCGAGATGGGAAATTTGTGACCTTGCTTAGCCTTATGACCTTGGCATTGAGTGTATGTGCACAAAAAATGAGAAAAATATTTTTCTTCTTACACTATGTGAAAAAAGTTCAAAGTTGTCACTGGAGCGATACCCTGAAGTACAAAAGCTACAGAGCACATCTTTGTAACTTACAGATAAGTACATATTAGTAAGTGTTTATAATAGTACCATTTCAAAAGGTTCTTTTTTCTGAGAGTTTATGTATAATGCAATCATGTGACATTCTCTATTTAGCATAGTTCTTTGATAATCAACTCTCGGGTTTTTCATGTTATTCATATATTAATTTATTCATGCTCTCATTCTGATGTTTTGCTTTGTATTTTTTGTCATCAATATCAATGAAAAATTAAATGTAACGTGAAATTTGTTCCTGCACTGCATGTAAATGTTGACAGAATGTTCATTTTTCAGAGTAAACAGTCCCTTTAACTCTGCTTATATCAATTCAACTTTGGCTTTAGGGCTCCTCACCACCCACTTTGTGGGGCTTCCTGTACAGATTCAGTAAACCACAGCTTTATAAGAGCACCTCCTGCTCTCTATGTGTGTAGTATGTCTGTATGTGTGTTTCTATGTAACCAGCAAGCTCCTGAAGAACCTGGAACAGTGCCAAAACACACCATGCATCGTGGCCCCAGTATATGGCTCCGGTGTCAGCTTCCACTGAGACTGCAGGAATGCTTTGAAAGTGATGTGGAAGGATGAGCTCCATTCTGGTGTGATCAGTTTCAATAACAACATTACCTACAAATTATACTGCATTTTCTATCCTTTCCTCTTCTTTTGGGGCATGAGTGGGTGAATGAATTACAGTAAGCGCACAACCTTGACTGGCCTGCATGTGAGTTAGGCACAATATGCTGAATGTGATTATGCAAGACGAGGACTTTGTACCCTTTAAATGCAAATTTTGCAATGGTAGGGGAGATTCTAGGTGTGACACACACACATATAGGCCTCACTGAAGCAAATGCGTCTATAATGAAGCACATTTGTGGAAAAGAAACCTGGGATTGAAAACATCATCACTCTGATCAAGAGCCACACTTCTGCCCCTAGTGGCAGATACATTAATCTACATTAAATAACAATGGTGATTCGGTTAAAAAAATAGGAAACTGTTTAGGTAGAATAACATTAGATGATGAATAATCTTCAAAGAGTGGCCCTGTGTTCATTTTGTAAGGCAATGGAGATGCACTCCAAGGGTTTCTGCTTGTGCTCATTGATTCTGTATCTGGGTTTTATCATTTCAAAATGATAATATTGTTAATGACATACTGTATATAGCAACTAAAAGTCAACAAATAGGTTCTACTGGCTGTCGCAGCGAAATAAAAACACGATATTTAATGTTTGATAGCTTTCCTAAATAGTTGAGCAAAGGAAAGAGAAAAATATCTACATTTACACACTGCATGCTGAATATCGGCTTTCAAAGACTCCTAGACTAACAAACATGGTCATTATTTTCCATTATTTATTTGTATTACTTTATTTTCTCTGTATTTTGATTACTTTTAAGCAATTAATACTTTTATTCAGCAAGGACACATTAAATTGATCAAAAGTGACACTAAAAACATGTATACAAAATATTTATATTTCAAATAAATGCTGTTCTTTTGAACTTTATATCAAACAATGCTGAAAAAAAATATGTATCATGGTTTCAACAAAAATATTAAGCAGCACAACTGTTTTCAACATTGCTAATGCGCCAAATCAGTATATTAAAATGATTCTAAAATATATTAAAATAGAAAATCATTTTAAATTGTAATAATGTTTCACAATACTACTTGTTTTTACTGTATTTTTGATCAAATAAATGCTGCCTTGATGAGCATTTATTTGACCCCAAACCTTTAAAGCATATAATATAATATAATATAATATAGGACCTACCACATACCTACTAAACTGAGATAAAAAGAGTTAGGCTTTCTGTTCATAACCCATTAATGGTCTGGATTGCCTCAAGAGAAGAAGCTTTAAACTTTTGATGTAACTTTTGAAGATAACCTCTAATTGCTGGCCCACATTTATTAGGTCTTCCTGTACAACAGAGACAGAGCCATTATAAGTGCTAATTCAGGATAAAGGATTAGCCAGCTAACGCTAGCACACTAATTTATGCTAATGTCTCTTGCAAGTGTTAAAGTGCACTTTAAAGTGCACACAGGCTCTGTGTGGCAGAACGTCTTTATGTTTATTTACATGTGCTATGCTCAGTGCAGTCTTGGATGAAATCCAGATGGAAATAAAGAAAGTGAGAATGTATCACATGTATATGCAAGAATAAAGGGGCCGTATAGCTAATCGTTACAGTGCCTACGCGCATATAGGTCAATTCAAAATGTATAAAGTTTCAGGCAGAGCAAGTCCAGAATTATTCAATACAGTGCCTTTCCAAAATAACTTTCAGAAGATGCATGTGTTACCGGAATGTGGCTATAAACGCACAAGGAAAATATTGTTGAAGTCCCTTTAGAGCCTTGCTCTCATTCTTTCTCTCGCTCTGCTTTGCTACATAACATTTGCTCTCTACCTCAGGCTTGACATGGCACATTCAATTACATCTCTCAGTCCACATACGTCAGTTTCTGCGCATACTCTGAGATGATTTGGGGAGCACAGAGTAAAATATAGCCTGTAAATATACATAGATACAGATTATATGCACATGTATGCCATTCATTTTCATACTACTTATGAGAAAATTCCATATGGACTTAGATGTTCTTTTACTTGCTGAAGAAACCTAGGAACAGGAACAGTTAAAGGAATAGTTCACCCAAAAATGAAAATTTGCTGACAATTTACTCAGCCTCCGATGTAGATGAGTTTGTTTCTTCATCGGTACAGATTTGGAGAAATGTAGCATTCCATCACTTGCTCACCAATGGATCCTTTGCAGTGAATGGGTGCCGTCAGAATGAGAGTCCGAACAGCTGATAAAACTAGAGTTCGAAAAGCTGATAAAAACTTGCATGTTTGTATAAAAAAAAAAAAAAAACTTTATCATAAAGACATTTCCAAATTCAAACCATTGCTTCCGGCTCAATTACATCATATTGCTTTATCCAATGAAAAAGTCATCCTGTCTGAATCAGGAGAGAAACATGCACATATAAGCAAATATGTAGGGGAAACGGGGAGGAAGTGTTATTATGGATTATGGACAAAATGATGGACATTTTGGCCAGAAGCGACAGATTAAAGTTAATCTTATGGATTTGTTTCGAACAAACATGCAGTTTTTCTCTTGACAAGACATTAACTGATGGAGTCGTGTGGATGTTTTTATCAGCTGTTTGGACTCTCATTCTGACGGCACCCATTCATTGCAGAGGATTCGTTGATGAGCAAGTGATATAATGCTACATTTCTCCAAATCTGTTCCGATGAAGAAATAAACTCATCTACATCTTGGATGGCCAAAGTGTGAGTACATATTTATTTACTTTTGTAGTCCTACGGTGAACAATTTATTGGTGCAATCAATAACAATGGGTACAATTTATTTATTTATTTGTTGAATTTTTGTATTGAATTGTCTAAAAAAATATAAATAAATATGCAAAACTTGAACCGCCACAGTTCCGTTTGGTGCCTCTAGTGGCACAAAAATCAAACATTTCACCTTTAATCTTATAATCATCTAACAGTGTATCTATTTATTCCATTCAGCATGGTTAAGTCAGAGTATTTTATCAAGCATTTATATTCATATTGTGAATACACATGTGCAAACATTCCTAGTGTTTATATAACGCCGGAAACAAAGTGATCCATGTCAGTGAGCAGTTCGTAAAGCGTGAGATTTGTGGGTCAGGGTGTTGTCAGCACAAAACACTCTGCTTCATCCGAGTTAGATCAGGTGTGAGAGACAAAGAGAAATTCTGAGATTAGGGAGGTAAAATACAGTACACTAAATAAATACTTATTAGCCAGCTTGTCAAATTTGTTAAAGCTTGTAAACATTTACATTTATGCATTTAGCAGACGCTTTTATCCAAAGCAACTTACAGTGCATTCAGGCTATACATGTTTTATCACTATGTGTGTTCCCTGGGAATCGAACCCACAACCTTTTGCGCTGCTAAAGCAATGCTCTACCACTGAGCCACAGGAACACTGTGGCTCAGTGTCTAAACATATCATATCATTATTTCTGTGCGAATAAAAACTCCAGTCTCCAGCCTCAATATCTTTGGCCACACCGTTTCTTTGTCTTGGACTGGGATGAAAGAGAGTTTAGGTGTATATGTAACATACTGATGAGATGAGTCGACCCACAGATGACAGCCATGTTTAATTAATGTAAGAAAAGCACACAGAGTTTTAAAATCACTATTCCCACCTCTTACTTCACCATGCCATGAATAATAAAAAACCCTTTTGATGGTGAAGTCTAAAAGCACTGGGCAGATATACATGACAACTGTGCAGTGAAATCATCTTCTCCAACCGCTGGAGGTGAGATTTGGCTTGCGAGTCTCATTAAGCGAAGTCTCGCAGGACAGATGAAGTTCCACAGGTCCAGGCATTAGCGGGCTGGAAAATCGACTGAGACATTTCATATAATGCCAGTCAATAATAACCTCCTACTGAGGCAAGGGAAATCAGAGGGAAACCTCACAAAATGAAATCTATAAGCAGTATACACAGCGCTCATGTACGCTCTGGGTAATTACTCCTGGACAAAATAGCAGGTGATCTATGGGTATATTGAAGGCAAGAAACCATTAGTGCATTCAAATAAGAACGTGCATGTAAACAATCTGAGTTTTCCCACTTGTAAATTCATGATAAAATTTCCATCGCTCGATTCAAATTACACAGACGAAAGAAAGCCACGTCATCAAGTAACAGATAGAGGTAGACTGATATTTTAGTAATAATCATACTTAAAAATTATTTTAAGTTTAATAATTCTTATTAAAAAATAGAAACCACACACACAGACACACATATTACCAATAAATGGCATAAATATACTATTACTTAAAGTATTGCTACTACTGCTAATAAATAAAAATAACATTACAAATAATACATTAAATATGATATTTATAAATACAATAATTCTTAATAAATATAATGTATAATACAATAATTCTTAATAAGTAAAAAATAACATAAACAATTAAAAGAATGTTTTATTAAAATAATGCGTGATGATTATGTTGTGTGGAAATTAATAATTAAATCAATCACATAATTATCAACCAATTTTACAAATGTTGTACAATGAAACTAGTTATGGATAAAAAACAATATATTATTTTTAGAAATGCCTTTGATTTTGTATTCATACTTTTCTCTTATTAGGTGTTTAATATTTGGGTGGGTGTATCGATAAATGGCATAAATATATCTCTATTACTACAACTATTAATAGTGCTGCTAATAAATTAAAATAACAATGAAATTTATCAAATAAAATTTACATTTACATTGTCATTTAGCAGACGATATATTATATCAAATATATAATTTGTTATTATATTATATATGTAAATTATTTATAATATTATATTAAAAGAAGGTGCGATTGTTAAAATCTTAAATAAAAGGGTCACAGAAAAATGTATCAAAGTCACACTTTTACAAATGTTGTAAAATATAAACTAATATATTAACTTTATAAATACCTTTGATTTTGTCTTGGTGAAAACATCTGAGTGCGCAAAGTGCTGTCTAAAGAATGAAACTAAATATGCACAGAAAAGTACTGCAAATTGCAATAAGCAGCAAGCATTATAAATCCACGACAAGAACAAAACTTTTTTTTTTTTACTTATATTGATTCCTTACATTGACTCCCAGCAGCAGGGGCGTATAATTAGGGGGGGATGCTAGGGACGTGTCCCTACCAATATCCAGCCACTACCAAACTGTCCCTAGCAATATTTTGATCAAATAATTAAATATATGTATATGTAATGTATATAATAATATGTACAATATATATGTATATGTTATGTCCCCACCAATGTCGAAAGCAAACCTACGCCCTTGCCCAGCAGTAACCAGCACATCCATGATTTGGTAAGTGAAAATCATTTCTGTTGATGTACAGTATTTTGTCCATTTGTTTAATCCTTAAACATTGGCTTTTAGGCTTGCATAACCACTGTCAGTACTGTCTCAATCACAATTGCTTCATGCAATTTCTTTTTGTTCATATGGTGACATCATGACATCATGTCAGACTAGTACTTGTGCTGATTACTATGATTATTCTGCATGTCCTTCATTATATGTGGCTGTGAAACTATTCAAATTAAGTGACATAACCTATCCAAAAGAGTGTGGGTGTGTTATTGCATGTATATTTATATGAAAAGCTCTGGATTCAGTCATCACAGCAGCACAGAACTTGCTGCAAGCAGTGAGTAACAAATATTATGATAAAATTATTGTTCGCTGCAATCATTTTTGTCCAAAACATTCAAAATTAGAGTTGCAAAGCCTCTTCGTCTTGATCACAGTCATATGGCTCAAACTTTTTTGCAGTAAGAGTCATAAAAGTCTACACCCATCTAACGATTTATGGAGTTAAGCAGGTTCAAAAGATTGCATTCGATTACTGCAATCATTTTATTTTGTTAGAGAGGAGTAAGCATATGAATTCAATTATAGAAATGAGAAGTTTATTTTCTGCTTGAATAGTGAGAACAAATATTATCTATAAGGGAATGAAATGCCAAATTACAGTTTCAACAGCTCTGTAAATGATCTGCTTAATCTCAGACGTAAAGAGACTAATTTGTCATTTGCTGTGATTTGATGTAATCTAATATAATTAAAATGCTGACATCTAGTGGTGAAAATCTGACAGTACATTCTTGTGGCGCCACATTCTTGGTGGCAGTAGTACTGTTACTTTTCTCAGCGCTGATCACGATGGACCAATCACAATCGTTGGTTAATACTGGCAAGGACATGACGTTATTTAGTAATTTTACAGAGTCATCTCACGCGAATATATAATAGATATAGAATAAATATGTCAATAAACATATACAATAATAAAATTAATATAAAACGTCATTTAACATAGGTTTAAATAGTCTTAAACCAGTTCAAAACACATTAGCTATTTGTTCAACACTTTGAAAAAGCCACGCCAACAATCTGACAACTTTCTTCTAACTTAAAACATTAAAGGTGCAGTAATTAAAAAAGTTCTACACATAAAGAAATGAATAGCACTTGTGAAAATATGGTTAAAATAATACTCACATGAGCTGAAAATGTAGTATTTAGTATAGATTCAATGTTGATTCGAGGACCACTTAAGATCAGTCATCATAAAGGTCCGACTCAAAAGAACGATTGATTTTAATTTATCATTTGTGACCCTGGACCACAAAACCAGTCCCAAGTCGCATGGGTAGCCTACATTTGTAGCAGTAGCCAACAATACATTGTATGGGTCACAATTATCCATTTTTCTTGTATGCCAAAAATCATTAGGATATAAAGTAATATAAATATAAAGATAATGTTCCATGAACATATTTTGTACATTTCCTACCGTAAATATATCAAAATTTAATTTTTGATTAGTAATATGCATTGCTAAGAACTTCATTTGGACAACTTTAAATGTGATTTTTCTCAATATTTAGATTTTTTTTTTCACCCTCAGATTTTCAAATAGTTGTATCTCAATCAAATATTGTCCTATCCTAACCATATGCTACATCAATGGAAAGCTTATTTATTCAGCTTTCAGATGATGTACAGGTGCATCTCAATAAATTAGAATGTCGAGGAAAAGTTCATTTATTTCAGTAATTCAACTCAAATTGTGAAACTCGTGTATTAAATAAATTCAATACACACAGACTGAAGTAGTTTAAGTCTTTGGTTCTTTTAACTGTGATGTTTTAGCCTCACATTTAACAAAAACTCACCAATCTCAACAAATTAGAATATGGTGACATGCCAATCAGCTAATCAACTCAAAACACCTGCAAAGGTTTCCTGAGCCTTCAAAATGGTCTCTCAGTTTGGTTCACTAGGCTACACAATCATGGGGAAGACTGCTGATCTGACAGTTGTCCAGAAGACAATCATTGACACCCTTCACAAGGAGGGTAAGCCACAAACGTTCATTGCCAAAGAAGCTGACTGTTCACAGAGTGCTGTATCCAAGCATGTTAACAGAAAGTTGAGTGGAAGGAAAAAGTGTTGAAGAAAAAGATGCACAACCAACCGAGAGAACCGCAGCCTTATGAGGATTGTCAAGCAAAATCGATTCAAGAATCTGGGTGAACTTCACAAGGAATGGACTGAGGCTGGGGTCAAGACATCAAGAGCCACCACACACAGACGTGTCAAGGAATTTGGCTACAGTTGTCGTATTCCTCTTGTTAAGCCACTCCTGAACCACAGACAACGTCAGAGGCGTCTTACCTGGGCTAAGGAGAAGAACTGGACTGTTGCCCAGAGGTCCAAAGTCCTCTTTTCAGATGAGAGCAAGTTTTGAATTTCATTTGGAAACCAAGGTCCTAGAGTCTGGAGGAAGGATGGAGAAGCTCATAGCCCAAGTTGCATGAAGTCCATAAGTTTCCACAGTCTGTGATGATTTGGGGTGCAATGTCATCTGCTGGTGTTGGTCCATTGTGTTTTTTGAAAACCAACGTCACTGCACCAGTTTACCAAGAAATTTTGGAGCACTTCAAGCTTCCTTCTGCTGACCAGCTTTTTAAAGATGCTGATTTCATTTTACAGCAGGACTTGGCACCTGCGCACACTGCCAAAAGCACCAAAAGTTGGTTAAATGACCATGGTGTTGGTGTGCTTGACTGGCCAGCAAACTCACGAGACCTGAACCCCATAGAGAATCTGTGGGGTATTGTCAAGAGGAAAATGAGAAACAAGAGACCAAAAAATGCAGATGAGCTGAAGGCCACTGTCAAAGAAACCTGGGCTTCCATACCACCTCAGCAGTGCCACAAACTGATCACCTCCATGCCACGCCGAATTGAGGCAGTAATTAAAGCAAAAGGAGCCCCTACCAAGTATTGAGTACATATACAGTAAATGAACATACTTTCCAGAAGGCCAACAATTCACTAAAAAAATATTTTTTTTATTGGTTTTATGAAGTATTCTAATTTGTTGAGATAGTGAATTGGTGGGTTTTTGTTAAATGTGAGCCTAAATCATCACAATTAAAAGAACCAAAGACTTAAACTACTTCAGTCTGTGTGCATTATAATTTCACACTTTGAGTTGAATTACTGAAATAAATTAACTTTTCCACGACATTCTAATTTATTGAGATGCACCTGTATAAATCTCACTTTCAAAAAATGTACTCTTATGACTGGTTTTGTGGTCCAGGGTCACATCAGACTAATTGTGATGACTAACAGTGTGATTACGTTACATTATATGATTCGACTTTAAGCAATTTTTTACTTATAATTGTTTTTGCTTATTATTATTTTCTATTTTAATGAAATTAATTTTATCTTATATTATTATTGTTTTACATTAGTTACTGAAGTTCGCCAATAAACACCAAAGAAGAAGAAGAAGAAGAAGAAGAAGTTACTGAAGTTTATTTTGTTCAACATGTAGTTCCGCCATTTAGAGTCGGGGAGCCGTTGTCGTCGCTTGCTTCACACACTTGTCGTTTCTGCCAGAAGGCGCCGATGAGCGTGGGAACTTTAACAATCACTTCTCCTTTACAAGAAGATCATTTTATCGTCGAGCAGATTTAACCGAATTAATGCCAGGGTGGTTTGACAGTAAATATAGTTAGCTCGCAACTTTAGACGGTTGTTTTAACATCCTAATGAGATGTTTATGCGTCAGATAGTTTTGGTGAAAGGGGGCGAGGTTTGTGTAAACATCTGAAAATGTTGACAAGACTCAACACGAACTGCTGAGGAATCACAGCTACATATCGTTTATTGGGCTCCAGGTATGTTTAATATTGTATTATTTTCCGAGAACTAAAAGCAAGCAACTTTCCCTGTAGCGGTCTTTATCAAATGCTGTCTAGGTAGGCAGCTCACTAGGATTTTGAAACACAGCCGCTGTCTTTATTTGAGTCGCTTCCTATGTCTGTACCTGCAACTGAGAGCAGACGTCTCCTTTTTAATGTAAGCGATGACATAACCTGTCTCTCTGACTCTTTCGAGGAATCAAATATTCTGTGATTCACACTGTCTACCTGACCTGACCTAATGTATTTAAAAAATGGCAGGAATAGCATGGTATCAGAAAAAGGTAAGCCTTAACTACAGATACAGTAAATACAGATTGTGGTTAGAAAGGGATTGACCGTTCTCTAATGATCTTGTGTCAAAGATCGGAGCCTATGATCAGCAGATTTGGGAAAAGTCACTGGAACAGACTGAGCTCAAGGTAATGTGACAAAGTGGCAGTTTGTGTTTGCAACATTGTGTAAAATGTATGCAGTCAGACTTGTGAAACTCTGTTCCGTATGAACAGGGCTTTGGAAACAAACCTAAGAAGACTGGCCATATCAAGCCAGACCTCATTGATGTTGACCTAGTGAGAGGTGAGTTAACATTGAAGTTTAGCATCTGAATCTCTTGTGTATATATAATAGTTATAGGCTGTCAGATCAGATCAGATCAGATCCCATAGTTAAAATGTAAAAATGTGCTATAAAACAGTCAGCAAAAAGAACTGCAAAAGTGACATTGTTTCAGGCATTACATGAAGGTGTTTTTGTGCATGTATGTTTTAATTTTATAACCAGAAAATATAATTAAATTCTGTCACCTAAATCTGAATAAGGCATATTACTATAAGAAGAAACATAAACAAGTAAAGTCAAGATAATCAAATGTGATCTGTCATACAGGGGCTTCTGGGCTACTATTTTCACTCTAAATTACTTACAGAAACATACTTTTTAGTTAACTAATTAAAAGTATACACTATGTAGTGTCAAGTATATATTTTTTCTCCATAAATCTATATTTCTTTAATTAGTTTACAGTAAATTTGCAATTGCTCAAAGTCACTAGGATTTTTTTAAAGAAATTAATACATCGATTCAGCAAAGATGCAGTAAATTGATTAACAAGACATTTATAAGACAGTAAATACCTTTATAATGTCACTAAAGCATTCTATTTCTAATAAAAGCATTCTAAGAATAAATTATTTTCATCTTTCTATTCATCAAAGAATAATAAAATCATGAATCACATACTTCAGGTTCCACAAAAAAAACGCAATTGTTTTTTTTATAATTTTCAACAGTGATCAGAATTGTTTCTTGAGCAATAAATGAGCATATTATAATTTTTCTGAAAGATTCCATTATTTATATATGTTATTCATTCAATTATTATAAGTAATGTAAGGAAGAGTTATTTTAAATCTTAATAATATTTCACAATATTACTGTTTTACTGTATTTATTTTTGTATTTTACATTGTTGTTTTTATCTATTAAAAGTTATCAACATATTTTCAGTATGATGCTCTTTTAAACAATTAAAATAGTATCTTTACAACTACAGGTTCTACATTTAGCAAGGCCAAACCAGAGAGCCCTTGGACGGCTCTGACTCGTAAAGGCTTGGTCAGGGTCCTCTTTTTTCCTTTCTTCTTTCAGTGGTGGATCCAAGTTACATCTAAAAGCATTTCCACCCTCGTCTTAGTTCTGTACTTTCTTCAAGGTATGCGTTTTTTCTTCTTTTCAGCAAAGCACAGTCACGTGAACATAAATGATGCATTCAGGTGTTTTAGCATAGTTTTGTTGATCATTCTTTGAATATTTCAGATTTTGTTGAGAGATAATACACGTGGTTTAGGGATAATACTTTTGAAAAACTTCCATATCAGTTGGAAATGAATTAAAAGAAATGAAAATTCTCAGGATGTTATCGTGATCTGATGGATTTGTGTTCATTGCAGTGGCAGGAGCTGTGTTGTATTTTGAAGTACCTGCAGCCTGTGCCAGTGAGGTTGTGGGTCCATTGTGTCTCATGCTGTTGTTGGGTACAGTACACTGCCAAATAGTATCCACAGAATCCTCCAGAAGCCCAGACAACAGCCCTGTCCCCAGCCGGACGGCCAGCCCTGTTCGCAGGAAAAGGTTAAGCTACTGCTGTGTCAGATTTGTGAGAGAGAGACTTATCTCAGGGCCATAAAGGACCAAGGTTTTTTTTTCTTTCTCCCATCCAATGGCCAATACATCTAATGTTCTGCAAGGCTTGCAGTTTAATCAGTAGTGCATGAATCAGTGTCAAAAAAAGATCTATATTTTAAAAAGTTTATATATTAAATACAGTATATTATTCAAGGTAAAGCTTTTTAAAGTTGTTAATTCATAAATATTATTAGCTTTTAGCTTTTTTAAGAGTCACACCACATTATGTTAGATCCAAAAATTAAAAACATGCTCATAATAGAAGAGTTTTATTCAAATCATGGTATGTATGGATTGCATTTTAATGTAGTTTTGAATAAATTATTTGATCAAGACAAAACAAAAAAAGCATTATATTGTTGAACCTAGTGTCAAAACAGGCACCAAATTTAATTTAATATATTACTCTTATATATTATAGCAGGTATAAACAGATAGGTCCTGGTTTTTAATTGGTCAGTACTTCATTCTTTTGATGTAATTCCATTTTGTGTCACGTTTTAAATTATTTTGGTGTTTATTCATAGACCGAGGAAGAGTAGAAAATCAAAGAGGTCTGAGGATGAGAGCAGCAGAGGGGGAAGGATAGTAGAACTCAAACTTGAAGACAGCCACCGGCTCTACAGATCAGAGAAGAGACTGGTAAAACCCTTTCTCTAGAACTGCACTTTTTGAATCGTCACGAACATTCATGATTGTATTGATCGAGATCCTGCGGGCTTGGCAGAATTCCCTGAGGAGGCCTCCGTATGGGGCTTCTGAAGATCCCTCCAGTGAGGAAGAAGCAGAGGAAGCAGAGCTGCAAAGAGAGAGACTCTTCTCATCAGCACCTCCCAAATACGCTCGAGCGCTCAGGAATAGACTTCACAACCTCCCCAAGAACAATCTGCCACCCCAGACTCAGGTGAGTATCTTTGTTAAACCATCTGTAAGTTAGTTCAGAATGTTAATTACCATTGCATATACACATACAGGGAGAGAATAACGGCAGGCCAACAGACGGCCCGGCGCTGCCACGTGAAGTCGAGCTTCTGCGGCCCTCAGAGGGCTCACGTCCAGCCTCTGACACAGATGACATGTTATGGGAGGAGCTTCTACACGATCCTGACTCCGTCTCCACAGGAAGCAGCGAAAGTGGGGAGGAGGAGCCTCATAGTCATAATCACTCCCTCCCTCTTCCCAACATCGCTCTGACTAGTGATGAGGATGAAGCCTTACCGCAGGTGGGTTGCAGTTTTGCTGTAATAAGTTTAATGTGACTTTAGTTCAACCAAAAAATGGAAATGTGCTGAAAATTTACTCACCCTCAGGCCATCCAAGACGTAGATGAGTTCGTTTCTTCATCAGAAGAGATTTGGAGAAATTTAGCATTGCATCACTTGCTCACCAGAGTATCCTCTGCAGTGAATGGGTGCCGTCAGAATGAGAGTCCAAACAGCTCATAAAAACATCACAGTAATCCACACGACTCTAGTCCATCATGTAACATCTTGTGAGGCAAAAAGTTGTGTTTTTAAATTAGATAACCTAAACAACAAGTCCCCTATCCATAATATTGCTTTCTCCAGTGAAAAAAAGTCGTCTCGTCTGAATCAAGAGAGAAACATGCACAATTTACTATTTTGATATTTTGTCCAGAAAGGACAGTTTAACATCTTAATGCTGGCTTTGTTTCTTGCAAACATGGAGCTTTTTGCTTCACAAGACTTCAGTTGATGGACTGGAGTCGTTTGGATTACTTGTGGATTGTTGTGATGTTTTTATCAGCTGGATTTGAAGTCTCATTCTGACGGAACCCATTCACTGCAGAGGATCCATTGGTGAGCAAGTGATGTAATGCTAAATTTCTCCAAACCTTGAAGCAACAAACTCGTCTACATCTTGGATGGCCTGATGGCTAGTACATTTTCATTTTTGGGTGAAATATTCCTTTAAATCTGGGATGAGGTCTTTTTTAACCCCTAGTAAAAGCCAATTTTTACCTCTCCAGTACAAATTAAGATTGCATTGTTGAATTAAACAGCACTGGCACAGGCAACCAATCACAAACTAAGCAATAATTACCCATTTAAATATTAATGTGCTTTCCACAGTTTGTACAGATACTTTAAAGGTCTGTGTTTAAAATAGAAAATTATTTAATTTCCATGGTGTCATTTCTATAGATGGATAAGCACTTATAACAAGTTGTGGGATCTTTGCATGTTGTGCTCAAATTATCTGATATTTTAGGAAACACATTCGTGAGGGTCTGCAGGGCTGGTATCATTTCCTTTTTATGTTTTTTTCCTGCATGTTGGTCTGACTACATGACTTTGGCTGCCTGACATTTTTTGAATATCAGTACACAGTTAAAAAAGGTTATGTCGGAAGACTTTATCTATGCACTTTGAATGACACAAATGATTTCTTTATCCTTTTAGCACCAGTTTTCGTGGCTGCAGGCTTGTCACCCCTCCAAAGATCGCGTCAGTGCCATTATCTGGGAGCAAGGAGAGTGTAAGAAAGCTGACATGTCCGTGCTGGAGATCAGTGGTATCATTCTCACAAGAGTAAAGTCCTTCTTTCTCTGCCCTGTTTATTTCTACATTAGCGGTTTAAACTGCTTAAAAAGAGAAGAGAACTGTTGACTTCCTCTTTAAACACAAATTATATTCAAATTCAATGTAAACTCCTCTGTAAGCATTTGAACGCCGACTGTTTTGGAGTTTTGCATTGGAATTTGCCTTTGACACATTTCTAACTGACCGGAAAGTAACAGGTCAGTGTTGTTGCTGTACAATTATGCTGAAGGATTTCTGTTTCCAGGTGAAGGTGGTCGAACAAGGGATGTGTTATCTGATCTTCGGCAGTCTAGTCACCGCCTCACTGGCCCTGCTGCCCTACTGCTTCAGACTGGCACAGAAACTGGATGTTGCCAATCTCAGTTCTGTGTCCTTCAAGGAACTGCCCGCAGTGGCCATTGGGCCACCTTGTGCCTTGTCCTATGCGTTCTTCATCATCACCACATTAGAAAGAGTTTTCCTCTCTGGACTCTTCTTCTTCATGATGTGTGTGGCTGAGAGGACATATAGACAGGTGAATATGAAAATGCCATGGCGTAAATTTTTATGTGTGTTTATAATAAATGCATTATCAATGTTTATGTTTGCTGACACCTTTAGGCTAAAATGGCTTCATTTCTGTGTTATTTTACGTTACGTTTAATTCTGTATCCTAATAATATTTTTACATTTCACAATATATAAGTGAACAGTTATTGTATTAAGTAACATGCCAAAAAAATTGTTCTCAACTACAGCGCCTTTTGTTTGCAAAACTCTTCAGCCATCTCACATCTGCACGCAAAGCCAAAAAATCTGAGATTCCTCACTTTCGACTGAAGAAAGTGCAAAATATCAAGATGTGGCTTTCACTTCGATCATTCCTAAAGGTATCATCTTCCCACTACAGCTGACATGTAGGGATGCACTATATAATTTTTTTTGTCTGATATTAGTGTTTACTTTTTAGCAAATATATGTTGACTGATATTTATAGATATTTAATTTTGCATGCTAATTTCTTCAATTGCTACATTTAGATTAGTTACATTTAGACATGAAGTGAATCTATTAATTTACTCTAATAACTAATATTAATTTAATAACACTATTGAATGTAACCTTTAGCACATCTCTAAATTGAACAGTTTTATACTGTACATTACAGTTTTGTGATGCCTAAATTCGCTTGTAGCATTTTAAATACTTAAATTTTGGTTTGCTTATAACTAAAACTATATATTGTATTTATTTAGACAAAATAGTATAGAATTTTAATTTCAGCCATAACATAATCTGTATGTTTAATAGGGGTGGCACGGACCAGATGTCACGGTTCGGGGGTCACGGTTCGATACAATTTCGGTACAACAGGAAAAAAACAACAAATCTACTATGTTCGGTTTCTTTTCATTTATTTTGAACAGAGTAGTACAGTAGTAATACTAAATATTATATTACATTATATATATATAATCTGCAGTACATATATACATACAAGGAATAAATTATTGAAATATATTTGATTTAGTTAACAGATAAACAAGGGGAAAAAAACTGTGCGACATGTAACATAGCCTATATATGCTGAGTTTCAGTTAATTTTTGTGACAGGCTTAATTTGTTCACAGAAAGGAAACTCAAATGGCAGAAAGCAACATCCTATTTGTTTTCTTTATTTTATAAAAGCACAATGTTTTGTTTTCATTGTGAGTGTACACAAATAAAAGCAGACCTTTATGCAGTGATGCATTATTAAGACGATAAGTGTTTAAAGTTGATTCTGCTGGTATAAGGAAACAGTTGACGTGATCGCGTCACACGCACACACACACACACACACACACACACAAAACACATCAGTTCCAGCATTGCTAAAGTTGGTACTTAATCAAAATAAAATACAAACATCAGCGCACCCGCCGCTTTGTCACTGTTGGAATGCAACTGAAGTACAAAGCCTATAATTTACATAATAAATAATAGTTTAGCATTCAGATACGTTACATCGCAAATATGGAAATATTATGGAATATTTTGATTTGTGCCGAATGAGAGCGGTAGGATACACGAGCACAAAGCTCCGCAAACAGTTGAGTGTGCAAGCCTTTAAAGTATACTCCTTTGTCAGTCTTATGTGAGAGACACGTTCAGAATCAGCACATGGTCACTGTCTGGGGGCTTTGTTTTCAAGTGCATAACTCATGGCATTCGCTGTTCTTCTGCTGGCGGTTATCAAACAGCGTTGCATTGCTGCGGGCGCCCCCTTCTGGATTGAGGGTGAATTGCCTGTATTCGTTGTAAGGCCTCATGCACCGAGCCGAGATGCCTGTACTGTGACGGTTCGGTACGAATACATGTATCGTGCCACCCCTAATGTTTAATTTCACCTTTAAGACATTTTCCAAAGCCTTTTGGTTACTTTTATATGTTGTTAATCCAACTTGCTTAACCAGTCTGTTTATATAAGCACAAATGACAGTAAATGGGTGTTTCTGCTGGCTGTGACATTTGAATAGTCCCGTTTAAAGATGCATGTACCTAGTTGACACTATATGAAGATATCAGTTTAATCAATTTAATAATTTCTTTCTTCTGTTTAACAGAGACGAGGCCCTCAGAGGTCAGTCGATGTCATTGTATCATCGATTTTCCTCCTGGCTTTGTCTATTGCCTTCATCATCTGTGCCCAGGTCAGCTATTGTTCTATCATACAATGTTTTTGACACACCCTTTAGACATATCTTTTCAAGGTTTGCCTTCAAAAAAATCTAATCCTATTTACATATATGCTCTACCTTCAATGTCATTTGTTCTCAAAAACAAAAACCCCGCTATTTCTATAATCCCGCTAGACATGTGCCGGTATTTGGTAATACGATATAATATATCACGGTAATGAACATGCACAATATTGTTATCGTGGGCACTTAAAAATACCGTGAATAATTATTTATTAGAAATTATTGCAATTTTTTTTTTTTTTTTTTTATGCATTGTAAGAATACCTTTCTGGTGTTGCACAACACCACAGTATGATAAAATGCACAACACCACAGTATGCTGCATCAAAGACGCATACGCTGATGTAAACAAGCCCAAGACGGATGAGAAGCGCATGGCAGAACGAGTGAATGAGACGCGTTGAAAGAAAATACACATTCACGCTCTGACAACAGATGGCGCTGATGAAACAGCAGAAATGCAGCCGTTATCCTGGTAACCCCGTGAACAAAACAGCTGCACTACTTTCTGTTTCTGATCAGGATTTAAATGTTTTAAACAGCCATTCAGGTTTGTGTATTCACAATGGTGCTCATCACAGCGCCAAATATTTAAATCCTTAGACTTAATTGGCTATTTATTTTCAAACATTTTTACATTTTAATCTGGACTACACCCTAGATATTGTTTGAAAATGTTTTGATTCTGTTTTTTTTTTGGTCACACTTTACATTAAGACTCCATTAGTTAGCATTAATTAGTTAACATAAACTGCCAATGAAAAATTCATCTCTAAAGCATTTATTAATCTTACTTAATTGCAATCTTACTTAATAACATGTTATTAAAATCAAAAGTTGTAGCTGTATTATTTAATGGACCTTAGCTAACATGAACTAACAGTTGTATTTTTTTAAACAAAGAATAATAACCTCTGTAACAAATAGCTTTTGCTCATTGTTAATGTTAGTACATTAACTAATGTTTACTAATGAGACCTTGTTGTAAAGTATTATTCTTTCTAATTCTTTTGCACTCTAATCTGTTTGAAGCATTTGTTTACTTTATACATTTTTGTGTATTGCCTTTTTGTTAGAAGGAAACAGCTAAACCTGTTATACTGTATTATGAAATATTTTTTTTTGCACATTATTTCAGTATCGTGATAATACCGTATACCGTGAGCAATTATCACAACATCAAAATTTGATACCGTCACATGCCTAAATCCTGCCTTATAAAGAGACTGCTGTACTGTTAAAGCTATAGTAAATGTGGCATTTAACTTGATTTATAACTTAAACAGCACATTAATTATTGCTTCAGTTTTATCTAGCATTAATATTCTTTGTTGCAACTTTAGGTCTAATCATGAAACTCATATACTTTGCTGTCCGCTGTGTTGATATTGTTCACAAAAACTATTAAACCATATAAATAATACTAAAATAACACATCACTTTTGTTGTCTTAAACTTTTTTATTTTTTTGCCATTTGGATTTTGTAAGAATAGTAATAAGTATAAATGTGCTCCTGACATCTAGTCATCTTTAGAGACAATTAAAGTGGCATCAGTTGTTTAGATTAGGTTAAGTAAAGTATCATATTACTGCACATTAACAGTTAGAAGATATGACTGTCTAATAGAGTGAAGGAAACTGGTATTGTGTTTCAGCTTTTGCACAGTCATCACACATTTCTGGATTCAGAGACCAACTGGGAGCTGATGGTCTGGTGTGCTGCTCTAATGGTTTTTCTCCTACGCCTCGCTACCCTCGGAGCTGAGACCAACCGAAAGTATAGCAACGCTTCTGTGCTTCTGACTGAACAGGTGAGATAAAAATCTCAGCCACACAGAACAAAGAGGCAGTATTATTCAGAAACAAGTGAGCCATTCACACGTGCACACTGCACAGGCGCTAATAAATAGCTTCAGCATTGCTTACAGCTGAGTTGTGTGCTGTGTGCCGTTACATTTTCTGGAAACACTTTACAATAAGGTCCCTTTAGTTAACGTTTGTGAATGTATTGACTATCATTAACTGTTATAGTACTTACAGTATATATCTTTGTTAATGTTAGTTAATAAAAATACGACTGTTTATTAGTTAGTTCATGTTAATAGAAGCTTTTTTCCATCACGGGATTAAAAAAAAAAATTTGTGTAAGGTAAATTTGTGACTTCTATCTCAGAGTTCTGATGTTTTTTTCTCAAAATTCTGAGTTTATATTCCACATTTCTGACTTTTTTTCTCAGAATTGCAAGACAAACTCAGATTTGCAAAAAAAAAAGGTCTGAATTGTGAAATTAAGCTCAGAATTGTGAAAAAAGTCAGAATTGTGAGATATAAATTCTGAATTGAGATATAAACTCAAAATTGAGAGAAAATGTCAGAATCCTGAATCCTGTTTTTTTTTTTTTTTTTTTGCCACAAAATAAAAAAGGTAGTTGTGACTTCTTACTAAACACTTTTTTTCTTTGTTTATTTGTAAGAAAGTGTGAACTAGGGTTGGGAATCGAAAATCGATTCCGATTCCACCTATCGATTCCTATGCGCTTTTTTTTTTTTCTTCATCTGTGAGGACCGGACCTACAGTGATCTGCCAGGACCTTGCTCGCTAGTAAGCGCTCCAAAGTTTGGCTACAGTTGCGATCAGAAACCAAAAAAGTTAAGTATAATATCTGTGATAGCTAAACGTGTTGCAAGAGAGGTGTCACCACCAACATGACTAAGCACTTTAATTTAATAGATCGTTAAAGATCGCGAACACGATTCAACCACCAACGTGATTCTATTCCTAAATTACAAAGATTCGTCTGTTTCATTCCTCAACCTTTGACGTACAGCGTACGATCACATCAGTGTTCACTGACCTGAAGAGAGCAGCTGTCATCTGTCTGGAATGAAACAGCTTCACAGTCTTTTCAACCACACACACAGTATCATTATTTCTGTGTTACAAACATTCAAATCACAGAAGTACTGGGATAAACGTTTATAGTTCAGATATAAACTCTGACGTGTACGGTAGCGATTAAAATAGAGTAAATCACCTTTTGAAAGTAATTTGACACTTCAAATGTAGATTTATCGATTACATTAAGGCTGTAGGTGGCGAAAATGGGCTGTTAAAATGTATTTGTGTTTGAATCACACAAGAGATTCATTCAAGAACACTGATTCATCCAGTAATGAACCAAGTACATCTTGAGTGAGTCACTGAATCATTCATTCATAAATTACATGTGATTTTGTTTAGTTGTCTAACGTTTTTTTCTTCAGAATCATGAGAGAAGCACAACTTCCATTGGGGATTTTTTTTTTTTAAATGTTTTTTTTTAAATTTATCCAGAATCATGCAGTTCTATTTTGCACACAAACCGCTCTTAAAGAGTCCAGTTTTTATGTAGCCTGTTGATTTTTGTTCATGGTATTCAGCTCCAATAAATGGTTTGCAAAAAAGAGACACAGGATTAATGTTTGATATCATTATTTAATCACATTGGAATCGAAACTGGGAATCGATAAAATTCAAACGATACCCAACCCTAGAGTGAACTGTGAGATAAAAAGTCACAAATATTTTTTTTTTTATTCTGTGGCAGAAACAAGCTTCCATATACGTTAGCCCAAGGACTATTATATTAACAGACACAATTTTTTTTTTCATTTTAATAATGTACTATTAAATGTTGAAATTAACAGTTATATTAACAAGTGCTTTAGAAGTATTTTTCATTGTTGGTTCATGTTAACTTGTGTAAATAACTAATGTTAGCAGATGGTACCTTACTGCAAAGAGTTATCCACTTTCTGCTTCAGATAAACTTGTATCTTAAGATGGAGAAGAAACCCAACAAAAAGGATCAGCTGAACATAGTGAACAATGTGCTGAGGCTTGCCACAAAATTACTAAAAGTAAGACTATCAGAAAAGCATCATTCCTTGGAAAAAAAATAAAACATGCCTTGTTTGCATTGATCATCATTTGCTGCTTTCAGGAATTGGACACTCCATTTCGTCTGCTAGGTCTGACAGTGAACCCGCTTATCTTCAATATCACGAGAGTGGTCATCCTGTCAGCCATCTCAGCTGCTGTCAGCGATTTACTAGGGTTCAACATCCGGGTGAGAAGAACATTTGCGCTCTAAGTACAGTGGTTATCTCCACCTGTATCCTGGGTCTGTTTTATTGTCCTGATGATCTGTGTTTTTATGACTCTAAAGTCATAACCGCTTTTGTACTTCTTCCTCTTATCAGGATAGTTGGGGTTGCTCACTCTTTGTTGTATATGACTGTTATCATCCAGCAGTACAACATATACAAGCAATCTTTAACTAACAATATCCATCATACGTTTTTTTTAACAGCTCTGGAAGATCAAACCTTGATGTGATGCCTTTACACTGCCAGTGTCTTAACACTTGTGCCAGAGAGACTCTTAAGTGTGCTTGTGCACAACCTACCAGATGACCAAGTTATAGTTTAAAAACTGCAAATCTACTGACCAAACTTATTCATGACTTTTCCTCCCTACCCTGTGCCTTCGGCCAGTCCGAGCTAACCTGTGTTCAGCTCAACTTTGTAGTTCCTCATTGAAATTTGAATTGTAGAACTATAAAGCACACCCAGTAGGTTTTCTTGATGCACTTGCTTACTGCTGTTATATTCCAACCAGTGACCACTGTTTTTCATAAATGCATACTCTGCACGTTTATTATCTGGTCTGGAAGCAACCACTTAAAACAGAACCACTATGTGCCTTGTGAATAATTGCATATAACAGTACTTTTAGATAAGCTATGTATGAGACATGGATATGTCAACTGCTGAATGGGTGATGAAATTAAAGTTTTGAGTTTTTAGAAAAGGGTACTGAAAAACTTGCACACTGAAGATCTTGGAAATAGAGAGCACTTTTTACTGGCATTGTATTAAAATAAAGCTTTCTCTAACAAAGTTCTGTAATCGTCAATCCTTAACCAAATATTTGAGTTTGGGGTGGGAGGAGTTTTCACAGATCATTTTTTTTATAGCATTTAAGTATTGTGAATGTAGAATGTTTCTGACGACTCAAAAAAAATATTAAATCTTATTTTTAGTTTTAATTTATCACAAACAAAAGTGTGGATTTGGTGATTTTACTGTTATTCTGAAATCACTGGCTAAGTGTAATTTAGTTCGTGAACGAATCATAAAAGTGTGTTAATATTACGTATGGGCGTTATTGAAACCTTTTATTATTACTTTAGAATGTTACAGTCTTTTTCTATAGCTTTGTAAAAGTCGTTTATGATGTAACTATGAAAGTGCCACTGAATGAATCCGTTTGTGAATAAAATGAATGGTTGATTCAAAAGAGTCGAGTCACTGAGGTGATTCAAAATCACCACCACTACGCTGTAATGTCTGGTGACGGACGCGGTGTCACTCTTTCGCAGGGATTACGGTAAGTAAACACTGACGTAGAGACACACCTTCACTCACGCGCTTGGCGCTAGTTGCCATGGAAGGTCATCAAGTGCAAAACCGGCGGAGGCAGGCAACAGCACCCTGCGCAAAGATATTAAACCTACCGGCAGGGCCGGTGGATACGGAATGAAATAAGGACTCCTGAGGTTCAAGAGACAACGATTAGGAAACCGTAAGGTCTCGCGCTTTACGTATCTCGTTAATAGTCATGGTGCTTTAATGTGTTTTTTAATCTATTCATTCTATAATGCAATACACCATCAGTGACTGATTGCTGACAAACCCTCAGCACAGGCTACTATCCTCAGCATCCTCTTCTCTGATATGAGGTAGCGCGACATATTTGTTACTGCGCTGCGGGTGATTAAGATAAACGACGATTTGGCAAGAATAGAAGCTGCATTGTCACTGAGTAGAGCATGTTGTTTGGAGATGATGTTTTAATTGTCGTTAGTTATTTGCTATAAACCAATAACGTTGTTTCCAGTGACATGGGCTGTATTTTGTCTTCATTTGGCCTCTTTCTCCCTGCAGGTGCACTGTGTTTTTACAGCAGGAAGAGTGAGAGAGTGATTAAGTCTGTCAGATTCAGTATGTCTGCATGGGTGCAGCAGGAGGCTGGTCTAACCAGTTCTGCTGAAGCCAAGAAATCCGAGCCCAGAGGCCAGGAGAAGAAATGCTGTAAGTACACACATTTTCACATCCCACAGATCAAGAAGCTGTTAGGTATTCCTATTTAAACCAGCCTTGGGTGGTCAGCTGGTTATGTTGGTCTGTTTTCATGGATATTAGAGAGATTTGAGGTATTTTTCTGCTGATGAGAATGTTTCCCACATAACAGTTTTATCCCTGACCCAGTGAATTTTAACGACGACCCTGAGTCATATCACATTTGCCCTTCTTATAGTGTCAGCTGTCACCGAGACTGCTACACAGAAGTTCACTGTCAGTCTAGATTAGAAATAAACCTACAGCGCTTCCCTTTATTTAGATATGCATTGTCTGGTATGCTGGTTTCAAATTACAGATTAAGGTAAAGGCACATTAGTTTAGGGTTTATACTAGGTGTTTTTTTTTTTGTCATTATCAAATTGCTCACCTGAGGCATTGTTTTCTTAATACGTAATATTTTTATTATTTAAAAAAAAAAAAAAAATGTCCAGGGATTTCATTTGCATGTTGCATGTGACAGTTTTTGTGTGGCAAAAGTAATTTTATGTACTTATTAAAACACATTCATAGATATTGGAAGAATAACTAAATAGATACCATACCTTTTTATAAATAGTCTAGAAAGAAATGCAGTGCTTAAATTAAATTAAACTGGTCACTATGTTCTAGACCACTGTTAAATTTTTTTTAAAAGAACGAAAACATTTTTTTTAAAAGAACAAAAAAAATATATACATTTTTATTCATAAAGGACAAAAAATTATCAAAATGTTACAATATATTATATTTAAAATAATTGCTTTTCTTTTGATCTTTATATTCATCAAAGAATCCTGAAAAAAAAAAAACTGTCACTATTTTCACAAAAACAATATTAAACACCACAACTTTGGATTTTCAACAAATGTTTTATGCGATATTCCAGTTTTGCGCACAAGTTAAATTCACATCTTTGGATGGAAACATAGCTAATGATAAAAAATGCTTCTTGAGCACCAAACTAGATATTAGAATGATTTCCGAAGGATCATGTGACACTGAAGACTGGAGTAATAGCTAAGAGTTTGCCTCAGTGTAAGCAAGGTATCAACAGTCTCAGAGTTGCAGGTCCTATTTTGTAGTCCGTTTGTTGAAAGTACCATAAACCACAAGTATCTGTTGATGTCCCATATGTGAAATTTACATTTGGCAGATTATAATTGTTAGTACTATAGATTGTAACTTCCTCCAGCTCATGTTGTGCTGTTGATACCGTCTGTCTGTTTTTCTGTGTCTGTCTGACCACAGCATGGGCGTCTTACATGACAAACTCCCCCACCGTGATTGTCATGATCGGCCTCCCTGCCAGAGGCAAGACGTACATGTCAAAGAAACTCACACGCTACCTCAACTGGATAGGAGTTCCAACAAAGGGTGAGTGGGCAGTTGAATTTAGACCGTTGCATCATATCAAATGACACTCACTATAAATAGCACGTGTCTTCAATTTTAAATGCTTCATTTAGCTCTCAGCTGACCATTTTGACATTATGGTCTATCAAGAGGCTAAATTTGAACTTGCATTATTTAAATGTGTAGGTAACCAACACATTGAAACTTCAACTCTCTTCAGTATATCATGACCCACAATGCAAGTGTTTAATCACTGTAACTGTAGTCAGAGGTTCCTTACACACTGGGAATTGAACTGTTCCATCTTTACTTGCAGAGTGATGTCACCTTGATGCATTACACTGGTGCTAAAACTGACAAAGTATGTGAAGAATAAACATAATTTCTTTTTTTTCGGTTTATCATGCAGTGTTTAACCTGGGGGTGTACCGGAGGGAAGCAGTTAAAGCCTACAAGTCTTATGACTTCTTCAGACATGACAATGAGGAAGCCATGAAGATACGAAAGTAGGATTATATCTTTGTTGGATTTAATGAGATAGTTTTGTCATCATGACTTACCCTTATGTCTTTCCAAACCTTATGGCATTCTTTCTTCCAAGGAACATGAAAGGAGATGTTTTGCAGAATGTCCAAGCTGCTCACTTTGTCCTGTGTAGAAAAGATCAGTTTAGATACTGTATACAGTATCTAAATACTATATATTCAGAATATATAGTATACTATATATACTGTATATATAGAATATATACTATACTATATACTATACTGATACTGTATACAGTTTAGATATATATGTATATATATATATATATTTGATTTGTATTTATCTGTATTTTTACGTTCTACTGTTAGTGTTTAGTGTTATCTGTATGCACCAAGGGTCTGAGAGTAACGCAATTTCAATTCTCTGTATGTATGTACGGTACATGTGGCAGAATTGACAATAAAGCAGACTTTGACCTTTTTTTTTTTTTTACTGTATTTTTACAATGTTAATAATGATTAACATTGTAATCATTGTAATCAAGCCAGTTAGACCAAAAGATATTTCAACACATTTCCTGAAGGTTACATTAATGCACACTTCTAACAGGACAGTTCATGTTTTTCCTGTGAACTGAATTTATTTGAATTAGGTACATGTCTATTGTTGCATTTTTCATTTTCACAAATAGACTGTGTGCCTTGGTGGCCCTGGAAGATGTAAAGACCTACCTTAATGAGGAAGGTGGACAAATAGCTGTAAGGATTTACCTTTTCACTGTTCACTTCAATTATTTACTTAAATTTAATGGGGTGTGTAGTGTTTAAGAATATTGATAAGATTCAAGACTTCCTTCTTTATATGTGATATAATCTGTTTTTGTCCCTTTAAGGTATTTGATGCCACAAACACAACCCGGGAGAGGCGGGATCTTATATTAGATTTTGTACAGGAGAATGCATACAAGGTATAACTTCCATAAGATGAGTTATCTTTTTGTAGAAGTGATGTGTGGTCATCATTTTCCTATTTCTGTGTGTTTACTTTTACAGGTGTTTTTTGTGGAGTCGGTATGTGATGATCCAGAGGTTATTGCAGCTAACATCCTGGTATGTTGTGATGTTTGGTTTGCATTTCCTTTAAACTAATGGTATAATAAAGTACAGCAACATACCAGTATAGGTTTTTATAGTCTTCTCAACAGTTGTCTCCTATGTGCTCTTATATCTTCAGGAGGTCAAGGTTTCAAGTCCAGATTATCCAGAGACACACAGAGAGCGAGTCATGGATGATTTCCTGAAACGCATAGAATGTTATAAAGTCACTTACCAGCCACTAGATCCTGATGAATATGACAAGTAAGAAAGTTTAAAAAATAGACACATGATCTGAATGTACATATGTTTTGTAAGCAAATGACCACATGACCATTTCTCTCCCTCTCTCTGACCCTTATAAACAAGCAGAAGATGCTACTTTTAAGACATTTATATGTAAATGTTGATTCACTGTGATCTGTTGCACAAAAGATATGGGACAAATTTCACATCAAAATGTAATTGTCTATGGTGTTTCATGGCTTAGCAGGCACCACTAATACAGAAAGCTTTCCTAATCATAGCATTCACTTATTTTTCCCAGAGATTTGTCCTTCATTAAGGTGATGAATGTGGGTCGTCGGTTTCTGGTGAACCGCGTTCAGGACTACATCCAGAGCAAGATCGTCTACTACCTCATGAACATCCATGTGCACTCGCACTCCATCTACCTTTGCAGGCACGCAGAGAGCGAACACAACGTCCAGGGCCGCATTGGAGGAGATTCTGAACTCTCCACACGAGGGAGACAGGTCTGGACTCATTTAGTGCTGCCTTTATAGCGTTTATTCATCACAAGATGCTTGACTTTTTCTTTCTCTTGCGAGTAGTTTGCAAGCGCCCTGCGTGTGTTCATTGAGGAGCATAAGCTGTCTGACTTGAAGGTTTGGACCAGCCAGTTAAGGAGAACCATCCAGACGGCTGAAGAGCTGGGAGTTCCGTATGAACAGTGGAAAATCCTCAATGAGATAGATGCTGTTAGTATGCCGAGATCCCATCATAGATTACATGCAGTTTATATGTATTATATGTACATTCATCAGAGTATATTGCTCTGACACAGGGTGTATGTGAAGAGATGACCTACGAAATGATCCAGAACACATTCCCAGAAGAGTTTGCTTTAAGGGATCAGGATAAATATCACTACAGATACCCAGGAGGAGAGGTACCGCACGTCATGAACGTATCACTTTGTTGCAGTTCTTCGGAGTATGTCCCTTCTCACTCTCTATAGTTGTGTAGGTTGTTTGGTTTTTGTTGGTTTCTGGTCTAAATATTTTAAAAGGCTCTCTTTTCTCGCAGTCGTATCAGGACCTTGTTCAGCGACTAGAGCCTGTGATTATGGAGCTTGAGAGACAAGGCAATGTACTAGTCATCTGCCACCAGGCAGTTATGCGCTGCCTACTAGCCTATTTCTTGGACAAGAGTGGAGGCAAGATGCATTTTCACTTATGAAAAGTACAAACTTTTTTTTTTTCCTGCTGACCATGATATTTATTTATTTATTTATTTTTTCACCCTTTCTGATATTTTCAATGGCCTCACCACAGAAAATGAATAAATAAATAAATTAATAAATAATGTGAAAAAAAGTACAAAAATGTCATCAATTGTCACTTTTGATCAATTTAATGCATCATTACTGAATAAAAGTAGTAATTATAAATTATATATATTATAATATTATAAAATACATTATATATTTAGCAATGTATTTTCATGTAGTATTGTTTCTTTAATATTCTTCGATTTATTAAAAAAATAAAATAAAACAAATCGATTGCTTTGTAATTTTTTTTCACCCATTCTAGCTAATTGTTCTCATAAAAAGACCTCATCTATATCAGTCAGCTATACTCATAACTGAGCAGAATATGCAACAATAATGATCAATACATCACAGAAATGTTTAAGTAAGACTGTCAATTGAAACGGGTTTTTATTTGTTTTTATTTGTTATCTTTTCTCTCATAGATGATCTGCCCTATTTGAAATGTCCCCTTCATACTGTCATGAAGCTCACTCCTGTTGCTTATGGTATGTTGGACAGTTGTTTCCTCACTTTTGTTTATCGCCAAACTTCTGCTCACAGATCATTCTGGTTCATGTTTTAGGCTGCAAAGTGGAGATGTTTTATCTGAATGTGGAGGCAGTGAATACACATCGGGACCGACCGCTGGTGAGTCCACATCTGTCTCTGTGGTGTTCTCTCTTGCAGTATGAAATATTAATGGAGAACATTAAATATTCATTTTAAAATAATTGGTGCCACATTTATCTCTTAGATTTGTCTCTTTTTTCAGTAATGTTTTTGAAAGCATGCTATGTTTTCCTTTTGGTATCTTATAGGTTTTATTTTGATCTGAAATTGCAATTTCATCACTGCATGTTGGTGTCTGTGATGCTTGTCGTTTTTTCTCAGAGAACCCCCTGGTTAAAGCTGCTTTTTGGGTTCAGTACAACTTAAGCTCTATCACCAGCATTTGTAACATGCTGTCAGTTACCACAGAAAATAATTTTGACTCTAACCTTACTAATAAAATAGAATAAAAAAGTACATTTTCTTACAATGGGGACACTGCATAATGTTACATGCACACTATACTTGACACTATATACTTATCCAATATACACTATACACTTGACTATACAGGTGCATCTCAATAAATTAGAATGTTGTAGAAAAGTTCATTTATTTCAGTAATTCAACTCAAATTGTGAAACTCGTGTATTAAATAAATTCAATGCACACAGACTGAAGTAGTTTAAGTCTTTGGTTCTTTTAATTGTGATGATTTAGGCTCACAGTTAACAAAAACCCACCAATTCACTATCTCAACAAATTAGAATACTTCATAAGACCAATAAAAAAACCATTATTAGTGAATTGTTGGCCTTCTGGAAAGTATGTTAATTTACTGTATATGTACTCAATACTTGGTAGGGGCTCCTTTTGCTTTAATTACTGCCTCAATTCGGCGTGGCATGGAGGTGATCAGTTTGTGGCACTGCTGAGGTGGTATGGAAGCCCAGGTTTCTTTGACAGTGGCCTTCAGCTCATCTACATTTTTTGGTCTCTTGTTACTCATTTTCCTCTTGACAATACCCCATAGATTCTCTATGGGGTTCAGGTCTGGTGAGTTTGCTGGCCAGTCAAGCACACCAACACCATGGTCATTTAACCAACTTTTGGTGCTTTTGGCAGTGTGGGCAGGTGCCAAATCCTGCTGGAAAATGAAATCAGCATGTTTAAAAAGCTGGTCAGCAGAAGGAAGCATGAAGTGCTCCAAAATTTCTTGGTAAACGGGTGCAGTGACGTTGGTTTTCAAAAAACACAATGGACCAACACCAGCAGATGACATTGCACCCCAAATCATCACAGACTGTGGAAACTTAACACTGGACTTCATGCAACTTGGGCTATGAGCTTCTCCACCCTTCCTCCAGACTCTAGAGCCCCGTTCGCACTACAAGCGACACTCAGCGACAAAGCGACACGATCCCATTCATTTCAATGGAGAGCTGGCGATTTCCGGCGACACGAGCGACAGCGAGCGATAGCGACCGTTGGCGACCGGATGGGGCGTGTCCAGCGACGTGACAAAGTTCAGAATCCTTCAACTTTATGCAAATGAAGAGCGACAGCCAATAGGAAAGAAGACGGTTGAACTCACGTGATCGTTCTCCTCTCAGCAGTAGATAAACATACGCAATGGAAAAAAGTAGGCTCTGTTTCTCATTCATTTTTGTTTGTTTGTCCGTATTTAATTTATATTCATATCATATTTAGTCTTTTGCCTCCAAAATGTTTGTATTTAGCGGCAAGAAACCTGATTCGCTGTCTAGGCAAAAAGTAGTGAGAAACGCCCACTAGCGACCTCATCGCCAGCCCCTGGCGACATGCAGCGACAAAGTCGTTGCTAGTGTGAATGCAGCTTAGGACCTTGGTTTCCAAATGAAATTCAAAACTTGCTCTCATCTGGAAAGAGGACTTTGGACCACTGGGCAACAGTCCAGTTCTTCTTCTCCTTAGCCCAGGTAAGACGCCTCTGATGTTGTCTATGGTTCAGGAGTGGCATAACAAGAGGAATACGACAACTTTAGCCAAATCCCTTGACACGTCTGTGTGTGGTGGCTCTTGATGTCTTGACCCCAGCCTCAGTCCATTCCTTGTGAAGTTCACCCAAATTCTTGAATCGATTTTGCTTGACAATCCTCATAAGGCTGCGGTTCTCTCACTTGGTTGTGCATCTTTTTCTTCCTCACTTTTTCCTTCCACTCAACTTTCTGTTAACATGCTTGGATACAGCACTCTGTGAACAGCCAGCTTCTTTGGCAATGAATGTTTGTGGCTTACCCTCCTTGTGAAGGGTGTCAATGATTGTCTTCTGGACAACTGTCAGATCAGCAGTCTTCCCCATGATTGTGTAGCCTAGTGAACCAAACTGAGAGACCATTTTGAAGGCTCAGGAAACCTTTGCATGTGTTTTGAGTTGATTAGCTGATTGGCATGTCACCATATTCTAATTTGTTGAGATAGTGAATTGGTGGGTTTTTGTTAAATGTGAGCCTAAATCATCACAATTAAAAGAACCAAAGACTTAAACTACTTCAGTCTGTGTGCATTGAATTTATTTAATACACGAGTTTCACAATTTGAGTTGAATTACTGAAATAAATGAACTTTTCCACAACATTCTAATTTATTGAGATGCACCTGTATACACTATACACTAGCTTCATAGAATCACTTTCTTCAATACTGCAAATCTGGAAAGACAGTAACTTTCACATTTGGTTATCAGGGATAACAGAAAGGGATAACATCAAGAAAAACTCAGAATCAGAATGTGTAACCAGAAATTCTTCCACTTGGAACAATAGTTTCACCTCTACTGACAATTTAGGCAACTTTGCAGCTCAAATAACATGTTTGTACAGACAAACTGATGTTAGTGCTTTAACAACAATACAAGCTGCACATCTGTGCCTTTAAACTTTCCAGTATGACTTGCCCAATAGAGTGGGGGAACTATGATGTCAGAACCCGGAAGAGTAATTCATTGCGGGTTCCTTCGAGATATTCCTATGGGGTTTTATAATGGGGTTTTTCAATTTATGAGTAAAATAACGCCTGTGGTAAACACAACTTGACGATACTTTTACGTTTTGTTCTACAATGTAAACTGCACCCACTCACAGCCCAAACGTTCTTATCTAGTTACTTATTAAAAACATACGTTTTCAAAGATGAACATAACTGCTTCAAATTTTTAGTTTTGGGTATGGATGTGTGTAATTTACGTTGTAGAACAAAACGTAAAAGTATCGTCAAGTTGTGTTTACCACAGGCTTTATTTTACTCATAAATTGAAAAACCCCATTATAAAACCCCATAGGAAAATCTCGAAGGAACCCGCGGCGAATTAATCTTCCGGGTTCTGACGTCATAGTTCCCCCACTCTATAGACTTCCATTCTAAGCAGCGCCGTTATTGGTACCTAAAACATATATTAGATATATAAACATATATTAACTATTATAAAGCATAGCAAAATTACTCAAACTAAAATCAAATTGTAAACTGAAAATATTCAAATAAAAAAAGCTAATTCAAATATTAGTGGTACTATAATAGCATATAAATATTACTAAAATAACACTGATTCTAAGTGCATTGCTGTAAATGTAATTGTGGTTCTTTTTAACTCAATGACGGGTCAAACGTTTTGTCTGGTAACAGCTTAACTTGTTAACCAATAACAATGCTTTAAGCCAAGTTCTCTGTAGTTTAATCAAACTGTCAGTCAAAAGGTTTGATTAAACATAAATCTTCTTCCTCTTGTGCTTATTCACCTCATCAGAGTGAGATTCAGCGCTCCCCTCTATATGTTGTTGACTGCGAATAATATTTGTACATTTGTGAAATACAGGTTTGTGTGTTAATTATAGCTATGATGTGCCAGCAGCCTGTGTTGTATTGTAACTGTGGGTTTGTGTTGTGAGTTATGCTTATTCATGAGTTGAACGCTCCATTGAACGACATTGTGTTTTAGTGATGTGTGTTTCATCACTGCATTGATACATTTGATGTTTTGTAATGTTAACCTGGAGTGATTTATTATACTTTTTAGTCTGTATATGGATAAATGTGGATTATCTTTGGGAATACTGGCAGCTAACATGTTTGTTGGAGACTGAAGTGTCTTGTTTGCTATTGAGATGTGTGCTAAAGGTCTTTAAAGATGAGCTATGTGTGTAGGGCAGGCAGTCTCTCTTTTAACCCACCCAGTCTCTCCCATCTCAAACCAGGGGAAAGTCAGAAGAGACTCCGCCCCTCTGCTAAGGCGGAATAGTTATACCCCCCTCTCCAGTCATGACCAGGTTAAGCGGCCCCGCCTGTACAGCGCTGGCAACAGGCCCTGGCTGACCCTCACCCCCACCACCCTGCACATCCCCGACTCGCCAGACGGGGTGCTGCTGCTTCAGCAAAGCCAAGTTAGTTTTGACCCAGTGATGTCCTGACACTAACCCACCCTCACCCTGGTGTTCTGAATCACCCCTGATTGTCACACCCAGCACTGATTGTGCTAACTGCATGAGTGATTTCAGTTTGGCAGTCTCATTCTTTTTTTTTTGGTGCATGTTCTTTGCTAACTCTTTGTTCAGGTTGGGATTCTTTTTTGCTCACCACAGATCATACAATAATCATAACTTACCAGCTAACGGTTACTGGCTAACTAATTGGCATTATCTTACTTACCTTTATAACAACAACAACTAATTGTTTTCCTTCTCTTTTAGACTTTTTGAATTATTTTTTTTCTATAATACCAGATCAAAATCAGTGAATTATTTTCTCGTTGCCAGTTTGTTTCATGTGCAACCCAAAATTAAAATTTTGTCATAATTTACTCAACCTCATAGTTGTTTCAAAGTTGCATGATGTACTTCCTTGCATGGAAAAACATATCTGCTCCTTTCCATACAATGAAAGTGAATGGTGGCCAAAAATGGTTAGTAAAATTTGGAATAGTTCACCCAATGAACTTGAAAATTTGCTTATCCAAGATGTAGATGAGTTTGTTTCTTCATCAGAACAGATTTGGTGAATTTTAGCATTACATCACTTGCTCACCAATGGATCCTTTGCAGTGAATGGGTGCCGTCAACATGAGTTTAAACAGCTGATAAAAACATCACAATAATCTACACGACTCCAGCCTATCAATTAATGTTGTGTGAAACAAAAAGCTGCATGTTTTCATGAACAAATCCATCAAGATTTTTTTGACTTCCAGCTAAAATACAAGTCCTGTATCAATAATATTGCATTCTCTTGTTTGCACCAATAGCCTCGTGGTTAATGTGCCGATATATAGTCGCGATCCTTTGCCGATCCCGGCCCCCTTTCTCCACCCAATGCTTTCCTGTCTGCTCTCTACTGTCCTACTGTACTGTCAAAGAAAGGCCAAAAAAGCCCATAAATATAACTTAAATCCACTTAGAAAGTTGTGTTGTCTGAATCAAGAGAGAAATATGCACCGATCAAGCTGACTCTGGTCACCATTAGCTTTCATTGTATAGAAACTAGCGACATATCTACTTTTGTGTTCTGCAGAAGAACAAAAGTCATATGGTTTGGAATGACATGAGGGTGAGTAAATGATGACAGAATCTTCAAATTTTTGGGGTAAATGTATTCAAAGTGATGTGCTTCAGTAATGTTCATGTTTTACTCTGAAAATGCCAATTTGTCTTTGGGCCTCAGTTCTCTTCTCCATATTTGTCTCTCCTCTTTCTTCCTCCCCTCCCCTTCATCCTCCACTCTTTATTTTCACAGTCTCGTGTGGTTGGCAGTCATCTGTGAGTATCCCATGAATCCCATGCTGTTGTGATTGTTTGATGATTTTCGATTGTCTTGCGTTTACGTTGGAGGTTTAAATCACATGTTTTTATGTGTAGATTGTGGCTTGATTGTGATGAGTGACCAAATTATGCAAATGCTCTAAAGCAGAACTCTGTAGACGCAAGTTTTCCAGTTGTCATAGGGTTGTGACATTATATCTTTGCAGCGGTCTAGATAGTTTCTGAAGGAAGCATTCTGGTACTTAAAGATCCTAATACTCTCCTTATGTTGAAGTTTAACTTTACCTTGATCTTTTTTTTTTTTCTGAGGACTCCTTGTGTGAAGGAATCAACTTTGACTACCCAGACGAAGCTAATGACTGTTTCCGCTTCTGAATGAAATGGGTGAATTTCCAAAATCCTGCATGAAAATGAAACTTTGCTTTTAAATTCTCCCACTCCCCACCTTCTGCTTGCTTTTTCGGTGATGGAACTACATTTCCCATCAGCCCCTTGCATGACAAATCACCACTGCTGTGACTACAATGAATCCTATAATTTATCATCAAGAGATATATATTTATGACTTAAATATTCTCAGTTATTTTAAGTGATGATGCCTTATTGAAGACTGATCAAAGGAGATCCTCTCCATGAACTGAATGTGATCTGTTATAATTTGGACACGATGTGGCTTGTGCAAATGATGATAACCTCAGTACAGAGTTTGTGTTGCAATACAGTGTTGTTTGCAACAATGCATTTTCACAATCATAACTATTACAACACAGACTGTAGTCAGTCATCAGAATGAAGAAAAGCTTCTTTCAGGGAATCAGTGGGACAGAGATTAGAGGATCGGTTTATATATTATAACAAGTAAGTTTGTGCACCTTCTGGCTTCAAAGGAATGCACTTAATGAGAGATTTTTAATGACAATGACATTTTTTTTTTTTTGTCTTGCACATTTTCTTAATAAATAAAAGAATGAGTCCTATGGGATATTGTACAAAGTTCAAGCTTGTGATGTAATATTTTTATAGAAATGTATTTGTGTGCCACATCAGGACAAAATGACAAGGATTTGTAGGTTGCCGTATTTAAATGATGTATATTTTATTGGTCAGGTCACTGCTGGAGATGCTACAAATATAATTGTTTTATTAAGGTTGTGAATGTAGTCTGTGCTCTTTAAGCAAGAAATGTTTTCTCTGGTTATGTGTTTGTTGAAAAAATGTAATCATGTTTTGCCTCACTACTTAATTTTAAATGAAGGTGTGACATTCATTTTTAAAAGTGCAAATATTCCAAGTACTCTCTGACTTAAATGCTGCATGCATAAAACTAAATTATAAATAAATAAGCAAAATGCTGCAGACTTGTGCTTCCGTGATCAGTGTCCAGGACATGAACCTCATCAGCACTTTCAGCATCAGCATCATTCAGTCCTGCTGCATAAAACGAAGTTTTCACCACAATCAAAGCTACATTTGAGATATCCAAGCATGCATTGCCTTTAAGTAGTGACTAGTGTGATGGCACAGTACATACTGCACACAATCTGACTTTGAACTGACAGCAATGCCACAGAATAGAAAATATATGATTCATTATCAGACCTTGGAAAACTGTCTGCAATGTTTTGCAATATTGCTTTCTCCAAATACAATTAAACATCTGTTATGTCAGACTCACATTAATGTGTCATTTTTATTCTGTCAAAATGCTTTCATATATGTGGTTAATAGGTGTAACAGCATTACGGCCACCAGATGGCGTCAAAAGACTTATTTGGAGCAACAGACGACCAATGAAGTCTCTTGTTGCAATAACAAAGAGTCGTTTTTGTCACGGGTTTGTTACATTATATGCAAGCAATGAGATACTAGAGACTGGTAGATTTTGGTAGCAAAACCCCCAAAAAACGTTATTACTTACACCACATAAAATATTTAGAACACAGATTTACACTAAAATGCTATAATATGAGACCAATAATTGACACCAGTCCACTAGAAGATAAAAAACCACAAACATTGCTACGCAAAAATAAATAACAATATGAACAAATGATGACGAACACTGTATTGACTAGTCAGTAGGCTACTAAGAATTTTGGGTAAACTATTCTTATTATAGTTCCATTATACTCAAGTAGCCTAGTAGTAAATTAACTCGTTTATTATGATAACAGCTTGAAATATTCTGCAAGATTTATACTAAAACAAATGTATCACAACTAAAGTCTTATCAGTGTCCTAAATAACATTTGCCAGTAATATCCAGCCTGGCCACAGCACTTCCTCTTTATTGTATTATAATAGTGTGACTGACAGAAATGAATGGCTGCACCTGGAACACACCCACACTGCCCTCTTGGTGTTACATAACCCTGATGGAGATAGAGGAGAACCACAAGAGAAGTATTAACCTCTGAGTCACTGCAGGTGGAGGACGATATATGCTCTGATATCTAAAACTGCAATGTTTACAATATACATGGGTGCAAAACAGGATTTCAATGCTAAATGTATTATCTTTTTGAATGTGGAGCAACAAATGAAAGTGTTCAAAATGAAAGTGTCGACTTTTCACAGATCAGCAAGAGATGAAAAGTGCAGGTGATTGTTGTAAGAGCATGTTAAAGAGCTCTTGAAAACGTTTTGAGGTTTCACCTCGGCACAAGTGTTCCAGCCTGACCACAATACCACGGTTGACCTATGTAGGGATGATTACATAGATCAACTTTCTGTTATTAATTTTTCCCCTCTTTCCCTCCAATTACTCTTTCTCTGATTTCCTTCTGATTTGTTTTCCCATCACTTAGTAATGCTGCTGTTGTCTTTTGAGTTTGTGGTTGGTGCAGACAGGTAATTCGGCCTCTCTTTCTCGAGGAGCACACTGGAATGTTTTGTTGGTCTTTTGTGCATAGTAGGTCTCTCACTGTCTCAACTACCCACTGAGATCCTAGCAGGACTGGTTTTGCTCAATGTGTCTATTAGATGAATGTGATATAAAACTAATATTATTATATCAATACCGCTTGTGCAGATTACATTGGCTCACAGTGAAGCTAATATCAAATTCCTACTAATGCATCTATGGAGTGATATTGTTAGTGAAAATATTTAATATTATTGATCAAAATATTTCCAAAATGAGGCGTTTAAGTTTTAAATCAATAGTATTAAATGTACGCGGATCGGCACACATGATTCACGGATTAGTTGCAGAAGTTTAACCATTATAGTTTATCACTTGCACCTGATTCTTTGCCAATTTAAACATTCAAGCTATATTAACCAATCAAACGCAAGAAGAGATGAAAGAGATTCAGTAGGTGACTCACATGTTGTTATCTATGTGAGCACGCAAAGTGCAAACTAAAGCCAGGAAGCTCAAAAACTTAAACAAGGACGCGTTGTTTGCATATTGTTTACGAATAGAATATGTGTAGTTTATACGTTGTTTACGCTGTGATTTTTTTCATGTGTAAACAATGCGTAAATAACACGTACTCTACACGTAAACAAAGCATCCTCATCATGTTGTTTAACGTTACATGTTAAAGTGCCCCTATTATGGGTAATGAAAGGTTCATATTTTGGTTTTGGGAGTCCCCATCAACAGGTTAACATGCATGCAAGGTCAAAAAACACTTTCACTGTACTACTAGGCATCTTTGGTTTTCTCTTGTGTAATTTGGATGGTAAATGTGTGCCTTTTTATCATTTGAGTCACTTATCAAAAGTTGCCAAATACATTTTAAAAATAGCTAAATTTGTTGCTAGGTGCTTTTGGAAGAAAAAGTTGCTAGGGTAGTCTGTAAAGTTGCTAAATTTAGCAACAAAATTGCTAAGTTGGCAACACTGCGTGCACGTGCAGAATGATCCCAGTGTTGGCTGGATTTGTTTTTATTAGTTTAGTCAACATTTAGCATTCTGAATGTTGACTGGATTTGAAAATAACCATTCATTTAATGTTTTTAATATATATTTGTGCAGACTTAATATAATATGTCTTCTCAACTAAGCCCAAGCAATAAAATTAGTTCAACTTAAATATTTTTGCCCTTCCGACATTTTGTTAATTTAATTTTTTACAGTGCACAGGATTTCCGGGAGACGTGTGTGTCGCGTTCTTTAACGTTCCGCCTGGAAACAAAGATGCCGTGACGCCAAACCCCCTCACGAAAGAAGAAAGCCGTCGTGTTTACAAATGTGACGACGAGCGCTTATCAGGATCAACACGCTGGATTTTCAAAAGTATGTGAAATATTTAAAGTTCGCGGCAGAGAATCTTTAAAATAAGTCTGAGAGTTTTACACACTGTTATTGTGGCGACATTTCCACGCACCAAAACGTGACGCTGAACGAAACGAACTGTGATTGGTTGTTTGTCTTGTTGGTCAAGCGGCCTCATTGGCGGGCCTTGGCCAATGAAAGCTGCCATGGATTCCAGACCTTCAGCCGTCAGTCTAAAGGTCTGGTTATGCGAGACTAGGATTCGTTTTAAAAACGACTCGTTTCAATGATTCAGAGTCGACTCTTTCTTTTAAGAAACTTTATACACGGTGCATTTTCAGATTTAAAACTTTGCAGGATGTTTTCTTTCACTTAGAGCTGTGTTATACACTGCATGAAAGGTTATTTTCAAAAATCCATAATAGGGGCACTTTAAAATATGCACGTTTTTGAGCTTTCTGGCTTTCCATAGCAAACGCGGCGCTTTTGTGACAGCACATAAACACAGAAATCGTTTTCTTTCGCGTCTCCTTGCGCTTGAACCGACTGACCCAAAAATGTATTTGATTCGTGACTCAAAACCCATCCAACTCTGTTGCATACCTACTTATGACTTGTTATTTGAAGGAAAAATATAAAATCACAGATGTTTTTGATCATGTTTCCGCTGAAGTTCAGCCAATGCTTTTGTCAAAAAAATTGCTTTTTTATTCAGGCTAGTTAAATTCAAAATCTGAGAGTGGCTGCCTGAAGGGCTACCAGGGATTTTTAAATTTTTACTAACCATGATAAATAGATTGCAGTGTAATTTAAAACCCTTGGCTTTAGTGTTGTATGATACTCAGTGACAAGTGAAACAGAATGATGTGTAAAGATCACACCTGTGTGTGTGCAGGCATACGTGTGTAATCGAGAACAGCAGGGAGTTGCAGTTTAGCACCGTAATGTGAGAGATTGAGGTCACCCAAAGCAGCGCTCACCTGTCCGAGAGCTTTCAGGGGAATTTGATATCCTTCACTCACAGTGTGTCAGGCAGAAAGGAAAAGAAAAGAAAGAGAAAGCAAGCAGGGTGGGAAAGAACCTGAATTGCCGCGACCCTCAGTGAAGTCGCTAATAATTATTATTATTTCGTGGCTCTCTAGAATTCTCTATTCTGATTGGTTAAATAAGCTTGTATGACTGTTTGTGACTCATTTGATTGATGTTTGTCTCCCACTGCACAAGTTTAAAGGAATAGTTGGCCCAAAAATAAAATGTGTTGAAAATGTACTCATTCTTAGGCCATCCAAGATGCAGATGAGTTTGTTTCTTCATCTGTACAGATTTGGAGAAATTTTGCATTACATCACTTTCTCACTAATGAATCATCTGCAGTGAAACAGCTGATAAAATCATCACAATAATCCATAAACTCATCTACATTTTGGATGGCCTGAGAGTGAGTACATTTTTAATTATGACTCTGTTATGGTTAATTCAGGTAATTTTAGATGCCTAACCATCATGCAAATAGACAAACCCAGCTGTCTCAGACCGCATCACGCTGAGATCAGGAGCCGTGTAGTTGCATCTGTGTGACTCAAGCAGTTGTGTGGCCAGTTTTTATGAGCTGTTTAATAGCAGCGAGCTGAACGAGGCCATTTAGTGCCGACTCAGTGCTGCAGTGTGAATAGGGTTTGGTTTGGTACTCTCGTAAAAACACCGTGTCCATTATTATGGGTAGAGAAAGGAGAGAAGGGTGAACATGGAAAAAGGAGGGCTCTACCTAAAGACGGGCTGTAAATCAGGGGTTCATTTATACCTTCTCTCTCACTCTCTCTTTCACTCACAAACACACAAAGATCATTTCAACCAGATTTTCCATCATTCTAGGGTTCGAATGTAGAACTACCTCTCTGTGAGGGCCATTTGGAAAAATAAACCAATGTAAAAACTAGTAAATTTTTATATACCAAAAAATAAACAAAAAGCAAATTCCAAGAAACATCTTGGATATTTTTGCATATTAATTTACTTAAATATTTAACTTTTTGTTTAAGTATTTCTTACATATTTAATGTTTTCCAAAAATCTACACTTTTAATAAAAATAAAAAACAACTCTTAATATGTTATAATATTATATTACATAAATATTATATAGGCTTTTACATTTATTTTAAATAAATGGTGTTCTTTGGAACTTTCTATTCATTAAAGAATCCTAAATTGTATCAATTTTAAAATGAATTCAAATAGAAAACATTTTAAATATTAACATTTCTGTTTTTAATGTATTTTTGATCAAATAAATACAGCTTTGATGAGCATAGGTGACTTCAAAAAATTAAAACAATATATATACATTAAAAAAACCTACCCCAAACAATTGAATGATACATAACTAATTCATAACATAATCTTTTTATAATATTTTTTATATTACCAAACTGACAACTTTAAACCCAATTTAATGACTTATAATGATAATTTAATTATATTTAATAAATAACTATTTGCCATTGGAGTAAATAAAAGCTCATATGAAATAAAATAATTAAATAAAAGATTAAAATAAATAATTTATTTACATGATATTTGCTCTCTTTTTTGCAGTGATAAGTATGTGGTGGATAAAATGCTTCACTCCATTATATTTCTTACTGATGCTGTATGAGCATGATGACTTCAGCAGTTCACCACAAATTCAAAAGGAAGACAGAAGAAGCCAGAGAGCGTCTGTAAAATAAACTACTGTCAAGGTTTAGAGCTCTCAGTGTATGAGCTATAGAGCAGGAGGGAGGGGATAAAGAGATCAACAGGTAAAACAGACCTCTCAACCACACGGGCATTCGTCATTACACCGCAGCTAACACGAGCCTTTGTGCGAGTGTTTTTGTAAACACAAGGATGCATTAAGGAAAATATATGGCTCCTCTCAGTCCAACAATTCCACCGATAATCATATTGTTTCTCTCACACAAACACAGATGTTCACGGGCTGGTTTGCGCAAGTCTTCATAATAATATTTATCTCGGTGTGTTTTGAGGACACTCGGCTCCAGTTACTTTGTCCTTCATCGCAAGAATCAATTAACCACTTGAAGGGGGCAACTTTAATTTAAATTAAACACAAGCAGCTATGCAAACAGTGGACAGCGGCGAGAGAGAGGAAGAGAGCGAGGGAGTCTCAGTCCTGTAGAGCCGCTGAGTCTAGACTCCAGATGTGCGGAGCGGCCCCTGAGGTCTTCAGTAAATATCAGCAGCACATGTCATCACAGTTACAGCACTACCAATCATGACTGCAGAAGAACAACAGGCGTATCACTTCTAGAGATCTCAGCAGCACAACATGCGATGGACTGGTGATCACACGCCAATGTCTCGTTTGTTTTGTACTGTAAAGACTCAAGTATCTTTTACAGTTTTGCCTTAAGACTCTGTGTGTATTGACAGGCATATACGGACAGCCATTTGTCAACTTGACAAGTTCATGCTGTCTTCCTCAAACAGAAACTAAATGACTTGTGGAAATCTGAGCAGTAACAGATTTGGAATCAGATTTTCTTACATTAAAAAAAAAATGTGAGTGGTATTTAGTACTAAAACAGTCTCCTCTATGATGCTAGTTTGTCGTGAATAGTCGCCTGGGTGTTTCTATGCGGGTTTTAGTATGTTGCTATGCAGTTGCTATGGTATTCTAGGCGATTTCAGCATGTTTCTGTGTGGTTGCTAGAATATTCTGTGATTTTTTTAGATAGTTGCTATCAGTGAGTGTTGCCAAGTCTGTGGTTTTCTTTTCCGCAGAATTGTGATATTTTTACACTTTTGCTGCGGGTTGTTTTTTAGTCCGCAGGTTACAGCGATTAACCAAAACCCTCCTGGAATGCATTTTCGATTGAGGGAAAACCAAAGAAAGTGCAAACCATGGGGAAAAATGTGATTGGTCTAGTTTTGGACCAGTTTTGATTAGCAATTGCATTGGTTTTGTTATGCACCTGGTCAGAGGTGTCATGCCCATTCAAAGTGAGGGGGCACGTGCACCCTCAGATTTTTGAGCCAAGTGGATTTTGAATACAGCTTCCAAAAGACAAAATATAGCCGATTAATATTTTCTATATTTAATACAATCACACCAGCGTGATTAGATCGTTCAGTGCTTCATATCATCAGCTGCTAAATTCAAATCTGTGTTCGCTGGCTGGCGAGATGCGTTTTTACAGCACTGCTCATTATAACCAATCACACATGATTCTGTTGAGCTTATGAATGCAAAGACCAATCACAGGCGTTCAGATGAGTCATCGCTCAAATGTGATGATTCTTCACTTGCTCGCTGACTGAATAACACTTTCTGGCGAATTCTGTCATCAGAAACAACAAAGTGCAAATGTGTGTACAAATATGTAAGTAAGATATTAATTTCCTAGTGTAAACAGCTTCAGTGATTTTAATGGGAGTTTTTGAGAGTGCTTGAACTCTAGACTGTCAGTACAAATGTTCTTTGATAATGTAAATGTTCTTTGCTCTCTTTCTGTACAATGAAAGTGTTATGATAAGTAGCCTAACTTACAATGTTTTTATTCACATTAACTTTCAGTGTTAAATTCACATTAAATATAAAGTCAGTCGTATTAAAAATATGTTGACACCCATAGTTAATAGATTACATTATTAGGTTACTTTGACCATCGCCCACTAGATCAACTAACATAATCTATAAAGGTGAGAATCAAGATATTTTATGATGTAGTTAATGCGATTGCGGATGTTTCAAATAAAAAGGAAAAACTAAAACATAAGTGCCGTTGTGGCTGCTGTGTGTCACATGACGACCCCCCCCCCTCCCCCTCCCCCTCCCCCTCCCCCTCCCCCTCTGATGCATATGGCAAACAAAATTGGAAACACTTCAGGTTTCGAAGTCGTCATTGGATTGGTTGAATTATACAGGATTTCCGGGAGACGTGTGTGTCACGTTCTTTAACGTTCTGCCTGGAAACAAAGGTACCGTGATGCCAAACTCCCTCAAGAAAAAGAAAGCCGTCGTGTTTACAACTGTGACGACGAGGGCTTATCAGGATCAACTAAACACTGGTTTTTCAAAAGTATGTGAAATATGTGAAGTTTGTGGCATAGAATCATCCAAGAGTTTTACACACCAGTTTGTTATTGTGGCGACACTTCCATGCCCCTAAACATGACGCGGCACAAAACGAAACATGATTGGTTGTTTTACCTGTCAGTCATATGGCCTCTTGGGCGGGCCTTGGCCATTAAAAGCAGCCACAGTTCCCAGACCTTCCACCATCAGTCTGAAGGTCTGGTTATGCGAGACTATGCACCTGGCAACCCTGTTTGCTATGGCATTATGGTGTGGTTTTTTTGGGTGTTTTGTGATTTATGTGTTTAGTGTGAAGATGGTTTTAACATGTTGCTGTGTTGTCAAGAAGTTAATATTGAGTGAGTTATATTTTAGACACAATATTGTCTGAGGGGGGGGGGGGGTTTAAACAAATAATTTGAGGCAGTGATCCATTCATAAAAACAGCCACTTGCTTCCTTTTTAAAAGCGATCAGCTGTTTTGAATGAATGAATGAATGAATGAAGCATTTATATAGCGCTTTATTGTGTATTGTTGTACACTCAAAACGCTTTACAATCATATGAGGGGGTCTCTCTTCAACCACCACCAGTGGTTTTGAACGAATTGTTTGAATGAATGATTCAGTGAATCACTCATTAGAAAAAGAGACTTACCACCACCTACTGGCAATTTTTGTGTCATATTTATTTAACCATGACAGGCCTAAACCAGCCAAGGTACAAGCATGAAAACACATTAGGCAAAATATTGCTTAATTATCGAAAAATCCCCCAAAATATTGAGATATATTTTTTCTTTTTCTTCTTTTTTTGTCAATATCGCAACCCTAATTAGCTTTGCATAATGTGTTATGGGTGGTTTTAGCATTTTAACTGTATTGCTATGTGGTTTCTTACAGGCAAATATCAAAAGTGTCCATTCCCAAAATCTTGGTAATATTGTGGTATGACTCAAGTCACTCCTTCAGTGTAAGACTATAGGGTTAATTTGTACATTTTATTGTCTGCCTGTTTTTTATTTTATTTTATTTTTTATCAGTATTACTTGTATTAACAAACAGAAATATGTTTGAAAGACATTAAAGGGCCACTTTTGTGTGAGGTAATATTCAATAACATGCCTTACTTTTTTTAGTATTCTCTAGCTGTGTTTGATTTGCAGACTATAGTAAGTACACACCTGACGCACACGGAAATGTGGCGTCCAATATTCGTTCGGTAAACAGGGCTGGAGGAGGAAATATTCAGCTGTTTAATCTATGAGACATGAGCAGTACATGAGTACTGTGTGTGAGTGATGTTTGAGCTGACCAGGGTGAGAATATGTACTGAGCAAACAGGAGTATGGGTCCCAAGTATTGTACCAATACAGTTGTGAGAGACAGCTGCTTCAGCTGCCTGGCTTTTGTTAGTCTGTGTGAACAGGTGAGCAACAATTCATTCCCCTGATACAATACGGAGTGCATGCTCACAAGAGAGAACAAATATGCAGCAAACACACACTAAAACAAGCGCAAGCTCATACACACTGCCTCGCTGTCTCTTTTCTAAAACACACACACATGCTGTGGAGATTTTGACATCTCTCGGATGTTTCCCAGGCCAAGCAACCTCACACAGAACAGTTCTCACCCCATTATTTAGGGTTATGCTTGAATTATGAGGAATTCTTCAGCTCTTTCTCTCCTCACCTGTTGCAATATGGGCCAGAATCGCAGTGGACAATAAAACATGAAAAAAGTACCATTGTATCATGAAGGTAACCAAGTTTGAATATTGAACACATATTTATCCACTACAATACTGTTTTGTAAGGGTAATACCATAGTACTGTATATTAACACAGTAATCATTCAAGTATTTGTAAGATTATGTGAGATTATTTAAATTCTTTAAACAATCAGTTTCTTTGAAAATTCGTTAATCCGCTACTATTGTGCTATTTTGGGGAGAGGATCGACTGCCTTCTACAGTAGGTACAGGCCTGCATGGTATTACAATGTTTTTGGACACAATATTAAGGCAATACCTTGGTTTCCTAGGCATGTAGTATGAAAATATCATAAGTATTTTTGGCATTTACCATGGTACTTCCAGAGTAACATGGTATTTTTTAACATACTTCAGAGTTTCATGTAAATACCACGATACTTGAATTATAGTTCCATGGAATATTTCAAAATTTCTAAGGCATGTAACATGGAAATATAATGTTTTAGGGCATTTACTATGGTAAAACCATGATATTCAATGAAAGTCTTTGTAGTATCATTGTACACAAAAAAGTACCATGGTACTACAACATTTTTCACAATATGTACCTCAGAGTACCATATCCGTAAATACCATGGTATATTTTAAAATGACATTGTATTGTCAATTGTTTTGTAAGGGTAATATCACGTTATAGCCATATTACTTTTACTTTTTTAAAGAAAATCAACAAATGAATTATGGTGTACAAAAATGATTTTGAGTCCCTGTTCACGGTGAGTGTGCATTTCGAAGTGTTATGATTCATAAAATAAAGAGAAACGAACTGGTCAAATTGGTCTCCTGAGGGTCATGGACTGCTTGAACAAATCATTACGCTTTCACACTTATTACACATTCATGACCGCGCTGATTCTTTTTGTCACTCTTTGGGGACGAGGGCTGGATACAGATGTGCAGGAATCTGTGAAGTCTTGACTATTTTTTCACCACTAGGGGGACTGAAACACTGTGACTGAGATGTAGCAGAGACAGTGAGACTTCAGTAATCCAACACAAGACAGAGCCAGAAACACCTCATTAGTGTGTGTGTGTGTGTGTGTGTGTGTGTGTGGGCCACAGATAAAGATGTTCAAAGGCTTATTGGATGTTATCTCATTCAAGCAACTTTTGTCCAGCCCTTGGACTCGTCTCTAACAAACCGTGCCTCAGGATGAGATCATAGATTAGCAGCTTGGACAGTCCGTCCACAAGTGCAAAACATCATACATCTGCTGTAATTTAGCAGACATGTGAAGTATACAATTCCCATATGCAGTCACGGAGAAGCATGCATGCATGTGTGGAGAATGCATTGTTGACTTAAACAACCGCTGCGCCTGCATGCATCTTAAATGAAAGTCCTGCATCACGCTCTAAGCATCTGCCTGTGTGCCAGCCTGGCTGCTTGGCAAAATATGAGCAATTTCCCTACAATGTGGTTACAATGAGCCAATAATCATTGCGAATGGCCCCCTCCCCACCCCCATGCCACAAACACTCCCATGCATTCAGTGTTGACACAGCTTCAGTGGGAATACCCACCCTTTATGCTTCCTCCTGCATGACCCCCCCCCCTTCAACGCACACACACACACACACACACACACATCAGAGGCCCAGCCATCAGGCCCCACACCTGGGCATGTTTGCAAAGGAAGAGGCCGGGGCGGGCGGCCCTCCATGCGCCTGTCGACTGGCTCCACAATGTCTGGCCAGCTGTGAGCCTGGCCTGCCCTGAGCCCTCACTGTGGGGGCTGAACACACAGCTGGGGAAGGCATGCTTCCCAAATAGAGAGAGAGGGAGAGAGAGGAAAGAAAAAAGGCAGGGAAGCAGAGGGAAGACAGAAAAAGAAAGCAAAGGAATGAGGACAGCGACAGCACTATATATCAGGATTCAGATGCAATAATGTATGCTTTTGTTCATAAACTGTAAATTTTGATCTAAAAACTTTTTTTGCTGCATAATTCTACACATTTATGTATTTAGTAGACGCTTTTATCCAAATAATTTTAAGCCAACAGTATTCACATTATTGACACAACCTATTTATTATTAAACAATAATATATATATAGAGAGAGAGAGAGAGAGAGTGTATCACATAAAATAGATATTTATCAAGACATTTAAAAAAAAGAAAAATACTGAAATATATTGTATATTACAGATTTTTTCATCATAATGTGTAGATAAATGTATTATATATTATATGCATTTTTATTACATTATATGTATTTTTATATTAATATATGTATTGTTTTTATATTTTTATTCAATACTTAACACCTTATTTTAATAAAAAAAAAAAATATTGTTGTTTGTTATATTGTAGATTTCTTTTTTTTTCTTGTCATTACTTGTTTTGTGTATAATAATTTTCAATGTTCTATGTAAACCCTAATTATGCCCAAAAATGTGAACTTTAACTTAAAAAACAAAACTACTAAAAAAAAATATTTAATTGCGAGAATTTAAGAGAATTTTTTTGTATTTCATAGATTTGATTACTTTTTTTGTATAAAATGTTGAAAAAAGTGATAAGAAAGAATGAGTCTGTTCAAATGTTTCACTGCTAGTGCATTTTATTTTTAGATTTTAGAGTAGTTGGAATAAAGTTTAAAGAGCCAGGACACATCACAAATCATTACCAATCGCCTGTGACGACACACCTCCGAATATATAACTGGAATAATATTCTGCTCTGTAAATCAAAACAAGCCCCCTGGTGGTTTTATTGTAAAAATCCAAGCATAAAACTCTTAGTTTGACTAGTTATTATGAGTCTGAATTGCTATAATTTCACATATGGACATATTTTATAAATTAACAGTGAAATCGCCTTTTGGTTTCTTTGTTGTTTTGGTGCAAAACCAAAAGTTGAAAATCAGGTCTGTGCAGTTTAGTTGCTATAGCGTGGGCCAGTGCTACTATTACCAGAATTTCAGTCTATCCCTAGACAAGGTTGGTCTTGTTATCTATTGATAAGGAAAGAAACATTGCATTTGTGTTGCATATGTCCTACAATGCATTGCAATGACCTATAATAAATAATTATTATATTATATATGTAATGCATCCCAGAAAAGTTGCTGGAATAAGAATCATGACACAGCCAAATGGTTCTTCTAACTGACCCATATGACTGGCCTGTTGGGTTTAAACCAGCCTGTTTGTGTCCCTCTCAGAGGACATATGCTGCGTCTCCAACCTGTCCTGGCTCGAGCACCCTGCTGCTTCCCTCACACACAAACACACACATGCAAACACACACTCCAGATGGGCACAGTAGATGGACAGAAGGACAACACGTGTTTAGGAAGTTGGATATTAAATAAGGAAGAGATCAGGTAGAAAAAAATATACTTAAAAATAGCTAAAAATCAAACTGTTACACACGCTCTCTTAATAACGGTGCAGTTTTTAGACCACAGCATTTTCCCTCCCCATTTGGGTGTCTTAAAACCCACTCACAGGTTTATACTGTTTACATCATGTACCAATCGGCGCCTATCACCAGAAAAACCGAAGGCCTCCCCACCTGCAGCATTCCAAAACTATCCAGCACTATTTATGCTGCTTTATCTGCCAAGGTAAATGAACGCACACTGTTTAAAAGTCTGGGGTCAGCTATTTTTTATTTTTTTGGTAATGCAAGGATGCATTAAATTGACCCAAAAAGTTACAGTAAATACATTTACAATGTTTAAAAAGATTTTTGTTTCAAATAAATAATTTATGTTTTCCACAAAAATATTAATTTTCAACACTGATATTATAATAAGAAATGTTTCTTGAGCAGCAAATAAGCATATTAGAATGATTTCTGAAGGATCACTGAAGACTGGAGTTATTTTAAAAATCATATTTTACAACATAACAGTTTTTACTGTATTTTTATTCAAATAAACGCAGCCTTGGTGAGCATAAGACACTTAAATCCTGCAATGAAATGTCATTAAACATTGTTGTTGTTACTTTTTTGTGCACAATGTATAGCATGCATACTTTTTGTTGTTAGGCTGGTTTCGTTTTCTCATTATTATCGGTCACTTGAGAACAGGTGTTGTTTGACATTATGACCTCATAGTTCATGTCATGATGTGCCTGTTTTGTATTAATGCAAGTGCTCTTTTCACGCTTTTTTGTTTTATAGCCTTTTTTTATAAACACAGTTTGCACATATTTTAGGAAGAGAACAAATGATTGATAGATAGACAGACAGACAGACAGATAGATAGACAGATAGACAGATAGATAGATTGTTATTTGCAGTGCTGCTGTTGAAGTGGTGTGTAAGTGAGTTTCTGTAAGCGAACATGTGCAACAAAATGTGGCAAATAAAGTAAGAGACGTACGAGACATTAAGTGTCGTTCCACTTTGCAAGTGTTTCCACTTATGTGAATGACGGAGCTTTACTTTTGGAATTCCGCAATGGAATCGTCGTCAGAAGAGCAGAACAACAGCAGATCTGTCTGTCTGTTTGCCCACAGGCCGACATGTACACAACACGACCAGCTGATGACACTAAATGACTCCTGATCACATCAGCAAACAGCAGTCACCTGCTTAGCTAAGGGAAATGGAAAAATCAGCGGTACAAACGGGGTGAGAGCAGATCACATGTGTGAGTGTGTTTGAGTGCCAATTCCCTGAGTGAGGCCAAAAGCAGGGACTATCTCTACAGCTGTCTTTGAAACAGGAAGCTACTCTCTGAGAAGAGCTTTCTCAAGGCCTGATCGGAGAGGTGTGACAGGAAGCCCCATCAAATGACAGGAAGTGAAGTCTGGAGAGAGGAAGTGGGCTGTGGAGCTTCGGCTCCAGTAAGTCTGGGCCCTAAAGCGAGGGTGGAAAAGAGCGATAGAGAAAGATGCTGGGCGTAGTGATGTTAGTGGCAGCTGTTCCCACACTGCCAGCTGTGAGTTATTATTTGCCGCCTCGTAAAAGTACACTGGCACCAGTCGGGCAGCCTCCTGTCGCCATAGTGCTAGTCTCTCCAGTGAAGAACAGATGTGTGACAGCACACAGCCATTGGTCTGTCCTTCTGTTACATACAGAATTTTTGGTCTTATTCGTGTGCTTTCATCACTGTTATAGTTTAGTGAGTCAGTAAGAAATCAATGGTGATAAAAATATATATTTGTGAACTAATTAAGCCAAAGACACGGCCTGGTGCATATTTACAATGTCTTAAAACACATGCTAGTGAATGACTCTTTTACACTCCCCTCAGGTTCATAAAAAAGTCTTTAAAGTCTTTAAAGTTTATGTCACGGACCGTAGCGTATGCTTAAAACAAGGCCAACCGTGTCTGTTTCGAACACTTAGCATACAGAGAATAAGGAAATAGCTGCTTTGCATTAAAATAAGATGTATCACCTCAGATAAGTAGGTGCTAATTTGTGTAGCAGCAGCTGACATGAATACAGTGGCGGCGTCATTGTGTGTTAAGGGTTGTGACCACAAACGTGGCCGCAAAGCCTGCATACTCGTCCTAATCTGGGTATCGATTTCTTTATTCAGAAGCAGAGGTGCTAAGTGTACTTCTTACTGCTAATGGCTCGCGACCCTCCTGGAAAGGAAAAAGATCTGGAGACAATAGCCTGTTACAATTATCACACTTTCTAAGTGGGACCAGCTAGTTGAACCTCTGAAACTTTTCACCTACTGTAAAGGGCTTTGTGAGGCGGCACTTCCTTTCATTAAGAATGCATCAGGTTGCTAATGGATCATTAGCACTTTCAACACCGGCCCTTGAACCTAAGGACTTTGAGTCTAAGTTTTATTTGTCAAATGCAGCAAACCGCAGTACCTGATGACGAAATACAGTTATTCTGCTAGGTTCTTTGAGCAATAAAAAAAATCTATAAATAATAATTAATAAAATTAATTACTAATATTTATAAATAATACATATTTATTTGCTTTATATTATTTTATATTATGTATATGAAATATATATGATTATACTATGTATATGAAAATGGCTTCATAATTAATTATTAAATATTATAATATACTGTATTGTCAATATAATAAATATTTATATTTAATAATTAACTCTGAATGATCCTATTTATTGTTTATATATATATATTTATATTATATTATTTAGTTTATATTATGTATATAATTATATAATGTATATGTATAGTTTATTATGTATATAATTATTTATTTATAATTTAATGGTATATATTAAAAATGAAAAAAACATCATATTTAGTCTTGTGTGTGTGTGTATATTCTGTATGTTTATAAATTTGATTGATTTTTATAGTTATAATTATTTATTTATAATTTATTTATAAATTGTTTCTTAGTAACAATTTTTATATTTAACAATTAACTTTGAATGCTCCTTTTTTGTTAATTATATAATATATAAATTATACAAAATTATATAAATATAAAAACCAATATAAATGATAAACATACAGAATATATATATAGTGCTGCTTGAAAATTTGTGAACCCTTTAGAATTTTCTATATTTCTGCATAAATATGACCCAAAACATAATCAGATTTTCGCACAAGTCCTGAAAGTAGACAAAGAGAACCCAATCAAACAAATGAGACAAAAATATTTTCTTTGTCATTTATTTATTCAGGTAAATGATCCAGTGTTACATATCTGTGAGTGATAAAAGTATGTGAATCTCTTGGATTAGCAGTTAATTTAAAGGTGAAATTAGAGTCATCTGTGCAGAGGTGTTTTCAGTCAGTGCAATGACTATCAAATGTCAGTACGTGACCTGTTTTATTCAAAGAACAGGGATCTATCAAAGTCTGATCATGTTTGTGGAAGTGAATCATGTCACGAACAAAGGAGATTACTGAGGACCTCGGAAAAAGAGTTGATGTTGCTCATCAGGCTAGAAGAGGTTACAAAACCATCTCTAAAGAGTTTGGACTCCACAAATCCACAGTCAGACAGATTGTGTACAAATGGAGGAAATTCAAGACCACTGTTACCTTCCCGAGAAGTGGTCGACCAACAAAGATCACTCCAAAGCAGAACGCGGTTGTAAAAGTTCCCAGGGTAACTTCTAAGCAACTAAAGGCCTTTCTCACATTGGCTAATGTTAATGTTCATGAGCCCACCATCAGGAGAACACTGAGCAACCATAGTGTACATGGCAGAGTTGCAAGAAGAAAGCCACTGTTCTCCAAAAAGAAAATTGCTTGCTAAAGATCATGTGGACAAGCCAGAGGACTATTGGAGAAAGGTTTAATGGATGGATGAAACCAAAATAGAACTTATTGGTTTAAATGAGAAGCTATTATGTTCGGAGAAAAGAACACACTGCATTCCAGCTTAAGAATCTTATCCCATCTGTGAAACGTGGTGGTGGTAGTATCATGGACAGCCTGCCATCATTGATGGAACAATGAATTCTGAATTATACCAGCAAATTCTAAAGGAAAACGTCAGGACATCTGTTTAAGAACAGAGTCTCAAGAGAACGTGGGTCATGCAGCAACCCCAAGCACACAAGTCATTCCCACATAGCAAACGGTCTTGGCCCAGATGTGGCCTCAAGCTGGCACTGCTGGCCTCCTGTCGGCAATGGCATGTACCCATTCAGCCAGAGCTGGGCCATGTGTGGCAATGATGGCACGGCGTGGATCACGGCAAACAATATGAGGGCCGATTGTTGGTGGGAGGAGTGTGGCCCAGATCAGTCCAGTGATCATGTGGCCCAAATCAGGCAGTGACCTGACAGCATATTATGTGACCCATGAAAAACAAGATAAATAAAATATGATAAAATGATCACAGAAATTTTAATGAAGTGTAGTATTGTTTAAATTTAATCAAGGCAAGGCAAGGCAGGGCAAGACAGGACACGACACAGGGTAACATCGACGACGAACTGGCACAGGACTGCAAACACAAGGAGATTATAAAGGGAGCAAATGAGGAGGGTAACGAGATAAACACAGGTGGGGCAACTTAATCGCAATTCATTTTAGAAAAATGTGCGATTAATTAGTAAAAAAAATGTAATCGATTGACAGCACTAATACATATAGATATATATATATATATATATATATATATATATATATATATATATATATATATACAGTATCTCATAGAAGTGAGTACACCCCTCACTTTTTTGTAAATATTTTATTATATCTTTTCATGTGACAACACTGAAGAAATGACACTTTGCTACAATGTAAAGTAGTGAGTGTACAGCTTTTATTCCATGGTCTGTCTGAATACTCGATTCTGATTGGCTGGCAGGTGTTGATTAAATTCGTTTAACTGCACAGGTAGTTCCAAGTCAGTTTAATCACCGTTCCATTTTAATGCACTGCTTTAATAGATGCACACAAACCAACAAGCATCACTCACGCACACACACACACACAAGGAGAGAGTGTGAGTTCGAAGATCGCAGATTGCGCTGCACACATACATGAACTTCTTGCCAATGCTTCCCGGCGATTTTTATTAATAAGATAGCCAAGATACTATCGCTACATTATATTCCTCAGCAACGATGGTAAAATGACTGTTTTTTAAGTAATTGTTTGTAGAGAGAGACGCGCGCAGATGCAGGTAACAACTGTCATCTCTCTCTCTCTCTCTCTCTCTCTCTCTCTTTCTCTCTCTCTCTCTCTCTCTCTCTCTCTCTCGATAATCAATTGAAATACATGCTATAATTCATTCAAATAAATGTGATGATTGTGATCTTACCGCACTATTTCATCTCTGTGTCTACTTTACTTGGGAGGATTTGAAGCGGGCAGAATGCTGAGCTAACGAGCCTTAACGGACAAAAATAACTGTCATTTTTATTAATTCGGTCAAATATTGCGCTGTAAAAAGCAATACTAGTTTTAACTAGTCTATAACTTGGCAAATGACCATGGAATAAATGAGATAATCAACGGCTAGCCGTTGATTATCCCTTACGTATAACAGTGTAAATTTGCTGTCCCCTCAAAATAACTCAACACACAGCCATTAATGTCTAAACCGCTGGTCACAAAAGTGAGTACACCCCTAAGTGAAAATGTCCAAATTGGGCCCAATTAGCCATTTTCTCTCCCCGGTGTCATGTGACTCGTTAGTGTTACAAGGTCTCAGGTGTGAATGGGGAGCAGGTGTGTTAAATTTAGAGTTATCGCTCTCACTCTCTCATACTGGTCACTGAAAGTTCAACATGGCATCTCATGGCAAATAACTCTCTGAGGATCTGAAAAAAAAGAATTGTTGCTCTACATAAAGATGGCGTAGGCTATAAGAAGATTGCCAAGACCCTGAAACTGAGCAGCACGGTGGCCAAGACCATACAGCGGTTTAACAGGACAGGTTCCACTCAGAACAGCCATGGTCGACCAAAGAAGTTGAGTGCACGTGCTCAGCGTCATATCCAGAGGTTGTGTTTGGGAAATAGACGTATGAGTGCTGCGAGCATTGCTGCAGAGGTTGAAGGGGTGGGGGGTCAGCCTGTCAGTGCTCATACCATACGCCGCACACTGCATCAAATTGGTCTGCATGGCTGTCGTCCCAGAAGGAAGCCCGTAAACAGTTTGCTGAAGACAAACAGACTAAGGACATGGATTACTGGAACCATGTCCTGTGGTCTGATGAGACCAAGATAAACTTATTTGGTTCAGATGGTGTCAAGCGTGTGTGGCGGCAACCAGGTGAGGAGTACAAAGACAAGTGTGTATTGCCTACAGTCAAGCATGGTGGTGGGAGTGTCATGGTCTGGGGCTGCATGAGTGCTGCTGTCACTGGGGAGTTATAGTTCATTGAGGGAACCATGAATGCCAAAATGTACTGTGACATACTGAAGCAGAGCATGATCCCCTCCCTTCGGAGATTGGGCCGCAGGGCAGTATTCCAACATGATAACGACCCCAAACACACCTCCAAGACGCTGAGGGTAAAGGTGATGGACTGGCCAAGCATGTCTCCAGACCTAAACCCTATTGAGCATCTGTGGGGCATCCTCAAACGGAAGGTGGAGGAGTGCAAGGTCTCTAACATCCTTTAGTGACTCCAGTTTCAACCTGTGAAGCTCTGGTGAACTCCATGCCCAAGAGGGTTAAGGCAGTGCTGGAAAATAATGGTGGCCACCCAAAATATTGACACTTTGGGCCCAACTTGGACATTTTCACTTAGGGGTGTACTCACTTTTGTGGCCAGCGGTTTAGACATTAATGGCTGGGTGTTGAGTTACTTTGAGGGGACAGCAAATTTACACTGTTATACAAGATGTACACTCACTACTTTACATTGTAGCAAAGTGTCATTTCTTCAGTGTTGTCACATAAAAAGATATAATAAAATATTTACAAAAATGTGAGGGGTGTACTCACTTCTGCGAGATACTGTATATATATACTGTATGTTTATCATTTATATTGATTTTTATATTTATAATTATTTCTAATTGCATATATTAAGAATGAAAACATCATATTTAGTTATTAAACATTGTTATTGCAAGAATTAGTTTTTTTATTAGCATAGTAACTTGAATATGGCAGAAATTAAGAACTGAATTAATAACTAATTTCCACACATAACTACAAATTTATAACAAATGCTGATCAAATAGTCTTACTTAAAAGTCTCTCACATAGAATGTCATTATCTCCAACTATGTAAATTAGCAAGAGCTCCTTTGTTTTGATTATTGCATTTACAAAGGTGAAATTTCATTTGGACAGGGTGTGCAGAGAGCAAATAAAGTGGTAAGTATAATGGTTTTTCCGTAAAGTCTTATTATTAGATCAAAGGCGCCACATTTCATGTGACCTTTTCATGTTATTAAGATAGCAAACTCAAATCTGAACGCAAATGAAAAACAACGCAATGCCACAAGGACAGACAATCTGAAGTAGCTTTTACATAACTGCAACTGACTGGCATTAGCTTAGCATCTGCACAGACATAACACAGTTCCCAAAGAAACATTGCAGACATAATTCAGCACAGTTTTATCACTACACACGATATTATATCACATTGTGTTGCATTTCCAGAGGGTGCACAAGGAGACACACACAGACACACATCTTGGCTGATAGAAACGTGGATCCATTCTGCTCCTGGTTGTATTACGTCTTACAGAATTTCAGGAATGTTTCTGATTTTCTGTCTCTAACTTTGGTCATTTCAAACTCATTTTGAGCTGAGGCTTTTATCACCTCACACAGCTGCCCTGAACCACTTTCATTGCTCTCACAATAGAAGAAGAGTGTTTTTCTGCAGAAGAAAGGCTGGGGTTTAGTTCCCAAAGAAAGCTGAAGTTTAGCTCCTTCACTTTCTCACCATTGTTATGCTAACAGGGCCAGGGCTAAAGAAACATCCCATTAGCATGTAAAGAAGACCCCACATCTGAGAGGAGACCTTCCAGAAAGACAATCTCCCGTTCCTCTCTCACTCTCTTTCCCTTATTCATTCACTCCTTCTCATTCAGCTCTGATCCTTCACTCTCCTTTTTCCTGTCTTTCAGGCTTTTATTGTTGTGTGTTTCCAAAGATCCTCCATCTGTTTCCCTCTCAAAACAAGAAAGTGCATATGATTTCTTTTTGGAAACTTCTTTAAATATAGACTCTTAATGCTAAACAATATTTATTGTTAATCACATGGCAATTATCTTTTCCATGACTCGCGCTGTTATAGCAGCCCTAAATGTATCCTTCAGAGTAGGGATGAATTCATCATGTATATGGCAACAGCGTGTGGCTTAACTGGTGACAGATGTGGAGATCCTCAATGCGGACCGAGTCTGTGTGTTCGCACTTAAACATGCACGTGTGTAAATCACAATAAGTATGGCCACACCGATTTCTGTCTCGTACTAAAACTCCATCCGTCTTATAACACACAGCCAGAGTAAATATATGTTTAGATGCCATATTGAGCCCAGAGCTGTTGGATTACAGACATATGGTTCTGCTGAAAAGCAGAGAGCATTCTAGGTCACAATGGGAAATATGAAACACATACTTCATAATGACAAAATGCACCATTTAAAAGATTATCTGTCAGGGTGTGTGAGCGTTTTTACTACTTAGTTATACTTTAGGGACAAAACTGTCCTTGAAACTTAGCTAAATATGACAAAAACTGACAAAAATAAAATTTACCTTACCTCAAAGGTAAAATAATAAAATAAAATAAATAGTTTTTAATTCAAAAATGCTTTATTTTTTTGTTTTTATTATTAATATGTATATTAATAATATATTTATATTTTACCTTTTCTTTTTATTTAGAGTTAGTCAATATTATTTACAATTATTACAATATTAAACACATACTCCATAATGACAAAATACACCATTTAGGGTCAGGGTGTGTGTGTGTGTGTGTGTGTGTTTACTTATTTAGCAATACTTTAGGGACAAAACTGTCCTTGAAACTTAGTAAATATGACAAAAACTGACAAAAATACATATTTCCCCTACCTCAAATGTAAAATAATTAAATAAAAAAGTAAATAAAATAAATAGTTTTTTTATTTTAAAATGATTTATATATTTTTGTTTTTATTATTAATATGTATATTAATAATATATTAAATTTATATTTTATTTTTACTCTTTATTTAGAGGTAGTCTATAGTATTTACAATTATTACAATTACATTAGCAAAAGTAAAGAAAAAGTATAAATAATCTATAAATAATTTAATATATATAATTGTAAGTATTATGTATAAGTAGTATTAAATTACTTGCTATACCTTTTTCTCCATATATATATGATTTATAGGTTTCCCTTATTAGTGAGAGAATTCTCTCTTTGAACGATCACACACAAAAAAAAAGTTGCTCACGTACTCTGGTCTGTACATTAATACACAAGCTCACTGATACACAGTGAAACAGTGAAAATTCCTAACTAAAATTTACTGATATAACATAACTTAGAAGTATCACATCAAAACCACACCATGCCCTACTGACTGAGAAATGCTCATTTCTAAAGAAAAACAACGGCATGTTTCATGATCGCTAGGTAAACTTGTGAAGGTGTCAACAAGCAGGCTGATTATCACTATGAGTGTATGATAAACAGTAATGAGTGACGTGACACTCGTCTCTAGAAACAGAAACTCCTGCCAGCTGTACAAAGAGCCAGAACACACACACAAATGAAAGCCTGGAAACTCCAGAGTCACGGTCCTTGGCGCCTGCGAGTGTGAGTGATCCTTTCAGTAAACACTCAGACAGCTGGGCTGTTGGGGAGAAGCTAAATTGTTGATTACAACATGTACCTGTGGCTAGTGCTGTGGTGTAACTTAACATCACATCACGCTCGCTTAATGAGGAGCTGCTCAAGTATGGGGATGACTAAGTCCCGCACCTGCTGGGCTGTCAGGGCATTTCACTAAAGACACTTACACAGGCAGAGAAGGGAGCGAGGAACGAGGGAGGAAGGGAGGGGGGAGTAAAAGAGGATATTTCCAGTGAAGGAAGGAGGATGTTGTGAAATCATGTTACGCATGTGGCTGCACAGCTGCAGCTTCGTAGAGAGGGCCGGACTGAGCGTGTGCAATCACGAGGAGTCACATACAGCAACGCTGACATTTCTCAATAGGGGACGGTATCACAGATAATGTGTGAACATGATATGACCTGTCAACGTGGGAGGACTGGCAGTGGTAGAGGACACAGAGAGCTGCGCACATAAGCACATGCACCTTTCGTTTCCTGTAACTATTAGGCTCTGATCCAGCACATTCCTCCGTTTGGGAAGGAAATGCCTCACAGCTTCGGCCTCTCTGATGGTTCAAACCAGAGAAACACCCTGCACATTGACTTCTTTTGTTCTTGCTGACATATTTATGAAAGGTCTTGCAGGTGTTGAGGTCAACTATTCGTTAATACACATAATGAATAAAATATAACTCGAAATCAGCTAAATGTAGGAGGTAGCATTTGTGTTGCGTCTCCACAAATTAATTTATTTATTAATTAAATTGCTTCTTTTTTTCTTTTTTTTTTTACTTGACATGACTAAAACACAACTGAGCCTGAAATTGAACGCTTGAAGTTTGAAAATAGCCTATACATTTGTAAATAATATGAAAAAAATGATAGTAGTTTTTAACTAGTTTTAACTTTTTAGTAGTTAATTTATAACATTGATATATAATTTATATAATTATTTTCAACATTTAATATAATTATGAATAATTAGAAACAATTGTATTTGCATAATACAATAAAAAATATAAATATAATTAAATAAAAAAATGTATAATTTAGGTCATAATGAAAAATCTAAAACATATTTCATAATGACAAATTATAAAAATGATCTGTCCTAGAAACAGTTAAATCTGACAAAATCTGTCTCTGGAGATCCCCTCACATAAAGTAAAGTAAAAAATAAAATGAAAAATAAAATAAACATTAAAATAAAATATATACCTGTATATATATATATATATATATATATACGTATATATTAAATACATTTAAAATTACTCTGTGGTATTTAAAATTAAGAAATGTTATACTAGCAAAAGTAAAAAAAAAAATAAAAAAAAAAGTTTAACGTTAAAGGTATTTTTTATATAAAGAAGGCTCTTATGTTCACCACATCTGCATTTATTTGATTAAAAAACACTTTTAAAAAAAAGTAATATGAAATATCATTACAATTACAAATATTTTTATCAGAATATATTATTATTGTCAATGTTATTGAACATATTATTATTATTATAAAACTTTCATCTAAATCTAAATGTATATTGATATTTTTCTAAATTGGTGAATCTTTCCATGTCATAAACCACTAATGCGAACCAAGTAGTGCATGTTAATTTTGACCTGTGGGGTCTGTAACCACTGAAGCCATTTATGGTGAGATGGCCTCCAAAAACACAGAATAAGGGTGTATGAAGCCAAGCGTCCTTCCATACAGGCGCTGTGTGGTCCAGCTCTCCCAGGAAATGTGCGTGGGAGCCCCAGGCTCTTTTTAACCGTTTTGCTTTGATGCCCGATCTAAAGACTAGTGCAACAGGTGGTGTATATGCATTAAGATAAATGCATGGCCTATTGTTGTATGTCTTTGTTCACAGTTGCGAAGTTGAGTGTGTGTATATAGGTAAGATGTGTCATTTAGATCTTCATGTGTTTTGTGAATATAAATTTGTGTGTGAGAATGTGTTTGGGGGGGGGGGGGCGGCACAGCGGTCCCCTCCTGCCTGGTTGCCAAGAGAGCACCATATGGGCTGCCTGTTAGGGTGCAGCTGAGGTCTCTAGCCCGTTCCCAGAATTGAGATGGTAATGAGAGTGGCTCTCTATAACTGGACACTGGACTCAAGCTGGAGCTGAGAGGAGACGCTGCCTTTCACTGCCTCCAACAGGCTGCGGGACAGCCCACCTCCGCAAGACGCAGCCCCTCCAACAGGGCCAAACCACCTGTTTGATTTTCTCATGAAGGGTGGGGGGGGGGCATGGCAAGAAAGAATAAAGAGAGCGGGAGAAAGCAGAGGAATGTGCTCTGTTAATTCTGTTCACGAGTGTCTCCTTCTCTTCATTCAACTTTCTCCAGAAACCCCCTCAGCAGCGCACACATACACACAAGAGTAATTTAGAGTCTATGCTCACAGATGTATAGCAGTAGAGGATGATGGTGTGAACGTACCACACACACAATGTGCACCCGTTCTCCTTTTGTTACTGTAACCCCCCAAAACAATGCAAAGAAGAAAAGAAGAATGTCAAAGAACTGGGGCACCTTCTGCTGCCTGTTGCACACAATTGGATTCCTGCAAGTCAAGCCTGGTAGATACATGTGTGTGGGTGTCGAAGTGTTAGGCGTTGCTTGGGTCTGGCTGTGGGAAAAGAGATAGCGTCACTGTATGTGTGTGTGTGTGTGTGTGTGTGTGTTTGTGCAGGGGACACATTCTTGTACCGTGAGAATGCCCAGGGGAGATGGGATACATCCTTTGCATCCAGATTGTAGCCTCATTCATTCCCATTCCCGTGGTCATTCCTATGGACGCTCAGGCTTGTTCACAAAACTGTACAGAAACGATTAAGTATTAGATCTGTTTGTTTGTTTGTTTGTGTTTACGTATTTGTTTGTGTGTGTATAACTGTGTTTGCCTGACATGTTGTGTTATTTGTATTATATGTATACAACTCAATAAAAGGAAACACATTGCAGGAAAACAAGTTTAAGTATATGGCCAAATGTAAAATTAGGGGTTTCAATTTAATTAATGCAAAGAATGCAGATGCTTAACTATTTCTAACATGCTTTTTTTAAGTCTGCTAAATCAGAACAACTAATTGTGTGCTTAATGTGTGGAAGTAGTGCTGAGGTCCAACTAAAGAGTATATTTGATTGTGCTAAAATGTCTTAAATATAAATATCTTGATATTATACAGATATCATACAACCCTTATTAATAGTGACATTAAAACACATTTTAGGCATAATATTAAGAAATGTGCATTGTGCAATAAAGAAATACTCCAAATAAAGTTTTTTTTTTATTTTTATTATTATATCAGTAAGTCTTAAGTGATATGTTAATTGATTACTCAGTATGAAATAAATGTATTTTAGATAAATTATAGTATAGGGTTTTTTTAAACTGTGAGATTGACAGATTATTCCACTCCTATGCGAGTTGGCTGAATTTACATTTTATACCTAAATAAAACAGGTGAGAGGTTGAATTTTAGCTGTATTATATTTAACAGCCCAGCCCTGCCATATGGCAGATGGGCAGCTGAAGTGATCCAGCTTTAGGCAGTGAGTGTACACTTTTAAACTTATAGGCGAAATGGCTGATGAGCTTCACTTGTATTAAAGCTGCAGGCTAAACACCTGTGCGGAGGGTGTATGTGTGTGTGTGAGAAACACAGGGTGAGTGTGTGTATTTTAGGGTGTGGCTAACTGCCTCAGCTCTGTGGACAAACAGCCTCACAGCAGCACCTGATACATGAGAGTTTCTGGTTACCTCTTTCTGATGTGATTTCAAACCTATTTACACTTTAATAAAGGAATGAAACCAATGAGTCAAAACCAAACAATTCTTGCCTGCAGACTCAATTGCCTCATTGCCTTCTGCCATTCCTCGCACCTGTTGATCCCGAGGCTTACGAAGCGGTCGCAAACATTTCTCCAAGTATGACGTCGTCCCCACAGTCAAGCAAATCAGCTTTTATATGCAAGAACAAAACATGATTATTACGAACATAATTCAAAAACAATCACTAATTGTGTCTTAAAGAAATATTCTGGGTTCAGTAAGGTTAAGCTTAATCGACAAGCTTAATTGTGGCATAATGTTGACAACCACAAAAATACCACAGAATAAAAAAAAGGCAGAACCTAGGTTAGGGTGAGGCACTTACAATGAGATTTTAAAGTCTCCAAGAAATATGACTCTTAAAATGCATACATTTCTGCAAAAAATGCTGTAATGTTGTTCTCATAATTTTTATGGTCATTTTAGGCTTTAAGTCTTGTAAAATCATATATAACTTCTCATCAAAAGTGTTAGCATTTTTTCACACTAAAATCATGTTAACACATATTAACACATTATAGCTTTACTATTGAAATGGTGAGTATTTTAAGATTTTCAGAGTGGCCCGATTCACTTTTATTTTTGTGGTAATAATCAACATTATCCCACAAGTGCCTAGAATATTCCTTTAATGGCCATACAAGTCAAATCAAAGTATCTTGAGAGTGCCGTACCACCCAGAGGAGAACGATCTTACAATCCACAATAATCCAGATTACATAGATGCAATACTGAAAACAAAAGAGCTGGAAAGGTCTGTTCAGTGTCAACGCCGGCGGCCATTTATCAGAACCATCAACGGGTTTCATTCTCAGGCGACTGGCACAATACGCTCTGACAAACAGGAGGGCTTCCCATTCTTTGAGACTGCCACTGGGAAAACGGATTTGAGGAATTAATCTTAGTGTGGAGCTGAAGAGGAGAGAGCAACCAGGCTTCGGTATTGTCCCCTTTTCTCTGAATAGGGCTTTGTGAGGGAAGCACAGCTGCCACCATCATCACACCCATCTTTGAGCCGTACTTTCATCAAGTATCCAGATGGGTTCAGAGGTATTTTCGCACGTAGAGGTATGTGGAGGAATTGAGGTGATTTAAGCACACAAAGATCTATTAGGTGCAACCCGACCATACCATGAGCAACAAGTTGTGACAAGCTGCGGGACCATGAATAGTTGCTGATGGCACCTTTTTTGACAGCTCCATACGGTAACGGAAATAGCACTGCACCTGACACACAGGGAGCTTTGGGTTTAGAATAGAATGAGCAGAAGCTCTCCAGAGGGTCTCTGGCTAAATGGCCTCTGTCCCTCTCCCCTGCTGGTGGTGACAGCTGCCCGGTAGTAAGGGTCTTCCCTCCAAAACTTGGCCATTATACCCCAGCTGTGAGCAGCTGGTCTCCCATAAACACACACACACACACACATCCTCTGGATCTGCCTATTCAATGGCAGTGTGATGTAAATGAGGGCAGGGTGAGAACATCATTCAGCTTTTCTTGCTTTGAGGTGGGACCAGAGTCATCTAAACATCTTTAACAATCAACTATCCACCTGGAGTGATTTTAAGGCTTTTGAATGCACATAAAAAAAAAAAATCACATAATGCCGAAAAAGGTGCAGCAGTCACATTAGTGAAATTCATTAGTGTCAATAGTGTAGCTTAGGGTGACCATACGCCCTCTTTTTCCAGGACATTTCCTAAAATTGCCTAAAATAAATTTGTTTTCATATTGACATGTTCTTTACAGTCCTTGTACATTATACTGTATATAAGCGCATTTGCATTGCTTTGACTGTTCCCTGTAGATCCCACTTTCTCACGCACTGTGAGCCTGGATGTTATTGGTCAACCTACTTTTCAATCATTACCTCCAGCAAGTATGAAAATAGGAAAACAAAGGCAAAATCTGGATATTTTATGGTCACTTTCAAACTAAGCAGCTTTCTGTTGGCCAGCGCAGTGAATCCACAAAGAACTTGAAAGAGTTGCAAAATCTGTGTAGGGATCACGTGGATTCCTATTGAAATGGCTGGATTTGGCCAGCAGAAATTCACCAAACAGTGGCAAATGTGACCACAGCTTTAGTGTCCAACGTGTTCAACGCTTTGTTTACAACGCACAGACTGGACGTTACCACCACTTGGGCTCTATCAGAAGCTCTGCCTTCTGACGCTTTTCGAGGATGTTAATATGGTGCTGTCTGGTTGCATTTATTTCCCCACTAACAGCACAAAACAAACGTCTATTCCCAGAAGATGACATAGTCACAGATTAACTTGAAGAAGGAGAGCTGTCGCCAATGAGAATGAGAAAAAAGGAGGAGGAAAACAAAATGTGTTTATGTGCGCGGGGGGTGGCGGGGGGCATCCAGGGGACAGAAAGAGCTCCGACATTATTAGATTTGCAACAAGCCGCAACACTGCCACCATTTGTGTACTGGCCTCCTCCCCCGTCCCATCCCGTGCACCTCCCGAAGTCCAGAGCTTGTCTCCTCCCTCTCCGTAACCCTGGCTCTCCTGTCCCATCCCTTCCCAGAGGTCCAAGTCCTCTCCAGGCAATCTCCAATGAAGTGGAAACGATCCCGAGACACAATGCCTACTTTTTGAATGGGGCTTCAGCATACCACCGGTGCTCTGTCACCAGCAGATGGGGAGCTAATTAGGAGCCATTAAGGCAATTTGATAGTGTGTGGTAGCCAGGCGGAGAGGGTGGAGTGTGAAAGTGTGTGGCAAGCAGGGACACCAGCATTCACAAGCTGCTACAGCAGGACCACTATGTAGAAAAGAGTGGTATATGTCAGGACCGTTGACATTTCATCAGGTCCGAGACATTATGATGTCAAACAGCATGTATCTGACAATATCTAATAAATGGAAAGTGGAACTGGAATTTGTGTTTTCAAAGTAAAGTCAAAATATAACGAAAGTAGCAGTAGATCTTTTTTGCTGTAGTGTGATGTACATCCGAGTAGAACAAATTATTGAAAAGAATAAAACGTAAAGCAGGGCCTTCGTTCTGTACATCGGTTGTTGATTGGATGGAGGAAGATTGATTGCGTGAAAGGGGCGGAATTTATGCAGCCAAAATGATTGATCCAGTTATGACTTTTTGATAAAAGTAAAAAAAAAAAATCAGGGATGAATCACAATAAGAGCAATACATGCTATTTGAAAATAGCAATAACATGCTTTTTGAAAAAAGATAAGGTGAAAATAGAAAACAGAAAAGGCATCAGCCAACTGCAAAATGTAATGACTTTGCTTTTCGGCTGACATTGCTTAGGCCTCACTTAAACCTCAGAATATTCCACCATATTCTGTTTGAAAATGTGAAATAATCTCCAAATAGTTATTAAGCAATCATTTACTATTTTTGGCTTTTAACGGCCACCATTCAATCAATTCCCAAAGGATAAACTCAGTTCCCGCCCAACATTTCTTTCCTCATTACCCTGTTTCAGAAATGCATCATCCTACAGAAGTCATATGTGTTGTGAAAAGCTATTCCATTGACTTTATGACTCACAAAAGCTAATTAGGTCATTTTATGTCTGTTCCTAGTGAACTATTGTCTTATTGCGCTTTGCATTGAACACTTCCTTTCTCTGTCTACTGCTTTGTGTAGCTGTGCTGTGAATTAAAGAGTCCATAGCCAGCTGATGACACAGCACAGAACACTACAGCCTTGTCAGACAGCGATCACATGACTTCTGACAGGATGTGATTCCCTCGAGGACAATTATCTGAGGCCACTCTTCCCATGAGAGGGAGAAGTCAAAGATACATGCAGATGCTACAACAAGAAGAAGAGCATTCACACTCATCCCGCACCAGATTTTTCTGCTGTATAACATATTGTGAGAAATAACCAGCCATAAATCAGATCAGGGTAAAATCAGGACAAGAACAACTTATATAAATTATTTATATTGGGTTCGCCATTTAAAAAATAAGCTTTATATTACACATTTCAAACAGAATATACATATATTAATATATTTGTGTACCAAAACTATAGGCACACTATAGATGCAGAGAATGCAGATGCAGTGGCCAGCATATGAGGTAATCAAACAATTAAGCATATATAATTTACAACTTTTTCTTTGAACTTCTTTCTCTGCTTCTAATAATATGTTTTGTATTTTACCAAGAGTTCATAAGGGTGTGCGAGTGTGTGTCAGGGGGATGTTACACTCTTTGCCTCGATGTGCAGTAAACAGGCTTTGGAGAGCCCAGCTGTGAGGGCTTATTGTTGGAGTCGGTAGGAAGTGCTGATAGCTTGCGCAGCTGAACAAAAGCGGGATGAGCGAGTGGAGGGGCGCTCCAGACTCGTCGGCTCCAGCCGAGATTCTCTCTCACAGTCCCGATACTGCACTCCCATTGTTCAGCTCCTCCTCCGCCTCCCCTCAACCCCGCTCAGCTGTGACCGAGCCAGAAACGCTCCAGTCCCTCTAACTCAACTCCTGCAGGATGTACGAGCCATCGGTAAAAACAACGTGCGCACGGTCATGCACGTGCATTTAGGCATTATTTTGAAATAAAAATATTATGAATGCATTTTTTTACACATCGCAACTGTATTAGGATATTTAATCATGAAGGTATTCTCTGTTTTATAATTTTCTTGAATGGCTTCTTGCATGTAAAATGTTTCCTTCTTATTTTCCAAATATTAAAATAATATAAAAATTCACATCTTCCTATTTTTTTTTAAGAAATAAAAATATTTAAAAAGTTTGTTAAAATGTAATGTCAAAAATAATCAGTTACATTCAAAAACAGTTAAATAAAATGTGCAATAAAATAAAAAGTCTCTGGAATCTAAAACAAAAAAAAAAAACTGGCTCAATAGGCTATTTTTCACTTTGTCTCTCACTTTTGTGTCTTTGCAAGAGTCTTTCGGGGCGACAATGGCAGTTTGCAGGTGCGCGGAGCGGTAATCGCATCAGAGGTTTGAAGTGATAAATGAGCGCTGACCGGTTTGTTCTCAGGATTCCGCAGCGCGCAGGTGAATGGGGGAGAGTGGAGGGATGCTAGCCTGTTGTTTGTTGTTGCTATAGAGACCGCCCGCTCGGCGCCAGGCTGACAGGCGTCAAGGCTCGAATGAATGGGTGACGTCACGGCGCTGGCGCCCGGCAGTCTGCTTCGGTTTGTTTGGACAATCTGGAGGAAGAATCAGAGCACAGCAATGCAAAGTTATGTGAGTGAGTGAGTGCGCGCTCAAGGCGACGCGCACATATGAAGGAATTTGGAAGTTTGCGCGAGGAAACGCATTCAAAGAAAGACAATGAATCGATCTTTGGTGAATGGAAAATAAACAGAAAGAGACACATTTGAATAAAAATGAGAATGTGTCAAGACTCGATTGATCTCATATCATGCACTGTTGCACCACGATTTTATCAGATTTTATACAAACCACAAATCAAATATTTCATATTAAGCAACGATTTATTAATGTATAACTTTTTGGTTTAAAATGCATTGTAAAAAAAGGAGTCTGAAATTCTTGCGAAGCAATATGTTATCATAAATAGTTTTTTTGGCATAGCCTACTCCTTTATACTCTTCTTTTAAAAAAAACAGCGAAGCAAAAAGTTTATTTTTTTAAAAAAAAGTTTGTCAGCGACGTTTTAAAATATTATTAATATTTTAAAAACATTTGTTGGTGAAATAAATGCCACTGTGGCATAACTAAAATGCATGAAGCCATTTTGTTGTCATGTGACAATAAAATAATCCCAGAGACGATCCCTTAGTCACTAATAATATCAGGGACATTAAGTTAATAGAAAAAATGATGTTTCGTTCAGGTTGTTATTGTCCAACAAATTCATAATATAGGCTATTATTATTGTTATTATTATTTTAGCTTAAAAATATGTTATGTTGGCCGTATATTCATGCACGTGTTCAACGTGCACAGTTCGCCCAGTAATAACAGAAATGCCTGTGACAAGTAGTAAATAGATGGAAACAAAGATGCTGATGAAACATTTTACAGTGTGCTTTGTTTCTTGAAGCAGCCCACATACGAAGAAAGCTTGTTTCATTTGAAAGTAATAACTGTTGCCTGTTGATCCTCGACCACCCCACCCTCCGCTTGATCTGTCTGCTTCACCTGTGGAGTGCACAGACAGCTGGATACCCACAGGTCGTTCGCAGAAGACACACATTTGTTTCCATTTGTAACACCATCCCCCAAGCATATTGTTACTGCGATAACAGAGCCGCGCCGTCATTGGCTGAGCGAGCGACTCCAGTGAAACTCTATTGGCCCAAGCCTGCAAACACGAGTGTTTGGTGACGCCCACAAGCGCCGACATCCTTTAAATACCGAACAGCTCGGCTCGGTAAACATGTGGTGAACTGTCATCGCATTTTCGACGCTACAAGACTTTAAAGGAGTACGAGCATATCGCCTCAGCTCATCTCTTTGACTTAACCGTCAACCTTTACAGCCAAAATGAAAGTTGTGGGACCTACCTGCGCGCTGAAGAGCAGCAAAGTTGGAGGGGAAGATGTTGTCCGCTGCCTCTCCGACCAGAGCCTGGCCATCTCCAAATGCAAGATCCCGCTGCTAGACGAGCAGATGACCATGTTTCTTCAGGACATGAACAGCTGCTACAGCAAACTGAAAGAGCTGGTGCCCACGCTACCGACCAACAAGAAAGCCAGCAAGATGGAGATCCTGCAGCACGTTATTGATTACATCTGGGACTTGCAGGTGGAGCTGGAAAGCAAGAAGAACCAGAGTTCCGCTCCCAGAACTCCCCTCACGACTCTAAACGCGGAACTGGCCAGCATTTCTGTTGAGGTAAATATTTAAATATATATAGGTTGTAATATTTTGCGCTCAAAATAGATGACCTGTTCATAATCCGTATGTATGAACGACTCCACTCATGATGTTTCTTTTGTCTTGCAGAGCGCCTGTTCAGATGACCGAATCATGTGCCGTTAAAGCTGATGCTCCCGGTTTCACCGTCAACTGATCGAGAAGCATCGCGAAGAACGAACAAGGTGCGCGGAGGAGACGATGGAGCAGACCCGCCGTGACGCCTTGAACTGTTGTTGGGAGAATCTCCTTCTCCTGTTGTAGAGGAAAATAACTTTCAGTGGAGAGTCACAAAACTGACACGAAGTGTGACGTTCTCTCTGAGATCTTCCAAACATATCGATGTGTGTTAGCTGTGGAATCCATGGCGATTATTCTCATAGTTCATGCTTTTCCCTTTCGGTCAAAGTTTCTCCAATGTTTTGATAACTTTTTAGAAAAATGTCTATTTTGTTGTAAAGTTCTCAGATTACTGAGCGAAAGAATGTATTGTATATTACAATGACATACGATGTGAATGCCTTATTGTGTTTTTTACAATGTATATTGTTTTTTTTTATTAAAACAAGAAAATGAGACTTATTTCGGACTTGTTTTATCACTTGTGTGTGAGAATGAATGAAAGTTGGGCTGAACTGAGAAAATCCTATTTACTTTGTAATAAAAAAAAAAAGTATCTCAGTTTTACTGAAGTCTAAAATGAGTTGGTCTCATAAGGTTAGAGGTCACTTAGCCTAGTTAACACATTAAACATTTAGCTTTATCATGTTACAACATGACAATTTTGGTTACAGTTCAACTTGATTTGCTTCATCAGGCTAATTCAATTGATAATTTAAGATTAACTTTTAGTGCAAACAAAACTTTCGATTTTAGTTATTTTTTTTAATAGCTTTTTAAAAAAGGTTAATAGCAGAAAGTTTGGACAAATAAAAAAAAACTGTTTATGGTCACGTTTCGTCCTCAGATATATCTGATAAATATATAAACAATGAATGGTCTATAAACAAACAGCAAAATAATTGTAAGTTTAATGTAGCCTACATTAAAATATCTCGGCTATAGGAAAAACAGGTCAATTCACATCCCATTAAATTAATTAAAATCAAATAATTTAAACGTATTTTAATTGGTTAAATGTTGCTTCATTTATTAAGGTTATTTTTAGCTAGTGGTGTTTGCAAACTCTTTCTAAACTCTATAATTCCGCTTGTTTTTACGCATCCCAGTATTTAAAAGGCGGGTAGCGAAAGGGTTAAGTGTTTTCCGAGAAAAAGGCAGTTCGTAATAAGATTTATTCCGTCTCCCTGGTGCAATGTTTTTCTCATTTCCCTGCGGTGTGATGCGCGCAGCTGCAGGCCTCGCGATGTGCGGCTCGGCCAGTGTGTGTGATTGTGTTTGTGTGATCGCTTTGTGCCAAGGGCAGGGGAGGGCGCAGACTGAGCGGCGCCGCCGCACACCTGGGGAAGTTCAGGTTAAATCGCTCCACATTCCTCGGCACACAGCTGATTGAAACATTAACAAACAGTAATCCGCAAGCCCGGGCTGCAGATGGGCCGGGAACACGGCCAAGGAACTCTCACTCCCTCTGTATAGTTTCCCACATACTACAACGAGAGCTTCTTTTAATAAGAACTTAGTGCATTTAAACATAGCGCCACACACTACAGCCAACTTTTCCACTAGAACATCAAATAAAGCTCAACAGCAGGCGCTTTGAAAACAGCAGACAAAGGGAACACGCTGTTTTTTGGGCTTGTGTGAAATACTTAAAATTAATTTATGTAGCCATAAAGAGTTTCCCCTCCTAAATTAAGGCAATTTTATGTTAATTCAGAGGCGTTTAGCCTAAGCATGTTTGTGAAACTTCTCTCAGCCAGACTTGACGGAAAAGTGATTGATAAGCTGTAAGCTAAATCAATTTTTAGTAAATTCTTATGCTCATTGTTGTCACTGGATGCTACTTACGCTCTATTAATAATGAGGTAGATGAAGACGATCCTCTTTCAAGGATAAAGTTCGTTTTGTAGATGTGAAGTTGGACATTTTAGCTTCTAGCGTCGCTCTGTGGCAACACGGCGAACTTTGTTTTCACGCCATGCCTACACATTCGTATTATTATTAGGATATTATTATAAAGACTTTCCATTGATTTATCACTAAAAATATTTTCTGTGCCTTAAACTACACAAAAACCTTTTTAGGTATTTAGGTTAATTAAATTCTTATTTGGTCACGTTAGTTAAACGTGAAATTTTGAAGCAGAAAAATAGAAATAGCTTTTTCTTTCTCAAACAGTCTTTGTTTTATTTACAACCTACAACAATCTTTGTTTTATGAACAAAAAAAATAGTGTACCAACTGTCAAAAACATAACGTGTTGATAGAGAGGAATATGATTTGAGCCTGTCAAATAGTGAAGAGTGCTTCAAGTGTTCTCAAAAGCAAGTTCAGCGTTGTACTATATTCTGATATATTTTTAACAATATGGCCAGCTTTAGCCAAGATTTTTATATTCATCTAGAACTAAAACCATAAAAAAAAATAGTTTCTTGAAATAAAGTAAACTTACTTTCATTACAGTTAGTTCCCAAGACAGCATTTCTCATTTTCGTTTAGTTTAACTTGAAATAACAAACTAAAATATAAAAACAGACAGTAAAAATAGTAACTAATAAAAATGAAAACAACTAAATTACTTAAAAAAGGAAAACAAAAACAATTCAATATTAAAAAAAATTATAATAGTATCTCTGTAATACTTAAATAACACTGGTCTGTACACACGTTTACTGAGTTATCTAGACTTTAGTTTTTATATACAGCTAGTGATAAATACTAAAAACAAACTTTAAACAAAAACCTCTTGCATTTTACCATTAAAAAAAGAGAACATTATTTTCTTAATTTTATTCTTTTAACAAATTGATCTCACTTGGGTGCCCAAAATAAATAGACAGACAGAGAGCGAGAGACAGAGAGAGAGACACAGAGAGAGCGAGAGAGAGAGAGAGACAGAGACACAGAGAGCGCGAGAGAGAGAGAGAGAGAGAGAGAGAGAGACACAGAGAGAGAGAGCGAGAGAGAGACACAGAGAGCGCGAGAGAGAGAGAGAGAGAGAGAGAGAGCGAGAGACAGAGACACAGAGAGAGAGAGACAGAGAGAGAGAGAGAGAGAGAGAGAGAGAGAGAGAGAGAGACTGACTATATGGAATACGTGTCACGTTTAAATAGAACTTTTATTTACAACAATATCAACATCAAGCAAAATAATTAAGTGTATTGTAATTTACATCCTGTAAAATGTGAGCTTATCTTCCATGTTCACACCCCTCAGTCAACCAGTTCTGAAAACACACCAGAGTAACCTCAATTTCCCGGAATTATCATTTCAAAATATACTCTGTCACAATCAACAGTATCCTAGTGAAATGAACACAAATGATAGTGTTGCTTTCCTGAAGAGACTGATGTATTATTAGTTTCCCCACTGTATTTCATTCCCACATCTGGGAATCAGCACTATTTGAAGTCACTGATGGTAAAGACTGGACTAATGAAGCGGCCGAGGATCACTGCACTACAGAGATACATGGATGAACGCCTTTGTCAGAATGGATTCCTTATTACTTGTACTTTTAAAAAGCACATCCGAGAGGCTCTTAAAAGTGGTTTAAGAAAAGTTTTAAAACGAGGTGTGTAGTTACAAGTTATAAGTCTTGGCAGTTCTGTAGATAATTCATAATCATCAAAATCTTACAAAACTTAAACTGAAGAGCGAATAAACCGCATGATAGAGAAACCCTCCAAAAGCACAGACAATACTGCTAAAATATTAACTGGCCTCAAAAATAAACAGGTATACTTAGTTTTGTATGTTTACAGTATATAGTACAAAATCATAATATGTAGTAATATGTTCATATGATATGTACCTTTTACTCTGCGCATTTGCGCAAAAACAAATATAAATGGATACATTTCTGTAATCAAACTTGAGAAAACAGGAAAGAAGACTGAAAAAATATCTTTGGATTGTGCATGTTTCTTAAAGGTAGATTTCTGAAGAACAAACAGTACGATACAGTGAGAAAGTGAGTTATTTTCCTTATTAAGAGCTAGCTTAAAAAGCAACAACAAACAATCTTTGCTTATCATCTGAATACTTGCACCATTTTTTTCAGTCAGGAGAACAAATGGAGATAAAATTATGAAACCGTCACTGCATAACATTTCCATGATGTTAGAAAAAGTGCCATCCAAACATAATGGCGGTCACTGTTGGAAAAAAAAATTAAGAAAAAGAGGCTGTGCTGGAAAAGATAAAAATTAAATATTTTCTCCCTTTGACAAAAGTTAAAATAGATGTAAAACCCAGAGCAGTATTGACCTAAAATATAGATAAGATGGACCTAACCGGGCCCAAACTCTGTGCAAAAAAAAGTATGTAGTAAAAGCATGTATGATACATATGTAGCATACAGTATTTACAATTCCAATCTTATTCACACACAAAAAAAGAAAAAAAAAATCCTGTCTAATACTGCAGTACCATTTGCTTTTTGTTGACACCATTTTGAGCCGGTGGCATTGAGAGGAGGATTATTGCTTTGATGTAAGTGATGAAGTTCTTATGTTTACAATTCCCACGGTTTTGTCCGAAACAAATTCAAAATAGACAATATGCACATAATCGTTCTATAAGGCTAGAAAAGCAAGAGATATATTGCAACTATCCTTTTCCGTACTAGCCTTAAAATAAAGTGCTCCCCCACACTGTCGAGTTGTACCACAACCGTTCCTACTCTGATCTGGTGCTTCTATTGTGTACTGCAGTACAGCCACATGGGACAGGAGAGAGGCTGCTGCACACGCTACTGGGCATATTCAGAAAGAAGCCCACAGAGAAGGCTTGATTCTCTCTCTCTTTCCCTTTCCATGTCTTTTCTCTCTCTCAGTCAAGTTTTCACTGGAGATTTCCAGTGATTTATCCCCTACGAGGTGGATTTTATAGCTTCGTGTTGACATTTTCTCACTGGACTGATGTGTGAGTCCGAGTTTGAATCCAGCTTTGACAGAGATGGCTCATCGCCTCAGCAGTACTTCTGTAAAACACATATTATACGTGCACAGATAAGTACAAGTAACATATTGCGTCTTTTAATGCAGTTAAAGAAGAGTTCACCCAAAAATTTCCTCACCCTCAGGCCATTTTTTTTCCATCAAATTCGAGAAATTTAGCATTACATGACTTGCTCACCAATGGATCCTCTGCAGTGAATGGGTGCCGTCAGAATGAGAGTCCAATAAAAACATCACTATAATCCACAAGTAATCCACAGTACTCCAGTCCATCAATTAAGGTCTTATAAAGTGAAAAGCTGTGTGTGTGTTTGTAAGAAACAAATCCAAATCTGCATTTTATCTTTAAACGGTCACTTCTGGCCAAAATATCAGTCTGTATAATAACACTTCCTCCAATAAAAAGTCCAACCCCTGTTATCCTCTCATATCAAAATCCACCCACATGGTTTTGGACTGTTTTTGCTTGTAAACAGTGTTTTGTCTGTGCACATTTCTCTCTTGATTCAGATAAGTTGTTTTTTTTTACTGGAGAAAGCAATTTTATGGCTAGAGGACTCTCATTTTTTTGTCCGGAACTATAGTTTGAAGTAAAAATGTCTTGATGGATTTGTTTATTACAAACATGCAGCGTTTCCCTTCCAAAGATGTTAACTGATGGACTGGAGTCATGTGGATTATTGTAATGTTTTTATCAGCTGTTTGAACTCTCATTCTGATGGCACCCATTCACTGCAGAGGATCCATTTGTGAGCAAGTGATGTAATGCTAAATTTCAGTAATCGCTTTTGATGAAGAAACAAGCTCATCTACATCTTGGATTTCAGAAAACTGAATTCCTTTAAGCAAATGCAACTAAATCAATGCAGTCTGTACCTGATCGGGTCCCATTGGCATGCGTCCCATAGCCATGGCGTTCATGCCCATCTGGCTCTGCATTGGGGGCATCGGTCCTGCACCGTTGCCATTTACACCTCCTTGCATGGAACCGTTCATCATCATTCCCCCATACTGTGCCGGCACCCCCTGCTGGAGATATTGCTGCTGCTGCGAGTATGAACTAGGAAACATAAAACAGAAGAATGATTAAATTAAATAAAATACAACCAATATAAGATGAACTCTATTAAAGGCCATATACTAAAGACTATTGTGACTGACAGGTTGATTTTACTTACTACTTGACAGTGTTCCACACAAGTCTAATTATAGTATTATTTCTATACTTTTAAAATATTAGTATTTACTATTGATATTATTATTTTGAATTACCTTTCATTTTTATATCTTTAATAATTATCTTTTATTATTAGATATTTTATATGTAGATTTAGCTTGGATATATTTTTATTTCAGATATAGTTAACAATAAAAACACAGCTTTTGACTTGTTTTCTAGCTGGTTAAATTTTATTTTATAACTGACCATAATTTGAAAAGCTTATTTATATACAATAGTGTACAGTAATAAAACAATAATAAAACAAAAAAATAATATTAAATGAAGAGGTTATTTGCAAAAACAGATAACTCTTTATACATTTTTTTTTTCAAAAATCATGTTTTTAATTATTTTATCATATTTTTATTGTGTTTTATTGTGTTAGTTAGCTGTATGTTTTAGTTATTATTTAACCTAATCAAAATATTAATATCAACTGCAGTTTGATTGAGATTAATTGGAATGCACAATGAAAAAACATGATTTTTGAAAATTGAGTTCTGTTTTTGCAAGTTAACTCTTCAAATATTCTTTTAAAGAATATTAAATATGCGTTGTACCGCTGAATATTCTTTACTTGTACATTTATTTGTATATTTTATGTGCTTTTTTTAACTACAGTAATTTCCATAACATTTTCATGACTAATTGTAATTTCATGATTTTTGTAACTAAGTATTTTGCAAGACCTGAAGGCAAAAATTCACTGACATTTCCAGGGTACTATAGAAGGTTTTATGACTTACTTATTCATAGGCATAGGCCCCTGTCCCCAGCCTTTCATCTCTGCAGACTGGTACATGGGATTGCTCTGAGGGTGCTGTTGCATCATGGGATTCTGAGGGCCACCCATACGGCCAGACATCATATTATTAGGGGGGCTGCTGCCTGTTCTCACAAATGAAGGATCCCCCTGTTGGCCCATACCTGTAATCACAACCCAGAGACATTTATAAAAAGAAATCAACAAGAAAGTGCATAGCGTGTTAATCAGCAATCAATAAACCCAAGCAAATTGATATTCTATTCCAATGATTTTATCCACCACGTCTCATTACTTGTTATTTTATAGTACATTTTTCAAACTACAAGATCCTAATATGATAACTATCCTACCATAGCTGCCTCCATAGTTAAAGGGCTGCTGGCCAGGCTGGGTCATTGGCGGGCCTCCCATAGGGTTGTCCATTCCTGTGGGAGCGGTGACATTAGGAGGGGGACTGAAGCCTCCGGCTGCAACCTGCTGCTGTTGCTGCTGTTGCATCATCATCATCATCCTCTGTCTTCTCATCTGTAGAAAGGGAGAAAACAATGGTTAAACATTTTACGTAAGACACTGGTTATGATCAGTCTTACATAAAATCTTATACTTCAGTTACACTACATACATTGTCAATGGGGGTTAAGTATCACATATGCAATTCCACATCACTGACAGACACACAAATGAATATTTTGAAAATGATCGATTTATACCTCTGTTTGAAGATTCATCATTTCTCTGTTGCGCTGGGCCGTCATCTGTGCATTCAGGAAACCAGGCTGAAAGATAAAGGAGGGATGATATTAGAGAGAGAAAATGAACACGTATAAGACTTCAGTTATCATCAAAAGATAAAAAAGGTACCTGGCCGCCCATGCCTGGCTGCATGCTAGGTCTCATGCCAGGGTTTCCTGCAGGGTTGTTATCTGGCCTCATCCCCATGCCCTGCCTGGTCTGGTTCAAAAACTGTAGCAAAGGAACATTCAAATGTTATGAGATATGCTAAATGCTAAAGTTTTCCTTAATCCAAATAATAAAGTGATTTAATAAAGTATTTGTGTTGAATATAGATCTATTGTTAATTTAGAACCTAAAATGTATGTCTAACAACATATATCAAAGAAGAAAACTAAAACCAGCAACAGCAACGTTTAATCACTGTTTTTGGATGTTCTGTTCTGGAAGTATATTAAAGCTGCAGTCCGTAACTTTTTTTTTGTTAAAAATGATCCAAAATCAATATTTGAGAAAGTACATAACCAGCCAGTGTTCAAAACTATCACCTTACTTTAGCCAAGATTCACAACCGTTATCTTATAATAATGTTTTGTAATTTGAGTGGTACGGGTAGGGTTTCGCGGGAAATTCGAGCATGGCACTGCATGATTACGTCACATCTGTAAACATACAGAAGTTGTCCCGGCTAGTAGACTATCACATGTGAGGATGCTGCAGGCGGATCATTTATAGCTTTTCTCACAGCAGCTAGAATAATTAATGTATCATTTTGATGGCGGATTGTAATCCAGAAATGATTATGTGCTTTTGAAACACGTGAATGAAATTAAATTATATTCCAGTTTTAAATGTGCTTCTGATTACAGATAGCCTGGGATTACACAATATTTGTATTTTAAAGACAACAAGTTTGAAGGGAGCATAGTTTGCTTTTTGGATTAAAAGAATTTCTTAAAATGAAATTTGAATGGTATGACAATTAGATATTAGACTGTACAGAAATTGAAATCTACACGCTAATACACACTATACTCATAGTCACGCAATGCTGATGTTGTTAACATTAATAATTTGAGAATAAAGTATATCAATAATAATAATTTGCACGGTTTGATGTGATATGAGCTAACCGATATTTAGATTTAATCACCATTGGTAGCGCGATTTATTGTAATGCTCTTTTCCTCAGTTGGTCAGAACAAACGTGGCAGACTTGTTACTTGTTCAGATGGCAATATATGGTGAAAATTCTGATTTGGGTCATATATTCAAAGACATAGGCTAGAATCTGTGATTGCGAAGTACAGTAAATATCCACACCGGTGCGGTGACTGACACACATACTCCTCAAAACATTAGATTCATCCGCGCTGGAGCCGTGCCAGAACACCGGATCACAACCCCACGCACGGAAGATAATTCTGCAAGAAACTGCAATTCCAGGTTTTCAAACAGAGATGGCGACAAAGAGGCAAAAGTTACGGACTGCAGCTTTAATGTCAAATGCCTTTAAAAAAAAAAAAAAGCACTGCTCTTAATAAAATCACGTTTTTATTACACAGTTTTCCTAAAAACCCAGCTTTCCTGTAGCTCAAATGGTAGAGCATGGCGCTGGCAACGCCAAGATCATGGGTTCGATTCCCAGGGAAAGCAAGAGATGATAAAATGTAAAACTGTAACTTGAATGCAATGTAAGTCGCTTTGGATAAAAGCGTCTGCTAAATGCATAAATGTAAATGTAAAATGTTAGAAATTGTATTTGAAATTATACCACAAACTGTGGAGCCAAATTTGTAAAGTGAAACATTACAAGCAAACATTACCAGTTTGGTATTTAAAAATAATATTTTGGAACTAAACTTTGGACGGCAAATATTTATTACTAAATTTTGTGAAATGTTTGAAATATTCACTGCTTAAAAATACAACCGTTCAACTGCAGTCCTCAAAAACTCTCTCAATACAATATATATTTTTTAAAGATATGTTTGTCATTAATAATCTTCCATTATATGGTTAAGCTACAAAAGAAAGCTCACATTAAAACATTTAAATTTAAGTGAATGTTTTTTTAATACACATAAAAAAAATTCAACAACAAGACCTGTCTAATCAATACTGCCTTATTTCATATTATAATACTTGTAATGTTCACTATTTTTTATAATGTACACTATTAACTGTTATTAATTAGTAATCACAGTCCTACATTCATTAGTCAAAATAATATAGCCAAATAGATTCTGGGACACTTTAATTTCTAAAATGCGCATCAGCTGCAACATCAGGTTATTCGATTACACTTCTACACTGATCACTCATATTTGTGTCTTTTACAGAAATTATAAGTTGAGTGTTATTGGCGCGCAGTTGCTTACCTGCTGTCCCTGCAGTCTCTGCTGCAGCTGGTATCTGGTTGGATTCCCCATCCGAGGTCTTGTCATATTAGCACGAGGATGCATAGCGCCCATACCGCCCATTCCGGGGAAGCCACCCTGCTGGTTCATCTGACTCATCATGGGGTTAAACCCTGGTCCAGACTTCCCCGGCATGGGACCAGGTCCAGGACCAGGGTTGGGACCACGGCCATATCCACCCTGCATTCCCATGGAAGGGGGGCCCGGGTAGCCCTGCCCATACATGCCCTTGGGGTCCATACCCATAGAGGAGTCAGGTCCCGGACAAGGACCAGAGAAGGGGTCTGTCGGAGGGGGCTGGTCTGAACGATGACCCTGAAGAGAGAAAAGACCACGACAGTGGTTTTCAGTGAATGTGACTGGGCAGCAGCTCTAACATATTTAACACCACAGCACTGAGAGTCGTGATTTATAAACTGAACACTGGCTGGGTACCTGGTTGATGAGATCTGGTATGCCAAGGGCACGGTCGATCTCCTCCAGAGCGATGACGTCAGTGTTGTTGAGTAGAGAGTCCAGCTGGTCCAGCAGAGCTCGCTCATCACTCTGACCCTCAGTGGTAGATGGAGGGACCAGAAGGTCATCCAGAGAGTTATTAAATCGCAGCCTGATGTATAAAAAGCAGACAAAAAGGATGCTATTGACTTGTGTAAAAAATCATCAAAATATCCTTAAAACAATATCAATTTATTTAACCTTAATCCTCAGATGCACACACTTGTTTTAATTAAGTACTTTTTTGGTTTTAAGAATAAATCTAACAAAAGTTTGTTTAAAAAAAGGAAAAAAATATGATTATAATAGATAATTTTATCAAAAATATGGTTAAGTCTTACATCAGTAAATATATATATTATATAGTGTGTGTGTATGTATATGTATATGTATATAAGTGGTGTCAAAATTAGCGCGTTAACGCGTAATTTCTTTCAGATTAACGCGTTAAAAATATTTTACGCAATTAACGCAGGGGCGGGGCTAGGGTTGGCCACCCCATTCACAACTGCCTCGGTCTCTTTTTTTCTTGAAAAGGATTGTGTTTATTTAGATGCAGAACGTCTTTATGACCACATCAAACGGGAGACGTTTCAGACGTGCGCTTTAACGTCGCCTCCGCGACAGGCGCGAGTCAAACGAGCGCGGAAAAAGTACTGTGCTCGTAGCACACGCTCTTTAAATACACGCACAAAGGTGCCGGCGCGCGCTGTAGCCTGTATCATTTCATATCAAACAGCGAAAGAAACTACGTGCATGCTATGTCCTAGTTATGCCGTCAGTTAAGGCATGAAGTTACCAAAAAGGCGATTAAAGCTGCCTTAAAACTGTGTGCATGCATGCAATATGTTATATATGCGTCACATTTAAGAACATGTCTCTGAAATGGTTTTAAAAACTGTCCTGAGGCATCCTAGCACTGTCTCCCTCATCTAACACACCCGATTCAACTCGTCAGTTCATTAGTAGAGACTTTAAGACCTGAAGTGTGTCAGAAAGCAGCAGCAGCTTTTAAAGCAATAACAGGCAAATAATAATAACCAGCTGCTGTGAGGTCTATTAATCCAAGAACAAAAAAAAAAAAAAAAAAAAGAAATCAATAACTTTTATATCTTTAAGGGGTTCATCTATATTTAGTTTAGAATTTAGTGTTTGATAACTATTTATTGTCTGTATATTTCTGCTGAAGGGCACAGGCCTATCTGTATATTAAATATCTATTCATCATATGTCATTTATTATAATGGGTTCGTGTGAAGATTGTTTTAAGTTCACTTAAATTAGAAGTTAAGTCTAATAAATGTTAAAATTGATAACTGTCAATTATACTGTAATGCTGAATGGCTACAGTCAATGGTTAAATATTAAGGGGGGAAAACAATTTTATAGAGACATCAGTAGTATTGATATCAGTGATGCTGGCCTTCAATCATAAAAAAGATGCCATTAAAAATATACTGTATGTTGTTTGTACATTGTACATTTGAAGATTGAATGTGAAATTATTGCAATATAAAAGTATATTTAAAAACTTTAATGTTAGGTGGGATTAATCGCGATTAATTTTAGAAAAAATAGCGATTAATTAGTTTTTTTTTTTAATCGATTGACAGCACTAATATATATATATATATTAGTGCTGTCAATCGATACATATATATATATACACATATACATATACATATATATACAGTGCTGTCAATCGATTAAAAATCTTTTACTAATTTATTTATATATATATATATAAATTAGTAAAAGATTTTTAAGTGCTGTCAAAGTTAACGCAAATTAATTTTAAGGGCACTCATTTTTTTAACACGCGATTAACGCAGCGCGTATTTTCTGTTTGACCCGTAGCTCAACCCATAGTTGGAGAAATGGAGATGCACAGTGTTGCCAACTTAGCAACATTGCAGACCCCTTTAGCGACTTTTTTCCCTTCAAAAAAGCGCCCAAACCTAGTTTCTGAGAATCGCCGGTACTGCCGCGCGAGCTGTTGCTCTCCCAGCGCGCGCACACACCTCTCTCTCTGCGTCTGCTCAGTTTCTCTCCCAGCGCGCGCACACACCACTCTCTCTGCATCTGCTCAGTTTCTCTCCCAGCGCGCGCACACACCCCTCTCTCTCTCTGCGTCTGCTCAGTTTCTCTCCCAGCGCGCGCACACACCACTCTCTCTCTCTGCATCTGCTCAGTTTCTCTCCCAGCGCGCGCACACACCCCTCTCTCTCTCTGCGTCTGCTCAGTTTCTCTCCCAGCGCGCGCACACACCACTCTCTCAGCGTGTGCTACAAGCGGAAGAGAGGAGCAGCACTTTAATTCAGCTAAACACAGATATTATGTTGCTTCTCTAATTTTACATGCAAGTATAGCCGAAATCACAGCACAGCTATTGTCTTTATTTTATGTGTATTTGATTTCATCAGAAACAACATAAAGACAGTATATTTTTAATATTTGTTTAATGGCATCTTTTTTATGACTGAAGGCCAGCATCACTGATACCAATACTAATGATGCCTCTATAAATTTTTTCTTTTTTTCCTAATATTTAACCATTGACTATAGCCATTCAACATTACAGTATAATTGCGAACTATCAATTTTAATATTTATTAGACTTTAATAAAATAACTTCTAATTTAAGTGAACTTTAAACAATCTTCACATAAACCCATTATAACAAATGTAATTTAGCTACCTGTGCCCTTCAGCAAGTAGGACACAGAAAAATACAGAAATTGAATAAAGTTATTATTAATATGATAAAGTTATCAAACACTAAATTCTGAATTAAATATAGATGAATCCTTAAAGCTATTAAAGTAATTCAGGGGTCATCAAACTTGATCCTGGAGGGCCTGTGTCCTGCAGAGTTTAGCTCCAACTTGCCTCAACACACATGCCTGGAAGTTTGAAGTATACCAAGTAAGACCTTGATTAGCTGCTTCAGGTGTGTTTGATTAGGGATGGAGCTAAACTCTGCAGGGACACCGGCCCTCCAGGACCGAACTTGGTGACCCCTGCAGTAATTGATTTCCTCTTTCTTTCTTTTGTTCTTTGATGAACAGACATCACAGCAGCTGGGTTAATAGGTTATTTTGGGTGCTGTTTCTTTAAGAGATGCCGCTGCTGAACATCTCAACTCTCTTTCCCTATTATTTTTCTGACCCACTTCAGGTCTACAAGTCTCTATTAATGAGCTGATGAGTTGAATCGGGTGTGTTAGATGAGGGAGACAGTGCTGGGCTGCTCCAGGACAGTTTTGAAAACCCTTTCAGAGACATGTTCTTAAATGTGACTCATATATAACATATAATACATGCATGCACAGTTTTAAGGCAGCTTTAATCGCCTTCGTGACTTAACTGACCACGACATTGCATGCACATCGTTTCTTTCACGCTTTGATATGAAATGATAAAGGCTACAGCGCGTGCCGGCGCCTTTGTGAGTGATATTGAAGAGCTAAAATTGATAGCTCTTAATTATAATGTAATGTTTAATGGCTATAGTCAATGGTTAAATATTAGGGGAATTTTTTTTATAGGGAAATCAGTATTACTTGGTATCAGTGATACTGGCCTTCAGTCATAAAAAAGATGCCATTAAACAAATATTAAAAATATGTTGTTTGTACATTAATTTGAAGATTGAATGTGTAATTATTGCAATATAAAAGTATATTTAAAAACTTTAATGTTAGGTGGGATTAATGGCGATTAATTTCAGAAATAATATGCGATTAATTAGTTAATTTTTTTTTAATCGATTGACAGCACATACATAAATAGTGCCTTGCGAAAGTATTCACACCCCTTCATTTTTTTTCACGTTTTATGTTGCTGCCTTATGTTAAACTGCTTTAAATTACTTTTTTCCACATCAATCTACACTCCATAAACAATAATGGTAAAGCAAAAAAAAAAAAAAAAGTTTTTAACATCTTTGCAAATTTATTAAATAAAAAACTTAAATGATTCCATTGCATAAGTACTCATACCCTTATCTGGGACAGTTGAAATTCAGCTCAGGAGCATTTATATTGCTTGTAGGTGTTACTAGACTTTGAGTGAAGGTAACCTGTGGCAAATTCAATTGAATGGGTATGATTTGGAAAGGCACACACGTCTTAATAAAAGGTCCAACAGCTGATAATGCATATCAGAGCAAACACCAAGCCCTGGGGTCAAAAGAACAGTCTGTAGAGCTCAGAAACAGGTTTGCGTCAAGCCACACATCTGGGGAAGAGTTCGGAAATAAATTCTGCTTCATTGAAGGGTCACAGAAGCATGTAGTCTCTGAAACAACCAGGATTCTTCTTAGAGCTGGCCTCCTGGCCAAACTGAGCAATTGATGGAGAAGGGCTTTGGTTAGAGTGGTGACGAAGAACCTGATGGTCACTCTAGTTGAGCTCCATGATCATATGTGGAGATGGGAGAAACCTACAGAAGGACAAACATCACTGCAATACTCCATCGATCTGGGCTTTATGGCGGTGTGGCCAAACTCAATCCTCTCCTCAGTGAAGACAAAAGAAAACATACTTAGAATTTGCAAAAAAAGCACCTAAAGGACCCTCAGACTGTGAGAAACAAGATTATCTGGTCTGATGAACCTCAATTCTAAGCATCATGTTAGAAGGAAACCAGCTCTGCTCATCACCTGCAGAGTACCATCACAAAAGTAATGTGTGCTGGTAGCAGCCTCATGCTGTGGGGCTGTTTTTCAGCAGCAGGGACTGAGGGACACATCAGAGTAGAAGAAAAGCTCAATGCACCAAAATATAGAGATATCTTTAATGAAAACCCAGTCCAGAGCATTCAGAACCTCAGACGAGCAGAAGGTTCACCTTCCAACAGGACAATGGACCTAAACACATAGCAAGAGTGGCTTATAGACAACTCTGTGAATGTCCTTGAGTGGCCCAGCCACAACCTGGGATTGAACCCAATCAAATATTTCTGGAGAAGCCTGAAAATGTGCGTCTGCCCCATCCAACCTGACAGAGCTTGAGAGGTGAAGAGGTGAGGAGAAGAATGGCAGATAATTGCCAAATGCTGATGAGCAAAGCTTGTTGCATCAAACAAAAAAGACTTGAGGCTGTAAAGGTGCTTCAGCTAAATATTTAGTTAAGGGTATGAATACTTATTTCAGTTTTTTTTGTTTTAATTAATTTACAAAGATGTGACAATTCTGTTTTTGCTTTGTCAATATGGTGCATGGAGTGTAGACTGATGTACAAAAAAACAAAACTAATTTAAAGCAGTTAAAAAGGAAGCAACATAAAACGGGGAAAAAAAATGAAGGGGTATGAATACTTACGCAGGGCACTGTGTATATTTATATACAGTACATATGTATATGTAAATGTAAATGTATATGTATATATATATAAATAAGAGAGAGAGAGAGAGATCTAGTGTAGCCTCATTTATGTTACCTGTTTGCATTCTGTGCTCCCTCCATTCCCATCCCACTGTCTGGCCATGAAGGGGACTGTGGTGGAGGTGCCTGCCCACTGAACGAATTCATACCCATTCCTACATCATAAGGCCCTGCAAAAACAACATCATGCAGTTTTTGAATTGATTTTTGAATTGAATTAATTGGATGTTTTATCTGTCATAATACGCCTACACTGCTGGTACTGAGTTAACAGAACTTACCCATATCCATCAACTGCTGCTGCAACATGGATCTGGTTGCAGGAACACTGTTTGATCGGTTAACCATGGGTCCTCCCATCATGCTCTTAGGATTGTGGTCGATGCCTGTGCGACCCATGCCAGGGTGTCTGACAGGGCTGCCGGAACCAGACATTCCCCAATCTCCTGCACCTGCCATAGGGGGCCGATTGGGCATTCCCATTGGCCTGTTTGGACCTCCTGGGAAAAGCATGTTTGGAATGTTAAAATTCAGCTAAAAATTAATGCATGTACAGTTGTAGCTACATAAATTTAAAGCTGAATATATAAGACACTCACCCATGCCTATCTGGGTGTCAGTATGCTCCTGTTTGACAAGAGAGGAAGGGGCGCTCCTCCTACCAGTCATGCCTGGCCCGCTCAGGGGTTTACCATCGACAGACACAGCCCTCTGGAAGGGCACACGTTGACCAGAGCCCATACCAATACCCTCCCGGTCTGAAATACACAGTAATTCATACAAATTGCATTAAGAATAAAAACAAAGGACAGGTTTTGTTGGTCATCCTCATGGTCATTAGCAGTTACCTGCATAATATATGCCCAATATATTTTCTTTACATTAATTAATATTAATATTTACATTCAACATCCCCTTCCTGACTTTGAGGCCCTCAAGGTGTTGTTACTAGGGATGTATCGGTATCGGCTCCGATATTGGCATTTTCTGCCGTATCGGGTATTGGTCAGACGAGACCAATCCAAATCCGATACTGTGCGTATACTATTGTGTTACTGTTAAGCCCCACGAAAACACAAAAACATTATAAAGCACCATGAAGTCAAAGTCCAAGTGTTCTGAAGCCGTTCCATTGTTTAATGTGAGGTAGGCTACAGATGAATATTTAAGTCGTTAAATTCAAGTTCACATAAACTCTTCTCTCCACTACGGCTGTCTGTCATCCTCCATTCAGCATTCAAACTGTGTCACGTTCGGTTAAGACAGTCAAGACGATGAAACTCTCTCCAAGAGTGCACAGTAACTGAAATTTAAAACTGTTAAAAAAAGGCTCAAACTACGCATCAATATCTCTTTCCTTTGCTTTGAACTTCTCTATGCGGAGCGCTGCATGCTGTGACTTTTGCTGTGACGGGTTGCGCATAAGCACTTTGTGCTGCTCTGTACTAGAGCTTTTCTCCTCTATCATATGTTGCTGCCTACATTACTGTGCCATTTAAAATAAATTTATTTAAATTTTATAGTTTACATTTATATATAAATACATTTACTTGTTTTCATTAATGTATTTTACAACAATACAAAGAGCAATGTGTAACATTTTACCAGATTTAGTCCTTCACTTATTCACTTTTATTTGTTCCCCACTAAATAGTTATTTCACTAAATGTTTAGATTTTATAAAATTGTGCACTCGTGATTTTTCTAGAATAACTTTTGCTGCTAAATTATCCACTAACCTAGTTTATAATAGTATTTTTGTCTTCGATTATGATTATATATTTTTTCATTTGTTATTTTTCTTTAAAATGAAGTTGTCTATATTTAGTAAATTGTGTTTAACACGCAAAAGAGTGACGATCAGGTCAACACACAGAAGTATAGAAATTCTACATTGATTTAAAAAAATAAAACTGCTGGTATTGGATCGGAATCAGCCGATACTCAGAATTTTCGGATCGGATCTGAAAAAAAATGGTATTGTTACATCCCTAATTGTTACTCACCATGTGCGGTGCTGTTAGGTCCATTGCCCTGCTTATTGCCCCCATCCGTTCCTCCAGTTCCAGAATCAGCAAACATTCCAGAACCAGAATTCCTCAGCCCTCCGAGAATACTCTCCAAATTATCCAGCTGGAAAAATAAAACAAAGGATTGATGTTAGAATGATCAATAAATAATTGCAAATTTGCATGAGAGTTCTGCATATCAACAGAACAATTTAATAACTGACAGTATTTTTCAAAATGTGCAAAGAGAGTTTCAAGTTGTTTATAAAACTACAGCTGAGATTTTTAAGCAATGACTTAAGGCTTTTTTCAATATAATAAATTATATCATCACGTTGAAAAGTATTTTTAATGCAATATGTATTTATTTGACCAAAAAACAGATATATTTACAAATATTACAATTTAACAAAAACATTATTACAATTTAAAATGATTGTTTTCTATTTTAATATACTTCAAAATGTAATGTATTCCTTTAATGGAACTTTGGATTCTTTCTTTTAGATTCTTTGATGAAAGTTTATTTGAAATATAAATCTTTTGTAACATTATACAAGTCTTTACTGTGAATTGTTCAGTTTAATGCATACTTGCGGAATGAAAGTATTAATTTATTTAAAAATTTGTAGTATTATATATTACATTTATTTATTTAGTTAAAAATATCTATTTATATTTATTACTAAATTAATCCCAAAATATAAGACTGATGTGATCTTGAGAAGTAGAAGAAATATGAACCCAACATAAGTACTTAAGCAGTATGAATCAACCATAAATACCTCATCGGGAGGTTCGATCTTGACTTTGCCCTCCTGGCTGTTAGAATTTGAGTTTGTGACCCCTGACCCCTGCCCTCCAGTGACCCCCCTCCCTTCCAGCTCCTCCAGCTTTGGCTTGACCTCGGCTGCATTGGGCTCTTTGGAGTCATCCTTATTGAGGAGGTAGTGAAGCAGGGCTTGTGGTTTTTTTCCTTCTTTCGGGCTGTGCTGCTCCTGCTTGAGATCTAGATTCCTCCCCTCAGCGCCTGGGAGCTCCGAACCAAGAGAGGCCTTACCAGTGGCCTCGGCTGTGATGCGAGCCACCTCGTCGGGTGTGTTTCCATTTTGAAGAAGTTTGTGGAGTATCTTGTGTTTCTCCTGTAAGGTGTGAGAGCTGTGGTGGCCACCGGGACAAGCCGTAGACGACACTCCTCCTGAGCTTTGCTGATTTACGTTATTCCCCGATGATGAACCAGATGAGGAGGACACTCCCGTCGATGAAGGACTCATCATGCCACTTCCTGCCTCCTTCGAGTCAGGACACAATGGAGTGGAGGCACGACCTGGGACAGGTCCACCAGACCCAATCCCAATCTCTTCAGTTGGGGATGTGAGCAACTGAAGTAACTTCTTGTGGCCCTTTCCATCAGGGACTCTCCGGTTGGCCTCGGCCGCAGTGGAACCATCCTTGCTGGACTGACTGTCCGGTTTATCCGTGGTCTCCGATGAAGAAGCCTGTTGCTGCTCTAACCCTGTGCTGTGAGCACTTGATGGGCTCTTGGAATCCCCAGTGCTGGGTTTGCTGTTGCCGGTCTGGCCTTGCTGACTGGACTGGGTCGAGTTGATGCTGGGAGAGCTGTCGGATTTGTGGGTAGGTGAGTTGAGAGCTGAAGGTAGAGAAGAGCCAACGCCTTCACTGATGGCCTGGAGAGCATTCAAAGAACTATTGGAGAAAGTGTTGCCGACTGATGGACCAGAAGATCCACCACTGCCGCCCATTCCCACAGGACCCATGGGAGAGTGCATGCCTGTGAAATCAAGAAAATATAGCTAAATCTTGAGCTTGTTTTCAAATTAAGCACTAATAGAGACAACACAACTAGTATATTTCTTTAGGCCATTAGAATCTTTGCACATTTTCTTTGATGGTTGAAAGGAAAGATCTGCAGATTTGACTTAAATAGAACAAAATTTGTTAAAATAGCTACCGTATTATTAATGTAAGAGCAAGGCACCCGTGTCATTTACTACCAGTTATTTTAGCTATGCTGCCTGATTTTGCAAACTACTATTTAATCACATAATTTTAATCAATATCGTAATTATAAACACATTGGTTTGTTGCGCAATAGTTTTGTCATTTACTCCCTAGATTTTACTATTCTGAACGATGACTGAAACCTTGTATAACGGGCACTTCTCGTGTTTATTGCCAACTTATGGTAAATAGCTTGATGTATTCCTCAATTGTAAGTTGCTTTGGATAAAAGCATCTGCCAAATGATTAAATGTAAATGTTCTAGGTATATTGGCTACTGAATCAGAAGTCTTACTTTCACAGAAAAAGTTGGACAACTGTTTAACCACTGTGGCAAATCCCTATTTGTTATCAGGTAAGAGAATTATGTAATTAGCTAAAATATTTAATAAATGAATATACAAGGTGCCTGGGCTGTTTAGAACTTTGGAAGTGACATGTTTGAATTCTGTGGAACTGAATGGAGCTGTCTATGGAATTCTGTTAGATTCCACAGGCCTAATCTTACATACATCTAATCAAAAATGCAAAAACAGGACACTTACCTCCAGGTGAGAAAGGACTTGCACCCATTTTAGGACTCCCTCGTATCCGTGGTGACCCCATGAGATTCTGCTGAGCAGGGTTCATACCAGGGCTTCCTTGGGAGGGACTTGTCATGCCCATTCCATAGCCACCACCGTGAAATTGACCCTGCTGGTGCTGATTCATGCCGGGATGGCCCATCTGATTCATGGAGTTCATCTGATTCATAGTGCTCATCTGATTCATGCAATTCATCTGATTCGTATTCAATTGATTCATTTGGTTCATTTGATTCATCTGATGCATCGGGTTCATTTGATTCATCCTGTTGCCTGGGTTGTACATAGCTCCTCCTCTGGGTCCCATGTGACCTTGCTCGTTCATGCCGTAGCCTCTGGTATTGCCCATGCCCATCTGGGCATTCGGATTGGCATTGCCTATAACTGATCGCATTACACCACCCTGATTGGGTCGGTATCCATTTTGCTCCCTGTGTGAAAGAGATTGAAATATAAGTGAAGGCGAGGAGAACACAGAAGCATTTTCATGAAAAATCAGAATAGTGTATAACTGTTGATTTGGAGAGGAACAAACCTCTGCAAAAGATGAGTAGAGAGGAAAGTGAGCGGGTCATTGTTGACAGGGTTTCGGCAGAGCTCACTGCGCGTTTGTGCTGTTACTGGAGTGCCATCTGACAAAGAGAACCGATAGGGTGGAGTTTCTGCTCTTCCATGAACATATGCTGAAAAGAAGAAGAATACAAACAACATTAATAAAACATGCATTCAATCTGTCAAACCCATTTCACACCGCATGCAAAAGCAGCCTGTTTTTATTTCTGCCATATTAACAAGTTACAGAATTCACACTTCTATTTTGTCTGTCAACATCATTTCTCAAGTACATTAAGTAATTTACTTCATTTACACAATTAACTAAAGTAAAGATTAAAGCTGAGAAATACTGAAAATATCCATGCATGTGTATTAGCACAGACCTTCATGATAGTGTCTCTTGTAGGACCAGGGCTGACCCTCACTGCGATGCAGGAACATCTGCATACACCTGCGCACTAAATCCTCCCAGCCAGGACGCATGGTGGTGTGCAACAGGCTCTGCTGCTCGATCTCGATCAGTTTACCTGGGGTCAAACATACACGCTCAGATGTGGTACAACACCTGCCTCAAATATAACTCTACGTCCTTTTTTCCCCCATTGAATTCAAAGTTTTGTTTTTGGTTTTCCATTTTCAATATTTACTAATTATAGTACATATAGTATGATTTGGTAATACATATGTATTGACGTAATATTAAATGTTGTAGTTAATATTTGGAATTCAAGTCATTTTTATTAATATTGTTCAATTATTGTCATGATGAATTTTCGCCTTGTCTTCATAGAGAAAAATGTAAGAAAATCAGTAGCTTCATTGATGAGATTAACATCGAGTTAATCTTGTAATCAATTTTACCTGACAGTTCGTGTCTAGTACTGAATCGTTCTGTCCTTTCCACTGCCGTCACTCTTCGTGCTACACAAATCATACAAGACTGCAGATCTGAAAGACAGAAAGAAGAAAAACTCTTAATACTTAGACGACACTTTAAAACTAATTCACAAGCAGCACTATAAAACAAAGTATATCGAATTCAATCTGTATAAAAGATAAATTCTAAATTTACTACAGACCTTCCCCTTCCTCCATCATTGCTTTAGGCTGTGTGAGAGCGAAACATTGCATGGTCTCATAGCGAGGCCCACCGGCGCCTTCTTCACCTCCAGGACCGCCATGGCCAAACTTCACCAGCATGCGACAGTTAAACGTGTGACTCTTCTGACGGGAGGCATCACCGCCCCATGACACACTGTTGGGACCTTTAAATACATACAAAATGCATGATGCTCACATGACATCATGAACTTAGTCATATCTATATGCTTATGTTTTTGTGAACAGATAAAGAGCAACATTCAACATTGACATATATACCATTGTTTTTGGGCAGGTTTTTATGCAGTTCATCTCGGTCTTCCTCATGCAGTATGTTGTAGATGCAGGTGTTGATCAGCTCCTCTTGTTTATACTGCAAGTACTGAGTCACATTATCTGACACAAACACAATGCTGCCTTCACGACTCACCACAAACAAGAACCCATCCAGAGCCTGACAGAGAGAGAACGATTCAGAATTATTATTATAAAACACTTTAAATCATAATTGGTAAGAATGCTAGTATGAGAAGTGAGCAAATGAGCTTCTGGTGACCATTGACCTTTAGGTCTTTAATTTTACCTGCAGCAACAGAGGGCCCAGATGGTCCTTGTCGATGACCCCTTGACCGGTAGAGGACACATCCGCCTTCTGGACATCATCATTGCCACATGAGCTTTTACCTGTGAAGCGTGTGAATATAGACCACATATTAGAAACATTTTAGAAACATAAACAGCTGTAAAGAGTTTTTTTTTTGTGCAATACAATTTTTGAAAGGTAGTGTTAATGCATATTTGTCTCACCATATTATAGCAAGGGAACAGCAGAAAAATGGGTCTGCTTACTTTGATATGTAGATTTGTAGGTTTCATTCCCGTAAGACACTATTAACCAATGGAATGTCAAATAAGGAAGAATGAACAACAATGCCTATTCATCGTTTCACCGTGTGAACTCCGGGTTATAGTCCAAGTGAAAAAAGGCATGCATAGGCCTGTCTCGCGCAACAAACTTGTGCAGACTACAGTTATGAATGCGACATATAATTATGAGAAAAATGAACAGGAGTATAATTGTAGAAAATATCCCTCAAATCTGATAATTAAGTTACATTTTTCTTTATGGAAAATTATTTACCGATTTAAGTCAAATTAGATTTGCTAAGTTTTGCTGCTGGATAATCCATTCATTCGCATTCATTTACATCCACAGATGTAGTCATATTTGCACTGCATTAAAAAAATAAAAAAATTTAATGTTTAAAACGACATTTTCTATTAGCTAAAACTAGCGAAGGTGTTACACAATTACAAATGTTCACTCTAGTGAATATTTGCAATATCACAATATTCCACCTGCCACCAGGTGGCAGCGTTTTATAAAATCGAGGAAATTCATCCATTTCCCCACACTGTGGGTTTAGTAAATATTTTCACAGACTGATATGTAAAAGAGCAGTTCGAGCAGATGTGTACCTTGCTCTTTGATCTGTCGTATCTGGCGCACCGTCTCTTTAAGGATGGCACATTTGTCTGGTTTGACATTGAAGCTGTCGATATCACTAAGGTTGGCCGAAATCAGTTCGGCCAGCTCCTCGATATACTTGCTCTCCTGTTCCCTCCTGCGCTTATCACATCTGTAGATTAAAAACACACATGCAATTTTAGGAAAGAAAAACGTTAAAATACTTAAAACACTGCTTGTTATCGCACCCTAAAATGTCTCACCCTTGTCCTGGTGTGTCACATGTGGAGAGTTTGCGTTTTCGGTCCGAGCACAAAGGCTCAAGTGAGTTCTCACCCACTCCGCTCATGTTTAAAACATATCAGCACCTAAGAAACATGCAAAGTTTAGATTAGGGGCAGAAAACACACAACCAAAGGCATATTATGATCTCTAAAAGAAAGGAAAACTAAAGAAGCACTTCTATTCCACAACAAGTGCACTACAAACAAATAATGAGCTGACTTTGGCACTTCTAGACAATGACGGCTTCATCTCTTTTCAAATGGTTTTAGTAAAAAACTGCAAGTGTGTGTACGTGTCTACGGCATATTTTTAAGTGTTCCCACATAGAGCTGAATGTGCAGAATGTTCCAGGCCTCAGCAGCGGTGCTGCGTGTGTGTTTGTGTGACAGTGTGTCTGAGAAGAGACACTGATTATGATGGAGTGAAACGGGGCCCCAGGGGAAATGGATCAACCCTCAGATTGTTTGTGCGGTGTGTGTATTTCTGTAGCAGGGACTGGGTCAATTATCTCAATCCATGAAGCCGTACGCTGCAAAATATATAAATGAAATGTATAATTGATCTAATTAAAAAGCAGACTAATGAATCTGAATTACTAACCCTAATACAGAGTTAAAGACAATCTGGTCACAAAACATTCCCTTCAAAATGTATGTCAGACACATAGTGATATAATGTCCTTCCTCCACACGTCTCATGATGACACACAATCACACCATTTCTTCCTACTTTTACGGTCATTGCTCCACCCACTTCACCAACGACAACACTTCCTCCTCTTTGCCTCTCTGTGATCATGTCCTTTTTTGTTATTAGAACTGGCCTTTCTGATATGTCTGTCTTACTTCTAAGTTATGCATGCAAAGACAGTGTGGCCCAAAATATTATTCGCACTTAAAATGTATGAACGTCATTGCATTAGATACAAAATATCAAACAATTTGGCATTTATTTGAAAGGTGAAGTATGATTTCTGTGCCACTGGTAGGGCTAAAAATATTGATTTTAAAATTGCTTCTTTTGAATGGTCCCAATATTGACTTCAATATCACACAAGCCAATTCTCAAAATGACGAATCTTATGAACCGGCTCTTATTAGTGAATCAAAATACAAATTGCTCGACCAGCGTAGTCCGATTCTTAAAATGAATGACTCTCATGAGCCAGTTCTTGCTAGTGAGTGAATAATAAAAAAAATAAAAAACAGCCAAATCAACATACAGGTGCATCTCAATAAATTAGAATGTCGTGGAAAAGTTGATTTATTTCAGTAATTCAACTCAAATTGTGAAACTCGTGTATTAAATAAATTCAATGCACACAGACTGAAGTAGTTTAAGTCTTTGGTTCTTTTAATTGTGATGATTTAGGCTCACATTTAACAAAAACCCACCAATTCTCAACAAATTAGAATATGGTGACATGCCAATCAGCTAATCAACTCAAAACACCTGCAAAGGTTTCCTGAGCCTTCAAAATGGTCTCTCTGTTTGGTTCACTAGGCTACACAATCATGGGGAAGACTGCTGATCTGACAGTTGTCCAGAAGACAATCATTGACACCCTTCACAAGGAGGGTAAGCCACAAACATTCATTGCCAAAGAAGCTGGCTGTTCACAGAGTGCTGTATCCAAGCATGTTAACAGAAAGTTGAGTGGAAGGAAAAAGTGTGGAAGAAAAAGATGCACAACCAACCGAGAGAACCGCAGCCTACTTTCCAGAAGGCCAACAATTCACTAAAAATTGTTTTTTTATTGGTCTTATGAAGTATTCTAATTTGTTGAAATAGTGAATTGGTGGGTTTTTGTTAAACGTGAGCCTAAGTCATCACAATTAAAAGAACCAAAGACTTAAACTACTTCAGTCTGTGTGCATTGAATTTAATACACGAGTTTCACAATTTGAGTTGAATTACTGAAATAAATTAACTTTTCCACGACATTCTAATTTATTGAGATGCACCTGTAGTCTGATTCTTGAAATTAATAATTCTTAGAAGCCGGTTCTTTTAAATCAGGGGTGCCCAATCCTGCTCCTGGCGATCGACTGTCCTGCAAAGTTCAGCTCCAACTCCAATCAAACACACCTGCCTTTAATTTTCAAGCAATCCTGAAGACCTTAATTAGTTGCTTCAGGTGTGTTTGATTAGAGTTGGAACTGAACTTGAGGAACTTTTAAACCCTGATTTAAATGAATCAAAAAACAAACAGCCTGACCAGTGCAGTCCAATTCCTGTAATTAATGACTCTTACAAGCTGGTTCTTTGACGGAATATTTCAAAAGAGTTACTGGACAAATTAATGAACTGGGAATCAAATCAAATTTAATCAGAATCATACATGAATCAGAATTGAATCGCCACTAGAGTGCAAAAACAATGACCGTTTTCCTGAACCTTTTGCATGTCTGTCCCGCCCCAAACCCACAGCATTGGTTGAGTGTAGATTTTAGCATTTTGAATGCATTTTTATTTGTGGTGTATTTATTAAACACAGAAGCCTTATAGTGTGACATTATAGTGTTATTGGTGTCTGAAGAAATTTTGCATACTCAAAAGCCCTACGGTGACTGCACCTTTTTTGAGAAATACATCTATCTATAGTAAATGCGTTAAACTACACCTGTGGTTTCTCTACTAGGGCATCAGTGTGAACTTGACAGGAAATTACTTCATACATTCACTAGAAATCACCTGAAGTAATAACAAAAATTACTCCGAAATGTCAAGTTAGTTCTGTTTGAATTTGGTTTAATATTTTGTTCAATAGACGGCATTGAACAATAGATTTTTAACTGTGGCATCCAGATACTATTAGAGAGTCACTGTATATAAATGCACACGTCTTTCCGTCTCCATTCTTTTCGGCTTCTGCTGCTGTTATCAGTCTCTGTCACTCTGGTCATAGACCCTCTGCTGTATTGCGTGCATGTGAGCAAGTGTGTTTGTTTAGAGCCCTGACCTTGCCCCGTGCCTGACCCCTCCCAGAGTTCAGCGGAAATCTCAGAGCACAGACCATCGGCTTGCAGTCTTTTCCCCTTCCCTCACTGAACACACACAAGCAAATAGCCTTTTCCTCTCGCTTAAAGGGACAGTTCACCCAAACATGAAAATTCTGTTTCTATAGTTTAAAAAAAATATTTTGTACCGTTATTTGCATATTCTTTTATCATTTGTGTCCAACCATTTAAAGCATGTGTAAGCAACATTCTCATATTTCAAAGTTCATGAAGACATCGTAAAACTAATCTATATGAATTGAGCTGTTTAATCCAAGTCTTCAAAATTGATTCAATTTCTTATAACAAACTTTTTCATTTAGGATTTAATTAGCATAAACTCTGATCGATGCACATAGCGCATCAAATAACGTAAAGAGAAGCACAAACAAGCTTGCGTGACACCACGAGCCAGTGAGGTTTGTCCTCATGTCAGGCAAGCACATTTGAGCTTCCGGTACCATATCAGAGTCTTATGGATTACTTTTGGTACTTTCTGAAGCATGAAAATGTTAGTTTCATAGACTTTAAAAGGATAGACAAATATTTGAGAGAGAACGTTAAGAATACATTCATTTTTGTTCCAAAGATGAACAAAAGTCATATGTGGTTGGAACAACATATGGGTAAATGACAATTTCTATTTCAGGGTGAACTATCCCTTTAAGGAAAAGACACACAGTTTGCTCTCGTTCACCTAAAAACTCTCAGTATGAGCTCATCATTCCTGAGTTCGACAGAGACATTACACAACTGTGCCCATACTGCACTGCCTGTACTGACACGTACAGCTGTCTGTCACAAACCTATAACACACCAGAAAAGTGCTGCAGAACCGACTGCATCTTCTCTACTTTTACATCTCTTTCACCCTTTCTATCTCCTTGAACTCCGCAGTGGAGTTAAATAAATGATAGGCATACAGCCATTCATGACTGTTAAGGTCAAGGCACCATTCAGATCTAAAGTCACTTCTTTAAAGAGACAGTTCACCCAAAATTGAAAATTCTGTCTTTATGTATTTACCTTTTTGTCATTCCAAATGTTTTTCCTTCATGGAACAAAGATATTTTAAATATATATTAGGGCTGTCATATTCAGGGTGCTTTTTTGTCATTTTTGGAGTCTATCACAAAAGCAGCCAATAGCTTGCATATTCTAATCTTCTAAAGACATTTAATTGCTTTATATAGAAGAGAGACCAAAATGTAACTGTGATGCAACGACGTGCCATATTTAAGCAACGATAAGGGTTTGTGCGTCTCCACTAGGGTTGGGTGCCGAAACCAGGTACCAATATGGCCTATGTACCTATGTAACCGGTATGTACTAGAACCGAATCGGAATGCAGATTTCGGTGCCATGCCTGAGCGATCGATTGAAAAACGAACGTAAGCATCATCATCACCGGCACCGCACGTGAAAAATAATTTCACGACTGAGAAAATACGCGTGAACTAAAGTCGGAAAGCTCTAATAATACAAGTCCAACAAATCTTTATAGTAAATGCGAGTGTGCTGTTTTCACATTCCGACTTAAAAGCACAACTCGGGAAATGAGAGCATCCGAGGAGCGTGTGAATGCAGAAATTACACTTGCTCTGACAGCAGCAGGTAGCCTTCCATTAACTAGCTAAGCTAAACATGCTTAAATTAAAAAGCCTAAAGCTAAAATTCTCTTGTATTCACGTTTTTAAACCTGTTGTCCAACAAAAGAGAACATTATAACCTTTTTAGTCCACAACACCAGTTAAATGCTTCCGTTTGTGATCTGATGTAGCTTCTTGTCACAGAATGAGGCAGAAAATATGTTCCATTGGCTACTAATACATCGATTAGCAATGGATTATAAATATACTTTATTATGAAAATACCAGAGATGGCTTGAATAACACAAACTATACATTGTCGTAGTCCAGTGTTTATTGTATTTGTTTTATCATTCAAACGTTTATATATTCTGTTTCCTCAGTTACAGCGATAGCCTTTGTCCATATTGGGGATATTTTTTAATAAGTATCGGTTCAGGCACCGGTACAGTTTTAAAAGTAGCAATTTGGCCCCGGTATAAAAAAAAAAACCCAAATGATACCCAACCCTATTCTTCAGCCATGAACGTGTTCACAATATACACTAAGCTGACCAATCCACATCCAGGACTGAAATATTCATTTTATAATTTGTTTGGCAAGAATAAGAATGTAAATGAGAGAAATTCTCATTTTAACTGTTCATTTAATACTCCATTCAAAGTGTACAGTTCCACCCTCATCAATACTCCGAGTGCACACTGTGGGTTTGCAGAACCAGAAGCCACATCCACATTCTGCTCAAGAGAGCATAAAAGAGCAAGGGTGAGCGTGAATGTGAATGTGAGGAGATGAACGCCACGAGTGAAAGCAAAATACTGAGAGAGGAAAATAGCAAGAGCGAGAAAGGATGAGCACTTCACATACGCCTTTAAGCAGGAGATGTGGAGCCCACGGCAGACTCAAGGACACAAGCAAGAGTGAAACTTCAGCCTGTATGTTGCTCTAATGTTTCCGATCTAACAGTCAAGATAGCAGGTGGGTTTTAAAGACATTACGACTCCATTCTACAGTGATGCAATTCCACATCTTTCAGAAGTTCAACAGGTGAACATCTGATAAAACATACAAAAGCCCCACTCATTATTGCCGAGCTCTTACAAAGACTTCTTACAGAACGCACCATATAAGCATCTCCAAGCGAAGATCCACTTCCAGTCTTTCTGAGAATAATGGCTATTTTAATGGGAAAGTTATTGAGAATATCCGAATCAGGAAACAGCAAAAGCAGGCATCCTGTTTGCGCCTTCCACACCAAGTTCTGCGTCACCACTTCCTCTTCCTGGAAAAAGCCTGCTGGCTCTTTGCAATCATATTTACATATTCAACCTCATGGGTTGAACCGGTTCTTCTGTTCTCTCTTCGAAGCTAATCTGTCTGTCTGTCTCTTTCTGTGGGGACTTTATCTTTCACCACCACCCATTATCTCCCTCTCTCTCTCTCGCGCTCACTCAAAAACTTCTTTCCTCTAACTTTATTTCATAAAATTATGGGAAGCCTTATTCTACAACTTTTTATACTTAACTCTATAAAATCCAATTGATTGGATTAATCAGTGATGATTTAGCAAATTTTGCTATCAGCTACCTAGGATTATTTACATAATACTTAATATTTACATAATGAATAAATGCTATAGCATTTAATTCACATAAATATGCATTTTGTAGATCAGTATCTTCCTGTTCCAAAGCCTGGATGACACAGCAAATTTTTTTTTTTGGGGGTGTTATATGAATAAAGTATATATTACATATATTATACATAAAATCATTAATTAAATATACACACACACAATATTTACATAAAATACTTACATGAAAATGTTTCATGCAAGTAGAAAAACAGTAAAAAAATCTTGTTTTCTTAAATGACGAAAAGACAAAAAAAGTTGCCTATAATAATTACATTTTTGAAAAATTGTATCTAATAATACATAGTAATAAACAATATTTAAGCACAGAGGATTATTCTTCACAAAATCATTTTAATACATGAAAAAGCAGACAGTTTGAACTGAACTTCCCAACTCTACCACCATTTCCACATCTTCGTTTCAAATCAGACGTGATATTAGAGACAGGAGCATATTAAATGCACTGCATTATTCACAGTGATTTAAACATTCAGTACATCACCCAGCCATAACTAATAAGTGGATTACTGTAAACACAATCTTTGTTTGCTATTCAGTTGTAAAATTCCTGTTATATAATTCAGCACCAGTGAATTCAATGGCTTTTTGTAAACACAAACGTATCCGTTTTATGGATACTAATACACTGGCTGGAGGGGAAAATAATAATTTATTAATGAAAATTAAAGATAAAAAAAATAGAGATTTACTGACTGCAAATTCTACAGATATAGGCTACAAAACCACAACCACCCTCCCCAATTGCTGCTGTCTCCTCTGCCTGTTTCCCTGACGACCAGTAGGGTAACGTCTTAATATCCCATCATGCCTTGACCCCATACAGAGAGAACCTGCATTATTGATGTGGCTGCCTCCTTTCGCCACATCCACACAACACGCAGTCCACCTCAACACCTTCTTCATACATCTCAGCAGTCAAATTCAATGGGCCGTTCAAAACCAATCACACCGAGTTAAAGGGAGAAATACATTATTGAAAAGAAACACTTATAATTACGTCATCGGCACCTGCGACTACCGGCCCTCCATGTGCAATAAAAGGCCTATCAAGCCATTTAACAAATCACACTTCAATCATGCATTAAGATTAAAGATGTTATTAGCTTATTTTCTATACCTCATAAAAACTCCATTTGGCTTTTTATGTAAACTGAAGGCGTTTCAATACAAACTGCCACTTACAGTGAAGGAAACGCAAGACATCAGCCATGAACTGACTGCCAAAGGACACCAGACGTTACACATTACACATTTTCTCTCATTGAATACCCAGTTATACTGGGAAATGTGTCACATTAAAGAAGTAAAATAGATTTGTCCATGCTCTTTCATGTGCACTCACTTTAAATGCTCTTTCATGTTCACACACTTTAAAAAGACCCAAACGTGTACAAGAAAAATCCAGTTCACTTTACATTCATACTATACTTTTTTTGTGTGAACAAGTATTATTTACTTTATACTTATAATAATAATAATAATAATAATAATAATAACAACAATAATAATTATTAATTGTAGTGGTAGCAGCAATAATAATAACAACAACAAGTATTTTAATTAGGGATGGGACGATACACCTACCTCCCGATTCGATACTATCATGATACTTAGGTGCCGATACAATATGTATTGCGATTTTTTTAAGAATTTCGATTCTACAAGTATTGCGATTCGATATTGCAATGTGTTGCGATTCTTGCTTTTTGTTTCTAACTCTAGACCATGGGAAAAAGTTTAAATACTTGATTATACCCTTAAAATAGACTGTAAATGAGTCATATGAGTCACAAAAACAATGCATCACATCTTTCTGAACTTTCTAAATACACAGTGTATAGGAGTACCTTAAACCATGAAACTTTAAAGTACCAAAACCCTGAACTTGCACATGAATATAATAGTCAAATGTTCAACAAAATGAGCAGAAAAAATACTTTCTGAAATAAAATAAAGTGCTGTTACTTTGCATACCGTTTCAGTCATGTTTAGTCATGTTTTCCCGGCAGTGTGTCAAAACGTGAAGGTACAGAAAGAATTCTGGAAGAGGTTTGATCCTCTGCCTCCGTCATGGTTTTGCTTTCTCGCGCCGGCTTTAAACGTATATGACGTCATCTAATGCACGCAGACCGATCACTGTATGACATCAAAGCACCGCGAGAGCTACAGAGAGCAGACAGCTCTCACTGATCTATATACAACAACGGCTCCGCATGCTTTCGAATCGCTCTCACGGTACTTTGATGTCATACGCTGATCGTCTGCGCGGTGCTGCTCCAAGTCAAACACACTTATACATTTCACCCTCTGTTGGAATTACAAAGCGCTAACTTCTCCCCACCACCTCTTAGGAAAAGTAGCTAAAATAATTCAATATACATTTTTCTCCCACCCCTAATTTTAATATTTTATTACTATTAAGAAAATAATAATAATAACATTATCATTATTATTAATAATATTATTAGGCTATTATTAATAATAATAGCATGTATTGTAATATTTTATTACTACTAAGAATATAACAATAATAATAACAATTATTATTATTATCCATTACATAACATAACATTGCAGTTTTTCAGCTAATTACACATTTACTGAACCAGTTCACTTTGCATTCATATTATATCTAGAGTTGGAGTGGACTTTTTTTGTCTACTTCAGTTTCAATTCAATTAAAGTTACCTACATCATATTTTATAACAGGTAATTTTGTAATTTTCAACAACATGTATTATTATTATTATTATTATTATTATTCTTCAGTAATTTTTGAACTAGGCCTACTTCAGTTTCACTTGCACTGACTTAAGGTAGTCATTGTTATATTATATAGATAAATATAAATATTACATATTTACAACATCTAATAAAATATTTAAAATTACATAATTACATAAAAAATAATATTTTACATAACATTATTATTGTTGTTTGCATGAATGCTGTTAACTGGAGCCTTTTCGTGAGGGTCAGGCAAGTACCACATATGACTGCACATGTATCTGCCCAGTCATGCTTTCATTGAGAATAGGGTGCATACAGTCACAATGGTAACGCACATCAGACCGTGACAGTATGCAAACTGTGCATATGAATGCAATGCATCTTTACAAACAGATGAATGAAGCATAAAGGAAGGAATGTATGAAGAGAGAAATGAAGAACGACTCTAAAGCAGGAGCCATTCAGACCCAAAATAGCCACCCCATTCTGGCAGAGCCTGAAATAAAGAATGAAATCTGAGCTCAGTGAAACACTCACTAAATAACAAACACATACACAACAAAACCTTCGCAGACAATACGGCACGCACTCTGCCTTTTCAAAACGAGGATGAAAACACTGTGGAAATGAACTGTGGCATTATCTATTCAGACACGCTGCAAGAGGAGGATGAGGTGGCACAAGTTACTGGCCTCCGCTCTCTTTCTCTGTGATAAACGCCGCATGACGTTCTGCAGCAGAGACCAGCGAGACAGCAAGTGCAAGAGATGAGCCGAGGTAGAACAAAAAGAGAAGGAGGGTGGGAGCGAGAAAGAAAAAGAAAACAGCACAAGAACAAGGGACAGAGAGTGGTTATGATTGGAGGAGGAGGGCGAGAAAAACCAAGAGAGAGAACAATAGCGAACAACCCAGACACGCAGACATGTGCCAAGCATGTGTGTACATGTACAGACATCCAAAAGCTTTTCGCAGCAACACTCGCTGCATTATCTGAGCTCAAGCGTACTGACACACAATTCACTTCACCAAACCTGGACGCACTCACTGTCCAGCGCTGAAAAAAACCCCGCCAAAGATATCTGAGGTCTGATGTAGTAGGCAATGAAATCGTCAAATAAAGATCACAATCAAAGCATACTGCGTGAGAATACTCTAACGGCTTTTAAAGGGGTCATCGGATGCAAAATTCACTTTACAAGTTGTTTGAACATAAATGTGTGTTGGAAGTGCGTGTACACATCCATCCTATAATGATAAAAATCCACCCAGTGTTTTTTTTAAATAACTATTTTAAAATCCCCTTTCTCAAATCAGGCTGTTCTGAGATTCCTGTCAGAATGACGTAGTTCTGTACAGGCCCCTCCCACGATAGTTGATTGACAAGACCGTCTTACCTTAGACCCGCCCTGAGTGAGCTGTCATCCGTCACTCCGGTGCAAGGGAAGACAAGAATGTTTCCGATTAAGTGATTGAGGTGTTTTGGTGTCGGATGTAATAATGAACATAGCAGTCGTCAGTTACTCCCGACATCTGAGCCGCTGAAGATGCAGAGGACTAAAGTTACTTTCATTTTGAAGGGAATGCGCCGATCCCGATCTGCCTAAATGCGTCTATGTTCGCGCGAATCATTCGTGATCCAGCCTTGCCTACAGAGGAAGTGAGTATAAGGGTTTTTTTATGAATATTTGCAAATCGCCTTTCCTAATAATGTACTAGTTAGCCAGTTTCGCGGCTGAAGTTTAAAGTCTGCACATCACCCCACGGAAGAGAGGGGCGGGGCGAGCAGAGCTCATTAGCATTTAAAGGGACATGGACTATAATGGCTTGCTAAAAACAGAGCTGATTTTGACAGGTTTAAAAAGGTGTTTTTACACTACCATTGAGAAATTTTAACCAATGTTATAGAATTTTAATTAAGACCCTAAAGAATCATATCAACTTGTGCAAAAAGGGCATCCGATGACCCCTTTAATTGAAGTTTCTTTCCACTAAACTATTTCCAACAAACTAGTTTAATTTGTGTAGCAATATAGATGTAAAGGGAGTGGCCATACTGTGATTAAACATTATGTTAAATACTGTGATTTTAAAGGGTTCGTTCACCCAAAAATTTAAATTCTGTCATTAATTACTCACCCTCATGTCATTCCAAACCCGTAAGACCTTTGTTCATCTTTGGATATTTTTGATGAAATCTGAGAGCTCTCTGACCCACCATTAGGGCTGCAACGATTAATCGACATTATCGACAACGTCGACAATAAAAAATTGTCGACAAATATTTTTGTTGTCGAGTAGTCGTTTGATCTCATATGACCTAATGTAAGAGCCTGCAATACTGCGGTTTGACCAGTGACCTAGTTCAGCCCTCCTGGATGCAGATCAAGAGAAGAACACACACACAGCACTTCAGAGCAAATGCATCCAAACTTGAGCGGCGTTTGGATGAATATGTAAATATATATTGCGCTTTCCTCTCAGTAACGAAATAAACAACAAAAACTGACAGCAGTGTGAAAGCAACAGTTAAAAATGCATCTGATTACAACGATGTGGATGTTTGCATGAGCTCTGCAGTTCAGTAACGTAACATTACTCCAGTAAAGTTCGGTCACATTATGTTTATGTATATAGTACTTTATGCAATAGATAGCCTTAATTGAAGCAGCTTTACGGTATTAAACATGAAAAACATGAAAGTCAGTGTCGCTTTCAGTTAGAATTACAACTTGATTTTCTGTTATAAAGCAGCTCTCCAGTGTGAGCTAGCTAATGATAAAATATTTTTATTAGTGGGAAAAAAAAAATAATTTCATTAAAGTGACAGTTTGGTTTGCAGAGATCAAAGCTTGATCTAGCTCAGGGCTGTTTTGATTATCATAACCCTATAAGGTATTTTAAGACATTATGTTGTGAATAAAATAGTTTATCCAAAGCATCTTATCACTTACCTTTATTTTGTTTCTTATCTATATGACTTACAAAAGGAGATGTTAGGCAGAATGTGCAAAATGTGTCATTCAGTTACTTTTTCCTGTAGCTAATTAAATGGTGAGAGAGTGTCTGTGTCTGTCATCTCATTTTGTGTGCCAAATACATCTATTTTTATAATGAATTGGTAACATTACAATAAGGTATCATTTGTTAACATTAGTTAATGTATTAATTAACATGAATGAACAATACATTTATTACATTTAAGTATTAATCTTTGTTAATGTTGGTTAATAAAAATACAGTTGTTCATGTTAGTTCACAATGCATTTATCAATGTAAAAAAAAAAAACAACTTGTGATTTTAATAATGCATTAGTAAATGCTGAACTTAACATTAAGATTAACAAATGATATAGAAGTATTGTTCATTTTTAATTCATTTTAGGCAAGGCAAGTTTATTTATATAGCACATTTCATACACAAAAAAAATTCAAAAACACAAAAGTGCTTTACATAAAAGGAAGTGAAATAGACATTAAAAATAATAATCACAACAATAAAAACAAGGAATTAAAAAAAATAATCACAATAATAAAAACAAGGAAATTATATAAAAATGTATTTAAAATTAATTTAAAACCGTTACGAATAGAAAATGATTATACATAAAATACAGTGCAGTCATGTTAACTAATGAACCTTAATGTAAAGTGTTACCAATTAATTGTGTAATAATTGTAATTACATAATATGCTTTTCTAAAGCTGAAGTGACCTTTATTTATGTTAGAATATGTATAACTTAATATTCTAACTAATTGCAAAAGCTGAATAATCAATCAAAGTCTACTGATTAATCAGTAAAATAATCGACAATTAGTCGATTAATCATTCCAATAATCGTTAGATTAATCGATTATCAAAATAATCGTTTGTTGCAGCCCTACCCACCATAGACAGCAATGCACCTGCAATGTTCCAGGTCCAGAAACGTAGTACAAGGACATCGGTAAAGTAGTCCATGTGACATCAGGGGTTCAACCGTAATTTTACGAAGCTACGAGAATACTTTTTGTGCGCAAATAAAACAATAACAATTTAGAATGTAATCAACGTAAATCAGCATTGTTGACGTTCAGTAGACAGCGCGCGCATGCTGAACGTAAACAAAACTGATTACGTTGATTACGTTCTGGGGCACTCTCCAAAATGGCGGAAGAAGTTAACTCGGAGAGAAGAATTGTATTAGCATTAGGGATGCATTGACCCGATACTCAGGATCGGTATCGGCTCCGATACGGTCATTTTCTGCGGATCGGGTATCGGTGAGACGAGACCGATCCAATTCCGATATTGTGCGTATACTATTCTGTGTTATTGTTAAGCCCCACGAAAGCACAAAAGCATTATAAAGCACCATAAAGTCAAAGTCCAAGTGTTCTGAAGCCGTTCCATAGTTTAATGTGAGGTACGGATGAATATTTAAGTCGTTAAATTCAAGTTCATGCAAACTCTTCTCTCCGCTGCGGCTGTCATCCTCCATTCAGTATTCAAACTGCGTGTTGCGTTCGGTTACTACAGTCAAAACAATGAAACTCTTTAAGAGCGCTCAATAACTGAGATTTAAAACCGTTAAAAGAAAAGGCTCAATAAACTATCACGCAGATTTAATAACAGGGTTCCCACTCTTTCATGAACACCAGATTCAAGGACTTAAGGACTTTTTAAAGCACCATTTATTTTATATCAACCACCTATCAAATTCACACCCCAGCATATGTAGTGTCATGAAAGACCTTACAGTACATAACATTTCACTTACACTTAATTTAATTTTTTTTTAATTTGCACATTAAGACGTCAATAGAGACGTTACTCATTAATAAATAAACTAAAGTCAAAATAATTTTGTAAATCACTTATTGTAAACCCCATTTTTTCCATCTTTGACCTAGAGCAGTGTTTCTCAAACTTTTTATACCGAGTACCACCTCAGAAAACATTTGGCTCTCCAAGTACCACCATAATGACCAACATTAAAATACAGTAGCGTAGTAGGCCTACCTATACAGCTACAGCTCTGCACAGTGCAAAAAAACAAGGCATTTTTATTCCTAATAGGAATATTTATTGTTGTCAGCCACTTTAACATTGTAAATACAGTTTTAACATTAACACTGCACAGTGCTTACAAACAGGTACATAAAAAACTTAAATTATTAAATTACATACCTGCAAACTCACAAGACGTCAAAAAGGTGGCATAATTCTCATAATTAGATGTATTTACACAGACTGTTTGATGAAGCTGAGGTGCCATAAATGCATTTACAACAAAATTTCATATGCATAAATAATTTTATAAGATTAATGTTTTAAATTTTTAAACATACAAGTTAAAAATGTTGGGAAAAATGCAATACTTTTAAATATGAAACCAAACCACCAGTAGATGGCAGTAAATTACTGTTTTAATGAGCGAGTCATTAGTCATTCATTCAAAAGGCTGATTCATTCAAAAACGAGCAAGTGACTACTGTCTTTATGAATGGGTTACTGAATCATTGACTCACTTGATTTGTTCAAAAAACGTGGATTCATTCAGTAACGAAACACCGCTGTGTTGCTCGGAGACACAAAACAATTCTGCTGTGGCTTTGATTGAAACTGTCAGCGAACTTGAGCAAAAACAGTCAATATTGTATTACAAATTGCGAACTTTGTGTCAGCTTAACTCACAATTAAGAACTTCCACGCCGACGACATGTGAACGTAAGTATCTACGAGCTTGCAATTTCTCTCTCTCTCTCCGCAGGTGCTCAAACATGCAGCTGCTCAAAATTTCAATATTTTTTAAAAATATTTCATAAACATTTTAAACCTTGTACATGTGCAAATCTGCAAAAAAATATAAAGAAAAGAAATAAAAAAAATAGGACTTTCTATTTGCTTTTAAACTGTAAACGCTTTTCACTAAGCTGTTTTTTCTTATTTTGCAAGTTCTCCATTTTCTCCTTAGCTCCACGTCGCAGTACGTTTTGGGAGTTCATTTTTAGTCCATCTCCTATCCTGAAAAGTCTGTCATGCAGAGATTGACTAAAAATCAGGTCCTAAAACTTACTGCCAGATTCTGGAAGATAAATTCTTCAAACAGTGGTACAAGAGAATGCTCTCAACTTGTCTGTCCATAAAGCCAGTAAAAAATTAGTCTTCATGTATTTCACAACACTTCAGCATGTTATTCTTATTACGTGAGGGTCATTTTTCACCCAAGCAAAGTCTCTGAGAACCTGACACCTTGTTATTCTGGATACTCCAGGTAGGTTGCAGTTCTGGAAAATGGTGGCGATGCAGACTAAATGTTCCCGATGGTTTTACACCTAATTCTTCACATTAATTCTTAATTATTTTGCAGTTAACCTGCGTCTTTTCTTCTCCACCTGTTTTTGTCTGACCCCGCTGACCCAATGAGCATTTCGCTGACCAATGGCCATGCCTTAACTTTACAATTTCTGTATTGCATTAGTTTTGAATATTTCTCATGGGGATTTAATAATTTTTGACTTTTCAGTCCGAGTTAAATCTCTTTTTTGGCTCATTTCATCTGTAAACAAAAACCTGCCTAATAATTCTGCACACCTGAATAAGGAGTTTTTCACTTCCAGCCTTCATGGACAATTATATATCACTTATAAATGATTAAATACAAAATAATAGTAGTTATTAAGATTGATGTGGTTTGGTATTGGTAAAATGTGCTTGGAAAAAAATATGACTAGAATATCAACGTGCCTAATAATTATATTATTACACTATAAGATGTGCTCACTTTACACAGAGTGTGTGTGATCGCGAAATCGAAAGTGAACTGCGAGCGCTCATTCAAATTTGATTTTAATACCCGCATACTGATAGCGCGAAAATTATATACAATATTAGAATGTTTGCGGGAGCGGGTCACACACGTTGCGGGAGTGGGTGGTAATGGTCAGAAACTCAGCGGGAGCGGGCTTAAGAAAACTCTAAGCTGCACATCAACACACGCCAAGTTTTTTTACGCTACCCCATCTCCACCACAATCATTTGTGCCGTTTCGTTCTGTCTTTGACAGCACATATAGGACAATTTTTTAAATAGCGCAATAAACTAAATTTAATTCAAGCACTTTCAAGGACCTATGTTTGTTTTCAAGTACTTTCCAGGCCTTGAATCCTTATGTCAAGTACTTTCAAGAAGCGTGGGGACCCTGTAATAAGCTACGCGTCAATATCTCTTTCCTTGCTTTGAACTTCTCTATCCGGAGCTGCAGATTTAGTCCTTCACATATTCACTTTTATTTGTTCCCCACTAAATAATGTTATTTCACTAAATGTTTACATTTTATAAAATTGTGCACTCATAATTTTTCTAGAATAACTTTTGCTGCTAAATTATCCACTAACCTAGTTTATAATAGTATTTTTGTCATAGATTATGAATGGGCCTGTTTACACCTGGTCACTTCATCTAATTGGATATCTATCTGATTTGTTAAAACGTTTCCATTTACACTTGGCCACATAAATGTGTCTTCACAAAACGGATATAAATCCGATCTTCAATTCCCGCGCTATATTTAAATTTAACGAAGTTCACGTCAACGAAATCAAAAGTGCTGCATTTTATTAATTATCAGCTCATTTCAAGATCAAAGACCGCAATAGGAGAGCGCGCGGCATCAGCACTGGAAAGATAAGTTTGTCTTACTACTTTTAATGAAGATGATTGTGTGTTGACCTTCTGCGTCTTACTTTCAGTTTCATTCGCGGCAGTTTGTGCGTCGGCTTGCTGAAGAGATACTCAGCTGCTCGTCCGCGGCGATGCGTGTTGCATTAGCGCAGTCATATCTGACTATGTCATATAGCCTATAACACTCACACGTTTATTATTTTTTACATTTTGGGAGTAAAATTCACATATGTGGGTTCAACGACCAGATGCATTTACACATGTCCAGTTTCATCTGGAATGCGGCCCAGACCACCTCCTGAAGTGGTTTGAGCGATCGGATTTATATTACAAAGCGCATGAAGTGACCAGGTGTAAACAGCCCCTATATATATTTTCGTGTTATTTTTCATTAAATTGAAGTTGGCTAGTAGATTGTGTTTTACACACAAAAGAGTGACACAGAAGTATAGAAATTCTACATTGATTAAAAAAAAAAAAAAAAAACCTGCGCTGGTATCGGAATCGGCCGATACTCCGAATTTTCTGGATCGGATTGGAAAAAATGGTATCGTTGCATCCCTAATTAGTATTATAACTAGAATAAATTTGCTTAATGTCTAAATAGCTTTTTGGATTTTTGATAACATTATTCAACTGTCTGTCCGCAAAATAATGTCAGCAGAAACGTTATTGCAGTTTGATTACAAGATTACAATTTTTTTTAAAACATTAACCAATGACCAGGACCATGAACATGCATATAGGCAAATTTGATTTCATGTTGACTCGTAAAATAACAATAACTTCTGAAAATGCCAATTAACAATTTTCATTTTTGGGTCAACTAACACTTATTATTGATAAGGTAATATGCTAATTAAACATTCAACATGTTCTATTTCGGCTGCGTAGATAAAACAGGGAAAAAGGCATGTAATAACATCAATTCTTATGATCAACAGGGTGTGCAAAATTCATTAAAAAAAAAATTATTCAAATACTGAACAGCCCACTTTTCATAGTCCAATCAATTCCTGATGGATAAAATAAAAATCAAATTTTATTCTACTTACTTTCTTGTTGAATACTACTATTACTACTACTACTACATTATTGTTGATATTATAATTGTTATTTTCAATATAATTAAATTTATATTATATTTAGTGCTGTCAAACGATTAATTGTGATTAATTGCATCCAAAATAAAAGTTTTTGTTTACATTATATATGTATGTGTACTGTGTATATTTATTATGTAAATACACACACAGTATATATTTTGAAAATATTTACGTTTATACATTTATATATTCATATTCTTATATTTTACTGTATATAAATATATTTAATATATAAACATTTTTCTTAAATATATACATGCATGTTTATATTTATATACATAATACACAATACATAATAAATATAAACATTATACACACATGAAAAAAAAAACTTTTATTTTGGATGCGATTAATCGTTGGACAGCACTGATTATATAATGTTCAGACATTTGGAGTCAGTTAAGACTTTTTAAAATAAATTAATATTTTAATTAAAGGACACTTTAAATTCATCAAAAGTGACAGTAAATACATTTATAATGTTAAAAAGTTTTAAAATAAATGTTATATTTTTAAAATAAATGTTTCTATTCAATGAGTCCTGAAAAATGCAGCACTGTTTCCACAAAAATATTAGACAGCACAACTGCTTTTAACAGTGATGTTTCTCGAGCATCAATTTAACATATTAGAATGATTTCTGAAAGATCATGTGACACTGAAGACTGGAGTAATGATGCTGAAAATTCAGTTTTCCATCACAGGATTAAATTACATGTTAAAATATATTCACATAGAAAAGAGTTACTTTAAATTGTGTGTGTGTGTGTGTTATATAGTACAGCAAGTATGAACACCACATTACAAGCCACGTGTGCTTAGACAATAAGCAGTAGATAACAGACAGATCAGAGCGCATGTCCTTCACTGTGAAGCACACTAGACAGTTATATTTATTGAATTAAATCACAGCATTTTGAGGTTTAATACCACCATATCACACCTGGCCATATCGCAATTTTAATTCGATTAATTGTGCAGCCCTAGTGTGTATGCGGTGTTGCTTTTGGGTGCGCCACAGGCCCACTTTGTGCTTTATAACAATAAATCTGTTAATCCAACTGTGTTACTGTAACAGACCACCAGATAATAAGGCATTCCTGCTGTGCAAAACTGACACATACACACATTACACGTCTTTAAGTACTAGATTAGGGAGGAGACGAAGCATTCGCCTTCCCTCTCGTTCAAGAAACTGGCACACGCAACCCCGTACCAACAATGCAGAGCAAAAACTGAAGACTTCAGGAAAAATGCAACAAACGCTGGCAGAATCACCTCCGCAGGAAAGAGAGAGCGAAAACAAGCAAGCATGGGGGTAAAAAAAATATTGTATTTGAACAAAATCCATACTATGCAAATTCATTCATTAATCTATGACAGAGAGGCTTTCAGCAGCCTGACGGGGGGGAAAAAGCATGGAAGGAAAGAAAAAGAGCAAAAGTGAGGGAGAACAGGGGAACGGGGTGGAAGGGTAACATGTGCCTGGTCATCCAGCCTCGGTTTTACCCCAGTGAGCTAATGTAGCATCGACTCTTTCAAACACATAAAAACACAGCACTCTGAGGGCACATGGAAAAAGCAGAGGGTGGGCCTCATTTTCCTCATTAAAAAGCCCATTTAAAGAGCACAGCTCCACTCTGGAAAACAACCACAGATTTTTGAACCCAGAAAGAAGGGAGGAAAAGAGAGAGAAAGAAACTTGTGCAGCCTAAAGGGCTTTTCACACTGAATGCGAAAATTCGGCGCGAATGTTCGGCGTGATGACGCTTTTGAATCGAAACAATAGATCCCTATGCAGCTATTCACACCAGGCGCGATCATTCGCGGCGCGAAAAAGCGAGGATTTTTTTTCCGTCCCGTGTGTCAATTTTTTCCCCCGTCGCTCCGCGAAGAAACAGGCCGTCCAATAAGATTTGAGCTAAGATCAAGTGCCTGGAGCAGCTGCTGTTGCACAAAAAGGCAGGAGTGGTGGCGCTGTTTCGAAAACCAGTGTAAACAAACACAGAAGAAGAGTATTCTGAGAGAGAAGAGTCTATGACGAGTTCTTGTTATCTTTGGTTTCTGAGAACTTATTTATTCTCACATGTTCTTAATATAATTGCTATTAATTCTCCACTGAATTATGTGATCTGGGGTGTCCGTTTTCTCCCACGTGTGCAAATGTTATGAGTCAGAGCGCATTTACTCTCTAATGTTAGATCTTCCGTATTAAAAAAAAAAATCGAGTGAAACATTTTTCTACACATGATATATGAAAGCAAATAGACATGATTATGAAGCTATATTTTCTGTATGTGTTTTGTATGCAGCTCTTGGTATTTTTATAACAATAAAGGATGTTTATGACTATAAGCTGTGTGGCGTTATTAAACATACAAAGAGTGCATGTCTGCCTATTATAGAATCAAAATCAACTATAGATCACAATCAGAAGTTATTACAAGCACTCGATGATGGTTTAAGGTGGGTTTTAAGCAAAAACATTAATAATCACATACATTTTCAAATGTGGCTCGATGCTAATTGTACTTCTATTTATATTTCAAGATGTTTTCTTGTAAACCATTATGGATAGTTTGTGTTTCTGGCATAGAACTAGTGTTGTTTTTGGCGGCCTGTTTTAATTTTAGTTTTAGTCTAGTCTTTGTGTGAAGCTGTCATTTTAGTTTTTATTAGTTTTAGTCACGTTCATACTCTTTTTAGTCTAGTCAAGTTTTAGTCAACAAAGTCTGAGCATTTTAGTCTTATTTTCGTCTAGTTTTAGTCGACGAAAACGGATGACTATTTTCGTCTAGTTTTAGTCAACGAAAACTGATGACATTTAGTCTAGTTTTAGTCAATGAAAATTGTATTTTAGTCTCTTTTTAGTAATGCAATTCTATTTAACCCAGTCAATATAGTATAAGTACCTAGCAGTATAGACAAAACCAAAATTTTCTTATAGCCAAACCCATTTCAAACAAGATTATCTTATTATATTATTATTACCTTATAGACTCAAGAATACATCCAAAGACACTCTGATTTGAATTTACAACATTTATTTTACCAACCAAACATATTAGAAGTACACACACATAAATTTAAATAAATAAAAACAATAAATAAAATAGCATCACATGACAATGCCAGAAAAAAATGTATACATTCAAGTTTAACAAAGAGAAACAAGGTGCTTGAATGCTCGAGCTACAATAACATACTAAAAAGTGCAAATAAAATGTGTGTGTCTGTTACTTGTATTGCTTGTAAACTGAAGTCAGATGAAGCCGGCCATCGGTCCCTTTCTCTGTGTCAGACTTAACTTTGTTTGTTGTCGCCTTCTAAATAATGCCGCGAGTGGAGCTTGAGGAAGTGACGTCGCCTGCGTCTGTGCAGACTGTTGCCATGTCCGTGGTTTTCCTGCGGAATTGGGCTACTTTAACACTGTTGCCGCGGGTTGTTTTTCATGTCCGTGGGTTGAAGCGACCCTAATAATGTGATATTTAGCCCCTGGAATGCTGGAATGGAATATTTAGACCCTGGAACTTTACCGGGGAACCCCCTTCGAAATGCAATAGGGCTAGTTTTAAGTAGCAATTGGGCGGGTTTTGTTGCAAAAACCTGGCAACCCTGACAGCCCCTGAAGTAACGTTAAGTCACATGAAACAGAAATACTGCAAAATAATAATAACGCGACTAAACGAGACGAAATAACGTTATAACATTTAATTTCGTCTCGTTTTGGTCAACGAAAATGAAGAGACATTTTAGCATAGTTTTTATTTTGTAAACCACATTTAGTCTCGTTTTTATTCGTCAACAATATTGCATTATACATTTAATTATAGTCATCGTCACATGACTAGCATTTACGTTGCGTTGCGTCTCGTCTCGTTTTCGTCACGTGATAAAGGTTCATTGACGACGATATTTAGTCATAATTTTCGTTGACGAAAGCAACACTACGTAGAACCAAACTTTATTTAGCTATATTAATTTATATAGGGCTGCACGATTATGGCAAAAATCATAAATGTCGATTATTCTCTTGAGATTGTAATTGCGATTATTACTAACGATTATTTTGAACAGATTTATGCCATTGTTTGAAGCTGCATGCCATATTTTCATATAAAATATATATATAAAAAAAGGCTGAAAACACTCTTCCTGAACTTTTATTGCTTTTCTATAGCATTGAGCCTCAAATGTCAACTACACATTGGTTTGGTTTCTTCTTTAAACAAAAAAGGTAAAATTATGCATGGTATAATAATGTTATACTAAAACTAAAAGAAAAAAAAAAAGAAAAAATGGTTTACTAAAGCTATATATTTCATTTACAATTAAACAGAACATTTTACAGTACAATTTCTATGATCAGGGCTCCAGACTAACATTGGAGAGCAGTGGCACCAGCACCTGATTTGTAGGGCTGGACCAGAATATTCGATTATTCGTTCGGTGGGTTGGCATTCGATTTTCAATTTTGAGATTCGAATTTCGAATATGCTTTTTTTTTTCTTTTTTTTTTTTGAACACCTGGCATCCCCCGTGAAACGGTTCTCAACTTGTCTGCCTGGCTGAACATCTGCTCCAGCAACAGACCGTTCGCCAATGAAAGACGTTCGTGCTGACCTATAGCATGCATATATTTCATGAAAAATCTTCTATTAGCTATAAGCGCGCTTGCCGCACATCTACATTTGAAATAATGAACTTAAGCGCGCAAAAGACGCGACATGTGAACGGACCCTCTGCTATCACAAAACCGAATGCGATGCATGCGTTTTCTTTGTCAACTGTCCCGAGATGCGAGTGAAAGTCTTGGATCAGCGTGCAGTAGCTCTTGTATTGCAGACGAGATGCGCTGATGTGAAGCCGCTTTGAGAGAGTGAAAGAGAGAAGACGCGGTCTAGCTGAATCACTCACGCTGTTTTCAAATGACTGATTTAATCTGATAGTTTGTGTGGATTTATTTACTCATCTAACCTACATGCTATATTCAATAAATGTTTGCAGGAATTTCCCTCATTATAAACTCGAAAGCTGCGGGAATGAGTAAAACTATGCGATATACACAAACTCAGGACCTGATTAAATATAACTATTATACAGAAATAAATATAACTATTATACAGAAATTTGTGAAATAAAATTCCATGACTTTAACAAAACTTTTCCAGGCCTGGAAATTGCCGTTTTAAATTTTCATAGCTTTTCCAGGTTTTTCATGACCGTACGAACCCTGTTAAAAGCAACTGCATAAGCCCTGCCCGCGTGAGGCGCGCCGCTTCCGGCTCGCGCTGTTCTGTTGTTTATTAAAAGAGTATTAATTTTGAACGTGTCGCATGTCCATATTGCACCAAAATGTGACACTGCACTCTCTTGGGTCCACAGCAACACACCCGCTACGCGTGAAGTCATTGGATGAATGGTTCTCGACATAATAAAAATGCAAACAGACAGACAAACGCACAGAGATTCACGCCTTTATTAGAGAGAAAAATATGTTCAGGCCCCTCCCTCCGAAGCTTCGAATATTCGATGTTTATTACTACCGAAGCGTCGAAGCACAAAAAAAATGGTATTCGGACCAGCCCTACTGATTTGGTAGTCAATATTACACTGACATGTAATATTACAAGTTTTGTCTCTTAGAAATGCACATTAGAACAGGAGCTTGAGTTCAGAGTAGCAGGAGCTTGAGTTAGGGTGCAGATGTACATTTGACAGTACCGTTGTGAAAACTGTAACAGCCTCATCTTTTATACATAACCAAAAGTACATCACCTCGTTACCATGGTAAAAAAAGTAGCCTAACTATATGGTTTCTATGGTGTTTGCATTGAAAAACAGAAGCCTAAAAACATTGTCAATTACAAATCCACATCAACTGATAGAATAATTAACAAAATAATTTAATTATAATCCATTACTCCTTTAACATATTTAGTATATTAATAATACTCAATATGAATATCCTACTTTTCTGTCATCGTACCATTGTTACCGTTAGTGTTACTACATTAAAACTATGGTAAATGTGGGTGAATTGTGGATTGAAACGTCTTCTAACTGGATCGTTGTTGCACTGTTTTTGCTGCTTTCTACATCAGTGTTGATGAGAATAACAGCTCCGATTTATTTGGCTTTAGTTTAAATTAAAGAGATGTGATTTGTACTGGAGAACTCTGCGCTGAACTCGAGTGCTTCTTACTGGATTTCACAGCGTTGTTTAGCGCGTGATCGCGACTGGTCACTGTAATAAACGCATACGCTGTAAGCTCGCGCTGCGCTGTTTTCATTTGAGGTGAGCGGATTAAAGGTCAGTGTGGCGCGCAGTTCAAACGAGTTCCGCTATTTTGTTCCGCTTTTGACACGTTTGGTGTTTAACATATCTATCACGCACAACAGAGTGACAACGACTATCAGTTAGACTAAATATCTTTTATCCAGTGTGTTTGAGTTTGTTAAACCCTGCGCTGCAAACACCTCTTAAGCACACAGAATAATGCAAGTGGGCATTTTTAATTGTTTATTTATTTTTGTAATCGCGGCTTTGAACTATTACGTAATCGTGGCATCCATAATCGTAATCGCGACTAGAAATTCGATTAATTGTGCAGCCCTAATGCTATATATTGAGCAGCAGACTATGTTAAATCCATATATGAGATACATATCTGAGGAAAAATGCATTGTTGGTCGGCGCCAACTAGCGTGCAGGCGTGAAATACCAGAAGACGAACATTCGTTTCGCGCTCGATGTGAAAGCACCGTTCATCGGCGATTCGCCTCGCTTTTTCGCATCGCGTCCAGTGTGAAACGGCCTTAAAGGTCCCATATTGTCAAAACTGAAATTTCCTGGCTTTTTTCATGATAACAGAGATCTAGGGGCTATGTAACTACCATATAAGTTTCAAAACAGTCAATCCACAGTAAAATGCACACAGCCTGCATAAAGTTGCTGTGTTTTTTCACGAGTCCTTGTGACTTCCGTAAAAATGTGACGTCCGAACTACTCAGTCACCGCCTTCAGTCACCATCCCGAGCACCGCCCGCCGTCATTTTGCCAAACCCCCAGACAGCATCGCGTCCATTCCATTGCTGAGCAACAACATGGAAACATGTCGAAAAGGTTAACTTTAACGGACGAAACCAGATCGGCCGACCTGTAACGTTACACTCTCACTCAAAGGATGGACGATCTGACAGGACTGTTACTATGAGGTGGATCACGTCTAACATGTATAGTAAAGACAAACTCACCGTGTCTATCTAGTCATGATGAAGATGTAAATACATTTCGATTTCAGCAGGCAACTATTTTTACAGCTACATTATTATTCCAGCCACAATTAATCACAACAATGTATATACAATTACAAATGATTATATATAAATCGTCAGTTTGTTGTTTTACACACATGCACACACAGACATTATTTCATACACGACATAGTCGTGAGATGCAAGAAATCTTCAAACACGCCCATAACAACAAAAGACAATACTTTATTGAACCTTTTCTGATAAGATGTGTGCGCTGCAAACACAAGCATTTTTGACGACCTTTGCTGTCCAGTCCACTTGTTTTATCTCGTTTAACCACAGCTGTCGTTAGGGGTGGGCGATATAACCAAAATCTTATATCACGATATGACTTATTTTATATCACGATAACGATATATCTCACATTATAGTTATTTTTTTCTTTTAAAAAGTTTATGATATTAAAATCTTTGATACCATAGAATTTTCATAATCCTTGTCACCAATGTCAATATCAAACTAATACAAGCCTAAAAAGAGACAACAAAAAAAAAAACTCAAGCTCACTGAAGATAAATAAACAGTCAGTGATGAAATGAGGATAAGAAACTAATTGCAAGCAACAGGACAAAAAAACTACAGTAAATAAGATACGCTACATACAGTACATTGTGTAAATTAATTAATCTTCACTGTGTTAATTATATCTATCTATCTATCTAGATAGATATAATTAACACTTGTATTATGTATAGATTCTATACATATATATATATATAAATATATAATTATTATTATTTTTTAATTTCTTCTTATTAAAGTTTGATTAATATGAATGGCAGACAGGACGAATATTGGACAGCTTCCCCTTTAAGACCAAAGTCCGGATCCAATATACTGTTACATACGCGTTTTCTTTTTCAGCCGTTTACTCTCTCTTAAGACCTAAATCACCGTGTTTATGAGGATACTTGCAAAGACAGGGATTATGACGCATATAAGTGTGTTTATGTAATCGTTCAAAGCCAATAAAGCGGCAAAAAAATGCGCGCTCCTCTCACACAGAAATAGAGACGGTGCACGCATATAGCTCTGTTGTTATTAAAAACACGTGTCCATGCTACAGATGTAGTCCCTCGTTTAGGAACGAGCTCCTCGTTTTGTCCTAGCTGGTCGTTCTCCACCTGGCTCTGTCTCCCCTTCACGCTCCGTGGTGGCGTGTAAAGATCGCAGTCATCCAAATGATGAAAAAGTATTACCGTAAACAATGTATTTTGCGACACCACGAAATAAACGATAGAGCATAATATGAAACGATAGACTTTTTATTTCGTCCATCCGATATATATTAGGGCTGTAGCTATCGAATATTTTAGTACCGAAAATTCCATCGATTAATCGAGTAATTGGATAAGAACAACTTTTTCTTTATTAAAGAGCAATACTAAATATACAAGAGAAAATAAGACAGGTCTCTTAAAATGAACAAGTAATTTGTTTCCTTTTTAGAAAAATTTAAATTTTTATTGCTGAAATTGCATATATTAATAACTGAAAACTAAACCCATTTAGTGCATTTAATTGCCATAATACATACAAATATAAAAATCAATTTCAAATTACTTTAAAAAAAGGTAAACATAGTACAACCTAAAACTAAGACATAAATCAAAATAATAGTAATACAAAAATATATAATAAAACAAACATTGTGCAACTTAACTTTCAAGTTTCAGCCTAACTACAGCTCAGGCATGACAAGCCTTTACTGTCTTCTCAGAAGGCTTTGTGGCTTTTGTAAGAGGCTAAAATTAGTGGGCAGGAAGCTAACGTGGAACAAAAACAAGAGTCCATACACATAACATTTATTAACTCATTTTTCAGCAACATGAATTTAAAGTTATTTAGAGAACAAACCCTCTTAAATGTCTCTCTGCATACTGGTGTGTGTGTGTGTGTTTAATCCTTTAAAGGAGCATGGTTGCAAACACAGTGCTCTGTGTGTAGTTACAATAAATGGTAGGGATGCACCGAAATAAAAATTCTGGGCTGAAACCGAGAATTCTGGATGTGCTTGGTCGAAAACCGAAACCGAAAATGCTTTGTAATAATTATTTATTTTATTAAATAAAGTCATTTTGTAAGACTTTTTAATTCAACTCAAATTTAATGACAGAATTTAAAAACCACAAGCCAATAAAATAACCACACTTTTATTGAAAGAAAATTGGACAGAAAATATATTAATATTAAATATCAATGTATTATTTTTTATTCAGTTCTATGTAACAGAATCAGACATAACTGTTGTTGTTTTTGACTAATTATCCAAATAATGTATAGTCCTGCAAACAGTGTTTTTATTTTCTCAAAATGCGGCGGAGGTGTTACCATCCTGATCATGTGCACACAATGTACCCTTCAACTGCCTGAAACAAACACTTTTTACACACAATGTATTTTAGGTGTTATAATAATTATAGCTATGATTAAAGAAAATGACAATTATAAAGTTGTTTTATTTTCTGTCACCTAATGTTTTATTGTTATTTATTCTTAAAATTGCCTTATGAAATGTTTTCTTTTTCCTCAGAAATTCTGTGTTGTGTATCTGGTTATCAAATGAAGGCATAAAACATTAATTTAATTTATCTTTAAATTAAACTTAAAACTTAAACTAAAATTAAAATTTTTGGCAAACAAAGGGGGTTTACTATTAAAGTTAAAACATGGAAGAAATGTTCTGTGATCATTCCTTAAATTAAGTTTTCATAATTTTAGTAGTAGTAGTAGTATGTATGTACTATGTACATTCTGCTGAACAATAGTAATATATTTCTGCTGCAATGTCTTCAAATTAAACCGGACTTTTATTTTGACGGGTTGCCGTGAATACCTTTACATTTCTGTGTGTATATATGACGCTAGTTTTACTCAAATGAAACGGTGAAACGCTGATGAAGTGACCCTCAGAGCAGTTCTGGAGATGTTGTTCGTGTGTTTATGTCCTCATTGAGACGGCAGACACTGAAATCTCCGCGAGCATCACGCGCGCTTCAGAGTGTGTGTGGTAAAGGAAAACGCGCGTCTCTGCCATTCATTCATACAGAGATATGATCGCGTAATATGAGTTAATGCTCATCATATCGTGTAAATCAGTGGGAAATAGAAATTATGATTCTGTGTAAAGAAACCAACTAAACGTATAAAAATATAAAAACCCTGGCAAAGCTATATTATCAGCGCATGTGAGCAGAGCGGGGAGCAGATCAGTGAATGAGATTTGACCAGCGTTATTCAGTACAGCTGTACTACAGCATGTCACAGCACAGCAGCGCTACTGCAATTATACAACATAGAAATTTCCTGTCGGCGTGTTATTTGCGCGGACTCTGCTACTCCGGTGAGCATGAGCGGTAAAGGAGCAGAACGCACATTGATGGAGCGGAATATTAAACGGAGCGTCACGTAGCGCAGTGATGACGGCTGGAGGAGAGTGAAACCTGAACACTGCTGGGCGGCGCGGCATATATTTTCGGCGGCCGAAAATTCAGTGCATCCCTAGTAAAATTAACTAAACGATTCTTCGAGGCACATAATTTGCCTCGAGGAATTTTTGTATTCGAGTTACTCGAGGAATCGTTTCAGCCCTAATATATATCGTCATATCGCACAACCCTAACGTTAGCTGTCGTCGTTTTTTTGTCTGGCAGTGGCAACAGGTATGCGATCAAATTTCTAATTTGAGGCTGTATTACATCGATTCTGGCCCCCAACATCACAACAAGATGATATTAGCTCCTTATGTAGCCGAATCTGCGCTGGTTTGAATGGGCATTTCTCCCGTTGTTTTGCTTCCAGCTTAGCGAAGTGACGTAATTGTGACATCAGCCCTACATGACCCTAGTTACCTGTGGTTGGCCTAGCCGTGCGTCACTCAGAAAACAACAGGCCAATCAGAAGAGAGGCTCATGAATATTAACTAGACAGGCCAAATCGACCTGTTTTTACCAGAGCTCATGAGAGAAGAGCTGTAAAAATATATTGAGATGGTTTTTGGTACTTATACCGCAAATATATATTCTTAAGGACCTCAAAACCTAAAATAAAACTCTAGAAAGGTGTACAATATGGGACCTTTAAAACTCCACTGCATTTCTCTCTTTTTTTTTTTCCATAAGTGCTTTTTTATTTTTTCTTGAACTCGTGTTGACTGCTCTGTGCCGCTGAACAACTTATTCATTCCAGACTGTGACCGTGTCGATTCCTTTTTCCAGCCTCCACTCTTTCTCCCTCCCTCTCTCTCTCCGAGTAAACAGAGGAAGAGCGTAGGCTCCAATCCAAACTGGTTCTGGGCGTTCCTGCGCAGCTCCGGCAGGGTCAAAAGTTTACAGTGGTTTTAATTTCACCTTTCCTCAGCCAATAGCAGCACAGCAGATGAACTCTGACCTCTACAAAAGGATTCTACAGGCAAGAGGATCGCTGCTCTCTTTCGCTCTCCCGTCTGCCCCTGCACTCTTTCTTTTACTACTCCATTTCTTTCTCACCGCTTGGATTTGTTTTGAAATTGGTAGAACGTGGGATTTCAAACAATGTTAAAAGCAGGACGACTCAGCAGAGCTAAAGCAGAGGTTTTAGTGCTCAAGAGAAAGTAATGTTATAAACCTGAATTTGAAAACTACTTTACAGGTTTTTTCTTTGTGGCGTTTATATAGAACACATAACAAACTTGTCTAGAAGAATCTACTAAAAATGAACCAAGATCTATCCAGATGTTGAAAGAATAATAATTTCAAAATCAGAATTCATAATTTTTTTTAAATCTCATTCTCAAATGAACGGCATGCTAAAAGTAAAAAACAAAACAAAATTAAACATACAACCTAACTATGTATAAATAAAAAGGCATCAGAATCTTTAAAAGGGATGAAAAAATGCTTACTATATTTTTTGTTGACGTCAATGGCCAACCTCAGATGTTGCCAAGCCAAACTTAAATGGTAATTTGTTTAAATTAAGCTGTTACTTATTTCTCTACAATTTATGTTTTTTGTTCCATATGTCAGCCATTTGCATATGGCACTGTAATAGTTTTAATATTACATTTTAAAATAATTTCTTAATTAAACAAATGATGCATGCATACATATCAGATTATTAAATAGCTAATTGTAATTTTTTAGCATCATATTTTTGACCAGTTCATAGCAATTTTCATACGGTATTATTTAGAGGACATTTTGAACAATTTTGGTAATGTAAAATGAAGACCCTGAAGCAAATCAGGATTGGCCTAAAACTGGCCTTGTCTGTGTCTTTCTCTCTCATAAACAGCTGGTTCTCTTGAACGACAAACCCAACGCTTTTTTCTCCTCCATCATCCTAATTCACAAATCAAATTATGCAGTTTTCATAGTAAAGGGAGCTAAGTGCCCCATGCTGACCTCAGCCTGTGACCCCTTCTGTTCTCCAGGTTCTCTTTCCTCTCACTCACCACATACTGCCCCCAACACGGGCTAAACGCCAGCTCGACATAGGCTAACACTATTAAAAGCGTGTTTAAATGACTTATGAGCGCTAAGACAACAGAGAGGTCGAGCAGGCCGTGCACCCAGGGAGTACGAGAGGAAGACTGAGAGCTGGGGAACGCTCCAAAGTGCATCCAATATTGCAGATAAAAATCAACTAATCGAGTTTGAACTGCCAATACGTTCGATGAAGCCCAGTCGTTCAAATGGCTTCTCTGAATATTTCAAGGTTACACTCTTAGTCACCTTGGCAGAAAACCGTTGGCTGACTGGCAAGTCACTGTTATTTCATGAAAACGAATTGAGCTTCAAACAATGGAAGGTCTGGAACCAGTCAAACAGTAACAGCTACACGAAACGTTTGATCGGGACATCACCGTTTTTTCATTTACAATGTCAAAAGAAAAGGAAAACAGTAATTAAATGTGTCGCTCTCAAAAAGTGAGGCACATGATGGAAAACAAGTATTTTACACATCCATCAAATGTCAACCAAGTCAAATTCTCCAAAATATCAGTGCAAAAACCACAGTTATGCTGTGACCTTCCTCACCTGAATTACACCAAAAAAAAAACTAAACCTACAAATAAACCTAGAAACTTCCTGTAACAGCGTATTCTACATCTAGGACTGCTAAAGCAAAGCGGCAGCTAGCTTTCGGCGCTCTATAGAGCAGAATGAGCAGGGTTAAAGGCCAGTTGCTTTTGTTGGCTTGTTCTTTTCTTAAAGATAACCTCTGACCTGCTCTGGGGTCAGCAGTGTGCTCTCGCCACTATTGATGGTGTCTGACTGGGTGCTGAGAGATTGTGAAGATTGGTCACTATGCACTGATCCTGAACACTGTTTGGTCAGATGCTGATTGGAGACAAGCATTGTGACACTTTCCTTAGGCAAAAAAGACACATCGGCCTTTTAACGTGCTCAAATTTCTAAGCATCTGACAGAACTAATAAATCATTGTGGATCAATTCACTCTACAAGGCACATATTGGTACATTTCAATCAGAGTGATTTAAAAAAAAAAAATCTAAATCCTGTTAAAAGGCGAGTTCACTGAAAAAAAGAAAATTGTCATCATTTATTCACCCTTATATTGTTACAAACCTGTATGACTGAGTTACTTATTAAACAAAAAGGAGATTAGGCCTATTTGATAAAATCTTTATTTTATTTTTTTCATTTGTCAAATTTTTTTGTCCATAAGACAAAAGCCAAAGGGGCCCAACGTTGTTTGGACCCCAACATACTTCAAAATATCTTCATTTGTGTTCTGCAGAAGAAAAAAAAAAAAGTTTATTTTTAGGGTAATTCTCCCATAGTTAGTTACACTAAGTACAGAAACATAAATGCAAAATGTGTAGCATTTCCAATGCATCAAAAGTTGTCGATGAGACTTTTTTTTTGAAGATTTATTTTTGGCATTTTCACTTGCATTATATTATGATAGGCCAGATCAGAACTGACAGAAAGCGAAGTGGGAGAGAGAGATATAAAGGATCAGGAAAGGTCCTCATGCAACAGCAAGCTGCCCACAAGGCTATTGGTGCCGACAATGAGAGACATTTTTTGCTTAAAAAAAATGCAATACTGTGATTATTCGCAGTTGCATTATTTTTCAGTTTTATATTTTCATTTCTCATTTTAATTTTAGTTTACGTTTTTGTCATTTTTTTATATTTCGAGTTAGCTTTAATTTATTTCTATTTCAGTTGAAACTTTCAGTTAAGTAGTTTTGGTAGGTCAACTTAAATTTTCTGTTTTAGTTTATTTCAGTTTTATTTCAATTAGCGAAAATACATTTTTATTTAAAGGAACACTCCACTTTTTTTGGAAATAGGCTCATTTTACATCTCCCCTAGAGTTAAAAAGTTGAGTTTTACCGTTTTTGAACCCATTCAGCCGATCTCCAGGTCTGGCGGTAGCACTTTTAGCTTAGCTTAGCATAGTTCATTGAATCGGATTAGACCATTAGCATTTGGTCATCAAAAATGACCAAAGAGTTTCGATATTTTTCCTATTTAAAGCTTGACTCTTCTGTAGTTACATCGTGTACTAAGACCGACGGAAAATGAAAAGTTGCGATTTTCTAGGCTGATATGGCTAGGAACTATACTCTCATTCCGGTGTAATAATCAAGGAACTTTGCTGCCGTACCATGAGTGCAGCAGGGGCAGTGATATTACGCAGCGCCTGAAAGTAGTCCCCAGCTATATCATAGGCTACTGAGCTGGGGACTACTTTCAGGCGCTGCGTCATATCATTGCACTATGTAACTACAGAAGAGTCAAGCTTTAAATAGGAAAAATATCAAAACTCTTTGGTCATTTTTGAGTGAGATGCTAATGGTCTAATCCGATTCAATGATCTATGCTAAGCTAAGCTAAAAGTGCTACCGCCAGACCCGGAGATCGGCTGAATGGATTCAAAAACAGTAAAACTCAACTTTTTAACTCTTGGGGACTTGGAAATTGAGCCCATTTCCAAAAAAAAGTGGAGTGTTCCTTTAAAGCTGCAGTCTGTAACTTTTACCTCTTTGTCGCCCTCTATGTTTGAAAACTTGGAATTGCAGTTTCTTGCAGAATTATCTTCCGTGCGTGGGGTTGTGCTCCGGCACAGCTCCAGCGCGGATGAATCTAATGTTTTGAGGTGAATGTGTAGTTGTCAGTCACTGCACCGGTGTGGATATTTACTGCACTTCGCAATCACAGATTCTAGCCTGTCTTGGAATATATGACCCAAATCAGAATTTTCACCGTATATTGCCATCTGAACAAGTAACAAGTCTGCCACGTTTGTTCTGCCCAATTGAGGAAAAAAGCATTACAGTTAGCAATTATTTTTTTTACATTGAAATATTGGTTTCAAAATCATTCTGATCACTGGTCAATGGCTTCTGTTTCTTTCCCATGCTCTCTCCAAACAGCTGTTCTGGCTCTATGTAAGTTTGGTAAGCAAGGACAAAAAGAGTGGATTGCTTTAGCACAGCAACAAATACACATACACTAATCCACTGTAATTATGCGAGTCAATTCCACTCACTTAACTGTATGGGGTTGCAAAGTTCCAAAAAGGGATAGTTCACCCAAAAATTAAAATTCTGTCATTAATTACCCTCATGTTACGGCTGCACGATATTTTGCATGCGATAGTCATGCGCATCTAGTCAGTAAAGCTGGTTCCGTGATTAGCGCTAAATCTCCATCACCTGTTTTCAAATAGAGTGGCATTTAATACACAGAGCCGTAGTTCACTGACAAGCTACACAATATCATGTTCAATATCGCAGGCGATTCATCTGCGATTCTGAGCGCAAATTAAAGTTCATAAGTGCAGCGCTGCTTTGTTTACACCGGAAACCAAGGAAACACTTTAAGAGCCACCTGCTGGCAGAGAGTGAATCTGCATCTCATTCAGCTCGTCTGCGGTTTCATTTCATGCAGATATTTTGTATTTTTTATTTTACCATTCTGTTTGTGCTTCAGATTTTGAAATTATACAATCTAATTTAGATTAAAAACTGCTCATGTTGCATGTATGCAGCATCTTTGTTTGGATCATGATTAAAATGCAGTGGTTGCCTCTAATTTAAATGGAAAGAGCACAGACAAAGCCTTATTTTGTTTATATGAAGAGATTTCTTTTTTTGTGTTACTTATTTATTTGATTTGGGGTTTGTTTTAAAATTTCAATTTAGATTTGTTATTTACATTTACATTATATTTACATTGTTTTTTAGCAGACACTTTTATCCAAAGCGACTTACAAATGAGGACAATAGAAGTCAAAATCAACAAAAGAGCAATGATATGCAAGTGCTATATTATTATAGTGTTATATTTCAGTTTCACAAAGACACGTGCAGCATTTCGTCCAAGCAATAATAAAAGGACACATTTCATTTATAATTTGTCTTATATCTCATTTTGTTAAAATCGTGAATCGAATTGAATCATGAAATCAAAATCGTGAATCGAATCGAATTGTGAGTTGAGTGAATCGTTACATCCCTAACCATAATTTTATTAAGCTCGTTGATTAAAGTCATTACTTTAGTTTTTTTTGCACAAAAAGTATTGTCGTAGCTTCATAAAATTACAGTTAAACTACTGATGTTGCATGGACTATTTTATTAATGTCCTTACTACCTTTCTGGGCCTTGAACGTGGTAGTTGTGTTGCTGTCGATGCAGGATCAGAAAGCTTTTGGATTTCATCAAAAATATCTTAATTTGTGTTCCGAAGATGAACAAGGGTCTTGTGGGTTTAGAACGATGTGAGGGTGAGTAATTTTAATTTTTGGGTGAACTAACCCTTTAAGCACTGTTTGAAATCCCACAATGTGTTGTAGCATGTGCGCTAAATGATAGACTCACACAAATGTCTAATAAAAGCCGGTGGTGCTTCCCTTCAAATGTTATATCAAATGTTGTACAGCAGTCACAACAAGCTCCGTTGGGACACTTCCTGTAAAATGTTTGCCGTTTGTCATCACCTTTAGAGTCTGTACTCCACACTAAAGACAGTAGATTGGATTAGTCCACTCCCTTTCCACCAGTAGGAACCAGGTGCTAGTTCAGAGCCAGTGCTATTGCCGGTTCTTAGTTGGTTTGACTGGCGAGCCCTTTAAGAACCGGTTGCTTTTCCACAGGCTGGAGAGCCACCTCAGAGCCAGGTCTTATGTCACTGAATACGTTTCATGTTTCGTTTCACTAGTGTGGCCGCGGCAGCGCCAAACACAACAGACTTCGAGGTGCAACGGCACCACGCAGACCGATCGATCGGCACACAACACACTAAAGCACCGCGAGAGCGATCCAAAAGCATAAAGAGCCGTCTGCTTTCCAGTCACTCCCGCAGCACCCCGATGCCACGCACCGACCGGTCCGCGCAGCGCCGATCCATCCCGAACAAGCCTAAACAAACTATCAACAATGGCAGACATTGCGTTGCTATTGATGTTCATGGCTTTGCGAACCTACATCGGCATCCAAACACACGGCAAATCCAACGTGTTCGTATTTAGCTGCTATTTCAAATATGGCCGTCCAAAGTTTCTGTTCGTCTTGTTGGTCACGGTAACCCCGCCCCCAGCCCCTGACGCAACCGGTTCTTCCTTCTAGCCCAGCAATGATTTGGTGCTACTTACAAATAGGGCTGTGACGGTCACCGTGACAACCACGTCACCGGCGGTGGTCGGTTGTCACCGCGGTTGTCTGTTGCCACCGGCGGTAGTGCACGTGACGTCACACTTTATAACAAGCATAATACAAAGTTTTGTATACAAGTGTAATATAGTAACAGTTGCAAATTGTTTTATTTAGACTATAAATCTATGCTAATTCACAAATTACCTCAAACGCGATACATGGCGTTTCCTTTAGATTGGCAGGTTTGAGCGCAGGAAAATACAGTTTATTCTGCATTCAGCAAATGTATTTTGTGATGAGCAATGGACCTTGTTGGGAAACCAAATACTACATCGCCGATCTGGAATCATTTCCATTCATATCACCCATCCGCGTTTGTACAAGTGTCTTCAAGTTCACGTGATCGCAAACGCCCGGCTGGTCAGGTTGGTGAGGCTTTCTCCAAACTGGCCAAATACAAGCGAGACAGCGGTAAATGGAAGATGCCAACAAGAAATGTGGCAATATACGCCGCGATTCCTATTCCACAGAGAGCGCGTGCAGACGAGGAGTTCACGCGCCCGCTTGCTTGGTGGCGGAAGCAAGCCGTGTCTAAACCGGATGCTGCGTCGCAACACAACAGGTTGAGTCGGTCTACAGGACATTTGAACTTTGTGTTAGTATGTCATAAATAGGACGAGGCAGTTTACTGTGAGGGATTTGTCGTGTTGTATCGCGCCGCATCTAGTGTAGACAGCATCACTGATTATAATGGGTTCTTGCCGCACCGCTTGTGTGAGGTAGGCAGGGTGTATTTAACTTTCTTATTTAAGGCTACTTTCCTAATTAACTGTATTATTTCTTTGATATTTATTTTATAAATGCACGTTTGTTAATAGATGATTGAGCCTCGTTTATTTATTTTTGCATTTCAGAATTATATATATAAATATACACAACACCGCGCCACCGGCGGTAGTTGGTCCATTACCACCACGGTGGTAAAAATCTGCCACCGTCACAGCCCTACTTACGAACCGCTTTTCCTGGTTTGGAGCTGGTGCTTTGGGTGTCGAAAAACAAAGAACCGGTTTGAAACTAGGCTCTGGCTCCGAACCAGCACTGGCACTGCCTTGGTGGAAAAGGGGTACCACTGAAGTGCTTGCGAAGAAAATTACAAATGTCAAGATGCGAAATGAACGTAATAGATCATCCAAATTGTGTCAGTCTGCGTTCTTGGCATCAGGGTTCTGTATCGTCATTGCAAACCACAAAGGGTGAAAGGTAAAGCAGCTCATGACAGTATGATATGATATATATAGTGGTAGGACTTTGGCATTGTGTATACATAATTAAAATTTAGTAATGACAAAAGGCCAATGCAATTGCTAGCCGCTCTATTAATAGTGCATTGGATAGATGGACCTCCTAGAGGGAAGAGGATGCCCGTCATCTTTTCCACAGCGAGGAGAGCTGTCCCCGCCCACGAATGGCCTCGTCACCTTGACAACAGACCACAAACATGAGTGAAGCCATGGCGACAGGCAGACAGACAGCAGAGAGACCAGGATGTAATCTGTTTTACCACACGGTCTTGGACTCGAACCAGTAGAATGACATGCATTTCAAACCGAAAGCCATAAGACCCTCCCACATCCTGTGGCACAAGCATTTAAATCCAGAATCTTAATATGGATCGACATGGAAATCTTTAATACATTCAATGCAAATATGCACTGGCGAAACGCACAACGCAGATTGTGGTGTCCGTTCAGTCTGTCACGCTCTGTGATGAGCGACATATGTGTCTCAGGTGTGTGACCGGTCCCGACAGCACACGACGGCTGTGACAGTGGCAAATTAAAACACAAATGATGTGATTAAAGGGACAGAGCGTTGCATTTCCCCACCTGGTGCAACCTTTTTTTTGTCGAGCCCGGCGCATGAGGTGCATCTGCTCTGCTGCAAAGCTGCGATGACACCGAGCACCCGTTTTCTCACCAAGCTTGTATTCTACCTTTGATTTAATCACTGCAATGCTAAAATCCTATTGCATCCTAATCCTATCAACCTTGGATGCAAATAGGCTTTGCGGTATGAAGGTAGACATAAAAAGATTGCAAAAACTATAGTCCATGTTTCAAATAGTGTTGCAGAGGGGCGCTTCCCATAGCATGTCTTGTCCAGTGTACTTATTTATAGTCTACTAATTTATTATAGATCTGACCTTTTTTTGTTTTACCACATTATCAGAAAATAATCATTACAAAATGATTGTAACATGAGTTGAATTTTCAGCAAAAAATATAAAATTGCAATACACCAGTGTTCAAAAGTTTGGGGTCGGTAAGAATGTTTTTGTAATGCTCACTAGGCTGCATTTATTTGAACAAAAACACATTAATAACAGTAATATTGTGGAATTTTAGGCCTACTACAATTTAAAATAGCTGTTTTCTGTTTTAATATGTTTTAAAATGTAATTTAATCTTGTGATGACAAAGCTAAATTTGTAGCAGCCAGTCTTCAGTGTCACATGATCCTTCAGAAATCATTCTAATATGCTGAGTTTGCTGTTCAAGAAACATTTCCTGTTATTATTAATGTTGAAACATTTGTGGTGCTTAATATTTTTGTGGAAACTATGATACTTTTTTTGATGAATAGAAATAGCATTTATTTGAAATAGGAATTCTTTGTAACTTTATAAATGTCTTTTGATCAATTTAGTGCTTTTAAACGGTAGTGTATTCCGTTACTGATCATGCAGCTCATCAACCGGTACAAAATGAGAGGTGCTCAATCTTGGGAGCAAGAGGTCAAAAGGAGAGGACAGGCTACTTTAAGCAGGAAGAGTTAAGCATTCAGATATAAAGGGGAAAGTGAGAGTAGAAAGAAGTGGAAAAGAACAGTTCATGTTTAAAAATCACTTTCAAATGAAAACAGCAATATTGAAAGACTGAACTTGTGCATGAGACTAAATCTGGCCCCATGACCCACAACTGCACTGAAACAAAACTCTCCCCTGGAGTAATGCAGAGTTTTTAAAAAGGCATCGTTTACCCAGAAATTAAAGTTCTAGATATAGCCTACTTTCTTTAATGGAGTATAAAAAAACGTTTTTAATAGTAATAGACAGATAAATTTGCCTATATTTAGCTATTTTAAAGGGATAGTTTACCTAAAAATTAAAGATTTGCTATCAATAGCCGCTTTTCCACTGTCGGGCCAGTGCGGGCCAGTGCTTTAAACGGGCCGGGCGGGGCTAATAGCCTCGGACCTGTAGCACCGAGCCCAAAATCACGCTGCGTTTCCACCGTCGGGCCAGAAGCTCTGCAGTGCTTCACTAAAACCCGCCCTTTACACGCCTCTCTAGAACAATGTCACACAACCCCATCATTTCACCAACAAAGAGAAGTTATCAGAAAACAAATAAGAAATAAGTCACTGGAATTAGCGCGATCACAAAATGAACATGATAAAAGCGGCCGTTTGTTTGCATATTTTGTTGAAGATTTCAATCCAAAAGCATCGATGTTTTACATTAATAGGTGATACATTGATCATAATGAATTAATCAGGATTGAAAATTATTCACACAGGAATAAAGCAGTATAAACCATTATTTCACAAAGGAAAGAGGACACATAACCTACTTTTAGTCGAGTCTGTTTCTGTTTATTTGTAGTCACAGAATACATCACATTTAGAATCAATTCTTAGAATTTTTTTTTCATCAAAAATACAACCTGAGTAGAAGAGGGAGCTCCCGAACAAAAACCATTATTATATTTTTTAATGACATACGCGGAGCTAAAGTCTTGAGACGACACTTATGACAGATAAAATATGTTACTAAATAAATATACGATTGTGATAGCCTGATTGAGAAGATGACTGAGAAGCTCTTATTTCTTCAAGCGGTCGTTTTTACCATGTTTACTATGGTAATGGCTAGCGTGCATAGTCTTTTGTATCGCTTATTTCTGCCTTGTATAATGTGATCATAATCCACATCGGAACTCAAACAGTTATTTCAAACAATCGCTGCTGTTTGAAAGTGAGTTTTAAGCTAAAATTATTTTAAAAGTCTTTAATACTGTTGTTATAGCTGTTAACTTTATGAAATGATCCGCGACACTGACGCTCTCAAGACGCTGAGAAACTCCGCCTTTGTTCATAACCACTCCTCTAGCCCCAGCTGGCCCGCAAAAAACCTGGCCGTTGGCACCGAGGAAGCACCGACGAGGCGCGATCAAGCCCCGGAAGTGACAGTGGAAACGCGACTGGCCCTGGCACGCCCGCTTTTGGCCCGACAGTGGAAACACGGCTATTTACGTACTCTGTGGAAGACAAAAAGTCAAATAACACTGGCCTCAACTAACTTTCATTGTATTTGAAAAAAATAAAAATAATAATATATATATATATATATATATATATAAAAATAATTGTTTTTTTTTTCAAATACAATGAAAGTTAGTTTATATATAAACACATATACATATATATATATATATATATATACATATATATATATATATATATATACATATATATATATATATATATATACATATATATATATATATATATATATATATATATATATATATATATATATATATATACACATATATATATATATATATATATATACATATATATACATATACATATACGTTCCACAGAAGACAGTCATTGTCGGCTACTGATTCTGAAGAATTTCAGAACTGACACAGTAACCAGGTTTCCATCCAAGGATTTTTTTGCGAAAAATATTTAGCGCTTTAAAATATTTAGGATATAGCTGATGGAAATGTCAATTAAGGGATAGCTCACCCAAAAATGAAAATTCTATCATTAATTACTCACCCTCAAGTCATTCCAAACCCGTAAGAAATTCACGTTACTACCACGGTCAAGGCACAGAAATGTAGTAAGGACATCAGTAAAACACTCCACGTGACATCAGTGGTTCAGTATCGTTTTCTTTGCTCACAAAAAGTATTCTCGTAGCTTCGTAAAATTAAGGTTGAACCACTGATGTCACGTGGACTATTTTAACAATGTCCTTACTACCTTTCTGGGCCTTGAACGTGGTAGTTGTGTTGCTGTCTATGGAGGATCAGAAAGCTCTTGGATTTCATTAAAAATATCTTAACTTGTGTTCCGAAGATGAACGAAGGACTTACAGGTTTGGTACGACATGACGGGGAGTAATTAATGACACAATTTTCATTTTTGGGTGAACTAACCCTTTAAGAACCGCTGCCTCAGGTTTGGAGTCTCAGGTTTGGAACAACAGGAGGGTGAATAAACAATGACAGCACATTCATTTTTCAGTGAACTAATCCTTTAATTGTAGAGTAAATATTCTACAGTAATGCAGTTCAGTTGTAAAAGTTTTCCAACACTACAGTGGGGTTTTGTAAGTGTGGAATTCTGAGTAATTCTCCACAAACCTTTCGTCAAATTGGGGGGTGGGGATGCTGGCAAAATGAAAACAAGGTGGTCGCTAAGCAGATGAGAAGTTCATCCAAAGTTGACTTTCTCTTTCCATCTACTTCTTTCTCTCTCCCCCCGTTCTTCCTCTAGGCTCGACTGCCGGAGAATGCATCTGGTAACGTTTACCTCGTGACTTAAAACTTTTCTCTACTATTATACAACAGGGCCCTAAACACAACACAAACAGAGTCTTGCTAACTTTTTACAATGGTAACAAGACCAGACCAGGGCCTTGCCCTCCCGTGGGCTTATTCAGGTAAACCCATTTTACGAGCATTCTTCAGTAGAGGGTGAGAAAACCAAAAAAGAGAGAGGGAAAAAACCCAGGAGTGTGCACTTTTCACTCTTTAAACCTCGTTAGCCATTTCCCCCCTCTTTCTCTCCACTTTTAACAGGAAAACAACTCCGGATCATGGAGAAATGTGTACTGGGCTGGAAAATGCAACAAATTAAGTACGACAGCATTGAGAAAATGAACAACCAAACACACAAGCCCTTTCACTGTCTCAAGTGAAAGTCTTCATGCACAGAAAGTGTTTGCATGTATTTCCAAGTTTCACTTTCAGACACCCACAGCACTGCAGAGAGCTTCCTTCCGCGTATGTGTGCAAATCATGTACACGCCATCGCAAGGCACATCCAGCTCGTCGTCACCGCCCGAACGACCTTGAGCCAGTCGTGCAGGAGTGTCGTCATGGCAACACAGCTTTACACAAGCAGCCACAGCTGGATGCAACTTACACATTCCTCTTAAGACTTGTGCTATAGGACACTGAAGGGAGCTGTAAAACGTAGCGGTGATGCTCACACACAGATGCCATGCAGAGACTCTTAATTATGACTCACAAGTTTCCAAATGATTCGCACAGAATTTTTGACTTGCGAAAGACAAACCTTCACAGTTGAGCTCTTGATTGGGTGTCTAAAAAGTGATGGGAGAAGGTTGCTGTTTATGAACTGGGTAAACAGAAAGAAAAACTGGAAGTGTATTCTATGATAAACAACCTGGTATTCATTCGAAGCGCTAAAGGTGTAAAAAAGTGGATGAGTGAAAGGAATTCAATTTATTACTCACTCTGGACTTCACTGAGAAGGACTAACTTTACTTTTTTCTCTGGTTAGCAGAATGGAAAGTTACAAGGATCTACAAATTAGTGTTATAAATCATGGCACAAGCTCCAGATCAGAAATATTTATGTTTGAAAATGTTTTCATTGAAGATCTGAATGGTGCAATAAATCTTTAATAGCCTGTAAGCTCCAAACGGTTCGTTTTTTGATTCATTTTGCACTCATGAGTCACTGAGCCACACGTATTAAAAGTTAACAGGGCTAAAATACCCGCCTGCACCATCACCTTTAACTACTCCAAGCAAAAAGCCATCACAAGTAGTAGGTATCACATTTCAATTAGTGCAACAATCAAGCTTTTGTTTCAACCCACTGCCACCAACACAAGCGCCTCGGAGCAACACTATACACCCCCCACCATTAATCTTACATTTGAAACAAACACACAGATACATGATATAACTGGACAATTCTCCCTGCTCTGAAAATAACAGTCACCCACAATCACACTGTTTTCCTTCTTTCGCTCTCACGTCGCACTCAGAGAACGGCAGTGTTTCAACTTCAACTATTGTGGACTGACAAATGCAAAATGAGCGGGGACGATCAGATAAGTGACGAGAAGCACATTAGTCATTCTGCTGTTTCGCTAGTCACAACCTTCTGCAATCCAAGCGTGAAATATGCATTTTTATAATAGACAAGACATTAAGGAATATTTTACCCAAAAGTGAAAACAACTTTATTTAACATTATTTTTGTCTTGCATGGAGCGTCATATATGAATTCTGGATAAATATCCTGGTCACTCTTTTCAAAATAATGGAAGTAAATGGGGACTGGGGCGGTCAAGCTCCAAATTTTATGAAAGTAAATAAATAAAATCATAAAAAGTGTCATAAAAGTGGGTCATAAGACTTTGTGCAAGTCTTCTGAAGTCACATGATAGTTTTGCGTGATAAACAGACCAAGACTAAAGTCATCTCTGAAAAACGTGAATAAATGGTTCTTTTGAGTCAGATCATTTCACTGAAATAGCTGATCCAGTTCACAAAAATGGAAAGTCATGAGTTCAAATCACTGACTGGTATTGTTAAAGTTAATTAAAAATAAAACTATTAAATTGACAAAAGCACAGTACTAAAATTAAATGAAAATACAAAAAAGTCAAAATATTAATAAATACTATATTATTATTATATAAATAATACTAAAATAACATTGCCATGGACTCATGATGCATCAGTTAACGGCCACTAGATGGCAAGATTATCAGTGAATAATAACTCAAATTTTGGTCAGTTCATCACACAATGCTTCACAAATCAAACGGCTGACTTTTATGATACTTCATGGTGCTTTTGCCACCAGTTGTCTTGATTTAGCCTCATTCTATTAAAAAGAGCAGTCAGGATGTTGCTAAAAATGTTAAAGACAATATAATAATAATGACAGTTTTCATATTTTTTTGGATTAATTATTCCTTTAACCACAAAAATGGACACTAAAATAAGACAAAACATAAGATGTTTAACTGTTCAAATCAAAACTCAGATGGTCCTTCAAAAATCATGGGAAATCTTTCGCACAAGCATTTTTTTCTTCCCCTGAGAGCGTCCGAGTTAATGAGTTATAGAACCCGAGCTAACAAATGGATGAGGACAGAGAATCTATGCATCCTTTAATTCTTAACCCCATCTGCAGTCAAAGCGTTCAAAACAAGATTGATTCATAGTTAATGCAGCCTGACGCTCGGCGTGTGAGAGAGAGGGAGCTGGGGAGAAAGGAACAGATAAAGAGGGAAGGGGGGCTCAGCCTGCGACCAGTGTGAAGAAGAGTTCAGAGGGTCTTTTCCCACACGTAGTCAGGGCATTTGTGGGTCCCGTAGCGTGTGAGCACCAACATACACCGCTGTGCATAAAGCATGTTCTGTTCTCATGCGTTCAGCTACAGAAATGCTTTAAAAGTGCACGCTTGTATTACACTATTTTTATACACCGAATAAGTGCACTACAGGCTAAAGAGGCTGCAGCTTTGAAATTTAATAACATAATTATTAGGAAGCTTCATACTGCACTGTGGAGGCAATACAAATCGGTCATGGTTCTAAAAATATGTTATTAAACAGTCAGAGTGCAAGCATGTTATCTACCTGTACCTTCAGTGTCAGTAAAATATATTTCAAAGCGTCTATATATGTCAGCATGAGTGCATGTGGATTTTGGGGAAACACTGGTCCTACAAATGTGGTTCTGTGATCCTTCTATAAATGGGCAGCGAATATTTTCAAAACAGTGGGATGTGGTCAAACTTTCCTTGCTCAGAAACTGCTGCATTTAGATCACTACATAACACGAATCGCTGTGAATTCAGAGGAACTTCCTCAAACTTTCCAGCAGTGCTGCAGTGCACCCACCGAATACCTAAGGCTAAATCATTGCAATGTTAGGGAGTGTTAAAAATAGTGTCTCTGATAAGAATCGTTCACGTTCCTGCATTCACAATGTCATGTCCAACAACACTGTCTGGGTAGAGAGTTCACTGGGGTTTGAGACACGGCCATAATTACAGCATCTAATACAGTCGGTATGACCTACATCAGTTTATCGTGACAAATATGCAATAGGGGACATATCCTCCTGACTTGTGCATCACTAAAGTGGTCAACACTGATTTGGACTGTTTTCTCAGCTAATTAATACACCACAGTTTGGTAGGTAGCAAAGCAAAAGCATAAAGGTGGATGGATGCACATTGGTGGTGGATGAGGAGACTCCCCCTTCTATGTAAAGCGCTATATAAATGTAATTTTTTTTTTTTTAAACACTGTAAAAATTGCCCAGCTTTAATTTATTCATGTCTGACTTATTATCATTTAATCTCCTCCCTCTTTGTCATTAACCAGGGGCCTGTTTCATAAAACAAGTTTAACAAATAAGCCAGGTTCATTTTAGTCTGACTTATTGTCAGTTGATTTGGTTCAAAATAAGTCAGACTATCTGAAATAAGTCTGGCTTATTTGGTAAACTTGTTTTATGAAACAGGCCCCAGGACACCATCTTGTTGTTTGGGTCATTTGAACTTAATCATATTGAACTGAGAGCAAAAGTTACAAAACATCCGCATAGTAAAACAACACATCTGAACAGATCGTTTGAGGTCAGTAAGTTGTTCATTAAAAGTCAGAATGAAAAAGTTGGAAGAATGAATAAAAATAAGCATTTATGATAGTGAAAGATAATGGGTTATGCTTAAGCAACCTAACTTTAGACCATGTAAACTCTCAGGGGGCTGTTTCATAAAACAAGTTTTCCAAACAAGCCAGGCTTATTTCAGTTAGTCTGACTTATTTTGAACCAAATCAACTAACAAGAAGTCAGACTAACTGAAATAAACCTGGCTTATTTGGTAAACTTGTTTTATGAAACAGCCCCCAGGTGATCCAAAAACTGGTAAACAAACTTGCTGCCGATCGAAGAATTAAAACAAGCAAAAACTCCATATTGTATTAATCTCATTATTATATAAACCAGCAACGGAAATAGTGCAGCAATTACAAAAATAACTTAATCATTTAGGGTTGTTGTGCATCTCAAAAGATTCATACTGGATTCAAACCTTTACTAAATGCTCATTAACTTAGGAAAACAGTGTTAAAACTGCGTCTACTTAATGGCAAAATGTTAATAAGATCGCATAAGAAATAAAATCCACAAACGGATCTTGTTATGTAACGTAAACAAACATGCTGGAGAATGTTGTCTCTGGCAACACTGTTACTACGATTATTGTCTCAAAGGCAGAATAACTAGGTGGCAAGATCCCCACCGTGGACAAGAATGTACTTCTGAACAACCGGCATCGCGTAACATTGCTTCACGAACACAACAATTGCTTAAATGTATCCATTTGCGAACGCGATGAAGTGATTCGGTTCACTTACCGGTGTAAATGTATCCAGTGAAACACTCCAGTTTCTTTAAGCCACTTCTACGCATCCGCCATCTTCAGCATTAGCTATGTTTGTTTAAATGGGAAACACTCCCAAAGCTTAAAGAAGCCTGCCCGAACCACGCGCGCGGGGAATTCTGGGTAATGTAGTTTCGCCATCCGGCCGATCCGCGCATTCTACACAGAGCTAGAGAGGAAAGAAACTACAAGAACATGAACCCCCGCAGATCGAAAAATAGACATCCAGTAGGAGATGGGCAATAGTAGCAATATCGTAGAAAAAAATATAGTGCATTTATTTTTAGCTCATCCAAGGGCAACATAGAGATAACAGCCACGTATCCCTAATGAGCAGGCTGACGTAACGTACGCCTTTATTTACATAAATTGAGTGTGACGAATTCGCTGTCTTCCCATGAGATCGAATTATTGCACACCTTTTCATTCATAATTTGTAAAATCAAATCACTTTATTGGTACTACAACATGTGCATAAGTCTCATGTGGTCCACTAACATTGCAGCCACAGAACAATTTACTAGAACACACTGCACAGTTTACACATAATACACAGTCGTGATTTACATGGAATATACACACAAAGTTTAGATTACACAATATACATGATGTACAAGCACCTGAACAGTTACACTACTTGAAATTATACGAATAAGTTGCAGAATGCTTTTCAGTATGCACAATATTGCATAAAGTGAATTAGTTTGCAACCAAAAGTGATAGAAATACTATGGATATTTGTGTTGGAAAATATAGGCTATATTTTTTGAGGCAAATAGGGAGGCAAACATCTATAATTTTATTTGTCATTACTAAGACATTATATTATGCATTGAGGTAAGCTATTGTTTGCATGGATGATACTTGCAAAAACCGTGTGTTTTTGTATCGTTAGAAAGAAATATATTCTTGTAAAGGTAAAAAAAAATGCCCATGAAAATTCATTTTAAGTTTGTAAATAGTAAATAACAATTAATACAAATTTAAATAATAAACAATAAATATTTTCGAAACTGCTGCCATGTGCAAGAGGAAAGCCTACAAAATAAAGGCTGTAATGTGCAATATATATAACACAGCACACTTTGATAGCATAGCATTACTGTAAATTATCAAAGGCATGTGTTTCTATGACTGATATGCATAATAGGCTCACATTTTGACATGCATATTTATATATTTAGATCTTCATGAAAAGAGAAATAAATTGTCAAAAAGGTATTTTATGACACACTCGTATTCTTGTGGTCTGCAGAGGCTGTAAGTGCTCTGCCCTCTGAAGACCAGACCTGGAAGATAGCAATGAACTCGTCTCCATGGTGATCTCTGAGGCATACCAGTGTAGAATTTCAACTGTTGGAGTGGGAGACAGCGCTAAAGAGGGAGGGAGGGAAGGAAAAAGAGAGGGGAGGTAGGAACAGTGGGAGGGAGGGGGAGGGGAGGACGGAGAGAGAGAGAGAGAGAGAGAGAGAATAGTAATTAGCTCAATGCTTGGTGTTTCCTGTCATGACAGTTCCCTGCTATACAACCCTTGGTCTCATCTGGCCAAAAAAAATGTAGATGTGAATCTGAAGCATTAAGCAATTTAGCCATAATAATCACTGAGGAAAAACTCATATACATTTATGCATTTAGCAGACATTTTTATCCAAAGCAACTTACAGTGTATTCAGGTTATACATATTTTTTTTATCAGTATGTGTGTTCCCTGGGAATTGAACCCATGACCTTTTGCGCTGCTAACGCAATGCTCTACCACTGAGCCACAGGAACACATATAGCTATAGAATATATTTTCAAATTTCATTTGTGGACAAAGTTGAAGAAGAGTTGTACTTTTTAAATCTTAATTTTTGAAGCATAATAACATGCTATTTGACCACAAAACTGAGAGTACCCCAATAACATTCTTCAGAAACCCAGAAAGAGGCCCATAGACCTGTTGTTGTTCCCTCCCCCAATTCACAGCACAATCTGACTTCCCCCTTCCAAGAGTGTGAGATGGTTTACCCCCCAACCCCCTCACTCTGTCTGTCCCCTTTGAAAGGACAGGAGATAGCAGTTTTAAAGGACAGGAGATAGCCCCCAATCATCTAGATCTATAGATTCTCTACCTGCAAACATGCAGTCATGAACCTCTCGTTCACCCATCCCCTCTCCAGATGAAGTGCTTTAAAGATTTACTAGGTTAAATCACCTCTTCAGGAATGTATGAATGAAGAGTGAGTGAAAAAGCACAATAATTACATCTGTTTAATTCAAGGTTAGGACATTGTATCACTATGCTTGAAGCTCTTTAAAGTGATTGGTCACCTGAAAATAAACATTCTGTCATCATTTACTCACCGGCACGTTGCTCCAAACCTGTGTACTTTTTTTTTTCTTCTGTGAAATCTAGAAAAAGACATTTTGAAAAATGGCTCATTGTTGTTGGGGTTTTTTGCCCATACAATAGAAGTCAGTGGGTACTGAAGCAGTTTGGTTACCAAAATTCTTCCAAATATCTTCTTTTGTGTTCTGCTGAAAAAAAGAAAGTCATACACATATTTAGTACGACATGAGAGTGAGTAAATGATGACAGATATTTCATTTTTGGGTGAATTATCCCTTTAAGGCAACTGAGTGTTTAATAAAAGAGAGAAGCGATATGCTATATATATATATATATATATATATATATATATATATATATATATATTATATATATATTACCTCTAGATATCTCTAGAGATCTTCCAGGCTGTCAATATATATATATAAAAAATGCATACAGTATATTTATATATGCAGTTTTTATAACTAACCTGCATTTTAAACCTGTGACTCGTGAATATCTTAAGATACTGTAGATATGTTGCTGAATGAAATCAGTGTGCCTATGGAAAAACTCTATAAATCATCAATACTTCTTTGGCTTGAGATCTTGCATGCTGTGTGAGTGTGTGTCTGTGTCAGTATGTGTTTTGATTTATTAATGCAGCAGGGAGTCTCAGACAGATGTCCTCAGCATAGATGACAACACGAGGAGCAGAAAGCTGAATAGCCTCCTCTAGTGGACAGACTGTGACATGATCTACCAGGTCTCTCAACGGTATTTACCTCATAGTATGTTTTTAGTTGACGAAGGACTATGCATTCTATTTAATGGTTTTGAATAACATAATTACAAGGGCTTTTGATTTGGTTAGCACCATTCATCAGAATATCTTCTTTTGTGTTCCACTGAAGACAGAAAGAGGTTTGGAATGACGTGAATGTGAGTAAACGATGACAGAATTTTAATTTTTTGACGAACTATCCCTTTAAGAATTAGTAATTGGACAGCCCATGTTGATTTACTGCTAATATTAAGGTGAACCTGACCCCCTCATTTTCTTACAGTTTTATCTAAGGAATTGGGCTAGTACCACCCAGAACACACTATAGCAACAACCCACAAAAACCTGACAACCTGGTATTGTGTTAGTGAGATTTGCATGGGCAAGAAAATGTAAAAATCTAAATGTGTAATATGGATCATCTAGTCATGTTTGCATACTCATTGCAAAACTAGGAGTTTCCCTTGATTAAATGTGCACGTGTTCACGTGTTGTTGGTTCATTTTAGATGTTAAAACACAAAGTCTGGTTTTGTAAGGAAACAACAAGCGTGGGGTGTGTTTTGGCAGCTGACTCCCTAGCAAAGTGCTTCAGAACCTGTGTAACTAGAGTGGGTTTTATATAAGCTGTGCCCAAGGCCCCACCCCCTCAGATCTGTTGGAAACATATGGTCATGGCATTTTCAGTATAAGTTAAGGATTGAATAAACTACACGACTTTTCAAATCTGAACAGCTTTTAAAACACTAGGCGTCATACATTTACCCAACTGTAGTGTACATCATACACTAAACGACTGAGGATCACACACTACCAGACTGTTCAGTCATTCAGAGAATCAGAACACAACAAACTTACACAGAAACATGTATTGTTAGGAGACACATGACAAATGAAAACAATATTTTTTCAAAAAAAGGCTCAAAATATCAAACACGTTTGATATCCTCCTCTGACAGAATGGATTTTTAATCTGAAGATGAAAAATCAGAGTCTGATATCTTAAAGCGTTGCTGGTCCCAATTGACCTGTATTTTTCCCATACTATGGAAATCATTGGGCACCAGCAATTGTTTAGTTGCCAAAATATTGTCTTTTATGTTCCACAAAAGAAAGAAACTCATACAGGTTTGGAACAACTTTAGAGTGATTAAATGATGACAGAATTTTCATTTTTTGGGGAACTGTCCCTTTAAGGCTCTCTCTTTACTGTTCAAGTAGAAATCACTCTTAACACTAATGTACTTGAAGAAACAACTAGATAACCAACCCAAGCTGTTATGAAGAAATGATTTTGTTGAATCAATGATGTGGTAAGTATTAGTGAATGATTCAGAGGTAATGGTAAGTATTAGTGAATGATTCAGAGGTAATGGTAAGTATTAGTGAATGATTCAGAGGTAATGAAGTAGTGAATGAATAGCAAATTTGTATATGTATCCAAATATATGTATTAAGGCTGAAAAACATAGATGAACTTAATATTTATCATTTAAGTTTGATTTTCCTCTCAGTAGAGAGTTTAATTTTGTATTAATTTTGTATAGTGACACCTTTTTACTACTGAGTAATTATTTGTTTTTATTTAATGTAAAACGCCTTTAACAAGAGGTTGACCGTAAGTAATTTAGCTCAGTTTTAGCTGTACACATCAAGGCCTAGCTCCTTTTTCAGTTCACAATCCTGCCATAGCCTGTCTGTACTGAACAAAAGACATTTACTCAGGAAACCCGTCAGCCAATCAGAGGCTGCCTTTCATCCTGGCTGTACAAACCGGCCAATCACAGAAGTGCTTTCATAGCTGTTATCAGAATGTTGGCTTGGCCTGCTTGGAGAGCAGAGACTGTTGTGTAGAGAGCGAGCGAGCGAGAGAGAGAGAGAGGGAGGGCTGTCCTCCATGTTTTAATAAGCATTGACATTACCCACTGTTTTAAGCCATGCATCCACAGAGGTAAGAGATTTTTCATTGCTTATATGCTTTCTACACTACCCGTTCATGCTAATGGTCGAATTGTGTCATGCAGAAATACAGGATTTTCTGAGAGACAGGGGGCAAAATCCTGTCCCAACACCAAAGAGCTGGATCCTGGCAGGCAGAGGCAACTCAGAAATCACACTCACACTGTGTTTTAGTCTCCAGGCTCGCATGGCTGACCTGTGCTAACACTCTGTGACCAAAATGGCCTCTCCTGGTCTCTCTCCTAGTAATGTTTCTCTAAAGCGGGAGAGGAGCACAGTCGTGTCAGGTTGTGTCACAGGCCAGACCTCTCAAAATGGAAGGCCCTGAGGAGCAGACTGTACAGACTGTAAGAGGAAGCGCACATGTAGACTGGCAGAAAGATCGAGCAGCAGTTTTGGCTCAGGTTGTAAGTTAAGGGAACACTTTTCAATGGCTGACATAATGCTGAACGTCCATTTTGCTCAGGATATAGGCCTAATTTGCAAAAGCACACAGCAGAATGCTTCTGCTGAAAGAGTTATTGGATTTGGATAGAAGAGACTTTCTTTTCTATAAACAGATGCATATAGATGGTGAATTAGTCTTGTGTTTGCTTTCTTGGTTAAATAGCTACAGGCTTCTGTCTGTTGACTCAGGTTGTAAAGACTCTGTACAGGTCAGGCATTTTATCAAAACTTAGTTGTGGTATGAGCTGGCAGCCATTTCAGACAGACTTCCGCTTTCGACTGTGCAACCACAAAGACTGTTTTTGTGTCTGTGAATGCAAGCATTTTTTCTTAATGTGGCATACTTGATGTCACATTTGTTGCCAGTATTTCAAATATTTCTCTTGGATGGCAAGTCATTGGATACTGTTTTTACTACAGCAGGGGTCTGATCAGAAGGTCAAAGAGGTGGACTAGTGGTGTTTTTCCACAACCATAATGTCAAACTGAGGCGTTTTTTGTTGTTCTTGTTCTTAACTTGCTATAGCAGTCATTGTCAGCAAAATAACTTTGACAGTTTGTCTGTTAACGCAAGTGATTAAACCTGATTGTTTATCGGCTTCACCTGTCTGACAGTATCAGGCACTTGTGAGTTCATGATATCTGTTTGAGATTATACTTCTAGAAATGTGATTTGATTTATTATTTAACTGCTGAGATTTGAGGGGTATGGTTCAGTTTGGATGTTTAAAAAAAGAGCAGAGGATTAAGTACAACCGGGAGATATAAGAAAACAAATAATTAGAATTATCGGTAATAATTTTAAATCATTATTATTAGTTGTAGACAAATCAAAGTTACCATGATAAAAAATGTATTTCCAAAATATTAAATTATTAATTTTTGTTTAAAAAAATTAAGATACGTTTAAATGTATTTTACTCCAAAAAATGTCATGTGTAACCATATTTTTTTACACCTTGAATAAAATTGCGTACACATTTTAATCATTGTGAAAAAAGTTGTAATATAGTTTTTCAAGGTTAAAAAATACATATATTTAATAAAGGCTTTTTTGAAGAATTTTTTTTTTTATTATGATGTTTTTTTTATTACTAATGAATTGTTTAATTATTAATTATTTTAATGAGGCTTTTTTTCTTCCATTTTTTTCATTGATATCAAGACTTAAGTTTTACCCTGGCATTTTTTGAACCCCTTCTCCCCCATCCCTCCAAAAAACTAATGAATGCATTAAAAACAGTAATTGTATGTGCACATTTTTTTAATGGATCCAGACCGGACAATGAGAATCCTTGACCCTATTACAAAATCACTGAGCAATTTAAACGATTTTTAGTGGGTACACAAGCTCATTTTGGCAGCCGGCTGAGTGCAAGTCAGTCTTGAGCAGCTAAATTGACAGCACATAAGGAGTATTCCCAAGACGTGCAATTTACCACGACTCCGGTTACATTTTCCAGCCTTCTCTTTGTATCTTGGTGTTTACAAGGCCCTTGCTGCATTCCTGCGAGCTGCTCATTTGTCAAATCTCCATTCGGCTCCTACTTAACAAAATGGTCGCCCTTCACAGTGACTACAAGAAGGGGAGGAGAATAAAATCATCTGACATGTTTGTCCAAACATCTAAATCCCGTGTTTATTCACACCAGTAATTTTCATGGTAGAATACGAGCATTTTCCCGGTGAATAGCAGCAGCAGCCCTCCCTGCATTGCAGCAGTGTATCAGAGCAGAGAGAGGGGAGCAGGGAGAGCCTGTGTGGCACACACAGCGCCAGCCGCCCAATCACACGCCTCCGTGTGGCTCTCAAACCAATCGGCAGCACACAGCTGAGGTTAAAGATTGACAATCGCTCTGAGAGCAGCAGGGAGAGCAAGGCCCTTCTGGAAAATTCTGCACCTATCTTTGTCTCATCCCTCACTGCCTTTATATCTGAAAAAAAAAACACATTTAAAAGGCTCAGCCTGAAGAATCTGTGTACTGTGCCTGTAAAGAAAAAGGTATGCTGTTATTATATGTCAGATTTTAGATGGACAGTCATACAATGCTAGTGTGACTGTGTGTTTTTGGGGAGGAAGCTTGTTTAAGGGTAAGGTTATAGGTGTATCTGTGATTGTATTTTGCCATTTTTAACTCATGTGTTCGGGTTGTTGTTTGCGTAAGAGGAACTGGATTCTGCTACGGATGGGGAGTGGATGGTGCATGTAGGTTGGACGTGAGAAGGCCAAGATGGCAAGTGCTCAAGCTCTACAGATGTTTGCCTTGTGCATGCTGTCAACACACCCCCTCCCCATCTGCATCTCTGAAGGTTGGGGGTGCGGGACGGAGCAAGATATCACTGCCACATCAGGGCAAGCGCATTAGATAGACCTGGTAAATGTCAATAACAGTGTGATTCTCTGATCATCTTGAGGTTTGTTCATGGAGGATGTTCTCTGTTCCTCTGTTCATGAACAAGACATGGTGTGTGTGTGTGTGATAATAACCCAGGCATCAGGAGAGAAAAGGAGCCTTTTTAAAACCGCTTAGGCTGCAAAATGATGGGAAACGTTATGTCGCTTGGAAGGTCTCAAGTCCAAGTGCCGCATTGAAATTGAAATTTCCTCAGAGGTTCAGCATTGGCATCAAACGATGCTGAATCTGATGAGTTATGGGCCATCGGTCTGATGTGCATATCATATTCAGATGGCATCTGTGTGTTTATTGAGATTTCTAATAGCAAGTTCTCTCTTGGCAGTGAGAGGAAACCATCTTGGTGCTACTTCAGGCAGTAATAAACTGCAAATTATAATTTTCTTACTCAGTATTTTTATATTGTTTAAGTACAAACATTCTTAAATTTAGATATTTACTTGAGAAGCAAAATGATATCTTGTTTTCTAAAATAAAAATATCGAAATTAAGTGAGTTGTTCTTACCCCATAGGCAGGTTTTTGTTCTTGTTTTAATCATAAACTGACATACTTTTCATATGTTTTTCAGAAAAGAAGACTTAATATCTTAGTTCATTTTGATTCTCAAGTAAATGTATCTGGTTTTGAAGAAATGTTTAGATATTTTAGATAGTATTTCAGTTTTTGCAGTGTATAATTAAACTGGGTTGCCTGTTGTGTTCTTGGATTGTTTACTGAAATGAAAATGATTTGCCTTTTTAGTACATATTTACATAAAATTTGATGTTTTTATGCCATGTCACTTGTTAACGAAACCATCAGGAAATGCCACAAGCTGATTTGTTTAGTATCGAATACTCATTTGTAAGTTACACCTGACACAAAATGTTTTATTTAATCTGCTTATTCTTAATGTTCAATTTCTACAACAATAAGATTATGTTTAGCATTTGTTAGGAGTGGAGAATAAGCATATTTTGTTGAGTCTGATGGAGGTCATGCTGTGAATTTAACGTCAAAGCTCTCTTTCTCTGTGAACTTCCTTCTCTTCTGCATTCAAACTGTTGAAATAAAACTTAAATTCAGTGAAGTACTATATGAAAACATTTGCTTGCTTGATGTTTGATAAAATGAAGTTATGTTAGATTTCATTGTCCACTGTTGCCAAACACATTCCCTCTAAAGGTAAAAGACTAAAATTCAAGCCTAATTTTAGTAAAGCAATTTCTTTTACCGAAAAGAATGGCATGAGAAATACAGGTGCCATAATGACAAAACAGCAGGTATACAAAATGGGCATTTAAATATCATTGATTTTTTTTTTTTCTTCTTTTTTTTTTTTCTTTTTTTCATTGTGGCAGTTTGGCTGAAGGAGGAGGGAAGGAGTCAGATGCAATTGAAGGGATGGAAATCGCAACAAGATCCAAGGGTGAGAATTGTCCTTTGTGTGAGCGTGCCACATTTATTTCCACATTCAAGAGTCAAAACGGCGCAAAAATGTCAGCTAAGTTAGTCATTCATATTTGTTGATGCATTGTGGTCGGATTTAATTTTTTCAGTATGGTTTAGTTTATATGTGCAGTTTTAACTCTACGTTCTTATCAGTAATTTGTACCATTACTGTGTAGTCTCTGATCAAGGGTCAGCAGAAAGGACCGTCCCTAAGCGCAAGGTTTCCAGCCCTCCTCACTCCTCAAATGGACACTCGCCTTCGGAAACCTCCTGTAGTCCTGTAAAAAAGAAGAAGAAACCAGGAGCCGTTAATAACAGTAAAGACCAGGTGCAACTTTCACTCTTTATACAAGCCCTTGTTCGGTCCGGCATGTCCGTCATTCACTAATTTCAGTGTCCATCTGTTGTTGTTTTTTGTTGATGGTATTCATCAAAATATAGATGCACTATTTATGATTTAGTTCATTCAGGGTCGCTTGTTTTTTCAAATTTACACCTCATTTGCTAAACCTGTCTGTAAAGGCTTATATTTGGCCACTTTAAGATTTGTGTGCACTTTTGGCAAATGTTACAAAATCTGCCAACAGCCTTGTCAATTAATAATGCAGTTTTCTGCAAATGTTTTGTTAAATTTATTTCATTTTGGTCATTACAATACAATTTTCATCCATTTGGATTAAACCGTTTTAACATAAACATAATGTGATGCATAATTGTTCTCACAATTAACAGATTTATGCAGATTCTAAAAATCAAATAGATGCAAATACTTAATTTTCCTGTTGTTTTTCAATCATACTTGCTTGAAAATTTATCATTTTGCTGTTTTTTTTTTGCTAAAATGTATCATTTTAGCAAAGGTTTTAAATTAAATCAAATTAAGTACATTATCTTTAGCAATTTAAAACATCAAGTGTGTACTTTGTTTTTAAGAATTAAGTAACTTATATAGATTTATAATTTGAATAACAGCTATATTTACACAAAGGCAAAGCCAGATCTTAAGTGCATAAAGGACTGATGTCCTCAAAATTAAATAATTAAATCAATGAATATGAAATCGAAAGGTCTGTTTTATCAGGCTATTATAGTAGCAAGAGTTTATCAATGTATGAATGCATTCCTGTGTTCTCGTTTTATTTGTGACCTGTTGGTATACGTGTTTTGATTGATGTGGCCATTGCATCACACCTTAAGCATCATCACATCCACTGTTTTTCAGCGTCTCACACCATGAGCGTTTGCTTAACAGCAACCGTATGCAAACAGACCATCCTTATTGTCAAGCACTGGTATAGGTTATTGATAAATACTCGAGCTGACCACTACTGTTTTTGGAGGAGATCCAAACAAAAGATTTTACCTTCTATAAAAGTGTCATCTTTCGAGAGTGAAATTAATTTTCGCAAACAACCTAAGGTCCATGCCTTAATATAATGAGCCTAGCCAAACGAACACAAGGCTGGTGGCTGTCATGCAAGCTAAGCAGAAATGTGTATCCAGGGACAGCCTATGATACAGCTGCAATTAATTATTAGTCCTAAGCTTGTTTCCTTCTCTAACAAGGATGCATTTACTTTTACGTTTCAGGTCGAATGCCATTAATTCAATGCTCATTAGTCTACATTTGCCCTCTTCTGTCCTTCCATGCCACTTCTTGATCGATAACCTTTGTGCCTGTTGGTTTTGTCTTGTTATCTTTAATACCCATGTTTTGAAACCCCAACCCTCTGTTTCTCTCGCCCGCATTCCAGTCAGAACTAAGACATGGTCCCTTTTACTATGTGAAGCAGCCCGCACTCACCACAGACCCTGTTGATGTTGTACCGCAGGACGGGCGGAATGACTTCTATTGCTGGGTGTGCCACCGCGAGGGCCAGGTGCTCTGTTGTGAGCTCTGCCCGCGCGTCTACCACGCTAAGTGCCTCAAACTGGCTGCAGAGCCCGAAGGAGACTGGTTCTGCCCTGAATGTGAGGTACTGCGTATGCGGCTCCACTTTGTATAAAAATCATCTTCACAATGCAGATTGTTAGTAATTTGTAATTTGTGTTTAGGGCAAGATACTACAGGCAAAAATGTTGTTTAATTTATAAACTTTCTCTATTTTTTTTTTTTTGTCAAGATTTCAAATACAATACATATCTTGTAAGGCTGTGTTCTGAATTTAAAAAAAAAAAAAATTACCCCCCCCCTCCCCCCCTGACTTCGGTAGCACTTACATACACCAAACTTTATAGTCTTGTTTAGAGGTAGACCGATTAATCGGCACCGATAGTTGATTTGCGGAACTATCAGTTATCGGCAAAAATCCATGCCGATAGTTTTCCGTGTTGCATCTGTTGCTGGAGTGGTTGAGAATGGTCTGCTGTCATTATACAGTACGAGAGCAGCCTCTGGAGGCGGAAATCACTGACAGCACGTGTTGTTTGTTTTGGCATGTGACACTGCGCGCTGCACAGAGAGGGAAACTCCAGACTCTCATTTAAATACAGCCGACAGAAAATCCTGCCGCGGAACAGAGCGCCGTTCACATAGTTTTCCATTAAATTACATTATGTACATTAACAATGATTTGGGACAAATATAATGACTTCGCCCTAGGCGATAAATTATGTATTGTGCATTTTTCAGCAAGACGTTTGTCTTTCTGTGACTCTAATACAGTCTGTATGCTTCATATAGAGAGCTGTAATACAGATCGTGCTTTCTCTTTCCGTTTGCTCTGTTTTTTTTAAACACCGAACTTCAAACTCATTTATGCCACATAGTTCATTCTTGAAGCAAACTTATGTCCGTTTGGTGATTAAATAAACCGTTTTGGACCGTTGCTTGAATTGAACGTGACGCGTCCGGTGTGTGTGTGATACCTGTGACTTCTCCAAGACGCAGCGCTTCGCTTTTGCACAGTGTGTCACTTGCATTTTTTTTTATATTTTGATTAGATAATAATGCAGTGTTCTAAAATAGCAGCAAATAAAATGTGAGAGTACACATACAGTATCAATAACCTGTGCATGTAATTTTAATATGGCCTTGTGTAGGTATTTCAAGATGGCCATCTTTAAGCATGACTGTTGAAATGAAATGGTAATACTTAACAATAAGAGCATCTAACAAGATGTTCCTTGTTAGAGTGTTCATTTCATTTCAACATTTACTATTACTAATAGGCTTCATTTTTAAATTTTAAAGTTTCTTCTTTTAACATTAGTAAACTATGAAATAACTTTAATGATCAATATAATAATTAATATTAATACTAAATTTGTATTCATTTACAAAGTATGGTTCAGTACTGTTACTGCTTTTTTAAAAATAGCAAAGCTCTATTTTAGTTTTCGTTCAGTATCCATTTTAAAAACTATCGGTTGATTAATCTGTATCGGCCAGTGTGGTCCAACCTAGCTATCGGTATTGGTAAAATCCACTATCGGTCGACCTCTAGTCTTGTTCCATCTTTATTCTGAAGGTTTATTAGAGAGGTTTGTTCTCTCCCCAAATTTATCACTACCAAAACACAGTAATAATAATTTAATTAGAAGGGTTATATTGAGATTGTAAATGTATTTTTTTGCTTTTTTTTTTTTTTCAGTGGTAAATCCATAACAATATTTCATAGTGTAATTTATGAGATTGGTTGTATTTTAAATCCATTTTTTCCTGTGTAAAAGGCAAAAAGTTGATCATGCTGATTTCAAAGTAAAAGATTCATTAGTTTGAATACACATTGAACCAAAAACTATCATAACATCTTAGTTGATAATTCAGTATACTTTATTTTTGACAAAACATTGCATGTTTCGGTAGTGACTGCACATTTTCAGTAGTGACAGTAAAGCTTTGGTAGCAACCACATCACATTACAGAATTTATCTCGCATACTAAAACACTACTAAAACATACTAAAATACCAAAACAAAATCGGTAAAATTCAGTAATGACGTTCCTTAAAGTTGCACTCAGATTTTTCAGATTTTTGAACACATTTACCTCAAAATGATGAGACCTATCTACTCACACCTTGTAGCTATGAGAAAGGGGGACACAGGAATATTTCCTGATCATAAATTTATGGGGTTAGTTAAAATCAGTCTCGGCCAATAGACTAAAACATGCATTGTTTCGGTAGTGACATGAAAAATGCGGGACACATTTTTTTACGTAAAGTTTTATAATTTACAAAGAAAATATAAAATAAATATTTTTTCTGAACTTCACTTTTTAAAAGAATCAAAAAGACACTTTCAAAAACAACAATGACACTTTTTTGTTTTTTTTTCAATATCTTCATAAGTTGAAATTTAGGGGTTAGGGTTCGGGACAGCCACCTCCCAATTGAAAGTACCCAATAAATGATGATTTTATATATATTAAGGTTACTAATATTTTAAATATTATTGTGGGTTTCAATAGATAATAGAAGGATCTTAATAAACATCTAAGATTTGAATACTTAAATGCTTTTAATGCCAGTTTTGTATATACTTAAACATAACATTTTAGAAAACTTGTAATACAAACAAATGTTTGCAATTCCTAATGTAATCAATCAACTGGGGAAGTATGGTGATATCTATCAGCTAAATTTACTTTTTTAGATTTGCGTGACGATTTTCCACCCTTTCTGACTTTTAGAATTATTGATTTTGCTTCTGTAATTTTAAAACTTCTATACTGTATCACTTTTTGCATTTTAAATGAGTAATTGCTGAATACTAAACATAAGCTGTAACTGGCGGCATATGATGCCAATGATATCTGAATGATTCGTTTTTGCAGCTTAAAAAAAAGAAAGAAAATTCAGCTTTTTATGATATAGAAACATGGCTTTAATATTTGCATTAAAATAAAGCTTCAAGTATTTCTCACTTTTGTTTACAGAAAATAACAGTTGCAGAGTGCATAGAGACTCAGAGTAAAGCTATGACGATGCTTACATTGGACCAGCTGTCTTTCCTGCTGAAGTTTGCTCTCCAGAAGATGAAGCAGCCTGGGGTAAGTTTCATTACTTTCCATGGCTCTGCAGATCTATGATTTAGTCCATGATATTAGAGAGTTGTGCCTAGATCTAGCACAAAAACAATGCAACTATCAGACATTGTATTGCTTTACCACTTTTTTAACATTGTACACTTCATTATGAAATGAGAGTCTTACATTTAAGCCCCTTTCCTCATAGAACAAGCAAAGACACATTCTGCCCACCTGAAAAGCTTCATGAATATCTCAGTGGTGCTCTTTAGGATTGCTTTCACATTAGAGCTTTTCACATCACAATTTGGTTTGTTTGGTTGGGTTAAAAGTGTTTATTAAATGGCATGCCAACACAAGCGTCATTCTGTGCGTACAATATCCTATTCAAATTACCGTAAGAAACGGGAAGCACTGGTTGCCAAAAATTAATGGTAAAAAATACTGTGACAGTGATTCAGGTATTACAATGTGTTTTTTATTTTTAACTTTAATACAAAAATCTTTCTTTCTTTTCTTCAGACGGAGCCGTTTCAGAAGCCGGTGTCGCTGGAACAGCATCCTGATTATGCAGAGTATATATTTCATCCCATGGATCTCTGCACTTTAGAAAAGGTGAAAGTGAAGCATTTGATCCTGAAAAATCGACACACTCAGTTCTTAGGAATGTATAATATCTGGCATCTTATAAAAGTGTTTTATTAGTGTTCACTTTTTGTTCTTCTTCAGAATATTAAAAAGAAAATGTACGGCTCCACTGAGGCTTTCCTGGCTGATGTGAAGTGGATTTTGCACAATTGCATCATTTATAATGGAGGTCGGTTGCTAACGGTTCAACAGTATTGTCAAATTTGTTTCTGCTGAATGTTTGTTTTGTTAAAATGCTTTGCGTCTTTTCTCTTAGGCAACCATAAACTTACAGCAACGGCTAAAGTTATTGTAAAGATCTGTGAACATGAAGTATGTACTATAAATTATAAGCCAAAATACGCAAATGCTTTATTCAGTGCCAGTTTTTTAAAAACAATTACTTTTCAGATGAATGAGATTGAGGTCTGTCCAGAGTGCTATCTCTCTGCATGCCAGAAAAGGGACAACTGGTTTTGTGAACCATGTGTGAGTGTATTAGACTAAACAAAATTAAATTCCTTCTTCACATAGTAACTAGTATGAGTTAACCATCTGTTCATGCAATTTTTGTGTGCATCACATTATCAGAGCAACCCCCACCCTCTGGTCTGGGCCAAGCTGAAGGGATTCCCATTTTGGCCTGCTAAAGCTCTTCGAGACAAAGATGGACAAGTGGATGCACGGTTCTTTGGGCAGCATGACAGGTGAGGACTGCTGAACTGGGTCCTTCTAACCATCCACAAAATGTCAAGCAATAAATCAGTTTGCTTTATCTTAATCTGAGTTTTTACCAGAAGTGACAGTCAGCAGTGTTGCACAATAGGATTTTGACAGCACATTTACAGGGTGACTGTTTCTTTGATTACTTGGATAAAAAATCATTTTAAAACATTTTTTTATTATTATAGTATTAAAAAAAGTAATTCCACATTCTGCCCAGTGTTCTGAAGTCTATAAGTGTATTAAATATTATAATTATTACTGCATAAATAATATTACATATATACATAATATTTATGTAATTTATATTAATCATGTAATAAATATTAAAATTTTATATAGATGTATGAATGTAACTGTGCTAGCAATTAAAGGTTTAAATATGAATGCTTCATTATTACAAAAAATACATAATTTTATAAAAGTAAGAAACTTCTTAAATTAATGTTACTTTTACAGTACAGTTCCATTACATGTGTTACAAGCAGGATTTCAATTAAGTATTAATAATTTAATTTAAAAAGTTTAATTTAAGTTTAATTTTAATTTAAGTTTAAACTTTAATTAAGAACAAGTACTTCATCAAAATTAATATTTTAATTATTGTATTAACATTTAATTAAATTTTGTATTTTTATGTAAACACAAAACAATGTTACTGAGCTTCTATGTGCATAGACCCGTCACCCAACTAATAAAATCTGTTATTGATTATTTTCATAATGGATTTTTTTATGCTGCAATTTTAATTAGATTTTGCAGCCCTACTTATCTGAATGTAACTATGAATGTAACTGCTAGCAATTAAAGGTTTAAATATGAATGCTATGTTATTACAAAAATTACATATATTTTATTCTATAAAAGTAAGAAACTTCTTATCTTAAATTAATATCCTGTTACAGTTACTGTTACATGTTACGTGCAGGGTTTCAATTAAGTATTATTAATTTAAACTCTAAATAAGAACAAGTACTTCATCAATTTATATTTTAATTATTTTATTGACATTTAACCTTATTGTGCTGCCTTTTAATTTTTTTGTTTACATAAAACATGTTACTGAGTGTGCACAGACCCAACTAAAACTTTTTTTGTTGTTGCAATTTTATCAATTAGATGTTGTAGCCCTACATTTCTCCAAAATACCATTTCTCATAACTAAAACTAATATGTTTTGATTTGCTGTGAATGATATTGCGATGCTTTTTGAGTCTATGTGAAGACAGAAAATGTACATGACATTTCACAAAATTTATAGAAAATACTTTGGGTCAAGCATAACTTCATTTTATTCTAACTTATTTGTTTTTATTTAAAGGGCCTGGGTTCCTATTAACAACTGCTACCTCATGTCCAAAGAGATCCCCTTCTCTGTGAAGAAGACCAAGAGCATCTTCAACAGTGCCATGCAGGAGATGGAAGTATACGTAGAGAACATCCGGAAAAAATTCGGAGTCTTCAATTACGCTTCATTCCGCACACCTTACACACCAGACAACCAGTTCCAGATGCTCCTGGATCCTGCAAACCCTAGCGCGGGCTCGGTCAAACCTGAAAAACAGGAGAAGATCAAGTTCAGCTTTGATGTAACGGCATCTCCTAAGTTACTAATGGGAAAGAGCATGGTGTCTAGTGGAAACATGGGGAGTGGAACAGGAAGGTGTATCTCAATGATGGACATGCCTCGTTCACCAATGAGCACTAACTCCTCTGCCCATACGGGCTCTGATGGAGAACAGGAGACTGCAGAGAAAGGTCATGTGAGAGCGGCTCTGCCACATTACAACACTGGAGAGGAGTCAGTGGACTGCACTGGTATATTGAACATTAAAACACACTGCTGCTTTGTGTAGCGTATGTACTGTTCACATGTTAAACATATTAAAAAGAGCTATGTAGTAGATACTGAAGCAACCTGCCAAAAAACATCTACTACTATAGTTTTAGACTCTGTAAAAAAATGCGGTAACACCATTTCTCACTATCAACTAGTTACTTATTAGCATGCCTATTATTAACATATTGGGTGTTTATTTGTACTAATAAAGCACATATTCTTCATGACCATATTGTAAATCCCTAATCCTATCCAATACCTAAACTTAACCATCTAAAAAGTTGTAGTTAATGGATTGTTAATAGTGAGAATTGTACCTTAAAATAAAGTGTGACCAAAAATAAATTTCTTAATAATATTTAAACAGTGATATGTATGATTTAAAGCTCATTTCTGCTATTACAGCATCACCTGCCCCTCCTAGAGCAGGCCTCACAGGAAACACCTTAGAGAGCCCTAAACCTTTCCATTCACCGGCTCCCAGCACCCCTGTTAAACAGGAGAAGACCCCCACTACCGGCAGCATCCTCAACCTCAACCTCGGTAAACTTCCTTCAGTTGATTAATCCATTGATTATTTCTTTGATTAATTGTTTTATTTGATGATAGCCAAAAGTGTGGGGTCAATAAGATTTTTTTATATTTTTCAAATGCTGCATTTATTTGATAGAAAGCACAGTTTTTATAGAAATATTGCGAATGAACTGTTTCTATTTTAATATAATTTAAAATATCATTTATTTCTGTCATGGCAAAGCTTGGACTTTTCAGCAGCATTACTTCCAGTCTTCTAATATGCTGATTTTCTGCTCAGGAAACATTACTTATTATTATCAGTTTTAAAATCAGTACAGTCACAGCACAATATTTGTGCAGGATTCTTTGATAAATACAAAGTTCAAAAGAATAGGATTTATTTGAAGTATTTTTCTTTAATGCCACTTTTGATCACTTCCAGAATAAAAGGGGGGGAAATCTTACTGACTCCAAATGTTTGAATGGTAGCATATATAAAGCATGTTATCTCACATCCTGCCCACTGTTCTCCTTTAAACTGAAGGCAATAAATTAAAGTAAATTTATGTATGGAGATAACAGTATACAATGTGCATAAAATGTTTAAAATATATAAATATAACATAATAAATGTACAATGTGAACAGAAACAAGGCAATATGTTGTCATGTGTGCAAGTAAACATGAAATCAAAATTAACCCTACTTAATTTCTTCACAATAAGACATTAAAGTCTCAATGTGGATAATTAATTGGTGTTGTTATTCCACAAAAAGCCTTTCTACGTCTTCCTAGAAATTTATACATGACATCTTGTAGCTCAAAAAAGGATGTCATGAATTAAAATGTAAAACTTCAGTATTACTTAATTCAGTCCGTATGCTTTTAGATATGCTCATAATGGGCTAGCGAGAGCCTTGTGATCTCTTTCAGATCGTAGTAAGGCAGAGATGGACCTGAAGGAGCTGAGTGAAAGTGTCCAGCAACAACAGCAGCAGGGGGCTCAGCCCTCCCTCACCTCCCCTAAGAGACAGATCAGGACCCGTTTCCAACTCAACCTGGATAAGACCATCGAGAGCTGCAAAGCACAGCTGGGTCAGTTCAGATTGAAATCTGTCAAGGTTACGTCATCAGCCATTTTGACAGTTTAAATTGACGTACAATCGCAATTGCAACAGCTTCCAGTGTTTTGCTGCCATTCATAAACCATTCTATTAAAACTCTACTGATGTATTTTCTTATGTTTCTTAAGAAAAAGTTTTTGTTTTGTTAGTCCAATGTGGTTTTGTGACAAAACATAAATCATTTTTGACTAATTATGCCTATATATTCCCTGTTAGGTAAAATACAGTTCTGCTTAACTCAATACACCTTCTGGAATATCTAATAGTTTTTAGAATAGCATTTTTAGATTTCTAAATATAATGAAACTGTTGCCCCCCCCCCCCCCAAAAAAAAATAAATTAGGATACTTTTTGAACTTTTCAAATATACAATTATTGATCGAGAATGTGCAGCCATTGTATTACTTTCCTGAAGGTTAAACATTTACTCTGTCTCACAGGTATAGATGAAATATCTGAGGATGTGTATAAAGGAGTAGAGCACAGTGAATCAGAGGAATCCGACAAGTCTGACTCCAGCGACAGTGAATATGGCAGCGATGATGAACAGAAATCTAAGAGCGGCCAAGACGACAAAAACGCAGTTGATGATAAAAATGAGAAAGAGCCACCCAAGAAAAAGTCAAAACCATCAGTGGCTACTGGTGAGGACAAAGACAACAGCACAGAGTCTGCTGCAACAGCCATTACAGCAACCAAAGGAGAAACCAGCCAAAAAACAAGCACCTCCGAGCCTATAGCTAAAGACAAACCAGGTATGGATTCCGAGAAGGAACCTCCTGAGAAACTGAAAGCTGCTCCTGCATCCCCAGATTCCAGAGAGAAACCCAAGGGCTCTGAAGAGGCCGTGCAGCCACCATCTGTGGATGTAGACATGGACTCGGACTCTGAGAGGGAGCTGGTCATCGACCTGGGAGAAGAGCAGGCAGGGAAGGAGAGGAAGAGGAACAGGAAAGATTTAGCCGCTGTCACCGCACTCAAAGAGCCCACAGCCTCCAAACCTGAAGGTCAGATTTCCTTCATGAATCAGTGTAAGAATCAAGTCTGGGTAAAACTTCTAGCAACATCAGCCAGTTGCCATTAGACCAGCAGCATCAAGTAAGTTTTACAGTGGTGGCCAAAGTTATTAGAACACTTGGCATTTTTAAGAGGTTTTAGTTGTTTTTGTTGAAATGGCCATTACAGTACCCATAAAACAAACTATTGCCGGTGTTGTGCCCATTTTCGACCCCCTGCCAAATGATTACCCCTCTCGTTGAAATCGCTATATGATTGCCTAATCCTAACCCCTCCCCCACACCTAACCCTAAACCTACCAATACTAGGGGGGTAATAATCTGGCAGGGGTCAGAATTGGGCGCAACACCGGAACTACCTGTGACTGAAGGAATCTGCTGGAACATTGAAAATGATGGACTGGTCCCCTCAAAGTCTGGACCTCAACCCCATCGAGCAAATTTGGGGCGAGTTGTAAAATAAACTGGACAGATCTATTGTATATTCAAAGGAAAGCCTTTGGCTTGAGTTTCAGAAGGCATGGGATAACATTAGTGTTGAAGTTCTCAGGAAATATATTGACACTATGCCAGAGAGATGTGCTGCTGTAATTGCTGCAAAAGGTGGACATACCAAATATGAAAGTTAAAAGTAGATAAAAACAGTACGACTCACTTCATCTGATATTTGTTGTGCTCAGAGCAAGCATCTGCATGTTTCATGAACATTATGAAATGAAATCATGTTTTGGAGGCAAAAAAGCTCAATATATTTAGATCTGTCAGGTGTTCTAATAATTTTGGCCACAACTGTAGGTTAGCATTAAAAGTGAACCAGTGTTCAAAACAATACAAATCTCAGCCAATCACATGAGAGTTAAAGGTGCACTCAGTAATTCTATTTATAAAGTAATTAAAAATAAATAAAATAAATATTGAAAGAAATAACTAATAAATAATATAAAATGAATATATAACTTATATAATTACATCTATAAAGCAACCCAGATCCACGTAAAATAAAACTGCTTTTATTAGTTTTTTTTACATGGATCCGAGTTCCTTCATGCTGATCGCTACATGATCACATGACTTGCCGACTGCTGCTGCTTCTGCTACTACTACTAAGTAACCCCATTATTATCAGACATTTTCACTTACAGAATAAATAAATGATGAGTGACTGGAAATTTGTACAATGGCATGGTAAGCGAAAACGTTTTAACTTGCCTGATGTTGTCGTCAACGCTATTGTCACATCGGAATCGTTCTCTCGTTTCATACAAACGCAACTGCGCCATCTTGCGTCTCAGTTAATGATTGTGATGAAATTGAAAATCACCTCAGAAGAGTTTTTATTAATATTACCTTCATATTGTAGTCTTTGTCTTGTTTCTATTTCATTAGGTTTGTACGTAGGAGTAGATGTTTTAGTAGCTAAAAACCTTTTATCTTAAATCAATATTTCATGCCCATGTATGTATTAGGATAACTGCCATCTTTATTAACATAAATGACTGAGTGCATTTTTAAATGGGGGAGATTTAGAACTAGGTTCAACTGGACAAGCCAACAAGGTCTTTTTGAAAAATTCTTAGAATTTTTATGGACGCAAATAATAGTTTTCATTTTTCATTTTAGTTATATTAGTTTTGGTCATTTTGTGTTTTTGACATTTTATCAGTATTTTTGATATCTGTTAATAATGTTAATTTTGTTGTGTGCTTTAGTTATTTTAGTACATCAGGTTAAGCTAAATTAAAACGAGAAGTGTTACTTTGGCAACTATCTTTTAAAAAAGTTTCTTTCAAGTAAAAAAAAAAAAGTGTTTTTATGGTTTTTGGTTAATTATAATAACCATGTTTCATGCTCTCATTTTCTTTGATTGCAGGTAAAGCCACTCCAATTTCAAGCAGTCTAACCCAGCCTCAAAACTCAACGGTCCTTTCCTCCTCCCTGACTGTTAAGGACCCATCTAAGTCCCCGTTGGCCGTACCGCTTAACATAATACCCCTCACAGCAGCTCCGACCAGCACCACTCTAACCTCCTCCACCCTCCCCATCACCACGTCCTCCACCGCCAACAGTTCCTTGCCCATCTCCACCAGCACAGTAAAGAAGCAGCGGCCCTTACTGCCCCGAGAGACCGTACCTGTGGTGCAGCAGGCCGTCGTGTGGAACCCCACCACCAAGTTTCAGACGTCCTCTCAAAAGTGGCACATGCAGAAGGTGCATAGGCAGCAGCAGGGCCAAACACAACCAGCCACACAGGCGCAGGTGTTAACACAGGTGCAGCGCAGCCAAAAACCGCAGCAGCAAGTGCAGGTCACCTCATCCTCAACGGGACAGCAGCCTTCATCCAGCACCAGATACCAAACACGACAGTCTGTGAAAAGTATGCAGTCGATTTGAATTAATACTATAAATGTCATATGTACATTTACTGGTCAAAACTATGGAATAATTACGATATTTTTTAAAAATGTTTTAGATAGAGGTCTCTTATAGTTGCATTTATTTGATTAAAAATACAAAAAACAGTATTCAAAGTTATAAAAATAAGAACTATTATTAAGAATTGAGCACCAAATCAGCATATTAGAATGATTTCGGAAGGATCATGTGACACATGGAGTAATGGCTGCTGAAAATTCAGCTCTGCGTCACAGGAATGAATGACATTTTAAAATGAATTAAAATAGAAAGTTAATTGAAATTGCAATAATATTTCACAATGTTACTGTTTTACTGTATTTTTAATCAAGTAAATGTAGCTCTGCTGAGCATAAGAGACAGCTTTCAGAAACATTAAACATCCTAATTGTTCCAAACTCTGTAATAATATTGTTGGTTGTGTTTATCCAGCAGTACAACAGAAAGACTCTCCACACACCACCTCCACCTCCACCGTCACACTGGTGACCAGCACACCCGTATCGGCCCCCATGATGGCAGGGCCCACCGTCAGCTCTTCCTCATCTTCATCAACATCCACAGCTGGAGACTTCCAGATCCCCACCACATCTGCAGATGTAGCAGCTGATATAGCAAAGTACACTAACAAAGTGAGATTGCTAAGGAAATGGCGGTTGCAAACTATGTTTAGATGAAAACCATTTTAATGGTTCTGTTAATGTAATTATTAATGTGTTTGACAAACTGTTTTTAAACTATTAACAGATCATGGATGCAATTAAAGGGACGATGACTGAGATGTATAATGACCTTACCAAAAGCACGTCGGGAAACACAGTAGCAGAGGTTTGTATTTGTTAAGTAAATCTGGAGAAGTGCAAAGCACTGTAGGTGAATTATTTAACAGCTTGAAAATATGAATAAAACAGCCATTTTTATCCTGTTACAGATTAGAAGGCTGCGAATTGAAATTGAAAAACTGCAGTGGCTGCATCAACAAGAATTATCAGAGATGAAGCACAATTTAGGTATGTGATTTTCTGATAATACAGTAGTCAACATTTGAAGTGGATCAAAAAAGTTCACCAAAGTTGTCCTAAGACAAGAACGTATTTTAGGACAACTTTGATGAAAGGTTTTGATCCACTTCAAATGCTGACTAGTGTAGTTTATTTAATGTACGGATGCACCAATAATGATATTATGATATAGACTGTTAAATGATATAGATCCCTGTGATTTCCGCAATGTGGAAAATATGGACCGTCATAAAAATGGAATTTACAGTATAATGCAGAATTTTTTATTTATAAATGATGAATTTACAAATCAAAATGGGCAGTACACCTAATTAACATGATATAAATTAGTGTATGTGAATTTTAAAGTGCAAGAAAAAATGCTATTTAAATACAAAGTCTGTGTGAATGACATGCAGTTTTCTTTACTACACACACTCAAGCACACATGACGTCAAGCACGTTATAGCACTTACATTTTGGAAAATCTAAAACAAATTCGATAGGGCCCTAACAATTACATTTTTGTTATAGTTGTAATAAATTGTTGTACATCTTTTCTCAATTAATTAGACGTGCTTTTTGTTTACTAAAATGAAATTTAATTTAACCATTAAAATGGAATCTAGCAAAGTTAAAACGGAAACAATTTGAGAAAAAAATTAAATTGAATTTGGGGAAATATAAAACAGATTCTCTAGGGCCATACTGATATGGTACCAGAATACTGTGCCTCAATAATCCATCCTGACTGCATATTTGTGTTTCCACATTTGTTAAATGTGATGTGCTCAGAGCTAACCATGGCAGAGATGAGGCAGAGTCTTGAGCAGGAGCGAGAGCGAATCGTGACGGAGGTCAAGAAACAGATGGAGGTGGAAAAACAGCAGGCTGTAGATGAGACTAAAAAGAAGCAATGGTGTGCAAACTGCAGAAAGGAGGCCATTTTCTACTGCTGCTGGAACACCAGCTACTGCGACTATCCCTGCCAACAAGCACACTGGCCTGAGCACATGAAGTCATGCACACAGTCTGGTAAGACATAGTATCAGACTATATGCGTATATATAGTCCAAGGCTGCATTTATTTTTATATTTAGTCTTCAGTGTCACATGATCCTTCAGAAATCATTCTAATAGGCTAATTTGGTGCTCAAAAAAATGTATTACCAAAGTTGAAAGTAGTTGTGCTGCTTCATGTTTTTGTGGAAACCATAATATATTTCGGTATTCTAGAAGTCTTTTGTAACATCATTTTCATGCATGCTTGCTGAATAAAAGTATTTCTTTAAAAAAAAAAAAAAAGAAACTTTGAATGCTGGTGTATTTAAGTAGTGTATGAAATGACTTTGTGCATTCCAGCAACATCATCACAGCAAGAACAAGAGTCCGAAGGGGGCACAGACGTTACTCCCAAAGCCCCTGGACAGCCAAACAACTCACCTAGAGAGACTGTATCTGCTACACCTGCAGACAAAGACAGTGAAGTGGATAAAACCAAGGACGGTGTCACTGTCACTGTGTCCTAGCTCACATGTACAAAACATACACTACATCAGCACTTATATCTGTATAGCTGTACATAGATGTTGTCAAATTCTTCACTACAAAAAAATTGTTTTAACTAACGTTTGTCTTGTGCTTTTGTGTTTTTTTTTGTTTGTTTGTTTTTTCTGTGTATGGCTGTCTGAATGTTCCAAATCAAAGACACAAAGACCACCCAGACATTTCCTTCTGGAGGTTTGAGAGGGTTGTCTGCTTTTGTTGGTTCGATTCTAAACAAAAAGACCAGTTTATTTATTTTATTTTTTAAAGTTGTCTTGTACGTGGGCTCTGATAACTTCTAAGTTTATCTTTTTAATGTTGCCAAAATATATTTATAATATTCTGAAAGCCTCATCTGCTGGTAATCTTTCAAAGATGAGTACACTTTTTTTTTTTTTTTCAGATCCAAAAGCTAATACAGAATGTAGTTATTTTTATTTTTTTAAGAAGAGTATTGTGTTGTATTCATATCTTATTCATGCTATTTCATCAAAAGAACATTTGGTTATATAAAACTTAAAAGACTACATTATATCCTGATACATCGTTTAAACACTGTTTCGCAAAATATGACTACTTTATCACTATCTTGTTGGATTGTGTCTCCATGGAAAAGAGATGGTTAAAACATGTTGTAAAACTGTATTATCACTAGATAAGAGTGAGTATTATTAATCTGAGGTTCTGTTTATTTGATTTCCTGTATCTTAAATGCCTTTGTTTTTTTTTCGTTTCGCCTGCTGTTCACTTCTGTGATCTGTTGATGTTGAAGTTTGTAACATCGATAGGATCTCATGGTTCTCTTTTTAAGTTTACCTTAAAGTCGAAAGGTAGTGTTAGATCATTGATGAATGGTAGATTTTGTCATGTTTATATTGTTGGTGTCAAAGAATTAAGATGAGTAATTTGTTTACTTTTTTTTTTTTTTTAAGTACCCAGTTAATTTTATTTGAACATTGGCGATTTTTTTTTTTTATTACGTTTTAATATTAACAGGACTGTAATTTCACACCAGTACAGGTGATTAAGGAAGTACTGTTTTTGTTAGTTATAATTTTGCATATATCATTCATACGATGCTGTATTCTCAATGTTTGAAGAACAGATTCTTAAGAACCCATAAGATACTGTATCTATGAACCACAAACAGAAACATTCCTGTATGTTATGCTGTTAATAGTGCATACATGTTATTTCAAACCATATACAGAAAAGGAGAGCGGTTGAGAGTGGCTGTCAGTCTAAAGAAGAACAGATCGATGTTTACATATTGTATATAAATAAAGATCTGGTGGTCTAAATTGTAATTTAATAGTTTTTGTATGGTGCAAGTGAATTAAAGAGAACACCTGATAAAAGTGTTTCATATTGGAGTCATTCTTTGATTGACTGTATAAAAAATCCTACTTTATTTGGACCTTCAAATGTGTTTTAATGTGACAGTATTCACAAAAATCTTTGAAATGTTATATGCTACATACATTTCTGGGTTGTTAAAGTGTAATTCTAAAAAGAAGTGATTTGTTTTTGCCACAGAATGATTGTGGTGACTTGTTGCTTTATATTTTTGTGGACATCTCTGTTTGCTGCCAAATCTTGCATTGATGGCTGAATCTGAAGGAAGGTGACAAGGCAAGTCTGAATCCAATGTTTGTGTAACATCCTCTCTAATAATATGCACTCATTTGCTATGTGTCTGTCAAAAATGAGCCCCTGGTGTGTAAAAATGGAAAATGCACTACTGAAACTTCAATGCATCAAATATAGAATTCTTATAATGCATTTTAATTAGTCTACTATAATACCCAGTGTAATACAAGTAGATATATGCAAATGCAAGTAAATTCTATTTTTAAAAAAATGTTATCAATTTATCAATTGTTTGACTGCTATTACCAACAACAATAAAATATGTAAATTCCGCCAAAACCAGACCCCTAATTATTAAAGAATCGTATCAGAATAATATAATTAAATTGTAGCCTACCAGTTTGATTATTTAATGGGGTATTGCATGCATGGCTTTTACCAAGCAGCACTTCTGCATGTCAGATATTCTCAGATGGTGCATTTTCACCCCCAAGACACTGCGTCGCTGTTCTACAACTTCAGCTTCGAATGTGCTTTGCCTCATGCTATGCACTACAAGCAAAAGCACTGCATTCGCCACCATCATCAACAAGAAGAGAAAATGGAGGTCATACCGTTGCACTGACCGTAGGCCTAACGATTTTAATGCTAACAAGTGAGTATGCATTTCCAGTTGTATTGACCACTAATGCATGCTATTTCGCCGTTCGTCTGTGCTGAATAAATGCAGGGTGTCACGAGATTCTAGATGGAGTCATAACGTTAGTATACAGCACAGGTTTTGTCTCTAAATTAAATCCAGCCGAATCTCTGTTTTGATAACGTTATATGAGTTTAACTTATGTCTCCCATGTGTATGGTAGTCGCGTTTAAGTTACAGTTTGATTGTACGTTATTCTCTAAACTGTATACCGATTGCTTTGTATGCGATTGTATTCCGTCTTTATTAAATGTGATTACTACGATTTTATTTTAGATGCAATGACGTTTTGATTTGTAATGTGTCGACAAAGTGGGTGTGTGCGGTCCTCTGGTTTTGCACTAAACGTGTGTATTGTTTTTCCGCTGTATTTTTCTTAATGTCTGTATTTTTCTGCAAGCTAACGTATATAAAGCTAATCAGTGCTGATAAGGATATCGGTTTAAATTTTGTCTGTTGAGGAAACTGCACTGGTTTAAAATATTTAAAAAATATCTCCAGCATATTTTGCATGAATATGAATTCTCTCTAAATTACTTGGGCATTAAATAATACATTTATTACGTGTAGACAATAACCGCTTCTCACGTGGCAGCACTCCGTGACCGAAACCCACCAATGCTCTTACTAGTTACATAGGATTCGCAAACGAATCCCTTTTTGAATCGGTTCAAGAAACTACTCGGCATGGTTCGTTTGCAACACTGGGACACATTAAATCCCGTAAACATACAATAAACACGCTTATCAATAACGTAATAATCAGCAGCGGATAGGCTAGGGTGGAACGCCAGGACGTAACGTTAGAGACCACGTGATGGCGTCAAGAAGAACCACTGTATCGGATGCAATTGATTCTTTGGCTGTTCGTAAGAACCGATTCGCTGAAATGAGTTAGATTTAGCACCAGTAGTACATACTGCAGAGCCCATTTAGAATTTTATTCCGTTGTATTTCTGCGTCATATACACCGTGAGACCGTATGAGTGAGTCTAGGAACAAAATAGGATCTCTTGTGTAAGCGAGACTGCGCGCGAACTGGACAGTGAAATGGAGGTCGCACGCTAGCGATTAGCTAAAGCTAACTGGCAAGTAACAACTAAACACTTACTCCTGGAAGCTGTTTTTTTTCTTCTCATTTAGCGCCGCCTTTGCATTATGCGAATCAATATTTTACAGTAGTTAGGGGAGTTCTTTGTGGCAGTTTTGTTGGGGTGTGTATGTGTGTTACTATAACACTCAATACTGTGGGCGGCCATGCCAGAACACGACGATGTATGTTTTATTTATTTTAAAATGTAGCATGCAGGAATGCATATAAATACATCAGAAATCCCTTTGAGAGTGGGTTATGTTTTCTTAAATTACACTAGACGGGGGTGAATTTGTGGATCTCATAACTGGGCCTTGAGCACGTTTTGTAATGTAACAATTAACTTATACGTGTTTTTAAAACTGTAAGTTTGTTGTAGTTTGTGTTATCATAATATTATTAGATAGCAACTGTGTTGTACATGACGCCCAGTATGTGAAATGATTTTACATTACTTGCTAAGTAATTGTGTGTAAGAGGGATTATAGCAGTTACAACATGAGCGGTCATCTGCTTGTTTGTATATATGACTAAAAGTGCATTAATTTTGCAAAAAAAGTGTAGGACTGGCTTTCGACTTCAAGGCGTTTGGGTGTAATGCAGTGGTTGAACAATATTTTTAGTGGTTGTTTAAGCTAACAAGAAAGAGCCAAATCAAATATATAACATTTAATCCTTTATAGAACATTACTTTGCTCGTAGTTTTCAGGTAAACAGGTTATTTGTTTAAATGTATTAACTTTAGGGTTTTTATAGACATACTAATTTGTAATTTTCATGTCACTCTTAAGCCATCTATTTATCAAAAATATGCAACATTTTGTGACATACAATGTCTCCGTTCTGTTGATCTACTGTTTTAGTACATGGTTGGAGTGCTTACTCTTGTTGTTGTTTTTGTGTAACTTGATAGACTTCCAACTAGTTGAAAATGAAGGAACATGAATTATATACAGAAAGCTATATGAAGTCAGAAAGTACAGGAAGTTATATGTCCTGATATGTTGATGTAACCAGTTTACATTTTAATCAATTTTTAATTGTTTTTGTGTGCGTGTTGTTTATAGATCAGTATCTTAAATAGAAGAGTTCCAGTCATCGTCTTCATAGCACACACACAGGTACAGCATTTCACTACTGTTATTATGAGACTCTGCATGGTTTTTGAAAGCTGAAGTCACACTGTTACTGTTTATTATTGTGAAAATTGTTGGCAGTATTTGTGTCCTGGTAACTTGAACCTTACAAATGAAACTTATGACACATTATTGCCTTTGCCAAATGCATGTTAGCGCCTGCAGGTGTTGTCTTACAGCAGGTCTGGTTTTCTCTAGATTGAATTGTTTAAGATTTGTACAACCTTTTATTTGTTTAATGCAGCCCTTTTCATTTAAATGGCTTTCATTGTGATGTGCAGCATTATTAATTATTTTGGCTTTAAACCAGATGTATTTGAGTTATTATTATTATTATAAAAGGCCACCAAAGATGACGTTTTTGTATGAAACAAAATATTGAAAAGTCATTTTTGCAACTTAATATGAAATGAATTCCTAGTATCTAAAAATGTGACATGCATTGCAATAATGATGAAAATAGCTGAAAAGGCATCAGCTGTGGAATTCAGAAATGCGTTATTATTATTAATATACAGTAGCAATGTTCAGTGTTTTACACTGTTGTATGATACTCAAAATACACACCTAAGTTGCAGAGGTTTAATTGCAAAATAATTTTTTTAAGTAGCAGACAAACTTGATTTATGAATGTCTATGTAAAGTGCTTGAAGATAATATTTATTTATAGTTTTAGTCCTTATCAGAAGAAAGTTTCAGGAAGAAATATATTCAAATTTAAAATGGCCAGTCACACAGACTTTGTATTATGAATGTTACCCAATAATCCTGTTTGTTTTTAGGAATAAAAATAATATTGAAAATTACTACTAGTAATTCACTGCTTTCTATTTTAATATAAATTGATATGTAATTTATTGCTTTGATGGCAAAACACCTCTTTATCAATTTAACGTGTCTTTGCTGAATGCAAGTATTTATTTATTTTTAAGAAAAATTTACTGAAACCAAACTTTTTGGTGTTTTTTGTTTTAGTGTACTTGTTTTACACAACATTTGCACAATTCGCGTAAAAACAATTTCTTGTTTATTGTCCTCTGATGTGAGTGGAATTTGGAATTTATATGTGGAAATATAAAATTCAGGGAGCAGCATTCTCCTGAATTATACAGATTGAATTTAACAACAAAGATGATATGGTTAGTCTATTTGTTAGTTTTAGTTGCTAGAGGAAATAGAAGCCCCAAAATATGTGGTGTTAAGTAATTTAGGCTAGTTTTGAGGAGTCCAGTGTGCATCTTGTGCATAAGAAATATGTAGCCATGTAATTATTTCAGTTATATTCTAAACAGTTTAGATAATCTTTCACACATCCTTAAATTATACAGTGTATTTTGATTTGACACACCACTCTGGATGCAATAGATCAGGGATAGAGCTCTTTTAAGCATCCGAATCATCGTTTTTGTATGCCCCGTTGACACAATTTACTAAATGCATGATAGACCCATAAGAAAAAAGACACACTGGCACCTTCTGCTGGGAAGCCACATGACTTCAGCTGAGAACACTTGTAGTAATATTTGGGAGTTGTGCTCTCCATTAAATCTGTCTTCTTTCTTAATTATAGATATTCTGTTTGAAAAATAGTGTCTCTCTGCTATGGAGGAGAGTGTGAGCCCTGAGCTGGCTCAAGCCCCTGAGCCCAGCCAGGATCCTGTGGATACCAGCTCACAAGGTACCCACGGCCCACTCCACCACATGCACTCCTGTACAAGAGAGCAGTGGGATTTACTCCAATCAGGGTTTCAGATTGAGAAATTACTGAAACAGGATGTAATCACTGAGATTTAAGAGTCTTGTAATCTATTCTGGGCATGCACTGGAAAATATTAAATGGCTTTTTAAACGATCATTTTATTTTTTTCAGAATGTGGTGTCAACATATCAATTAAATTTCATCCACGTTTTCATTGATTTATCAGCTTGAAAGCACGCATAGTTTTAATTGTCACCCAAATCGCATAGCTGCAGCATGCTGATAATTAAACATTTATTGTTGAATCGAACTATACTTTTGCTATGTCTCGCACACAGAACCAACATCTGTCTCCGAAGAAGTCAAAGATCAAAAAGACCAAGGTGATGTTAGTGAAGACAAAGTAGAGGACCCTGACAAATCCGCAAAGCCCTCACATGAGTTTAAGAAGACTTGGGGCTTTCGTCGGACTACCATTGCTAAAAGGGAAATCCCTGGAGAAATGTCAGTGGAGACCCCAGAGGGCAAGAGCGCCCCAGTGCGTCGCAGCGGCCGGCAAGCGAAACGCACAGACAAACTGGAAGAGTTTCTGGTCACTGTGAAGCGAGGAAGAGGAACGGGCAGGAGAAGTTGTCCCTCACGACTTGAGGGAGGGGATCCTCCATCCCAGACCCCAACCGATGCCGAAACGGCCTCCGAAGCCAGCTTTGATGGAAATGCAGATGCTAAAATAGAGGAACAGAAAGTGCCCTCACCAGAGAAAAAGAAAAGGGGTCGGGGAAGGACGAGGAGGGCAGTGAAGCCTAAAGCTGGCTCGGTGAGTGACGATGGCAGCTCTGAAAACGAAGAAAAGGCCGCCGGTGAGGTAACGGTAGAGACTCAAGAAAATGTTGAGACTGCGGGTAGTGCTGGAGATGGAAAGGATGTGGAGGCAAAAGAAGAACAAGCGAAGGATGTGGTGATGAAAGACGAGGAAGGTGAGGAGGAGTGTGATAAGAACAAAGAGAAGACCTCTAACGAGTCCATAAATAGACGTCCTACTAGAGCGGTCAGTAAAGACTCCAAAAGAGACACTAAACCCAAAGTAAGAGTGAGGCTCCGCAACGAGAAGAAAGATGATGAGGAAGATGATGATGAAGAGTCCTCGTCCAGTGAGTCTGACAGTGATGGTTATGACCCTAACGCACTCTACTGCATCTGCAGGCAGAAACACAACAAAAGGTATGTGTCTTTGGAGGTTCACAAGATGCTGATATGTTATTTGATGAATACTGGGAGAATTAAATTATTGATGCAAATGTAGATTCAGCAAAAAGAATGTGTATGATGCAAAGTTTTAATCAAATATAAGATTTTATATAAATATTTAATTTATAGAATATTTTTTAATGATCATGTAGTTTTTTTTTAAATATTACATAGTTTATATGCAAACAATAATTGTTAAACATTATATAATACTATGAAACAACATTTTTAATAATACTGGTATAAATATGTATGTTATGTAATAAATGTATTATTACTATTATAATGTATTTAGCACTTACATAAGTTATTATACAGACCATTAAAATGTTAAAGTGAGTTTATAGATGTTTAATTTCAGTAAAGTATGTTTTAAAAGTAAGCGTTCTTCTATGAGTGTCATGAGCAGAAGAGGGAGAACACTAAGGAACTAAACTGAAGTGTTCTTATACCCTGTAAGTATGTGCACATGTATCTCCTGGAGTATTTTAAACCAAATCATGAGACTTAAGAGTTTTATTGACTTAAGGTCCAGGAGGAATCTATATATATTGTGTGCTAGAACAGTGTTTCTTAATCTTTTTTTTTCTTTTCTGCCACAACGTTTTGATGAGTAAAAAAAATCCCACGGCACACCGCTAAGCACTGAAATATAGCAAAAAATAAATTTATTTTTTTGTTTTCTTTTTTTTTTTAAATACTGCGTCGTTAGAGTTGGTGTTGTAGCTTTATATATGATCAGACACTTGCACTTAACATTTTATGAAAATCACATTGAATGTCAGAGGTATGTGTTTTGTCTGTCATTAGAATGACTGCATCTGATGCACTAAGTGCAACACATTAAGTTTTCGTCAACTCACAGGTTATAACGTTTATTATAGCTATATGGGAGCTTAGAATTTGTTGTTTAATACATTTGGCCAAAATCTCATGATATAAAAGATGAACTGCAATGCACAGGATATTTAAAACGCACAAAAATATGTGACCCTGGACAACAAAACCAGTCTTAAGTCGCACGGGTATATTTGTAGCAATAGCCAACAATAAATTGTATGGGTCAAAATTGATTTTTCTTTTATGCAAAAAATCATTAGGATATTAAGTAAAGATCATGTTCCATGAAGATATTTTGTAAATGTATCACAACTTAATTTTTGATTAGTAATATGCGTTGCTAAGGACTTCATTTGGATAACTTTAAAGGCGATTTTCTCAGTATTTTGAATTTTTTTTTTTTTATTTTTTTTTTTTATCCTCAAATATTGTCCTATCCTACCATACATCTATGGAAAGCTTGTTTATTCAGCTTTCAGATGATGTATACATTCAGATGACTGGTTTTGTGGTCCAGGGTCACATATATTGGCTACAACTAGACTGCAAATGATAACTCTTCTCCACTCTTCAAACACAAAAATTTGCTTTTATAGATAGTGTTTCTTGAGTAAAGAAAACGCTGTACTTATTCAAACATCAGTTATTTATTTACCCTTGCATTGCAAAATGAGTTACAATGTTTTAACTGACAGTTTGAGGATCCAGTGGAGTCACAAGCTCTTTTGAATGCTTTTCATTGGTTAAATATTTGTAGACATAGGGTTGACCAATAGCACTGATTTAAAAAATAATAATAGTAAAATAAAATGGAGATAGGAAGTTATAATTTTTCATGGCATACCTGACTACCTGTCTGGGAAACACTGTGCTAGAAATTGGTTTGCATGCTGAAAACAATTTGGCCTTGTGAAAGTTATCAGATACAGCTTAAAATTAAACTGTACTTTGCAGTGTTACATTATAAAACCATATATGTATGAGCAAGATGCATGAAAATCACACTTTAGATTCACAGAACGCAGTATGCATATGACAGTGTGTATGTGAGTGTGTAAGTGTAATCCAGAAGGATACCGTTTTTTAAAGCTGTATCATGTTGCTGTATGATTATTTTAAGATCTGTGCCATATTACATTGTGTTTGGGCTCAAAATGTAATTTGAATCATCTGCAGAAGTAACTGCCATTTTCTAAAAATCATGAATCATAATTGTGAATATGACAACAGCGACAACATTTATTTTATTATTTGCTTTAGATTTACTTGTGCATCTGAGTTTTCACGAAGTAGATATAGCTCAATGTGCGAGTGAAGCACATATGCGTGTGGCGTTCTAGTATACAAACATTTCCAATGATCTGTTTTTTTGAATTGCCTTGTTTTACTGATTTCTAGTATGACTGTATTTCATAATCTATCAGCAGTGAGCATTCAGATTCTAAGATCACAGGTTTTCAGCTAGTTCTTAATTCAGTAATTGGCTAGAAAGTATTTTAAGCCCAAGATGAAAGTGTCAAAATGTGCAATTGAGTATTTTGACAAAAATTATTGGTGTCGATTACACAATTCCCTGTTGGTACATTCCTAATCTTTGGCATAATTGTTAATTCAACACTTGGTTAATGTTGCACTGTCCTCATGAGGCACGATTCAAGAAACATTGCAAGTGTTTATGTTCAAAGCAGAAATTGTCCATTGCTTGCTTTTTATTTTTGTCAGCAGAAGTTCTATCATATCTCTTGTGGGTTTAATGATTATTGAGGGTGTTTGGTCATTATTTAAATCCTTGTGCATAGGTTTATGATCTGCTGCGATCGCTGTGAGGAGTGGTTTCATGGCGACTGCGTTGGCATCTCTGAGGCACGTGGCCGACTGATGGAGAGAAACGGAGAGGACTATGTCTGTCCCAACTGCTACACACAGAAGGGACAGTTTTCCAAGGCTGGTTCTTCCACAGCAGCTGCAGAGAATGGCAAACGGCCAGTAGCTGGCCTTCGTAAAAGTGAGACCGGTCTTGCTACACCATCTAGCAATGCTGCAGCCACCACAGAGGAGAAAGCTTCTGATGACCTGGGTATCAAGGGCAGGATCGAGAAGGCTACCAATCCTAGTGGGAAAAAGAAAATAAAGATTTTCCAGCCGGTATGTCTCAGTATGAAACAAGTTTGAATGCTGCACCCTTGTTTACATGTATATTCATGGGATTGAAGAAATCATCCTGTTGGTTTTGGATACAGTTTTGATGCTTTGTGGCTCTGTGCATGAAATTTGTTAGCTTTTCTTACAGGAATTTACTGTCAGATGCATTGCTTGAAAGCTTAATTGTGTAATATATATATATATATATATATTTTTTTTTTTTATTTCAAAATTTGATGGTCATTAATTGGCATCTAATCATATATGGGTGTTTTTGGGTTTTACATTGTACAGGAAAATTATGATTTTCAGTTTTGACCACTAATAGTTAGATTAATGTTAAACATCAGAAGTAAATGTCATCATTTTTGGTGGTAGTAATATGAGAACCATGTTTTTTTTAGTGCCATTACAAAGCATGTAATAATGGGTTTATTGGGTTTCATTTCATTAATGGGTACCTTTCCTGCTGACATAACGGTGCAAATGTTTGTTGCAAAATCACCTCGTAAAGGCATGTAATTATGATGTTAAGGTTATGGTCGACTTTTTAAAAAATATATATGTAATAAGAAAAGAGAACTTGGTGAGTGCTTCCTTAACAATAAAATAAAAGGTGGCTATAAATGTATCTTAAATACATTGACTAAATGCTATGAAAATTCTAATTGATTCTAAGTTATCTGGTGTCAGAATATTAGCTATTTTTGGGTGTATCTCTTTACAATAATCACTTAATGTTTTTTTTAATTTTATTTGAATTATTTTTTTGGGGGGTACTGCATTTGTCCTTAGTTAAGCAAAGTTCCCCAAAAATCACTATTCACAGTCATTGATTTTTCAGCAGATGACAACCTCGTGAAGTCAGTCTTGACTATTTGAATTAACATACTAGCATGCTACTCTTTCTAATGCTGCAGTATATATTATGTATACTGTGGACTTGTGAAATTTCTGTATTTGCAGAATACCCAGATACGCTACTAGAGTGACCAAAATGTGCAGTATAGAACAGAGCTTTCTGCTTTTGAATACAGGATTCCACAATGCAATGCCATGACTTTTATTAGTGCCATGGATGACCTTGGAAGTAATATTAGCCTCAAACTTCTTAGTCATTATTTGATCAGACCACACAATTAACTTTTTTGTTGGATTAAAAATATTTAATAAACATTTTTTAACTTGATGACATTTAATGAGGTCATGTGACGACATGCATATTACTGTTTTGATAGTGCAAAAATGCTACTGTTTTACTTGCTATTTAAAAAAAGATATACAGTACATAAGGTGAAGATCTGTTGCTGTAATCTTGTGGCCACAGAGGTTTGACATCCCTGAGTTTCAGCAGGTGTCTGCAGTTGAAGGATCTTCCCTCCCAAAGTGCATCGGCCCTGGCTGTGAGAGAGATGCCCTCCCTGACTCCGTCTACTGTGGGAACGACTGCATACTCAAACACGCCGCTGCCGCCATGAAGACCATTACCACAGATGGAAAAGACTCCAAACAGAAAGAGAGAGGCAGGCCCAAAGCACAGAAAAAGACCACAGATAAGGTATTATTCATAGGCACCGAATAATAATCATATCTTCATTTTATTATGGGCTTAATGGTGGTAATTTGTTTGCTGTATATTTATATAAAAATGTAGAATTAATTTTGTCTGCGTGTATATGGCTAAATTACTGTTTTGTGAGGATACGCTTAATGTGCAGTATAGTGGTGTTTAGGTGTTATGGCAAAAGTTGTTCAGTAGTTGCTAATTCAGGTGCTCTCTAAATCAGGAAGACAGGTATTGTATCAGCTCTTTCTCTATAATGCTAGGATATTTAAATCTATATATACTAACAATGGTTTCTGTTCTTGACTATAGAGGAGGTCTGGCACGGAAAGGAGGTCATCTAACCAAGGGGGTGAGGAGGAGTCAGAATCTGGGACTGAGGAAGATAATGACGATGATGAAGACAAGCATGCAGAGGAGCATCCACCACCACCAGCCATGTCATCCTGGTCCAGTGACCATAATTACATTGCAGTAACGCCTGAAAAGACTTCACCCATATCAGCATCTGTTTTAAACAAAACGTGTATGTATCTCTCTGAGGGTTTTCCACATTTTATCGACCCGTCTCTACCAATGATGAACTGTCAAAAATAGCAGATTGAAATTGTTGCAGACTAGAAGATTCACAGATTTTAAAAGCAGCTCTTTTCTGGTGAAAATTGGATTGAAGTTTTTGAAATTGTGCTTTTAAAGGGATATTAGTGCTGGAAAATGTTAGCACAGCTATAATTATGAATTTTCTAAGTTGGACACCCTGTGCTACATCTTAAAATATTTTGTCAGTGTTTTTATGCAACACTGAAAGGTGATAATATTTGGAAAGTATCTGTATCAGGCTATTCAGCTCCAGAACAGGTAAGTTTTTTTAAAAAAAAATAGCTAAGGGGTAAGTATTTAAGATCTAAAATGATTTATAGACTAATTTACAGTCTATGACTAAGTATTTAATCCAAGTAAATTTAGTTTTGCACCAATTAAGTGATGTAAAAAATTGTAGATCCTATGGATCTGAGCCCAAACTGTAGTGCCTTGCCATGATATGCTTTGTAAAGCTTTCTGACCAACAAAGTATGTATGCGTGTGATTTTGAGTCTCTCAATGTATGGAATGCCATTGCCACTTATCTCCAATCCCTGCCATCATTGGGGCAAAAACTTCATCCGAAATGATGTACTGACCTCACACCAGAACAGGTAGGTTTGGTGTCTTTTTCTCCTGCCCTCCTTCCCCGACTAAGAATAGAACATCTTTGATCATGTGGACGTTTGACTACGTTGCTGTTACATATTAATGAAAACATGTAACTTTAACTATAACTAACAGCTTTTAGTCCTTTGACTTGCATGCACTGCATTTATAAATCCTCATTGGACAAAGTGGCATTCAAAATAAAGTGAAATTACGGATAATACTCTTCTGGCCCTGTGTGAGAAGTCTGTTTATTGGATGACAACATGGGATGGCACGGCCTCTGCCTGTTTTTGGTTTTTGTCAGCCATCCGCTAAATGTCTCCGCATGATTTGCGAAAAGCCTACAGTCGTTGGAGCCGGCCTGAGAGAAGAACTGTGGCATGTCAGAAAAGTCCGAGAGCCCAGAGAGTGAGCTGAAATAATGAGGGATCGTATGAAGAACAGCTGAGGACACCATATCACCCCACAGCAGACAACAACAGAATTCACACGCCTCATAACTGCAGCACACAGAGAAATGTCAAGCTGTATTTATACATATACACAGAATGTAGACCAAAGCTGATACGCTTGTTTTATTTAATAACAGCTGATTTGCAGCTGATTTGATGCAGAGATTTTAGAGCACGAGTTTTCTGCCTTGGTAGGAATGGTTGACTGTTGTAGAGGGCAAGGTTTCTGTTTATCATATGCAAAAATTACAAAAGAAGAAAAAGGATACCTTAAGTACTTTTAATGTGGGGCATTTTTTTTGATACTAGAAAATGATGAAATAGAAAATCAAAATGAATGCCAATCATTTTTGTCTTGGTCCCAGCAGCATTTTTCATGGTTTTTAGTCTTTTAAATGTGGCACTAGTGTACATAAGGTTGCCTAGGGTTGTTTGTGTTGTGTTGATCAAGATATGGAGAAATTTGGCTGGTATGGGAAACATGAATGGGGTTACATTGATTCTCTGTGGTAAACTGTATACCTGCTCTTGAAAGTGCTTGTTTAGGATGCATTTCTACAATAGAAAGTGATGTTTCATTGTTGTACAATTATTATATACTTAAATATATTCGTGTTCTTCATATTGAACATTGAAATGTTTTTCCCCCTCCCTGTAGCTGGTAAGATAATCATTTATAAAATCCTTGTAATATTTCCATGAATTATTACATAAGGATATTTGTTTCATGTACATGATGTGCTGTGTTGTACTGTAATGTACTACTGGCATTTTAATTGATCCAAATTTTTCAGACTTTTCCCCAAAGGGCTTTAATTGAGTTAGAGGTGTATATCCTGACAAATAATTAAAACAAGGCAGAAGCAAATCTAAATTTGGCTCCAAGATCAAGTCTTCTCTTAATAACTGAAGGGATTTTGCTATGAATCCTTCAAATTCTGCTTGTACAAATATAATTATTTTAATATTTTACTAATTGCTGCTCTATGCTCCAGTTAGTTGTTTCAATATTTATACCAAGTCACTTCTCACACAGTGATTATGGCTAATAAATTGCTTGAACAGAATTTATATAAATATATGTATACATATAAACACACACACAAATACAGCTGACTGGTCTGTGAGTCAACTACCCTTAAATACTTGAATATAATTGTAAGATTTTTTTCTTTTTATAAAGCTTGCAAGTTAAACATTTTCTTTGTTTGAAGCAATTCTTTAACTGGTGCTGGTGGTCATGTTAAGTAACTTGAGAAAGCTATTATAGTGTCAAGGCAAGGCACTACTATTGAGCATACTATATTGTTTTCTTTTTTGTGGATTGACGAATACAAAGCTGTGAAATTACTTGAAATTGTGAAAAATTTTCTTTCTTTTTTTTTATTCTTTAGGTTTGCCATTTCATTTCTGTGTTCATGAATCAATTTATGAATCAATCTGTTTTCCAGCAGCTGCCCAAAAAGACAAAGAAAAGGAAGACAATGAAGAAGTCAAGCCAGAGAAGGAAACTGCGTCCGCTGACAAGAAACCACCTGCTTCAGATGTTCCCCCCAAAGGTGGGAAGAAGTCTCCTGGGTCCAAGGGGACAAAGACAGCTGCTGCCACCACCTCGCCTCTTCCCAAAGGCAAAACAAGTGCAGCACCTTTGAGCAGCAGAAGAGTGTTAAGAAACCAGCCTATACCCATACAAGCCAAACCAAAAAAGCCAGGACCTCCCATCCCACCAATTCCGGTTTTATCACCTTCAGGCCCCCCGGGATCTCGCCACCATGCGTCTGGAGCTCTCCGTGTGGGCAAGAGCACCTTTACAATCCCAAAAAAGCAGCCACAGGTGGTGCAAAAGGACTCTGCAGAGCCTGGTCCCTCTCCAAACTCTAGAACCCCACCATCACCAGTGTCATCCACCCAGCACTCAGCACCTAAACCAACCCATCCCACTCCACCTGCTGCTCCTCCACAGCCACCACCCAACAACCAGATGAGATCCAACATCAGACGATCACTGACTGATATCCTATATAAAAGGTTAGAAATGTTTCAGAGGGATAATATTTACTTTGGTCTGCTATTTTTTTTTCTCCTGAACCAATATAGTATTTGTTAATATCAAACTTTATGGTTAAAATATACATTCAGATTAACAGATTTTTTTTGTTCTGTTTTTGAAATATCGAATAGCATTTTTAAATACGTTTTGCATTTGTACTTCTGACTTATGCAATTGAAATATACAATTATTTTAATCGAATTGCAAAAATATGATTTTAAATTCATCTTTGTGCCACAGGGTCAGTGACAGTGATGATCTTTCCATGTCTGAGAGCGAAGTGGGAAAGTTGGCGGTCAGCATTGAGAAGGAGATGTTTAGCCTTTATATGAACACTGATAACAAGTACAAGAACAAGTACAGGTCTCTTATGTTCAATCTAAAGGACCCCAAAAACAAGGTTAGTCACTTTATTTGTATGTTTATGTTTCTACTGAAATCTGCATAGACCTTTTAGTAGTTTTGGAGAGAGTTGTATTATTTTACTTATCTGTGTGGCAGGGCCTTTTCTATCGTGTGGTTGGTGGCGAGATCAGTCCTTTCAGGCTGGTGAGACTTAGTCCAGAAGAACTTCTTTCCAAGGAGATGTCAGACTGGAGAAAATCAGAGATCTCTGAGGTAAAACAAGTTGGAATTTGTTTGTGTAAACTATATAACTGCACTGTTTGCTTAAATTATGTACTTATTCCTGAAGAGTCTGGATGTGAGTGGGAGATCCCAGTCAGGACAGCCCAAAAGTGGATCCAGACAGGAGGGTGCTCCCCCAGATGTGGACATGGAGGAGGCTCCTCCTCCTATGTCTGATGGAGATGTATGTATGCCTGCCACTTCCCAGTCTTCCCACTTGGCTTCTGCTGCTGCTGTAAGTGCTGGCTTTCTTGCTTTCTGCATGTCTAATCTTGCACACACCTTTGTATCTGTACCACTGTCATTTCAGTTTCTAAAGCAACTTTGCTGAATGCACTATTTGTTTTTATACCTGCCACCTTTCTTATCTTAATTTTCCCTTTCTTTTACATGGGTGCATATAAACATTTATGACTAAATGGATGAGAATAGCATTCTAAAATTATTAAAAGATTGTTTATTGATCCTTTCCGTCTATGTTTGTCCTTTTTTGAGCAGGACTCCCAGGAGGACACGCGGCCTACTTCTGCACCACAAGCCACAGTTTCTACTGGGAAAGGCTGTTCAATGCCAGATATCTTCAGTAGTATGCTAAAAGACACTACAGCAGAGCACAGGGCTCATCTCTTTGACCTGAACTGTAAGATCTGTACAGGTGGGACTATATTACCACAATAAAAAGCCACATACCCTTAAGACCTTCTGAAAAGTGGCTCTTACCGGTTGTATTTATACTGATGATCTTTTTAATAGCTAACATTTAAATAACATGTTGCTTATTTTTCAGGCCAGAAGTTGGCAGATGATGAGCCACCATCTAAAAAAAACAAAATGTCTGTGCCTAAAAAGCCAGAGCAATCTTTTAAGCCTAAATCAGAGCCGCCAAGACCATCCAAATTCCCTGCTGATCTCCCTCAAGTTTCCTCTCTTTCTGGTCTTGAGACGCCCATGTCTGATTCTACATCTGTGGTGGAACATCCAAGCGGTGTATTTCCTGCAGTTCAGGTCCCAGTCCCTGCTGTTGTACCTGCAGTCTCTTCCGTTACAATAACTCGAAGGGATCCTCGTACTGCTGGTCACCGCTCATCTGTGCCTCAGATAGTTCGTGATGCAGTTGTTCCTGTTGTGCCAGTAAATATTCCTATCTCTGTTGAACCTGTGGTTGTAGAAGTAAAGGGACCTTTGCCTATGCCCCCTCCTGCCCCAGTGTCTATACCCAGGCCTGTGATCCCGAAACCAGCCTCTTATGGGTCCGGTACTACCAGGTGCAGGAATATATATAATATTTTTTTAATGTAAAATGTCTTTCATTCTGCTTTGTTGCCAGTTTTATATGTAGTAATATTTGTAATTGCGTTGTTTTTTATAATCAGTGTGTCAGAGCCCCCTCCTGAGGGTGAAACCGCTTTGTTCTTGTCTGGACAAGAGATGATGTGGAAAGGATTCATAAACATGCACTCCGTTGCCAAGTTTGTCACAAAAGCCTACTTGGTGTCAGGATCATTTGAGCATATTAAGGAGGTTTGTTTTCGAAGATTTAATTAAAATTTTCAATATTATACGGTAGGGTTCATGTTACCGTTTCATTTTAACAACTGTTATTTTATTTTGTTTGCGTTTTTTTTGCAGGACTTGCCTGACACTATTCATATTGGTGGTAGAATATCACCACACACTGTATGGGATTATGTGGGAAAGTTGAAGACTTCACTTTCAAAAGTAAAGAAAAAACATATTTCATATTCACTAGAATTAAATTCAAAACAAAGTTAATTTAAACTGCTTCATTCGAGGGCTGTTTTCTGATGCTGAGTGTTCTTTTTTTCAGGAACTCAGCCTCATTCGTTTCCATCCGGCAACTGAAGAGGAGGTGGTGGCATATGTGTCTCTGTTTTCTTATTTCAGTAGCCGTAAGCGGTTTGGAGTTGTGGCAAACAGCAACAAACGCATTAAAGACCTTTACCTCATCCCTCTGAGCTCAAAAGACCCTCTTCCTGCGAAACTTCTGCCATTTGATGGACCAGGTAAGCATATACAAGGATATTAAAAAATCTCTTTAAAGAATCATCTTTGTGTTTTCCTTTGACTTTTAATGGAAAGCAATTTTTGATGTTAACATCAAGGAAGCATGATTGAAGTCATGTTTGTATTTAACTCTTTATTCTGTGAATTGAAAGCTTGTTCCACAATTTACAAAAAGAAAAACAAACCATGGCCATATCAAATGTGCTGCAATACAGTACGAGTTTGTTCAAGACAAAGTTGTTTGTGTATTTATTCTTTGCTTGTCTTATTTTTGTTGTAATGTATTTTAAGACTTTTTAATAAAATGTATCATGAATCCAAGTTTGATGTCCTAGATATTTGTGTCCTAGCCTTATTTTTTCAGGTTCATATTTCATTGTAAGAACAAGTGTTTAAAATGGAGTTTCTCAATGTGTACCTAAAAATGTAATGTATAACTTTTGCCACCTTGCTGAATATTAAATGTAAAAATGCTCATTTATGCTGTCTGACAAGAAGTAATATCATGGCAACCATGGTAAGTTATATGTTAGACGTCATCTTGTCTTATAAAAACAACAAGGAAGTCGTCTGATGTGCCCAAGGAGTGACTTGTTTGCCAACAAGTTGAGACAAATTGTTGCATAAAATTTGCGTGATTGAAATTATCATTATTGGCATAAGTTTTCTAGAGGAACATGAGTAGTGTTATCATTAATTAAATACAGCTATAACTTTTATATAATTAAGAGGTTTTATGGTGTATAAGGGAACATTTATACATAAATGATCTAGCCTTTTGTGGTAAACTAACTTGCCAATATTAAATGATTGTTTACTCATTATGGGTAATTTGGTTGGTACATAAAAAAATACAAAACATCAACAACAACAAAAAAATGTGTTAAGTTTTTACTAACCAGTTTGTTGTATTTTGTATTATGTGGAACAAGCTCTTCTAATTGTGTATTTCTTGCCTATTAACATCTACCTAAAATATGTTATAGTATGTAGGTGTTATATTAGATGAATCTGTGGATCATAATGATGGGTCTATAGAGGACTTATTTGTGAAATAATGTTTCATATTTATTTTGCAGGTCTAGAACCAGCTCGTCCCAATCTCCTTCTGGGGTTGTTAATTTGCCAGAAGGACAAGAAGCGTCCTGGAGCCCCTCTAGAGAATGAGGAAAAACGATCCAAAACTCTTAGAGATGATGAGACAGGCCTTCCAAAACCATCCACTAATAGTAAATCTGAAATAAAACAGGACAAAGTTCTTCGATCTAGTCTGGATGCCAAAAGCACAACTCCCCCAGGCACCCCTCCACCCCTCACTGCCTCCGAGTCTTCAAGTTCTGTCTCATCTGTGTTTTCAATACTGTCCTCTGTGAAAGCACCTGGTGTCAACACTAGCACAGGCAGTAATTCTCCATCCTCCAATGTCTCAGCAGGATCTACAGCTTCTTCCACACCACTTCAGACTATCCTGAAAACACTTTTTGGTAAGAAGAAGCAAGATTCTGATGTCTCGTTATCACCTTCAGATCAAAGTGCTGTGGATGTCTCTGTGCCTTCTGTATCCCTGTTAGATCCAATTGTACAGCAGTTTGCAATAACCAAGGGTAAAGAGGTAGAAGTACAGGATGATAGACCATATGATCCTGAGGAAGAATATGACCCATCTGTTGGCTATAGTACAGAAAATACCCATGATACAACAAAAGTAACTGCTGCAGTAAAGCAAGCAGAGGTCAACTCTGTGGTGGATGATGTGGCTTATGACCCTGAGGATGACTCTCTTTTTGATGATGTTGATCCAAGTGCTAAGAAATTAACTGAGCATCTTGAAGAAAAACAGACTGAGGAACAGAAGCACGAGGACCCAGTGATACCAGAAACTTTGATTTCTCAGCCTGTTACATCTCTGTTGGCTAACAGTCAACTGCTGCAGCTTGGTAAAAAGGTTGAAGAGTTGGTGGCAAAGAGTTCAGCTTCTCCAATTATTAACCAGAGAAGAGACCCAAGGCAGAGTAGAGACCCTAGACAGGCAGCTGCAAGTAGAAGACAGACGTCTGATTCCACAGAAGCAGAGGAAGAATCTCCTCTTACTTCAGACAAACCATCTCCACAACAAGGTACAGCGACAGAGACATCAACACAAGCATGCACAGTTGCAGACACACAAACTGCACAGTTGGACACTACCGAGGATATATCAGTAGAGGAACCTTCTGCAACCACAGATATGCCCCTATCGGAAGTCACTGCCACCTTAGATTCAGTGCAGCCTGCCATCCAGCAGCCAGAAGCATCCAAGTCTGAAGAGGGGGATGAGAGAGAAGGAAGCAAGACTGAAGAGGTGCCTTTTCTTGATGCAAAGAGCACAGAGGTTTCAATTCCGTTACTAGGGGAAAAGATTGACCCAGAGTTAGTTGAAAGCTACATGGAAAAAGAACCTGAAGAGGAACTCAAAATGAAGGATGACCCCATTGAATCTGAGATCAAAAGTTTTGAGGAGGTTTGGCCTAATTCTGCCAGTATTTTAAAAGCTGATAAAGTTTCATCCATTGGACAGGCTGTTTTAAAAGCTGATCAGGTTTCATCTATTGGGAAGCCTATTGAGACTACTGCAACCACATATTATAACATTTCAACAATCAGTACTTCATCTACTTCTTTACACTCAGGAGTGCCACAAGATGTCATCCAAGACAGCTCATCTTATATGGATTCTCACAGTTCCCATATACAGCACATACCAACAACAAACCCTGCTAACATTCCACCTCCAATGTCTTTTCCTCCTCCTATTGGCCCTCCACCTATTCTTGGTCCACCTCCCATCCAAGGCCCGCCACCAATGACTGTTCCACCACCCATGCATCTCCCTCCTCCAATGTCAGGACCACCGCCAATACAGATTCCCCCAATGCAAGGTCCACTGCCTCCCCATGGGGATAGTGATCATTCTCAGTATCCACCACCTGGATCGTATCCGCCTTTCCAGAATCAGTGGGGTAGCAGTTCTCAGTTTGATGCTGCTCCAAGAGGTCCACCACCTCCTAATTTTACACCAAGAGGACCACCTCCATTCCAGCCAATGGGTCAGAGAGGTCCCCCTCTTCAGATATTTGACAATTCCATGAATTCAATGCCCCCTCAGCATATCGGACCAAGAGGCCCACCTCCAGGGCCTCCACCACCCAGGCCACCTCCCAGCTTTGATGGACAAAGGTTTAATGGGCCTCCACTCCCTTTTAACTTTTCTGCACCCAGGGGTCCCCCTCCACCATTTTCTGGTCCCCCTCCAAATCACTTTGATAACAGAGCACCACCACCATCCCACTTCCCTGGTCCAAGAGGTCCACCTCCACTTCATAACATTGGGGATCATGGCCCTCCATCTAATATGTCAAGAGGGCCTGGTGATCAATTTGAAGACGGTGGAAGCTCTTATCATCAGGGATTAGAGAAGCCCCAGACACCTTCACAAGGGCCTCCTTTTAGGGGACCACCTCTAAACCACTTTGATGGACGAAGGGGACCCCCTGGACCTTCAGGTGAAATGTCAGGACAGCGATTTCCACCTCCAAACCAATTCCGTGGTTCACCTCAACACAGGGGATCATTTGAGGAACCACGGGGAACTTCATCTCAAGACTTTGAAAGGCACCGGGGACCATCGGTGCAGCAGTTTGGTGGCCCAAGAGGTCCACCATCAGGACATTATGATAAGGAACCTGTTGGTCAGCCAGCACGATTTAACTACAATGATGACACCCCAGGTGATGTTCGAGATGTTAGACCTGTTCGTGGACCTCTGCTTCCAACACCTCCTGAAGGTCCCATCCCAATACCAGGCCGTATAGGTGGACACAGCCCAGACACCCACCGTGATGACCACTGGAGACGGCACTCCCCTGAAATGAGGAGGCGAAGCTGTTCCTCCAAAGATAGTTCAGAGCCACATAACCGTCCAAGTAGATTTGATAGTGGTTCACGTGACAGAGATGCCTCCTCAAGGTTGTCTGAAGAGAGACAGCGGGATTTGTCTGAAGATAGGAGAAGAGACAGAGATCGAGAAGGTGGTCATGGTGGACGATCATTGGTTTGGAACAGGGAGCACGAGTATGACCGGGGCAGAGAAAGGGATCGTGAAAGAGACCGGAGTAGGGAAAGAGATAGGGAGCGGGGCCGCAGCAGGGAAAGGGAGAGAGAACACAGTAGAGAGAGGGATCGCAGTAGAGGCAGAGAGTCTGACCGATACAGAGATGGAGATGGAGACAAGAGGAGAGACCGGGATCGAGACAGAGACCGCGGCAGGGAGAGAGATCAAGAGCGAAAAGACCATGACCGAGACCGAGCAAAGAACAGAGACAGAGAAAGAGAAAGAGACCGTGACAGAGATCGAGACAGCAGGGACAAGAGAAGAGAACGCTCAAGGAGTCGTGAACGAGAACGTGGAAAAGATCGTGACAGAAGAGATCGTGACAGAGAACGTGACAAAGACAGAGGCAAGGAGAAAGACAGAGACAGACGGGGCAGGAGCAAGGAAAAGAAAGATGACAAAAAAGAAAGATCTGACAGCTCAAGGGCAAAGTCTACAGAATCTGAAAACCCATCATGAAGGTCATTCATCTTGACTGATGACTTTTTTTTTTCTTTCTAAATCTGCATGGGTTTGAACGTTGCGCTTGAAAGTCTCTTTTGTACTCTTTTCTTGCTGAATATTTTATGCTTTTTACTTATAAGCTCTTGATGATAACATCTTCAGGTGTAATTGTGTGTGATAATTTTGTCAGCACAACATACACTCTCCCTGTACTTCTATTTTAAAGAAAAATATGGAAAACTTAACTGATAAGAATAAAACAAGACTGTAAATATGTATGTATTTGTGTATATACAGGTACGTTTTTAACTACTTTTTTCTAAATAGAGAAGTCATAAGCCATATAGCTTTAAAATTATGTTTAAATGAAAAAATGTCTTCAAAAGAAGGTCTTTGTATGGTAAACGCTTAACCAGCATTTAATGAATGTGTCTAAAGGCTATTGGTAATGATTGACCTGAAGCCACTCCTTATGTTCATTACATTTGTTCAATTAAATTTTCTGTGATAATACATTTCTTTGTGTTTTCTTTTAAGTTTTTGTGGGGTTAAAAATAGTTTGTAACGTTTTATACATGACCGAGTAAACTTTCATGCAGGTTAAATTGTATGTATTAAAACTTGCTGTTTAAATCGTTCTAAAATGTAAGCATGTCAGGCAGGGCACATTTAAATTCTTTTAATTTTTTTCAGTGACGGTATGGTAATTTTATTCATGGTATTTAATAACAATCAATTGCAGTACATTTCACTAGTATAAAATTATTTGAAACCCTAGTACTTAGTTTCTAATGGTTTCCTTATCCAAAGCAATCCAAGTAAAGTAACTCATCACTAACTTTTAATTATATTATAGTGGATGAAATACCAATGCGATGCAGTTTTCTTTCCTGTTTTTTATTTATTTATTTTATTTTATTTTATTTATTCTTTGCCGGTATTACAACCATGAATCCCTACATCACAATCGCTTCCTACCTTATATAGGAAGCTAGGCCAACCTGACATTAGAATTATACATTTTAAAATGTTGGAATGACTGTTACACAGATGACTGGATGGTGTATTTACTCATTTTAAATTATTTTGTCGATCTGTGCTTGCTGGGACAGTTTAGGCTACTTGAGAACTATTGCATGCGGGACCAGGGGCGTCATCTTAAACATCTCACAAGTTTAAGGGTTGAATGCTGTTAGAAAAAAAAAGTTTGTAAGATCAGACGAACACAATGATAGGCTCATTACACAGTGAACCATGAGAAGATATGAGGCATAAAGTACAGCGTCATGCAAGTGTATGGTGGGAGTAGTGTAAATTAAATGAAATTATGATTATTTAGTTTTGATGAACGAAGGATCGTGAAAATTAAATGAGTAGTGTTTAAGCCAGGATGTGAAATGTGACAGGATGATTGACGAGTTGGATTATGGTGACAGCACGTAAAAATGGATTCTGCTGCTTTTTTTTTTTAAGCAGCTTGACATGACTAAGTAATATGTCCGAAAAATTACATACTCATTTGCTACAAACTCAAATGTAGGTCATTTTCACACATATTTTTAGAACTTAAAGACAGAGCATAACCACCACTTTACAGCAGGCCTAGTCAGTTGCAGGGTCGTTCTTCAATTGGGGTGCCAAATAAGAGACAGAATTTATAAAAATTCTTGTTTTTTTTTTTTCTAATAAAATGTATTGCTATGCATTTTAAATTAGTTTAATATGCTATCCATTAAAATAGAAGCTTAAGAACATTTTCCCCCGGTTTCACAGACAAGGCTTAAGCCTAGTCCTAGACTAAAATGTAAGTCTGAGTTGTTTCAACTGAAAGAAACTTGCACTGACTGATCTTAAAGGTGCACTGTGTAATATTTAGGATGATCTATAGACAGAAATGCAATATAATATACATAACTACGTTTTCAGAGGAGTATAAAGACCTTACTTAATGAACTGTTATGTTTTTATTACCTTAGAATGAGCAATTTATAACTACATATACCGTGGGTCCCCTCACATGGAAGTCGCCATCATGTTTCTACAGTAGCCCTTAACGGACAAACTGCTCTACAGAGCGCGTATCTCACTATGTTGTTAACATAATAGTCACAGTAATCACTATGGCACAGTAATATCATCACTCCTGAAAACTCTCCCTCTCCCTCTTCCGTCAATACAACCAACGTGGCCTTCACTATCAGGGGGAGGGAGAGCGAGAGTGAGAGTTTTCAGGAGTGATGATATTACTACGCCGAGGTCGAAGTGCTGCGAAGTGCTCTTCTGCCACACATTACAGTTATCATTTTTATCCGCTTAGAAAATCGCCACGTTTTATTTTGTGTCACCATACTTACTCGTGTAACTACTCATGTAAACGTCTTTAAATAGGGAAAATAGTCTTTAAATAGGGAAAATGGTGCTAAGCTAAACTAGCATAGTGGTGCCGCGCGCTAGAGCGGTTAAGTGCACGGACTGAGACGGGAGAGGTACATATCAACTCGTCTAAGTTGAGGTAAGAACATATTGGAATATGGAAAAACGGTGGCGTTTTCCTTTAAAGATGCTGATTTCATTTTCCAGCAGGACTTGGCACCTGCCCACACTGCCAAAAGCACCAAAAGTTGGTTAAATGACCATGGTGTTGGTGTGCTTGACTGGCCAGCAAACTCACCAGACCTGAACCCCATAGAGAATCTATGGAGTATTGTCAAGAGGAAAATGAGAAACAATAATCGGAAGAACCTTCTGAAGAATTTATTGTGAAACAGAAAGGTTCTTCAAATGTTAAAGGTTCTTTATGGAACCATTTACACAAAAAAGGTTCTTCTATGGCATCAGGAAACACCTTTATTTTTAAGAGTGTATTGGTGTTTTGAATGGCTTGAATGTTGTTTTTAGTAACACAAAAGCATTTATCGCGTAATGCTTTTAAAGAGATTCTCTTGATAAATGGCTTAAAAATCGGACAGGAGGATACTGATAACAGGACATTGTCTCAAAAACAGTAGAGATCTTACCATTAAATAGAAACTAAAAATGAAAAATATAGGGTACACAACGGGGCTAAAGTCGCCCGGGGTAAAAGGCGCCTTTGATATTATTTTCCTCTAAACCACTAGATGGCACAAAAACCTAAACCCAAAATATGAACCTTTCATAACCCATAATAGGGGCACTTTAAAAATCTTATAAATTGGCAAGGGGGGCTTTTTACCCCACACATGAAGAAATGGACAGCACCTGAGTTAAATATATGAGTGTCACAGCAAAGGGTCTGAATACTTAGGACCATGTGATATTTCAGTTTTTCTTTTTTAATAAATCTGCAAAAATGTCAACAATTCTGTGTTTTTCTGTCAATATGGGGTGCTGTGTGTACATTAATGAGGAAAAAAAATGAACTTAAATGATTTTAGCAAATGTCTGCAATATAACAAAGAGTGAAAAATTTAAAGGGGTCTGAATACTTTCCGTACCCACTGTACATACATACTTACATATCTGACATGACATATCAAGTAGGCTTAACAATAAATAATAATAATGTGTATGAATCTGGAACAGAAGATTTATGTACAGATTTGTGCATAATATACTGTATATAGCTGTATAGAAAAATATGCATAATAGTACTTGAGAGAGAGGCAATATGTATTGAATTACAGGCATGAATTACAGAACACAGGTAATAATTCCTGTGTTAGTTGTTTAGGCTGGAGATGGCACGGGGAAAAACTGTTTTTATGCCTAAATGTTCTAGTGCACAGAGATCTGTAGCGTCTGCCTGAAGGGAGAAGTGCAAACAGGTCGTGTCTAAATGTAATTAAATGTAAAATCATTTAGCCTACATTTAATAACAAATTATAATATTAATAATAATGTATAAATTATTATTGATAAAGAAACAATTGCTGATCTAATTCTAATATTGTCTGATTGTTGAAGGGTTACTTTATCTTTCTGAAGTGAAAAATAAATAAAACATTTCCAGTGACTATATCTAATCAATTATATAAAATCAATAAATGATTTTAATCAAGATAAAAAAAAAGATAGGACACTTGCATGACTTGCATGAATATTTATTTATAATAAATATTTTATTTATTTAGTTTATGTATTTATTTTCATTCATCATATTAGATTTCATATACTTCACACTGCAAATAATGAATGATAGACCCTTCTATGTCATTGCAATAGCTCATCAGTAGGTGGTGGTAAATGCTCAGAGAGAAAACAGTGGGAAAGAATGAAACCGCTCCATCCCAGGGGAAAAATGAAACAACCCAACAAATGTGCAGGTGTAATGTCTTAATGCTGTATGTTTCTATAATTTTATGAAAAGAAATGGATACAACTGAATTATCACTTTGAAAAGATGAATCTTTAATCTCTGATGTTAATGTAAATAAATGCAAGAATAAAATTCAGTAATTATTTTATTATATTTGTCTTTTTGCCAATGTCATCCTATGTATTTTGATTAATAACTGTATATCATTGTAACAGGATATTTTTGGCCTGGTAGCACAAATATATGGTTTGTGATATCTATCAATCCTGCCCTTTTTAAGATCATTCAGAATGATACCCTCAATGTCATTTCAGTGCGGTTCAGGTGTCTTATCATTTATCACAGCCAGACTGTGTAAAGAGCAAGCAAAAGGCCCATAGAATCCAGAATAAAATTGTCTTTTTACTGAACCTGTCCATCATTCTGTTGAGCTGTAAGCTTTTGTGGTGTGTCTAACATAGAAACCTTTATCTGTGTGCCTGTGATGTTAATTGTACTAGAAACCCAGCAAAATATATCAAACACAATTGAAGTGTGCCGTGACATGCAGTGACATCCATTAATTTTTTGTTTACATTTATTCATCATCTTAAGGTTATGTGGGTTCCATACCGGTCCTTAGGGGACACAACAGAATGGCATTAGCGATGTTCCCAGACATGATACATTTTTGAAAATGCCACAGAGTGTTTGTGTATGTTAATGAAGGTGTCATGGGTTTTTGTTACGGTTTGTGTCAATGTATTGTTGTTGAGTATTGTACAGGCTCCTCATTAAAGATCTGGATGGCTTTAAAGAGGTTCAGGAGAAGTTACTACCACCATGCTTGATCCTAAAGTTGCAGTGAAAATAAGTTTTTGTATGAGTTCTGGGATCATTAATGATTTTTCTGGCCTTAGTCTTGCTCCTGCATCAGTGTTGAGAATAAAGATGATATTCAACTCCAGAGAAACAGCTTAAACCAGCCTAAACTGGTTTTCTGGCCTTAAATCTTCTACAAGCATGGTCAAGCTGATCTTTGGCTGGTTTTCAAGTAGTTTTGAGCACTATTCAAATGGTCATACTGAGAGACCAGCTGGCTGCCCAGTTAAAATCCAGCTTGGACAGAATGGGAGACCAGAATACCAGCTTAGTGTGGTTTAAGCAGGTTGTTTTATACATGGTAATAAAAGGATCCTCACGGTGTCCTTTCCTACACTCTGAAAAATAAATGTTCCAAAAGGTTTTTTTACAGTGACGCCATAGAAGAACCATTTTTTTCCACACTGTAAGGAACATTTTAATAATCCAATAAACCTTTTGTGGAATGCAAAGATCAATAGACGATAAAGGTTTTTCATGGAACCATAAACGCCGATGAAGTACCTTTATTTTTAAGAGTGTATAGTCCAAGTGGGATGGGGTAGAGAACTAGTGAACTAGTTAATCAAATGTAGATTAATTTAGATTATTTTACTGAATGCAGAAATGTTTTGATTCACTTCTGTTTTTGAGTTGAAAGTTAAATTGTTGATTTGTGACATCCAGGCCCCCATAGCACACAGGAGTATCTGCTATACAAATAATAATAATAATAATAATAGCATGTTTGAAATGATCTGACAGCTTTATTACCCACGGACACTGCAGAGATGCTGCTTAGGACAGTGAGATGGGAAAGAGAGAGAGGGAGAGGGAAGAGGGACAGAGCACTGAATGATTGATTATTCTCTTATACCTTTGTGGTTTGATTAAAGCGTCCATGATTTATCTGCACCACTCACAACATCATTACACCATGTACAGTATCTCTGTGTGTGTGACAGTGTGAGTGTGTGTGTAATCTCAAGGTATATTGAATCGAATGCTAAAAATATCACAAACAAAGGTCTGCCAAGGTGTTTGCATAAATGTCTGTCGTCTTGATAAATATTCTCTCTTCTACTGACACTTAATATTAAAATGGGGATCATCCCCTGTCGTGCATACTGCACATATTAGGTTATTTAATACTTGATGGATGTGTTTACCTAAAGCAGATGTTGCCTAGAGTGTAATCATTTAGCAACCATCAGTTGTGTGTCTGGTCCACTTGCTTAGGCTTTTCCTTCGGCTCAGTTTTATAATTTCTGGGAAGACAGATGTAGTCTGCATGGGACCGTGGACATGAATTTGTGTTGTTTTGAATAACAGTGTTAACTAGATTAGGTTTTCAAACTGAGGTCCAAGGAAAATTTGATAAAAGTGAGATCCATTTAAAAGTGAATAAAAATAATTGTATAATTATTATTATTATGGGCTCTTATAATTAAAGTTTAAATGTAAGATATTAAATATATGCAGACCGATGCTTCATTGCTAGATGCTTCATTGCTATATATATATATATATATATATATATATATATATATATATATATATACAGTATATATACAGGTGCATCTCAATAAATTAGAATGTCGTGAAAAAGTTCATTTTCTCTTGTAACTTATTTCAAAAAGTGAAACTTTCATATATTTTAGATTCATTACATGTAAAGTAAAACATTTAAAAAAAATTGTTTTAATTTTGAGGATTAGAGCTTACAGCTCATGAAAGTCAAAAATCAGTATCTCAAAATATTAGAATATTTAAATTTGAGTTTCAATAAATGACCATCCATACAGTATAAATTCCGGGTATCTCTTGTTCTTTGAAACCACAATAATGGAGAAGACTGCTGACTTGGCAATGATCCAGAAGACGAACATTGACACACTCCACAAAGAGGGTAAGTCACAGAGGGTCATTACTGAAAGGTGTGGCTGTTTACAGAGTGCTGTATCAAAGCATATTAAATGCAAAGTTGACTGGAAGGAAGAATTTGGGTAGGAAAAGGTGCACAAGCAACAGGGATGACCGCAAGCTTGAGAATACAGTCAAGCAAAGCTGATTCAAACACTTGTGAGAGCTTCACAAGGAGTGAACTGAAGCTGGAGTCAGTGCATCAAGAGTCACCACGCTCAGACGTCTTCAGGAAAAGGGCTACCAAGCCACTTCTGAACCAGAGACAACGTCAGAAGCATCTTACCTGGGCTGTGGAGAAAAAGAACTGGACTGTTGCTCAGTGGTCCAAAGTCCTCTTTTCAGATGAAAGTAAATTTTGCATTTCATTTGGAAATCAAGGTTCCAGAATCTGGAGGAAGAGTGGAGAGGCACAGAATCCATGTTGCTTGAAGTCCAGTGTGAAGTTTCCACAGTCAGTGATGATTTGGGCTGCCATGTCATCTGCTGGTGTTGGTCCACTGTGTTTTCTGAAGTCCACAGTCAACGCAGCCATCTACCAGGAAATTTTAGAGCACTTCATGCTTCCTTCTGCTGACAAGCTTTATGGAGATGCTGATTTCATTTTCCAGCAGGACTTGGCACCTGCCCACACTGCCAAAGGTACCAAAAGCTGGTTCAATGACCATGGTGTTACGGTGCTTGATTGGCCAGCAAACTCGCCTGACCTGAACCCCATAGAGAATCTATGGGGTATTGTCAAGAGGAAGATGAGAGACACCAGACCAAACAATGCAGATGAGCTGAAGGCCACTGTCAAAGAAACCTGGGCTTCCATACCATCTCAGCAGTGCCACAAACTGATCACCTCCATGCCACGCCGAATTGAGGCAGTAATTAAAGCAAAAGGAGCCCCTACCAAGTATTGAGTACATATACAGTAAATGAACATACTTTCCAGAAGGCCAACAATTCACAAAAAATTTTTTTTTTATTGGTCTTATGAAGTATTCTCATTTGTTGAGATAGTGAATTGGTGGGTTTTTGTTAAATGTGAGCCTAAATCATCACAATTAAAAGAACCAAAGACTTAAACTACTTCAGTCTGTGTGCATTGAATTTATTTAATACACGAGTTTCACAATTTGAGTTGAATTACTGAAATAAATGAACTTTTTCACGACATTCTAATTTATTGAGATGCACCTGTATATATATACAGTAGTCAACATTTGAAGTGGATCAAAAAACGTTAATCAAAGTTGTCCTAAGACAAGAAGGGGTATTGTATTGGTTCTAGGACAACTTTGATGAAAGGTTTTGATCCACTTCAAATGTTGACTACTGTATACTATATTACCAGAAGTGTTGGGAATAAACAGGTTTGACTACTTTAGTAATTTCCATGAGTACAAATCTTAATGTATATATATATATATATATATATATATATATATATATATATATGTCTTAATATAATGTATATATATATATAAAGCACAACTGTTTCCAACATTGATAATAAATCAGCAATGATTTCTGAAGGATCATATAACATTGAAGACAGGAATAAATTACATTTTAAAGTATATTAAAATAGAAAGCTGTTGTTAGGCTGTTTTAAATTGTAATAATATTTTTATTGTATTTTTATCCAATAAATGCAGCCTTAATAAGCATAAGAGATTTCATTAAAAACATTAATATCTTACTGATCCCAAACTTTTGAATGATTGTGTGTGTGTGTGTGTGTGTGTGTGTGTGTGTGTGTGTGTGTGTGTGTGCGTGTGTGTATATGTGTATGCATGTAACTCAGGTAGTAGGCTAGTTAGAAAAAGATAAACCGTCCAGGTAATATTTAATTGAAATACTATTAATTTGTATTTTAATTATATAATGTATAATGCAATGCACTTTTGTTTAGTATAATGACAGTATCAAAGCAAATTAATTCATATTTTTTCTCTCAAATATAAATGGTTCTTTGTACATGAAACTGTATTTATGCCTTTATTTTTTGGGAGGGGGATCCCTTCAAGGTTCGGAAGTGGGTGTCTTTGAGCTCACTTTGGTATAGCTTTGGTCTACAATGCAAAGTGCAAAGTGCTTACATAAATAGTTGTTCATTGTGAAAGTAAGAGATTCATGAAGACATACAGCATGAAATAATCTTTTTTTTTTTTTATTGGAAAAAAAACAACCTTTTTTTTTCCAATCAACAGTTTTTTAGAACTGTTCACTTCAAAGCATATTGGCCAAATAGGCCTATTCGATATAAGATGTCTGCCTCATGTGTAGGTCTATGCTAAAGATCTGTTACTAGCATGTGATCAAGGTTGAGATTTCTGTGTACTTCCTGGTTGGAGAGGTGGGTTGTGGATGCTGGTTTGCACTTTGTGCTTCCTGTCTCTGATGGGCCAGGCCTTTCTGCACTTCCTGCTTAGAGGGGTGGAGGCCGTACTGTGACCTTGCCTCATGTTTTTCCCGCTGGGTTGTCCCATCAAGCCATTCTAAGATGGGGACACTCTGGCTGGTGGGGAAAGGAAACATAGAGAAACAGAAGATGTTAAGTGAGGTTTGATTGTGTTTTATGGTATGGAAGCCTGCTTCTAAAAAATAAAAACAGTTTTAGGGCTGCATGATTTTGGGGGAAAAAATTGTGTGATCATATACCAATATGACTATAAAATAACAATTATTATATATTTATATGTTAAAAAAAATCATTATTAATAAGCATTATTATGAATAAATGATTGTTATTATTTGCTATTGTTATTTATTCAAAATATTTAATAAAAAAAAGAAAAGAAAAATTATCTATGCTAAGCTACGCTAAAAGTGCTACCGCCAGATCGGCTGAATGGATTCAAAAACGGTAAAACTCAACTGTTTAACTCTTGGGGAGGTGGAAAATGAGCCTATTTCCAAAAAAAGTGGAGTGTTCCTTTAAAGCTTCCCTTTTGTTGACAGCAGCCAGTTATATTGCAATTTTAGTCTTATTTTTATGAATCCTGCAGGAATGCTACATAAAATACTTTAGCTCTCTAGGATCTCGATTTTAAGGATAGAGTTGTTGTCATTCTTAGTAGGCCCTTGCACTGAAGGAGGGAAATTACACCCTTCGCTATTTCAGCTCTCATTTATTCCTGCCTCTGCTTCCTGTTTCCTGTCTCCCTCAGTCTACTTCCTCTCCCGCCTCACCTGCGTGCAAGCCAGAAGATGTTTAGGATGAGCCACCGAGGAATTAGAAAGGAAAAAATGAAGTAATAAATGTACTCACCCTTAGGCCATCCAAGATGTAGATGAGTTTGTGTCTTCATCGAACAGATTTGGAGAAATTACAACTTCAAACAGCAGATAATCACAATAATCCACAAATAATACACACAACTCCAGTCCATCAATGAACTCAATCTTGTGAAGTGAAAAGCTGCGTGTTTGTAAGAAACAAATCCATCATTAAGAGTACACTTAGATGATCTTAAGTTTATCTTAATAAGTACTAAAGAATAATGTATATTCTTGTATATTAAGTCCAAAATTAGTGCGCGAAAATAGAGCACTTTATTATGGAAGTGCATTTTTTTTTCACCTGGGAATGATGAATTTGTTTATTACAAACCCACAGCTTTTCACTTCACAAGACATTAATTGATGGACTGAAGTCGTGTGGATTGCTTGTGGATGTTTTAATCAGTTTGGACTCTTTTTCTGATGGCACCCATTCACTACAGAGGATCCATTGCAAATGATGTATTGCTAAATTTCTCCAAATCTGTTCCAATGAAGAAACAAACGTATCTTGGATGGCGTGAGGGTGAGGACATTTTCAGCAAATTTTCATTTTGGGGTGAACTATTCCTTTAATTTGGCTGTAGAATTAACTGCATCATTTTTAAGCAACTGAATCAGAAGGTTTTTTCATGAACCATAAATGAAAGCATAAATAAGCATATTGATCGGACTGGAGCATTTTGACAAAGCACACAACACAATACCAGGAGATGTGCTCCAGCACACAGAGCTCAGAAAGGAATGTGGTGTGCTTCCAGAGATCCAGCACACGGTGAGCGATCCCACCCACAGGTTAACCCCTCCAGGAGTCTTTAAGCCAAAATGTAATTCTCTCCTCTTCTTTCCCCCGTGCGCCATGCACATGCTAGGGTGTGGAGCTCAGGGAAGTAGGGTATATCCTTCCTCCCAGTTGAGGACATGTTGAATGGAATGGATTTTGGGTTCTGAGCCACTGACTGAAATGGGAATATTGAGCCCTTTCTATTTTATACGTCCAAAATGTTTTATTTAGATACAAGCATTATGGGTAGATTTTATATTTATTGGTCTGTTAAAGGGTTTATAAGACCTTATTATCACTGACATACTAATATAATCAACTAATGTATGGTACTAAACTAAATTAGGGGCTTAATGTGTTTGGATGATTGTTTAACTGTTACTTAGTTACATTTCATTATTTTTATGTTTCTTTTGTAATGTGTTATCACTTGAAGTTAATGGAGATGTAATGGATTATAACAATATGTTAGTAGGGTTACAAGTATTTGTCATGACATTAATATAAAACTGTATGTATTAGTGTCTCATGTTAAACAGTGCAAGTATTTATCATAGCTAATCACACTGCAGACAACAAATAACCAAATTATCAGTGCAGGAGCCAGGGGTTACTAGCTAAATGTAGCAACAATGCTAACATAAAAAAAAAAATATCTGAAAGCAATTTAGCTGTTTTTATGGTAGTTTATATTTTCTAGTAACAAGCCATTTTTTCCAACAAAGCACCTTGCTTAAAGGGTTAGTTCACCCAAAAATGAAAATTCTGTCATTAATTAAGAATCTGAATGAGATTCTCAGGCCTGTTGCCTGAGAATCAACAACAGACAGACAATCTGAATGAGTTCTATTGCAGATTTGAAAAAAAAACACCCCACACCCGCTCTGGACACCTCCATTACACCCCACACAACCATTAACACCTCCAGCAACCCCCCTCTCCCCCACACCTGCAATTCAGATAAGCGAAGACGAGGTGTGCCAGGTCTTCCAGAAGCAGAAAAGGAAAAAAGCACCAGGCCCAGACGGTGTGTCACCAGCCTGTCTGAAATCCTGTGCTGACCAGCTGGCCCCCATCTTCACAAAGATCTTCAACAGATCACTGGAACTGTGCGAAGTCCCTTCATGCTTCAAATGCTCCACCATCATCCCCATCCCAAAGAAATCCAAAATTACAGGACTAAATGACTATAGGCCTGTGGTTCTAACGTCTGTGGTCATGAAGTCTTTTGAAAAACTGGTGCTGGCCCACCTGAAGGACATCACTGGACCCTTGCTGGATCCTCTTCAGTTTGCCTACAGAGCAAACAGGTCTGTGGACGATGCAGTCAACATGGGACTGCATTATGTTCTGCAACATCTAGACAGACCAGGGGCTTATGAGAGGATCCTGTTTGTGGACTTCAGCTCGGCCTTTAACAGTATCATTCCAAGCCGCCTCCTGCCCAAACTAACTCAGCTCTCCGTGCCCACCTCCGTCTGTCAGTGGATCAACAGCTTCCTGACAGACAGGCAGCAGCTAGTGAGGCTGGGAAAATTCTCATCCAGCACCAGTACTATCAGCACTGGAGCTCCTCAGGGCTGTGTTCTCTCCTCACTGCTCTTCTCCCTGTACACCAACGACTGCACATCTAAAGACCCCTCTGTCAAGCTCCTGAAGTTTGCAGACAACACCACACTGATCGGCCTCATTCAGGACAGTGACGAGTCTGCTTACAGACAGGAGGTTAAGGAGCTGGCTGTCTGGTGCAGTCTTAACAACCTGGAGCTTAACACACTCAAAACAGTGGAGATGATCGTGGACTTCAGGAGAAACCCCACTTCTCTCCCCCCACTCACCATCATGAACAGCACTGTGACTGCAGTGGAGTCATTTAGGTTCCTGGGCACCACCACCTCCCAGGACCTGAAGTGGGACAATCACATAGACCCCATTGTAAAAAAGGCCCAGCAGAGGTTGTACTTCCTTCGCCAGCTGAGGAAGTTTAACCTGCCACAGGAGCTGCTGAAACAGTTCTACTCTGCCATCATTGAATCTGTCCTCTGCACATCAATAACTGTCTGGTTCAGCTCAGCTACCAAATCTGACCTCAGAAGACTACGGAGGGTAGTCCGGACTGCTGAGCGAATCATTGGTACATCCCTCCCCACTCTCCAAGAACTGTACTTATCCAGAGTGAGCAAAAGGGCTGGCAAAATCACTCTGGACCCCTCACATCCAGCACACTCCCTCTTTGAACTGTTACCGTCTGGTCGACGCTACAGAGCTCTGAGCACCAGAACGACCAGACACAGGAACAGTTTCTTCCCTCAAGCAGTCCATCTCATGAACACTTGACAATAATTATGGTACACACGCTATTTATACACTTATACACTTATTTATCTAAAACACATTAGTCTATATTTCAATTGCACATAATATACCTGTACATACAAAACTGTCTACTGTTATATACCTGTACATACAATTGTCAATTTGTATATTGTTATTACTTATTTACTTGTTCTTTTTAATTCTTTTTATTATCTGTGTTTTTTGTCCTGTTGCTGTCATTCTGTTGCGCTGCGGTAGCTTCTGTCATGAAAACAAATTCCTCGTATGTGTAAACATACCTGGCAATAAAGCTCATTCTGATTCTGATTCTGATTCTGATTACTCACCCTCATTTCGTTCCAAACCATCTTCGGAACACAAATGAAGATATTTTTGATGAAATCTGAGAGCTCTCTGATCCTCCATAGACAGCAACACAACTGTTCCCAGACCCAGAAACGTAGTAAGGACATCGATGAAACAGTCCATGTGACATTAGTGGCTGAACTTCAATTTTGCGAAGCTACGAGAATACTTTCTGTGTGCAAAGAAAACAAAAATAACAATTTATACAACAATTCTTCTCCCCGAGTTAACGGCTTCCACCATTTTGGAGAGCACCACAACTCATATGCGCACTTTCCCCAGAACGTAATTGATATAATCAGCGTTGTTTACATTCAGCATGTGCGCACTTTCTCATGAACTTATGAACTTATTTGTATATATGAAAATGCATTGTCTCATCGAGGATGTAGTTATAAAAGAAAAAATCCGTTGCAGTGTTTTAGATTTTATGTAGGCCTATTTAACTTACATTTATAGTAAAACCTGTATTTCATTAACTGCTTCTGACACGAGGTCAAGCCAATGCGTTTGATTTGCAACGGTTTGATGACATATGTTTATACACGTGGGATACCTATTCTAACTATGATTAGCTCAGTAAAGAGAGATCATTAGTTTGGCTCCTTGAGAACTCAAAGCAGATCTAGAGCCAGTGTGCAGGATTTCCTCAGTGGTTTGCAACATATTTATTATAGCACAGCTGTGAGGACCTTTGATTAAAATCAATCCCATCCATGGCACACACTTCATCTGAACCATTTTTCCCAAGCACAGGTGTTTCTCAACACCAATCAATGAAGTGATGGATGGTAGCATGGTGTACTTAGGGAAAATAATGCATGCGCACACATGAGAGCGAGAGTTCTCATGACTGAACCATGTCGCCGTGTGTCACTGTCATGCTGCATTGCCCAGAGTGATTGCCGACTCTGACGTGCGGATGCTTGCAGCAATAACAGCCCTAAATGCCCAGGAAATTAAATGCTCCACAGAGGTAATAAGGAGAGTAAATCCAAGGGCTCCTCGCTACTGAGTGGGTGGGTTGAGAAAATTATATTTCATATTACCTCAGGCAAAAAAGAAAGCACTTATGCAGACGTGTGTTATTGAGTCAGTGGTTTGTGCATTATTTAACACTCTGTGATATAGGGTGTTGTTATCTGAATCTGTGCACCTGCGTAATGTTTGTTCCAGTAAATTAAATGCGAATATGGTATTGATTTATAATTGGCATTTTCAGAAGTAATTGTTATTTATTAGTCAAAATGAAATCAAATTTGCCTAATAAATGCATGTTCATGGTCCTGGTCATTGGTTAATGTTTAAAAAAAAATGTTTTTGTAATCTTGTAATCAAAATGCAATAACTTTTCTGCTGACATTGCGAATAGACTGTTGAATAATTTTAACAAAAAGCCAAATAGCTATTTAGACATTGTTTAAGCAAATTTGTTCCTGTTATACTGCCAAAAGCCACATTTTTTTTACCCATTTAATCATTCAGTTCCTGATAAAATCAATTTCTGACATATTTTTTCTTATTTGATAAATCCAGTTTCACTCGAAAGGTGTCGCATTACAGAATTAAAATGGGTTTAAACTGCAATTAACTTTGACTTTAACATTTAACTATGAGAGAAACATCTTTGACAGTGTTTCATGATTATAGGTATATTTAATGATGTCAAAAGGAATATCGCTCTTGGGTCGTATGTTATTTTATTTTGGACTATTTTAGACTGTATTAGATTATTTTAGACTATTTTATTTTAGACCAAAAGCCAGAATAACAACTCAAACATTGTTTTAACAAATGTACATCTGTACTCCATTCAGGTATTTTTCTCTCTATTTTTCTGTGATCCAATCAATTCCTGAAGCATAAAATCAAATCCCACTGTATTTTTTTTCTTGATAAATTTCTTGATAATCCAGTTTCACTTGGAAATGTCACATTACAGAAGTAAAAAGCTTCGGCAATTGCTGTTGACCTTAATGTTAATTGTTAGATAAATGTCTTTTGTCAGCGTTTCATGAATATTTAGACATGATGATTATCTTTAATGATGTAATTTAAGGAAAATCATTCTTGGGTCAGTCACAAATAATCAACACCAAATCCCAAATGCAAGCTTCATATTTTTTTTTTTCTTTTAAACATCTCTTTGGGTTGATTGTTAGTAAGGGCTAGCATGATTAAAACACACACAGGCCCTGGAAGAAACAGTGTGAAACCTGATTAATGTTACCAGTGTTTTGATGCATTTTGACAGAAATGCTTTAGAGAGCACCAAGTGTCTTATCACAGAACAGTTTCCTGTCATGAAATGATGCTGCCAAAAAGGAGCCTTCACACTCCATTTGCAGGCATCATAACAGGACACCACAGTTATCTTTTGTCTGTCTCTGCTGTCATTTCGGTGTCATGACTGATGACGTTCAACACCGAAGGAGACAGAAGGCCTTTGGCTTTCTCTGTGAACACCACGACCCACTAAATCATCGCAGCCGTGGATGTAGAGGCTCATATGAGTCTGGGATAGTGTGGGTGTTGAGTGCTGATTCTGAGTTGTGAATACTACATTTGCTGCTGTCAATTTTATGATCACTGTATGAAACTATAAAAACAGCAATGGCCAGTGTTAGTAGCTATTGTAAAAGAATGCTGTAAAGTAGAGTTGATCTCTGTAATATTTAGAAATATTACACTTTGGACTATAATCATAGATCACTGTCAGAGGTGACAATTATTGTAAATCCATAACCGCTTGCTAGATTGGACCCTCATGAGGTTGTTTTTTCTTTAAGCAAATGGCCAGGGAAAGGAAACCTTGATCATCCACTACTAAATATTATATGGTGCCAGTTTATTTTATCTTTATGCATACATTTTTTAAAGGTATTTATTTCACTGTAAAAAAATTCAGACCTCCCCAACTCAAAATTTTCTAGTGACTGATTACATCTAAATTTTTCCATTGGCACAATTGAATTTCTGCTAACTGAATTTGATCAATTGTGGCAACAGTCTGTTAACATTGGCTCAATGAGAAATAATACGTTGAGCCAGTTGAGAAAGAAGTCTACCGAACCAAGTTATTGGCCCAATTAAATATTTTAAATAGTAGTAGCATACTTTTTTGTTTTACCTAATTAAAAACATGTATATTGGTAAATGTATAGTGCTAAAGCAACCTTACTGAATTGTGTATTCCCTGTTGTCCCAAAAGAAAAGGAAAAAAATATTAAATGATGATACACTAAACACTGACACATTTTAATACCTTTAATGAAATATACAGTATTGTGAAAATACCTTAAAATTATAAATACATTGAAATTTTCTACACAGTATACCTTACAATCATGCATCTTAATTCTCATAATATACACAAAGCTGATGAATTGCACCTTATACAATAATACATTCACAAATGTGCAAAAATGTCGAAAACACCATAAAATAATAATAATTTAATAAATAATAGTAATAATTTATCTGAGGTTACTTCAACCAGTGTTTAGGTTAATGTCACTGAATATTACCATTCTCACAAAAGGTACTTTGAGCTCATGAAACTGCATCTTAACTATTTAAACATTAAACATCAAATACATTCACATATTAAAATGACAAAATTTAAGTAATGGGGAGGTTACTTCAGCCAGTGTTTAGAGTAATTTCACATGAACTCTACATTCTCACAAGAGGTACTTTGAGGTTAAAATTCTGTCATTAATTACCCTCATGTCGTTCCACATCAATAAGACCGTTGTTTCATCAAACAAATTTCATCATCGGATTTCATCAAAAATATCTTAATTTGTTTTCTGAAGATGAACAAAGGTCTTACGGGTTTGGAACGACATGAGGGTAAGTAATTAATGACAGAATTTTCATTTTTGATAAACTATCCCTTTAAATCCTTGTTGTACTCCAGGATGAGTGCATACAATAATCCAAAAAACTACAATAAATGCATTTACAAAGTCTCCTAAGTTGTCAAGCACCAGCTCCTCTTCCAGGACAACGGAGACATTCAGCACACTTGACAGGGCCCTTGAACTGCTGCTGCTTACTATTTCAAGAATTCCCATTTTCATTACAGTTGTGTGGTTCTCCAATGGATCTGTACTCTGTAAAAAAAACAAAAAAAAACATATATATATAGATATATGTCAATACTAAAATAAGTCTACATTAGAATTGGCAGCCTACATTACACTGAGCCATGTCTCATGGCAGCTCTCAATAAAGCAACTCCTCACAAATTACATCTAAGAGCTAATAGTATTTGACACTAATATGGAATAAACATATATCCAATAAGAACTACTGTTAAATACTCAGTGAAATTCATAGTGGTTCCTTTTCTACACCAAATGGTGCCTCGTGAGCTCAGACCTAGCAATGGTGGGTTACACTAATGGGAACAAAAAATAGTTATAGCAGAAACGTATTTCATGTGTCTCATACATTTCATATATTCATCATAAAGTGAGATAAAAATCATTTAGTTCAATAAATAGTAACTTTAGGTAACTGAGAGATAGGGGTGTGCGATATTGACAAAAATGATATCGAAATATTTTCTGGGATTTTATCAATAATGGTAATTAGACAATATTTTGCTGAGTGTGTTATTGTGCTGGTATATTGAGGACAACCGTGGACAGCTGACTCATACATATTTTGATATTCTTCCTATTCTGTGTGGTCAGTTCACAGCAGTGATATAAATTAATCTTTTTGATTTTTACCTTTTATGGGTATTTTTAGCTTTGTAAAACCATTTTTGTCTAAAAGTGTTTTTTTACACTCTGTTTAATGCAGAACATGAATGCATTTAACCTGCAGTTAAACACATGCATAAATAATGTTTTGATATTTTAAACATAAAAGGTTGAATACTGATATTTACAATTATTTAAAAAATGAAATGATACTTTAAATCTGCAATAAAAACCGCCAGCAGGTGGCAGCAAGTCATTGTTAATAAGTGAGTCATTGCGATTGAACGGAATCATTTAAACGGTTGATTGATTCATTCAGGAACGAAACGCCGTCATGTTGCTCAGAGACGCAAAACAGTGCTGTGGATGTTTGGAATGATTTTTGTTGGCGAAATAGAGCAAAAACAGGCAATACTGAGTCTAAAACGCAAGTCCCTTTAATATTAACTTCTTGTTTATTGAACTGTTGTATAAAATCAATATTTGTAATCATGCTGGTTTTTGGAGGGAAAACGGCACTCTTCTCGTGATACTGATTATGAAATGACATAAATGACATTTTCTGCCCCCATATCATATGTGATCATTCTAAATGCATTTTAAAGACTGAATAATGCAGTGAAAAACTCACTGTAAATGTGCAACGCACTAATGTTAGTCTAATCTTCATCACCTAACATTAATGTATTTGTGCACTCTGTAAGTTAGGCGTGTTTTGTTTGGTTTTTGCGATATACATGATAATGTCAAATCCCACATCGTTAAAACAACAATTACAATATCATCACAGACGATATATAGGGTAAATGTACCTATTAAGCTCACTTCCATTTTTGAGATCAGATTATATAAAGAAAAATATATATATTATCCTACTTGATGTCTTAACCAATTGATATGTTTGTTACTATATACTTCCTGTAATTTCAAGTCAATCAGATCATTGCACACTGAGTTATGGCTCTCCGTGTGTTCACACTGTCTGGCGGACATTTTGAAAGCTGTCTAACAACTTTCACCAAAAGAGGAGCCCCTTAAATGTGCGGTTTTTTTTTAGATGTTTAAGCCTTTATTTTGGGTAAGTTTCACTACTTATTGTAAATTTAAGAGATTAATGTTCAGACTTTTGCATATTATAACCTGGAACTTGGATGTGGGAAATAATTACATTAGATCCAAAAGATAATTTTAGCAACATAGCGCAGATGCTAGAGAACACAGTTAGCTGACTAGCTGTATAAGATTGTGTGCTACGCTAACATATTACTTCACAGGCTTTACTGGCTTGTACTTTTACATCCATAATATTATAAATTGACAGTTTATTGCTGGTCTGTGGGTTTACAGTGCTGTAATTTTGAAAGATTTCATTTTATTTTAAGGTGAGCTTAAAGGGTGCACGACTATGAAAATCACACAGCTTCAGCGTGACATCAATAAGAAAAAGAATAATTTCATAGATATTGTTAATAATAGTTGTTCATATTAAAATATGTATTAACTTAATACATGACCTAGACTATTTATTTAACAAAATCCTGTCATTTTAATAAATATTACATGAAATGTATTAAAAATTGTTGCTGCTCTATTTAAGCTCAGTGCTCTCTTTAAGCTCTTCTACATTGACCGTCTATGTAAATACTTCATAAACAGACTTTAAATATTAACTGATGGTTGTCACTTTAAGTTAATCGATTTTCTATGGATTCTGTCAACTCAGATCTGCAGACTGGCTCTGATCTTTGGCAACTAGCATCAACTTTTCCAGACCTAACCCTAAATCTGTGGAAAATCGGGGCAAAAATCATAGTGTATTCCAGCCTTAAGAGACTAGAGATAAGTTGACATCCATTTAAAAAGAGGCTTCATAATGAGGCTAGTTTCTGTGTTCATCCCCATGAATTAAATGTTTTATTGGTTTGTTTTATTTGATTTTTGAATGTGTTACTTAGCTGAACATGGGCTAGTATATGTTACAATGTGCTTAAATGACACTTCACTATGAATATCGACTTGAATGCCTTGTTGCTTGATTTTAGTGTTCTGTTTCTTTTGTGATTGACTTTGTAACTTCAAAAAAATATATTTTTACAATTATTCTTTAAATATTTTACTTAAAATAAACAAGAATTTTTAATAAAACATGATGTGAGCTTAATGGGAACAGGGGTGTGCTTAAGGGTACAAACATTTACCCATTAAGCACAGCCGGACTTTTTGAATTTAATGATGTATATTTTAATTGAAATGCTTTTGTCATTTAAAATAAAATTAAATATTTTTTTGTGTGAGATTAATATTTTATTTTAACACAACTTTTTGTACTGAAACCAATATCTTGTGCACTAAAAATGTCTCGATGTAGATTTTGGTGAGCTTAATAGGTAACGTTACGTTTACCCTATCGCGCACACCCCTACCGAGAAATCACTGCGGTCAAGCCGGCCGCCACTCCGAAATGCATGGTCAATCTAGCCACCGCGCTGTTTTGTTGTGCGCGCATATACAGTGCATTACGGCGATCTTCCGCCGGTCTTACGCCTGCATTCACTCAGACTTGCCTGATTTTTGGTGAGTGACAACCTGAGAAGGTCTACTATCAATCTGAAGTGAAACTAGTCTGTGGTAACAGGGACTTTCCTTTTTAGAGCTATCTGAAATGCCAAGCAAAACAGGTTGGATATGAGATTTTGGAGGGCTTTTATTTTGTAATGCAACATCAGACTTGCCTGCTTTTGGGTGAGTGACAACCTGAGAAGGTATACTATCAATCTGAAGTGAAACTAGTCTGTGGTAACAGGGACTTTCCTTTTTAGAGCTATCTGAAATGCCAAGTAAAACACCCTTTATATGAGATTTTGGAGGGCTTTTATTTTGTGATTCAACATCAGTTATTTTGATATCATTTTGTTTGAACCATAATTATTAGGCTGTTACTTAACACTTTTAGACAATTTCATTTTATAAGGCCTATTTTAAATACATTTTTTAGAGATTATTATAATAATATTACAGACAGTTAATCTGATATTACTTTATTAATTAGTATAGTTAATTTTCTTAATATATATTACCCTTACTCTTATTTCCCTGTTCTTGTTTGTATGTATAAGTTAAGCTGTAAAAAATTAAAAATAAAAATTGGCTGAGTGAACGCAGGCGAAAGACCGTCGGAAGATCGCCGTAATGCACTGTATATGCGCGCACTGCAAAACAGCGCGGCGGCTAGATTGACCATGCATTTCGGAGTGGCGGCTGCCTTGACCGCAGTGAGAAATCAGTAAGGGCTAAACTAGGTTATAAACGCCAACATGACACCAGTGAAGACGTGAATTCACTGTTATTCTGCAAAATACAATGTAGTACGTGAAACATGACTTAATATATACAAAACTCAGTATACTCACCATAACTTTAATGATAGAAAATCCGTCTGTAAATGATGTACTGTCGCCCTTCAGCATCGGCTCCGCTCTCTCGGTCTCCCGCGCACAGGAATTTGAATTGTCTACAGCAACGGTTTCTCTCAGGCGCATGCGTATTGCGTACACGCGTTTTTTGCTGCAAAGCTTGTTGGGCTAACACAGATTTTTCACTTCTGCTTGATAGATAGGCTGAGCACAATTTAATATGTTCGGTGAATGTATATTTTTAATTTTAACTTCAGACCTTCAGCTAAAATTACTACAATGCATTTTTTTGTTTGTGGACAATTATTGGGAAGCAATTTGTTGAGCCAATATTTATTTGTCAGTTTCCACAATTTTTCAAAATGTAGATTTTTTACAGTGTTTAAATAAATGCTTCTATTATGTTTCATTTATTTATTTTATTTATTCATTTTTTTTATTATTATTATTTTTTGCCATAGGGCACGTCTAAACCCAGTTTAAACCCTGAAAATTCTAATAATTTCCTTTTTGCAACTAAACATAAAAATTAAATGCATAAATTATCAAGTAAAAAAATAAATACAAATGCATTAAAAATATTTTTTATTATAAATAAAATTATTAAAGTACATAAAAATAAAATATATTAAAACGGTAAATAACAAATAATTCTACATTTTATTATTAACAAATAATACTACATTTTTATTGGTCACATCTTTTTGCTAGTTCACCAAACTTGACTTGTGGGCCGTTTTATTAGATTTAGTCTAACCTCTGCAGGAAAGAGCATCTTTTTAGTAAAGAAACATTATTTTCTCTGTTATTGTTATGTTTGCTTTGACATTTAAACAGTTCAAACAGACAAAAATCATATATTTGCAGTGAGAGTGATACTAAATGTCAGACAAATTTACCCTTCTGTAAACTGTTGGTGTCACAGCGGATTGCCATTTCAAACACAAATGAATAAATGATGAAAACAGAGTTAAAGATTCCAGATATTTTGTGCAACAGAGGAAAATTGGCCATCCTGCACATATCAAAATGCAGCATTAATGAGAAAACTACTTAAATTATATGGCTTTTGATGTACACAATGGCTGAAAGGGTAATGCAATATTCAGCAAAAGCATCTTAAAGACGCTTACAGTGGATAACATCATAAACTGGATGGCCAGATATGGTAATTAATCACTTTACTCATTATATCATTATCCCCACCAGACACCCTCAGCATTTAGCACGGAACTGAAAATGCAGAATTTTGAGCTCGCATGTGGTGATGGCTTAAAACGCAGTCATGACATTTTAATCATATTTTTGTTTTTTCATGTCGAGGTGAAATAGAGGTCAGTTTTTGAATCAGAGCAAATCCGTCTGTGCAAATCCCAATTTTATCTAATCTTTCCTTCTAATAACACAAATATTTTACTTTTCCTCAAATGTGTGTCACTGTATGGAATAGCAGTCATGCAACCATAATCCTGTAATTTCCTGTGATTCTCCGCTGAACAGTGCTTTTCAATAATGCACCACAAACAACATCCACAGATCTGCTAAACATACAACTTTAAGGGTCTGGTGATGATGGTTTGTGTGCAAATCAGTGCGGTTGTAGTACACGTTTACTGCATTTTCATTACTGACTGACTTCTTGCTTTTAATAATAGGTTGACGGTCTATTTGACATATCTGTGCAGTTATAGTGGGGAAATTGATCAAAATGTGCTGCCATTAGGAAAACCTTTTAAGCAAGGTCTTCTGATCATTGCAGGTCCAGAAAGCATGTTTACGGTTATAAAAGAATTGAGTAAAGGTTCACAGTGTGCTTAGAATCAGGATGAAGTTATAGTTTACAGCAGATCGATCTGTAGGAGCCATAGTTTCTTGTTAGCTTTCATGAGGATGAATACTTTGTCACGTAATCAATACTTGAGTGCTTTAATGACAAATCTTGATACTTTTTTAGCTGTTAGTGATATAATTAAAATATAGTACAAAACATTATTATATTCGTATTTTAGTATATGTAGTATTAGTAGTTTTTTTGTTATTTTAATTTAGAAAATAAAATCATGGTAAATGGCAAAGCAACAATTATGCACATATTATAATATATTACTATTAAATATATGTACATAAATATAATGCATAATATATTATATGGTAATGATGTACATATTAAATTAAATTTAGAAAAATATTTTTTTTATTTTAAAATGTTAAATTTAAAAAATAATGTTAATGGTAAAGGGCAACTATATTTGTTTTCAATTATTATATTATATTATATTATATTTTTAAGCTTAACACAGTTCAATTAGAGTGTACATTTAAATTAAGGTTAGAAAAAAGGTAATTGTTTAGTAAATGGCAATAATATTATTATATTACAACCGCTCTCATATCCCCACAGTAAAGACATTCTCAGTTCCAGCTCACGGCAGTCGCTTCATTCAGCAGGTAATTAAAACCACGCAATCTGTCTGAGACATCTCCAATACTGTGACACAGCAAGAAAGCCATTAATTTCCCTTTTGTGCACTCCACGGTGTTATGAAGAGACATTGTTGATACATTAAAGAAAAAAAGCCTTTTTCCATATGTCCTCATGATGCTGGAGTGCATGTTCTGAAGATCTGTGTTCATTTCCCCAGTTTTGACCCCAAGCCCAACCCCAAGATCACGAAGCGGCATAATGAAAGATGCATTTGGGTGCTAATGTACTGCCGTGGTCTTCCTTTCCATCATTGAAGGGGAAGATATTGGCAAATGTGAAAAAAAAGAGTTTGAAATGCAGTGTTTTATGTGGCAGCATAAACACAAGCTGGAAGTAAGGTTCAATATCAGCTCAATGGACAGTATGCCCTGAGGATGGTTTGTGTGCTTTTATGGGTTCTTCTCCCCTTCAGCATTAGAAAGAAAACATTATGAGACTCATAAAATCATGCTGTTGTTATATATTGAGAGAACCCCTACAGTGCTTTAACCAGCCTGAACAGGTTTGCAAGCTGTTCTAAGAATTGGAAATAAAACATGACGAGTTCAAGTAAAGGCCCTCAGAATATGAGAAGTGTGCATTTATTGTAGTTTGGTTAGTTGGTTAGTTTTAAGAGTGACTTCCTTTTGAACATATACTTTTGTTTATCTATGGTTGTTCTTTTCATTGCTTTACTTTCCTGTATTTAATGATAATTTATATTTTCTATATTTTGACCATTGCTTCCCTTTTTGCCTAAATTGTATTATTTTATTTTGTTTTGTTTTATTATTTTTAATTTTATTTGTACTGTACTGTAATTGTCCTGGTTGCTCATTTCCAAACAGCTGTTTATTTCTGTGACCAAATCGAATCAGTGAGTTGTACTCAAGAGCTGAATCAGTCCTATTGATTGACTCATGGTTTTATGAACTGAATCAACTTGTCAACTTAGGATAATACTTTAACAACATTCCACTTCTTTTTTGGGCTCTCCTTAGTTCGGTGAATACGAAGATTTTCAGTTTGCTTCTCTCACAGTTATAATATGACTAAAGATAATATGACGTCATTTGGACTGCTTTTATGGTGCCTTTGCACTTGAAAGTTTAATTCCCCATTTATTGTAATCAGTATTATTTTAGTAATATTAGTATACTATTACAGTTTATATACTATTTATATACTATTACTATTATTAATATTTTAAATTAGCTTTAATTTAATATTTTTAGTTTTAATTAATTTTTTTGTAATCAAAGTTGTCAGTCCAAGCAGTGATTGTGTGCACATAGCCTACATGATTAGCCATTTCCAGAATATGAACTGATGTATAACATTATTGTGTAGTAAAATTATTCCATAATTCCTAATCTGGATAAACTGTATAATCTGTCTTGAAAGGGGGGGTGGGGGTGGGGCAGCAGCATCCCAGTTGCTCAAAAAAAAACAAAAAACAAAAAAACAGTGATGAGCCATTCCCGCATCAGCGACCGCTCGCGCTTCATGTTTGCGGCTGAATGCAGATGATCATAATTGATGGACAACTATGCCCATGAAAAGACATCAGTCCGGCGCCGAGAAAAAAAGAAAGAAAGATGAAAACGAAGCCCGCAAGTCACTTTCAGGTAGGCTACATTCATAATCAAAGAAGTATTAAGATATATATATATATATATATATATATATATATATATATATATATATATATATATATATATTCAACTTTTAACCATTAAAACCATTAAAAAATGGTTTTCTGTAGTGTGTTTTGGGACATATTCCATTAGGATTTATTGGTTTTAACAAGCCACCAATAGAAGGAGACCAATTACCAGTAGAAACCAACTGGGTCCATTACAGTTTCCATTAAAACCAATACAAGTCCCATTATAACCAGTGAAACCATTAAAAATTTTGTGATGGTGTCTATTGTTTTTTTTTCAACATTACATGTTATAAATGCCTGCAAAGGGACCCAAAGGCCTGGTAATTGCTGCTGTTATACTTACAGGATGATCATATCCTAGTTTAATAGGCTATTGACCAAACATTTCATTCAAATATCCACTTAATATTTATTTTTTTGGCCAACTTTTTGCTATAGATGACACAGCCTCTAATTTCTTCAACAAAAAAACATGTGGACATCACAACCCTTACAAAAATTAACCATGGTTTTTGTAGTAAAACTGCTTAATTTTCTTTTGTGTGATTTCTGAATGCTTGAGACCATAAAATCAATCAGACAACTGTATAAATAAAATAATAGCCATAGGTAACTGTCTAGAGCTACAATTGTAATTTGTAAATAATACAATTTAATTACAATTTATTTATTTATTTACTTTTATATTTTATTAAAGTTCTATTTTGACCCCTATGGTAGGTGTTTTTTTTTACTTCCATAATATGTGAGGGAGGGGGCACAACAATAACATCCTGCTTAGGGCACCCATTTGGCCAGCAGGATACTGCCCTGGGAAACGGCCAGAAGAAACAGTTAAATGTAGCGAAATTTCTAACCTGTTCAGGGCTTCAAGTGCAGGTCAGTTTCATCTGTAATACACTACTGTAGTTTTGCACCTGTTAGGCTGTCAGTAGCGCCCCATTATTATCATCAGTCAGAATATTGTGCTAAAGGACATCATTATCGATTTGAAAGTTACATTAATAAATTTAGCAGGCAGATATTCACATGGATTTCTTGTATAGAAAGGGAGGGAGCTAGAGCAAACAGCAACACAAAAATATCAGTCAGCCCAAAAATACAATAGTGTGTTCAGTATTAGGATTTTCAATGTACTAAGTTTGGCATTTAGGCACTTTAGAAAATTTGTTTTAATATATTTGTATGAATTATAGGTTTGTTAAATATTGGGTATTTAAGTCATTTTAAGAGAAATAACATTATGTGCAAACAAATTGCAATGAGGTGGTTGTTTTGCAACAAGGTGAACACAGTTCTGTTAATAACAGTAGACCTGCTGGTGAAGAAGTGACAGGTACAAGAAAAAAGGGAGGGACAGAGATATTGGAGAAAATGAAGAAAAGGGAAGTGAAGGTGCAGTTCAAAAGAGAACCTTTAATTATTTTCCACAGCCCCGACTAAAGACTTAGACCTTTTTATGTGATGGTCATACAAATAGGCTAATAGGGTTGTCCATGTTTCAGAATTTGTTGTGGGTGTATGGGGTGGCCTGGATGAGTGTGAGATTTCCCGGCCTGAAATTTTGTCCCAGTCCACCCCTGAGTCCATGTGTGAAGTTACTGTGAGTGTAAGCTGTGTAAAAGCTGCCACATAAATCAAATCAGACATGTTTTAGGTTGGAAAAAATGGGGGTATATATATATATATATATATATATATATATATAAATGTGGTGTGATTCCAGCTCTGAGAGACATTACTGGTCATAAGATGGTGGTTTTATGAAAATCTATAGTCTGTGATTGCTCTCATGAGCATATATTAATGCTTGACTGTAATCAGTGAATAAAATGTATTATGTATTTTTTGGTGCTGTAGCCTCGATATTACACAGATTTAAAGTGATTCATGATAAACAGAATCATTATTGAGGTATAGAAGATTTCTGTGTATGCTCATTTGCATCATCCAAACTTTATAACAGAGGGATATTTACAGCTCATTACCAAGTTCACGGGCTTTGGATGCTTGGCTGATAATAGATTTAGATTTCCTGTCAGTGAATTGTTTATTGTTAAGCAAGCATATGTGACAAAATGAAGCAGAAATTAATTCAGTGTAACTGTATTATATTGTTATCCCATTCAATTGGATTATTATATATATATATATATATATATATATATATATACAGTATATATGTATAGTGGTAACACTGCACTTTGGATGGTTAAAATGTCTTTTATTAACGTGTGAAAGTTAATATACTATGACTTTATTATATTGCTGCTTTGAGGTTTACAGTATCTTCTTCTCTCTTCTCTCCTCTAGGTCAGTTCAAGGTCAGTTCAGGTAAATGCAGCAGGAGTTCATGGCAGGTGAAAAAGCCCACATAGAGCATCCTTCACAGAGACAGTCATGGTCACAATTAAGCTTTATGATGGCACTTCATAAGCCCATGAGCCATTTGTTTAGACCGTCCTCATCTAATCATCAACGCGTGATCAAATTTGTGAAGCTGCCTCTTGCAGACTTTTTGATAATGTCTAAATGTATTCATAGAGCACCCATGGGCCTAAATGTATTAGCAGTAGAGAGGTTATAAATGAAGTAATAAATGAAGAGAAGAGAGTAAAGGGGAACACAGTCATCCGCTCCTGTAGTGAGCCCAGCTGGCACCAGCATACAAATATCCAGTATTAAAGCTTGTGCGCCTGAGCACACACATAAACACAAACATACAAAATTAAAACAGTTAAGTTGCTCAGAATCTCCTTGGAGCTTGATATGTGCACACAAACTCTGTATAAACTGTCATATAAACTCCCACAGCAACCACTGTTCCCACCAAAAGCTCATAGCGCATGCTTTTATGGGTGGCCAAGGAGACATGGACTAGTTTTTAATCTTACCTTTATTGTATGGGGTCCTAGGTGTGGTGTATCTTTTGACAAGATGAACAACGTAATAAAGGGGAGGTGTTTATTTTATGTAATCTGTATTTCTCCATGTCAGTTTTTCTTTATGTCTTTATAGCTGATTGACTGATTTGTCCTATTTGCTGAGTCTCAGCTTTGTAAACAAATGAACAGACGCATCACAGAGGTAACATGCAGTCTCAGTAGTTGACAGAAACTGACTTTTGACAGCAGAGCATCAGTGCGACACATCCATCATGTGACTGAGTGCCGCTGATATTGGTATGTAGGTAGGTTAAGAAGCTAATCACAGAATGAAAAAGAGGATGATGAAATCATACTTAAGCAGTTTGGATGGCAAGTCTTTTTTGTTGTTAAAGGGGAAGTTCACCCAAAATTGAAAATAATTTACTTACTGTCACGATTCCAAGCCATGAACTTCCAGTCACTCACCCACCACATGGACTTTCACACCACACAGTCAGTCACAGATCACTCAAGGACTACATTTCCCATCATCCACTGCACCCACACAGCTGTTCACCATGATCAAGCACACACCTGTTTTCCATCTCACAATCACCAGCACCCAATCACACATATACACACACACTATATAAACCATGGACTTCCTCTCACACACTGCCGAGTATTGTTAGCCTGTCTGCATACAAAGCGTTCCCTAGTATTCCTAGTTTAGATCTCCCGTGTTTGACTCTGCCCGTTTCTCTGTATATTCCCTCTGCTTTGCCCTTTGGACTCTCGTTACACCTCGTTTGGATTATTGCTCGTACCTTGGACTATCTCTCTGCCTAGCCCCCTGGATACTGTACGCCGATCGCCGACCCACGCTTGCCCTTGGATTATTCTTGTGTCTTGCCCATGCCATACCTGTTTGCTACTGCCCGACCCTGCCTGTATTGACCATGTTTAATAATAAAGCCTTGCAAATGGATCCGCCTGTCTCACGTCTCGTCAGCTCCGTAACAGAATACTCGGCCAAACAAGGATCCAGCGGCTTTCCCAAACAACATGGGTCAGGTATGGATACAGCGATCCTGTTACTAGCCCTCAAGCAGGGAACTCGATCACTTGAGGGTTACATCACGGAATATTTGGCTTTGGCTAATGGCTCAGATTTACCAGACTGTTTATTAATAGACTTTTTCTGTGATGGCCTTAACCAGCCGTTGAAATCTAAAGTAATTCAAAATGGCCCTCGTTTGTCATTAAGTCATTTCCTGGATTATGCTCTGTGGACTGTGGGTTCAGCATTTACTGTGGGGGTCGCGGAGGAACGAGACACCGCACCCAATTGTGAGATCACAGCCGCGCTAGAGCACGCTCACAAAATGGCGGCCACAACAACACCCCGTAGTGTCATTGCTGCCAGTCACATACCAAGTCAAGTCACCGCTGCTGTTAAAGAGTCAAGTCAAGTCACCGCTGCTGTTAAAGAGTCAAGTCAAGTCACCGCTGCTGTTAAAGAGTCAAGTCAAGTCACCGCTGCTGTTAAAGTCAAGTCAAGTCACCGCTGCTGTTAAAGAGTCAAGTCAAGTCACCGCTGCTGTTAAAGAGTCAAGTCAAGTCACCGCTGCTGTTAAAGAGTCAAGTCAAGTCACCGCTGCTGTTAAAGAGTCAAGTCAAGTCACCGCTGCTGTTAAAGAGTCAAGTCAAGTCACCGCTGCTGTTAAAGAGTCAAGTCAAGTCACCGCTGCTGTTAAAGAGACAAGTCAGATCATCGCTACTGTTAAAGAGCCCAGTCAAGTCCCAACTGATGTTAAGAAGCCAAGTCAGGTCACAGCCGATGTTAAAAGGTCAAACCAAAGCACAGTTGATCATCACAAGTCAAACCAAGCCACCAGTGATCTCCGTGAGTCAAGCCAAGCTACAGTAAGATCATCACAAGTCAAGCCAAGCCACCAGTGATCTCCGTGAGTCAAGCCAAGCCACAGTTGATCGTCATGAGTCAAGCCAAGCCACAGTTGATCATCACGAGTCAGGCCAAACCACCAGTGATCTCCGTGAGTCACGCCATGCCACAGTTGATCGTCACAAGTCAAGCCAAGCCATAGTTGATCGTCACAAGTCAAGCCAAGCCACAGTTGATCGTCACAAGTCAAGCCAAGCCACAGTTGATCGTCACAAGTCAAGCCAAAGCACAGCTAATCATCACAAGTCAAGCCAAGCCACCGTTGATCGTCACGAGTCACGCCACGTCACCGCTGACCAGCCAGAGTCACGCCACGTCTCAGCTGCTCCGCCAGAGTCACAGCACGTCTCAGCTGCTCCGCCAGAGTCACAGCACGTCTCAGCTGCTCCGCCAGAGTCACAGCACGTCTCAGCTGCTCCGCCAGAGTCACAGCACGTCTCAGCTGCTCCGCCAGAGTCACAGCACGTCTCAGTTGATCTGCCAGAATCTCGTCATGCCCTGTCTGTTGCACCCAGTTCATCAAGGTCAGTCTTTCGGTACCCCAGTCTGATGTCTAGTGTGAGGGATGTCCCACTGGTGTCTGTACGCACCGCTGGCATCCCCAAATCCACTCACTCTGACCCTCCTGTCTATGAACTGATTACCCTGTCTGAAGCGCTTCCCAGGGTGGGGATAGCACTATGTTGCATTTGGGCCACGTACACCACCACGGTACTGCCCCAGGGGAAGGCATCGGCCGCAGAACCTCCCCAAGCGGTCGTGCTCGCCTTAGCCCCTGGTAAGGTGGTGGCGCCCAGCAATAGATTCTCACCCGGTCATGGTACCACCGTAGAACCTCCAGAGGTGGCGGCGGTAGCTGCAGAACCTCCAGAGGTGTCGGTGGTATCCCTCTACGAACTCTCATCCTGTCCTGTCACGGCTATGAAGGCCGTCTGTGAGCTCTCACCCTGTCCTGTCACGGCCAAGGAGGCCGTCTATGCACTCTCGCCCTGTCCTGTCCCGGCCACGGAGGCCGTCTATGAACTCTCGCCCTGTCCTGCCCCGGCCACGGAGGCCATCTATGAACTCTCGCCCTGTCCTGTCCCGGCCACGGAGGCCGTCTATGAACTCTCGCCCTGTCCTGTCCCGGCCACGGAGGCCATCTATGAACTCTCGCCCTGTCCTGTCCCGGCCACGGCGGCCGTCTATGAACTTTCGCCCTGTCCTGACACGGCTAAGGAGGCCGTCGGTGATTCCCTGTCCGGCCCAGTCAGGGCTACGGAGGCCGTCTGGGATTTCCTGTCCTGCCCTGGCACGGCTATGGAGGCCGCCTGTGATTCCCAGATCTGCTCTGCCACGGCTCCTGAGACTAGGAAGGCTCTCCCTGTCTTGTCTGTCTCTGTTCTCCCAGTGTTGTCTGTCTCAGCTCTCCCTGTGTTGTTTGTCCTTATGCTCCTCTACTTCCAGGTGCTGTCAGGGCTACCTGCCCAGTTTGCTTCCCTGCGGTGGTCTCTGGTTCCGTCTGTTCCGCTCTGGTGGGTCCTGGTCCCATCTGTTCCGCTCTGGTGGGTTCCGGGTCTGTCTGCTCTACCCTGGTGGGTCCCAGGTCCATCTGCTCCGCCCTGGGGGGCTCTGGTCCCCTCTGATCTGCCCTGGCGGGCTCCAGCTCCGTCCGCTCCGCCCTGGAGGGCTCCAGTCCCATCTACTCCGCCCCGGTGGGCTCTGGTCCCGTCCGCTCCGCCCCGGTGGGCTCCAGGTCCGTCCGCTCCGCCCCGTTGGGCTCCAGGTCCGTCCGCTCCGCCCCGTTGGGCTCCAGGTCCGTCCGCTCCGCCCCGTTGGGCTCCAGGTCCGTCCGCTCCGCCCCGGTGGGCTCCAGGTCCGTCCGCTCCGCCCCGGTGGGCTCCAGGTCCGCCCGCTCCGCCCCGGTGGGCCCCAGGTCCGTCTGCTCCGCCCTGGTGGGCTCCTGCTCCGCCCGCTCCACCCTGGATCTTTTAGGAGCTTCTGGAAGCCGCTCCTTGGGGGGGGGCTATGTCACGATTCCAAGCCATGAACTTCCAGTCACTCACCCACCACATGGACTTTCACACCACACAGTCAGTCACAGATCACTCAAGGACTACATTTCCCATCATCCACTGCACCCACACAGCTGTTCACCATGATCAAGCACACACCTGTTTTCCATCTCACAATCACCAGCACCCAATCACACATATACACACACACTATATAAACCATGGACTTCCTCTCACACACTGCCGAGTATTGTTAGCCTGTCTGCATACAAAGCGTTCCCTAGTATTCCTAGTTTAGATCTCCCGTGTTTGACTCTGCCCGTTTCTCTGTATATTCCCTCTGCTTTGCCCTTTGGACTCTCGTTACACCTCGTTTGGATTATTGCTCGTACCTTGGACTATCTCTCTGCCTAGCCCCCTGGATACTGTACGCCGATCGCCGACCCACGCTTGCCCTTGGATTATTCTTGTGTCTTGCCCATGCCATACCTGTTTGCTACTGCCCGACCCTGCCTGTATTGACCATGTTTAATAATAAAGCCTTGCAAATGGATCCGCCTGTCTCACGTCTCGTCAGCTCCGTAACACTTACTCTCAATGGGTCCAATTTTGTTTTGGTCCCCCATGACACTTTTGTGTTCCACAGAAGAATGAAAGTTAAAGTGCCCCTATTATGGGTAATGAAAGGTTGATATTTTGGTTTTGGGAGTCCCCAACAACAGGTTAACATGCATGCAAGGTCAAAAAAGACTTTCATTGTCTTATAATATGCATTTATTTTTACCTTACTTGCTCAGCGACTCCCAAACGATTAGTTTAACGATTCATTCTTCCAAACCCCTCCTTTGCGTGACGCTAATCTGCGGTGATTGGTCCGATTGGTCTCATTTTCATTTCATCTCGCCTGTAATACCTGATAAGCAGGGTTTGTGAGCTGCTTTGTGTACAGCGTTACCGGGGAAACTGCTATTTTTACCGCTCTAAAAGCGCCACCTAGTGGCAAAGAATGAATTTGCATTTTCATTCGGACCAATGTGAAAAGGCCAACAAGTGGGCGGGCAATATGCTAATGTTTCATGTTGACTTCAACATGAAACGGATTGGGATTAGTTTAAAAAAAGACTTGTTTCAATGATTCAGAGTCGATTCTTTCTTTTGAGAGACAATAATTTTATACACGGTGCACTTTCAGATTTAAAACTTTGCAGGATGTTTTCATTCAACTTAGAGCTGTGTTACACACTGCATGAAAGGTAATTTTCAAAAATCCATAACAGGGGCACTTTAAGGCCCGTTGATAATTGTTATGATATCTATAAAGTTTTAATAATCGCTCTGACTCTAAGACAGGGGTCACCAGACTCGGTCTTGGAGGGCCGGTGTCCTGCAGAGTTTAGCTCCAACCCTAATTAAACACACCTGAACCAGATAATCAAGGTCTTACTAGGTATACAGGCAGGTGTGTTGAGGCAAGTAGGAGCTAAACTCTGCAGGACACCGGCCCTCCAGGATCAAGTTTGGTGACCCCTAGCTGCTCTAAGAGAATAGTGGTCTGCACCACAACTATAACAATAGCAACACAGAGCCAATCAAAAACATTGGCAGTCGATCTAGCTGACTTTAATATACTCAAGCATTTAAAGTGGTAGACCATCAGTTTTTGGTGTAAACAGCTCTTTATACAAGTTTGGAATGACATGAGGGTGATTAAATGATGACAGAATTTTCATTTTTGGACAACTAGTTCGCTTATAGGAAATGTTGTCTTGTTTTAATCAGTGTGAATCTTTGTCTGAATTTGCACAGTCATTTTTACAATGCAGATAGGCCTACAAGATAAACTAAGCTCATCATATCAGAATAACACAGTTATTTTCTTAAATACCATAGACGTTTTAATGCATAACCATTTAAGCCATCAGTGTCCTGACATTTAATGGATAAAATAGGGTGACCATACGTGCCATTTTTCCCCGACGCATCCTGGCCAGGATTTATGAATATTGCCTAAAATATCTAGAATTTGGCTTTGTTTGCGTGTGCAGACCGATCGGTGTATGACATCGGTTCCTTATGTTTTCGAAACGCTCTCGAGGTACTTTGAATCAAAGCAATACAGAAATCCTGACCAGCACGCGTCCGGGAAAAATAGCTATGTTTCCATCCAAAGATTCGAATTAAATTTATGCGCAAAACTGGAATATCGCATAAAACATTTGCGAATAAAGTACCGTTTCCATCCAACGAGTCAAAGAGAACAAAATCGTCACTTCCTGGTAAACTGTGGCACTAAATATCACTAAGAATACAGGAGAAGCCACTGAATATAATAATTTTCATATATGACATAAATTACTTGCACCTCAGAGCGAGCAGACGAGACACAATAAATGCGGTTATTACTTTCGGAGGTGGATGCCAGCTGTTTGAGAACGCAGACATGTAAGACAATTATACAGAAATACTTTGACGACAGACTTTGCTCAGGTTTTTCAGAATGACCATAACAACATATGAATGCTGTGAACGAGATCAGTCAGCTGGTTAGTCAAGTTATCCCGTCTCATAGCGCAAAGTCACATGACCTTTTCGATGCGCATGGAGGAATTTATTCGGTAAATGTGTTTCCATCGTAGTTTATGCGCATTTTTTCTTACCGGATAAAAAAATGTATCCTAATCAAATGTGCGCATAAGTTTTTTTATGCGCATTTTCAGAATTTATGCGCATCTTGGCGTTTCCATCCAGCGTTTTTTTATGCGATAATCCAAAATGCGCATAAAAATAGGTGGAAACGCAGCTATAGACACGTATGGTCACCCTAGATAAAAGGTTCTTGCTAGTGCCCAAATGTGTTCACCATAATACCGATTTACTCCATTGGGAACTAAATTTTACCTGCAAAAAGGTGTATTGTCAGTGATGAACGAAGCTTAAGCAGCTTTCTGTTGGTCATTGCGAACTTTAGCCAGATAGAAAATTGGTGTTGGGAAATCTTTCGCCTTCACTTAAAATTCAAGTGGATTCCTATTGAAAGGACTAGATTTGCACGAATTCAGAGAACAAAAGTAAATGTGAATACACCTTTGGTGCAATATTTGGTGACCGTGACGTCCTATAATAATGATGTAAAATATACTTTAAGATGGTGTAAAAGTATTGTAGAAACAGTAACAGATTGAAATCACAATCTGTACCAGTCCAGCATCACTACATTATTAATGGTTCTGAAAAAGACATGGACATGAATAAAAATTCAGCGAAACAGTTCTGCTGATGTGGTGCAAGTGTGCACATAAAGGATGATCTGTCATTGCCTGTTCATCCTTGAATGTATGTTCAGGCTGGAAAATAATGTGTATGTGTGTTTTAAAGTGTATAAAACAGGCAAAGATAACCTCAGCAAAGGTTGTCCCATCTCATTGAATGGACTCCTGAGGGAATCCCAGCAGAGCACCTTACTTTACCTTAGACTTAATCAGGTTCCAATAATCTCATCTCAGACATAGGCTATCAGTTATGTTTCAATATTATGGCCAAACTGAGTTTTGCAGAAAGGAATTGTACAGATTGTTGCATTGATTTAGCAAAAGAACATAAAAAGGGGCAGGTGTGAATGTGTTTGGATTGTGGAGCTAATTGCAGCCCATTGTTTTGGAATTATTAATTATTGGCTCATCAATAAATCTGTTTGGTATTTATCATCTGTCTCTTTAAAAGTCTGAAACTGTCCTACCTCATTCCCAAAATGCATTGATGATAATGCCGTTCTGATTTTGTTTGCTCTTGTTTTGTCCCAAAATAATTTGGATTCCAAAGGAATTTAGTCAAATTTTTTTTTTTTTTTTTAAATAAACGGAGCCTATGACAATCACCCATCTGTTGCTAAACACTCTGCAAACCAGCTTTACAGTCTATCAAAGCTTGTTTTGTTTTTTTTTTCATGGGAGCTGGGTAAAACATTCCTATCTGTCTAATCTGTAAAAGTCAAAGGCTTTGGAAACAGTTTTTATATATATATAAAAAAAATGTATATGCAAGATAATGCGATATTAATTAAATAAAAGACCACTTAGTTTAAGCAAGTACACTTCTAAAAATTGCACTTTGTAATAATGTCAAATTAAAAATTTTACTTCCAAGTACATTTTAGATCATTATCTTTAGTTGTTCTCTCAAGAAGTACACATACTTGTGTGTTGACTAAAACCTTCATTCTTACAAACTGTAATTACAAATATATTTAAATGCATTGCAAGTTTAGAAATGACATTAAGTTTACTAATTCTTATCAGTAAATTTGGCAGTACACTTTAACCAATTTTCGACCAAAACAAGAGAAGTAATTATGACTTAATTTAATTGCATTTAATATAAACCTAAATCTCTATAATACAATTTCATTTAACTGCAATTAACAATGTCTTAAATTACATTACGTTCACAATTAAGTGCAGTATATCTTTTAAATTATATTATTTCAGTATTTATTTAGGCATGCATAGTGCACTTCTTTTTCATAAGGGGAATTCTATAGCTACTTTATTTTATTCCCATTTCAAATGAAGTACAATAAATTCACATCAAGAATTTGAGAAAAGTAATTTGCAAGTTAGCATGATTGTGCTCTCTAATTTATCACCTTCCTTGCTTAAGATGTTTAGATACATGGGAGCAACTGACAGCCAAGGCCAAAAGAGGTTAGAAAACACAGATATTTTTAAACGTAGTATCTGTATCCGTTCAGTCTCATTTGGCTGAAAGATGTGAAAACAGTCACAGGAAAAAGTAAATCCAGACTACGGGACTTTTTCACAGTAGTATTGTTCCCCTTAGGACCTACAGAAAGAAAGATCAGCAACTTGGTCTTACTAATCAGCTTGGAAATTATTCTTTTGCACAGACCTGCATTTGTTTTAGTAATGGTTGAGCTATGGAATCCAGCTCTTGGATCAAAAGAAATATCATTGCGGCCTAATGAGAGTTTCTGTCATGCTGCACTGTGCGGAGCTGTAAGGTGCATGTGTTTGTGTTTGCATTAGAATACTAAGCAAAACAGAATGTGAGAATGAATGTGACGGAAAAGGGCAGCCAGGCACTCTGCACCATTTTTCAAAAGAAATCAAGCTCTCCCGGGTCCATAAATCTATTGTGCTAAAGGCTATAGGCTAGTGTTTGACTGGCCCATTGTGCAGCACTTTTAAAGGCCAAGCCACAAGTCTTTTTATGAGGCTTCTTGAGACTTTTATTCATGACCGGTAAATCGATGTTATTACAGTGCAGCTCTGACGATTGTGTCTTTCTGAGAGGGGTATGGAGGCAAAGCAAGAGACTTGTTATCAAGACCTGCCCTCCTGCTTAGCATATCACACCTGTTTAAAATCTCACTAATCACTCTATCTCTCCCTAAGAAGTTACTTAAAGGGATAGTTCACCCAAAAATGAAAATTCTGTCATCATTTACTCACCCTCAAGTAGTTCCAAACCTGTATGAATTTCTTTGTTCTGCCGAACACAAAAGAAGATATTTTGAAGAAAGTTTGTAACCAGGCTGTTTTGGGGCACCATTGACTTCCATAGTAGGAAAAAAAATACTATGGAAGTCAATGGTGCCCAAGAACTGCTCTGTTTCCCTCATTCTTCAGAATATCTTCCTTCGTGTTCAGCAGAACAAAGACATTCATACAGGTTTGGAACTACTTGAGGGTGAGTAAATGATGACAGAATTTTCATTTTTGGGTGAACTATCCCTAATTTTCCCACTCTCAGCATCTGAAAATAGCAATATACCTCCTTGACAATGACTACGTTTACATGGACATCAGTAATCTAATTATTTACCTTATTCTGAATAAGACAATATTATGATTAAGGTGTTTACATGAGTTGCTTTTAGAATAATCCTTTCATGTTCCCGTTTTACATGTTATAGTACATAGATCGATTAATGGCATGCGTCATTACGTCACCATATGACGCCATCCGACGTCCCTCCAGAATTTCACGTATAAATATATAGTTCGTCTTCGTGATGATGCCATATACAATTTTGGGTGTTTCATTTTTCATTTTAGGAAAGTTTCAAGTGCAGTTAATTATTTTCGTGCATACAGATGATGGCGGTGTTGAAGCTCTTTTATTTGCCGTCAAACGGTTGATCACTGCCGTGAGTGTGTCCTGTCGTAAAATGCGGCGAAAAGTCCTACACGACGGTAATAGTTTGATTAAGGTGTTTACATGTCTGTACCGCACTTCAATAATGCGACTAAAATAAGAATACATGTCTTAATTCGATTTGTGTTTACTTCGATTATGACTTTAGCCGGATTAAGGTAATCAAAAATCTCTGTTTACATGGTAGACTCTTAATCAGAGTATTGTCTTAATCGTATTAAAATCGGAGTATTGATGTCCATGTAAACGTAGTCACTAGACAGTTACTTTATTGCATTACCTGCAGTCTTGATTTTTTTTTTAAACAAGCAAATGCAACTTATGAAATGAAACGTTTTATAATCAACATAATGCAACCATTTTAGAGTACTGGATTTTAAGCTATTAATGATATTATTAATAAATAAGATATTATTCATAATAAAGAAAATTACAACTTTTTAAAATAAATCTTTAAAAAAATCTAGTTTAAAACACAAAGTCCTTTCAATTTGCATTCATGTTGGTTTTATATGGTTTTGAATAACCAAAAGTGTAAATTAAATGACTCTAAAAATGTCACATGGTGTAGCCAAGTAAAAAGTAGAACACATATTTTATCCATCTTGAGTAGGCTACATTTCAGTGTATCTTCATTATTTTCAAAAAAAAAATTAAAATGTATATTTCAATGTTTCTTTTTTCTTCTTCTTTTTCTTTTTTTCTTCTGCATGTTGGTTGCGCCACAATTATTTTTTTGAATATTAATAAGCATAATAATAATAGTCATAATAACAGTAATAAAATATTTTTAAATATTGTTGCATGTTATTAAATATGATTAATATTAAACCTTAATATGGATAATATTAATATTTTCTGAGAAATAATAATGGAAAATTATGCCAATGATGGAAGGTTGTGGCTTTTCAAGAACCTAATCCCTAAAGGTCTTTGCACACTAAGTCCGGAATTTTCACACGTTAAAAAATAAATAAGACCTCATGTTGTTTCAATCAAATTTACACACTGCCTCCGAAACTTTTGTTCGTCATAAAAAATTTGGATCAGGTTCAATTTTCAATTTTCTGCGTTTTCGCATCCGTAGCAAGCATTTTGATAGGAAAGGATGACGAATATGGAAAATAAATAAATAAATAAAAACGCATGTGAAAATTTCGGACTCAGTGTGCAAGGACCTTTAATGTGGCTTTTTTCATTGACATCTGAACAGACATTTTTGTAGACTTTATGCTCAAAAAAAAAAAAAAATCAATGAAAAGGTCCAGACTAAAACACATTGACCCTATTAATGTATATGAACACAAGGTTAAAAACTACTGCATAACAGAATGTTACAGACTGCTCTATAATCTTTAACTACATATATGCGTTTTTCTATAACCCTGCATGGCCAGCAGTGTGGTATTGATTTGGCTTGAGAGGTCCTGGAGTCTTTGTTTGCTATTTTTGATGAAGTGCTGACTCCTGGCTTCACCTGTTTTTCTCTGGAAGTGGCATTGGTCGAGGGACTGGGGGAAGGTGAGAGTGTTGTTTCTGTAGCTGTGCTTTTGAGTTGTCTAAGAGTGCTGATGCCGTTTTTTTCTTTCATGTTCTCTTCTAGGGGAATATGACTGTCTGACATCTGGAGATCCCAGATTGGAGTGGAGCTTTAGTGCTAAAAAAGTAATTTCTAAAAGGCTTTCAATAGATTTTTTCTTAATTAGAATTGCTTAAGATAAATTGGTGGGAAGTGACAATAATTGAATATATATATATATATATATATATATATATATATATATATATATATATATATATATATATTTTAATCACCGATATCTGTAATATTTTATTATGTAACACTGAGTTTGATGCATATCAATGAGACTTCCTTCTGTGAAAACATCCATCAATATAGATTCTTATTGTTTTTAAATATAGTTGCATGATTTCTGTAAAATGTAATTATGCATTGACACTTCCTTCTGTGAAAACATTTTGCAGTTTTCACTGTCCGAATGTACCTTTTCAGTTCAATAATAATCAGCTTTTTTTTTTTTCCAGCTTGTCAGAATTTAGAAACATTCAGCGTGTTCTTTTAAAGGCAGGTGTTATGTAAAGGGTGGTGAGAGACTCATATGAGCTCTGGGAAAAAGTCATTGACCCTCTTTCCCAATCAGTTTCCTGTTTGGGTCAGTTCTGTGAATACATATGTGTGTTTATGAGTAAAAAATGGTTTTGGACATGTTTTTCCTCTTATTCCAAGCATGTGCCATAATGCAGCCATATAGGTGAAGGGGCACAGATCTGGAGGGGCAGATCTGCTCGGTCAGAAATATTTGTTCACAGAATCTAGAAAACATGTTTTCATCCTGTGCATATAGACCACATCTGTAGGGTTATTTATCTCAGAGCTATTCTTTCAGTCACCCCTTCAATTACAATGCCTACAAACACTCCCCGCTTTGCACCCGTCCCCAAAGACGAAAACACATTTGTCTGATAAAATGCAAAAAAGGTCATATTTGGTGCCATAGTATACTTTCCAGTAAGGGACACAATTAGCACAGCAAAATGCCAGCCGTGTGCTATCTTTGGCTTTGGTTTGCCATTAAAAGAACAAAAGAATAGGCACAGCTAGGAACGAACCTAGTACTTTTAGTACTTCTAAAGCTTGAAAAAATGTATGTATGTTGAAAATTTATCAGGTTATTTATGGAAACATTTGAGAACACAGTTTTTAAGAAAGCAGATTTCTGCTAAATGTTGTCATTTAAGCTGTCGGACAGTTTACAGGAATAACAATGTTTCCTGTGAGAGCTCATGTGACGTTGTAGCTGTTGTAAATATTGGTCCTGAGAGGGGTCAAGGCCACAAAAACAATTATTTTATGGTGTTTACTCTTGTCTAGCTCATAATGAAAGTGGTTTACAGCAGTTTGATGTCCATTTCAGAAGCCAACATGGTCTAGAGAACAAATTGTTAATTAATAGTCACTGCTGGCAGTTATGAAACATTCTGAACATATGGTTTATTCCCTGTGCTACACTCCTGTATCTCAGCACTGCTATCCTATCACTCATGGTGTTCATCTGACCTTCAGTTTGCAGATATATAGAGGGAAAGAGAGATACATATGAAGAAATGAGTCCTGTGGAGTTTTATATATATATATATTGTGGCGGGCTGAAGAATCACACAACCGGGCTGAGTGAGATAAATTCCCCGGAGGGTGTATTTATTGAACAAACAAACAAACGGTGCAAGTGACGTGAGTGCCGGTGGTGTGCAGTGTCTTCTTCCTCTCTGGCGTCCGTTTTCTCCCTCGGTGCGCTGTGCTCGGTGAGTCCGTGCTGGCGGCGGGCGGAGCGGCTATCCGGAGCTGTCTGGGAAGGACAGAAAAACACACGTTAACGGCGTGACTTGCTGGAGGCATTGCTCACCCTCCTCTGTCCTCCCGCGGCTTTTGTAGCACTCCCCAAAGCCGCTTCAGCTGGGTCCGATCAGCCCGCCGTGATGAGGAGCAGGTGTTTCTCCTTCGTTGCCAGGGCGACGCTGATTGGTTCCCGGGACAGGTGTCACAATATATATATATATATATATATATATATATATATATATATATATATATATATATATTATATGTCCTATGGAATTTGCCACCTAATGTTTGAGGGTTTGGCTTGTGATATAAGCTGTCAACATGGAGCCCCAGGTGGCTGACAGTTTTCTCTCCTGAGTTTCAGGACTGTTGTCTGCCCTTGAACATCACGGCAGCGGCTCAGCTGGGGGTTATCTTGTCTTACAATTCGGTGTTCATTAGGCTTCAACAAAGGCTCTGTCAAAGAATATCTGATTTGGTGGATAGCCTATGCCAAAGATCTGTGTGCATGGATGTCTTGGTGTAAAGGAGAGGCTATAGAATTAACAGAATTATATTTACACTATATGATTATTATATGATTATATTAACACATTATGATTAGCCCACAGTTGACTTCCTGTCATTTTACTTCTAAAGAATGTCATTTGATTTAATTTGATCGTTTCCACTGATTTTGACTTGAATTGTCTGGCCCATACAAATTAATTTTGAATGCAGCATCCATACAAAGGTCCACACAGAATTGTTTTTTGATCATTAAACTGCATGATTATGAAGTAAAAAAGTGTTTGTGCAGTAAAATTATGTCATTTCTTTTTGCAGAAAATTTGCTTTAAATAATAAATGCATGATGATCATTTGCTGTCAAGGTCAGCTGCAACTTTGCTTGGTGTATGAAACTGAAGAAACTGAATTATTATTATTATTATTATAGTTATATGTTAAGTCAGGATTTGCATGCCAAATGAAAATTCTAGCACCAACTCTTTTTTTTTTTCTTTCTTTTGTTCATGCATTAACTTGCATAGGGCACCAACTGAGTGAGGACTATCACTGGCGCAGAGGTGTAAAGAGTAGGCCTGCCGGAAAACCATACATGAGTAAAAGTACAGATAGCCTACCTTACAGTGAAAATTACTCCACTGCAAGTTACATGTCACCAATTCCAAAACAACTTGAGTAAAAGTCTTAGAGTATCTGATTTTAACAGTACTTATGGCAGGGCCGGAGTGGGACTCATTTTCAGCCCTGGAGTTTAATGCCTTAGACCGGACCACTTTTTTTTTTTTTTTTTTTAACTGGCCCTTTCAGTAACTTTTTGGAGCAAGGTGCCACTGTCAGGGGAGTCAAAAAATAATTGCGTCATCATTGCCAATTAACTTCAGAAATGTCGCACTTGGTTCCAGCAACCAGCTCCACCCACATCCCGCCTTTTTGCCCATTTTCGATTATCCGGGAGTGACGCGCAGCCAAGATGGCGACAGCCGGCGCCACACACTTTGAGCTTCATGCACATTTTTTTTACAGTCTATGGTTCAACCCAGTGGCATGACAACACAGGCCCTCGCGGCCAAAAACAGACCGGCCCACCGGGAATCCTCCCGGTGCTCCCGATTAGCCAATCCGGGCCTGATTTATGGTATTATACTTATACTAAATATAGGCTCAAACATGCACTAGTCAAAGAGACATGCCAGTCAAAAACTGTAACGTTGTGGAAAAGCTGGGAAAAATAGGCAGAGGCAAGGATCTATGTGCAGGCATTTCATGGAAAAACTAGAACAAACAATAAGCCAAAAACCAAAGGGAACAAATAACAGAATGACAGGCAAACAGACAACCATTACATTCAACAACTCACAAAGAACTAAAGAAACACTAGGGCTATATATATACAGGAGGCTAACAAGCTGAACAAGATAAGATACAAACTGACTACAAACACCACGGGATACAGGAAGTGACATAAAAGTCTAAGACAAGGCACAGAAAACATGTAAAGACACACCAAGCCGAAAGGGAGAACTATGATTGGATGTTCAGTTTAGCGAATGAGTCAGTGCCCGAGAATTACAGCGAAAGTGATGAAAACAAGCATGTAAATGAAGGCGGTACAGACAGAAGGCTGTTTAAATGTTACGTGATCTTTCCCAATCATTCTTATACGCAAATGTTTTCATAACAACATGAGCTGCTTAAAATGATTAAAGTTATCAACATAACTGATATTCAAAATGGTAAGCAAGCACTGCTTTGTTTACATTTTGTATATCTGCGTTTATCTCGTATATCTTTGTTTCGGTTTCTCCTTTTGAATGACGAATATATACTATTGATAGCTACTGATATAGACAGTTAATTCCTCTTACGCATGCGCAGAACGCACGTGTTAGTTTGCCATCGGCTGTAGTCTGTGCGGTGTGTTCGAGCACAGCTTTTTTTGTCCGACGCTACCGACACGAGGCGACAACGCCGTCGGCTTTCGTCGCCACTAGTTCTTTGAAGTCAGCTTGGTGTGTTCCGGCCTTAACACAAACAAGAAAGAGTTGATTTGTGAGGAGAGCAATCACGTTTATTTTCTAAAACCAAAATAAAACTGAGCACCTCAAAATTGCAAGCAAGAAATACAACCCCAAATCAGAAAAAGTTGGGACAGTATGGAAAATGCAAATAAAAAAAGAAAGTAGTGATTTCTAAATTTACTTTGACTTGTATTTCATTGCAGACAATATGAACACAAAATATTTCATGTTTTGTCTAGTCAACTTCATGTCATTTGTAAATATACATCCTTTCCTGTCATTCAGACCTGCAACACATTCCAAAAAAAGTTGAGACAGGAGCAATTTAGGGCTAGTAATGAGGTAAATTGGTTAAATAATGATGTGACTTGAAACAGGTGATGTCAACAGGTGATTGTAATTATGATTTGGTACAAAAGCAGCATCCAAGAAAGGTCTAGTCCTTTAGGAGCAAAGATGGGCCGAAGATCGCCAGTTTGCCAACAAATACGTGAGAAAATTATTGAAATGTTTAAAAACAATGTTCCTCAAAGAAAGATAGGAAGAGATTTGGATATTTCACCTTCAACAGTGCATAACATAATTAAAAGATTCAAGGAATCTGGAGGAATTTCAGTGCGTAAAGGACAAGGGCTCGGAGGCATCTGGGATGGACCATCACACAGTGGAAACGTGTACTGTGGTCAGATGAATCAGTATTTCAGGTATTTTTTGGGAGGAATGGACGCCGTGTGCTCCGGACCAAAGAAGAAAAGGATCATCCAGACTGTTACCAGCAACAAGTCCAAAAGCCAGGGTCTGTCATGGTATGGGGTTGTGTCAGTGCCCTTGGCAAAGGTAACTTGCACTTCTGTGATGGCACCATTAATGCTGAAAAGTACATAGAGATTTTGGAGCACAATATGCTGCCTTCAAGAAGACATCTTTTCCAGGGACGTCCATGCATATTTCAACAAGACAATGCAAAACCACATTCTGCACACATTGCGGAGGAAGAGGGTACGGGTACTTGACTGGCCTGCCTGCAGTCCCGACCTGTCTCCAATAGAGAATGTGTGGTGCATTTTAGGCAGTATCACATCTTTTGTAGCAGAAATATATTGCTGCAGAAAAGCTAGGTGAAATGTAATGTGTAACTGCAACACTCATTTCAAATGTAGTGGAGTTTGCTAATATCTAATATAAGTTGCTAATATCTTTGATACTCAGTAAAACTACAAAGTAGGCTATCCGAAAAGATACACAAGTACAGTAATTAGTTATATTTACTCCGATACTTTACACCTCTGCACTGGCGGGACCTCAAATACTTTGTGCCTCCCCTGGGCGTCCCCTGTTTAGATTATTTATAAGAACTGTTTTCGTCTAAAAATACTCATTGAATTAGTGGTCTCCTATCAGTGTGGAGTTCCATTAGGAAAAAATAGAGTCTAAATCTTGAATGCAGTAATTCCCCAGTAGAGTTAACAGCAGCACCTTTGTTCATTTGTTGCTAAGGAAGCGTTGCCTGTTGTGCAGGAAAGAGGGATAGCAGTTTCCTGTTATGAAGAGAGGTTTTTAAAGAGCTGCTTTCCTCCAATCAGGCAACAGATGAGCAAAAAGGAAGCCTGGCCAAAGGCATTTAGAGAAACTGATTTAGAACCTGTTTTTAGGAACATTTGTTTACCCAAATCACAAGAAACAGTCTTTGACCGTCTTTGATAGGCTACCAACAAAATTACTACATTTTTTTTTATATTTTTTGTTATTATTTTTATAGCTACAAAATTAAGCATGGCACAGTTAACGTAATGTTAAATATTCTGAGTTAGTTAAAGATTAGCCATCTTTTCTAGGCTATAAATCTAAATCGAATGTGGTGATACAAATCCACTTTGATTAGAAATTTCGAGTTATTTTTTATTTTATTGTATTGTATTGTATTTTTTTCTGTGAGAGCAAGAAATTCTCTAAAAGATCCTCTAAAAGGGACACTCGTGACAGCAATGGAGCAGCTGCTCGTGAAAGTGCCGTAAGCCACTGATGGTTATTGGATTTAGATGTTTTTCTCTGTGGTTTCGGTCATCGATCCTTGTATTCCCGTGAGGGAGACTCGTTGTACCTCCTCGGGAAGCGCGCGGAAAAGACCTTCAGTCTTCCCGCTCAGACCGGAGCGCGAGCGCATCTCTCATTCCTTCGCGCAGTTCTGAAGAGACCTGCTGCAACAGTCGCTAAAACTGATATTTTTTGGAAGCACGCCGTCGAATTGGTGATGAATTTTTCATTGTTTACTTCACATGCTTTATGACAAATGTCATTGGAGTAAGTTCACGGCACCTCTGGATATATACTGTTGCTTCGGCGGAATATCAAGGAATAATGTGGAAATATTTCAGATGCCATGGTGGATGACATCCGACAATGAACGCCGGTATGAAACCAAATAGTTCTGAGTAAACTTTTCTTTACAGTTAATTTATGTGACTTTTTATGTGAAACCTAAGGATAATAGTCAACAGCCAAATCATGGCCACAGTTTTGCAGGGTATTTTATGAATGCATACATACTGAAAAAATAATATGACATAAGAAGTAACTGACATAAGAAGTAACTGTTTGTCCTTTCATCCTGTAGTAGTTCTTGTAAGCAAATATCGAAAATGATATTATAGTTCTCCACAGAACGACAATGCTGTATTCAGTTATTTTTCCTCTTCATTTCTTAATTGAATAACATAATTCACACACGCATACATACACATGTATGTAATACACACACACACACAGCCTATATATACAGTATATATATATATATATATATATATATATATATATATATATATATATGAAGAGCTCAGATGCAAAAGCCTCTAAGTGCCATATGACATTTTCATCTAAAATTATAATTTTTATTAGGCTCCTATGTTTAGGTTCAGTAATTTTACGGCTTTTACATCTGAACTCTTCATACATATATATATATATATATATATATATATATATATATATATATATATATATATATATATATATATAGGCTCTTGATTTATGTTTATTTAGTTTGTCCTGTTTACTTTAGGACTAAATTAGCAAAGCACTTTACAGCCTATATCTGAGAGCATGTACTGATGGCTTTGCACAGTGAAGAGTTTGTTTCTCCCTTTATTCCTCCCATTGTGTTTAACCATTTGTTTTAAGTGAATTCTTGTTGCATAATTCATATCCTGTTATTTTGCCAAGGGGACCTTAGTTGGGATGTTGATGTTTCTCTTTTTATTGTTCTTAAACGCACTGAAATGACCTTTTCAGCAAAAAAAATAAAAATAAATCTAGTCTGGGGGGTTGTGTGTCTGGGTGGGACTTATCACTGGAGAGTGAATCATGGGAAGTCTGACGAGAAGGAAGTGTATTTGTGTTGTGCACTGCACTCTTGTAGAAAAAAATGGGGAGGGGGGTTCATGTAGAAGACATGGTGCGCTGTTAATGTCCTTCCCCTTTGCACTTCTTGTTCGCAGTCCTTCCAGGAGAGTCTGCTGGAATAGTTAATTAGTCGTGTCAGGAAACAACATCTTAGCAGCGTGAGCACCAAGTGCATGGCGAGTTTAATAGGACGTGCGTCAAGGCAGGTAGCAAATAACAGGAAAAGACAAGGGGTGTATGAATTTTGTTAAGAGAAAGGGTGTGTTTCACCAAAAATGATCTTCAGGTAAACCCTTTTTGAGAAGATGCACTTGGAAATCAATGGATGGGATCTTATTAGTTGTTATTAGTTCTTTTTCATTGTTTATCATTTTTATTATTTTTTACGGCTGTGAAAATTCTGTTTGGTGTGAATGGAGTGAGCATATAATCACTTCATTATGTTTTAAGTTCAGAGGTTGCAGTTCATCAGTCAAATGATCAATGTAGATCAATCATGCTGCTTTAAAGGAGCAGCTGATCTCATAATGGCATATTGTCAGTCAGTTTGTAGATTATTTCACTTATTTCTATTGCAAGGGCAAGGATATCCAATTCAGCATCGAAATGTAATTTTCTTCTCTCTTTCTATTTGCAGATTTTTAGAAGCAATTCCAAACTTAACCAAAGACAAAGCCATTTGACTATAACAGTGTGCTCCACCCTGATGTCAAGGCCTTGTCCTTCCACCCGAGGTCCTAAACCTCCTGTGGCACCCAAACCAAGGTTAGCCTCTGAGGTGAGCCAAAGCATTGTGGGCAAAGGGGACATAACATCCTCCGATAGACTGGAGCTGAACCAGGATAATGAATCAGATGTCACACAGGATGAAGCAGACGCATCCAGAGAAAACTGTACGGATGATGACGTGGACTTATCTGACAAAGAGTTTACTGTAAATTATGAGACTAACCATGACACAAGTTGCTATAATGAAATAGAGGAAGAATTACAAATGGCAGTGGATGAAACACTGGGAGAGGATGAAGGTAAAGTTCATCAAGCCACTGAAATACAGCATTCAGCCTCTTCAGATTTATCAGAAGTGGTCAATGAAAGTCTTGATTCAGGAGATGAGGACCACAGCAAAAACACTGATGATACCAAGCCAGCTGAGAATGGAGAAGATACTTATAATGTACTTGAGGACACCTGTGCATTGTCTGAGAGTGAGACACTCATTAAAGATCAGCCTGCAGGTGAATCTCAAAGTCCGTATGAGGAGATTGAGGACCCATCATCAGACGTTTTTTATTGTGCCAATGATCAATATGAAGAGGACACTAGAGCAGGTGCAAAATGTGTTCATGAGGCACAAGAAGATGAGACTGGACTTTCTTCAAAAGCTACAAATTGCAGTCAACCCTCACTATGTGAGGAATACCCTTATGATGTCATTGGCACACTGGATGACAACAGTACTTGGCAGGCTGAACGTGCTACCAAAGACCCATCTGGACGTTTCAGGTTTGCAGAGGAGACAGAGGATGCATTCGAGCCCTACTCTGTCATTGAAGTTGTGCCAAGTGATTTGACTTGTACCTCTGATCCAGAAGCAAGATGCACTGATGATGAGTCCAGCAATGAGAAACCTATAGACTCTGAGATCGCAACAGAGGGAACGTCAAACCAAGAGCCTTACTATGTATCATCGGACGATGTGGCAGATTTAGAAGAGGAACAGGAGAAATTAGAAAACGGTGTCTCTCAGCCTGCTTCTGAGGGTCAAGAGATGGCAAAAAATGAAGAAGTGTATGACTATGCTGACATCAAAGACAATGATGGTGACAATCAGCATGTGGAGTGCGTGTCGTCTGAAGATTATGTCGAGATAGGAGATGAAGATGAGCCGGTAAACATGGAGAGGAAAACAAAGGGCAAAAGTATAAGAGAACGATCAGCTAGAAGGGGACAATCTCAATTGAGTCAGAGGAACAGCTGCCAGCCACGTCTCAGACTTTGCAACATTACCGTTCCTGCTGACTTGGATGTAGGCAGAACTCCAGAACTTACAAACCGTGTGGTTTTTGCCCACACCACAGAAGCATTTGAAGAGGACATCGAAGAGCTGGACTGTCATATTGTGCCTTTCTTTGAGGACTCAGACACAGAAAGTGACGAACACATTTACGAGGAGGCTGGCTTCGACTCGGAGGGCGAGAATTTTATCTCTCTGGACAGGAAGAGCATTGTGACGAGATCTCGCTCGCTTTCTGGGAAAGTACCTGGATATGTTCCTGAGACTGTGCCTGAGGAGACAGGCACTGAGTACCAATCTCACGACTATTACACTGTGGCCTTGGACCAGAATGGAGTTCCACATCCCAAGCTTTCAGATGAAACAGAGGCAAACCGTGTAATTCCCTCGTTGAAGCCAAGGCGCTTTCTTCTTTCGCCTCGTTCGCTTTCTGTTGAGGGCAGAGATTTGCCATTCTCAGGGTACTTTGAGGGTGAGAAACCTCTTAGAGAGGAATGCAGATTGCAAAAAAAAGATGACACACTTTCTTTGCCCTGTGTGATTACTTCCTCTGGAAGTTTTTCTCAAAGAAGTCACCAGTCCTCCAGTGGTGTGTCGACACCTACATCTCTAGTTGATATCCCACCACCCTTTGAGTTAGCTTATATAACTAAGAGGCCTGTAACCAAAAGCTCTCCATCACTTCTAATCCAACATGAATCTCCTGACAACCCCCAAAAGAAGAAGACTTCATTTAAACGTTTCTTGGCTTTAAAATTTAAGAAAAAATCAGAAAGTAAAACCCGTGGAGATGGCAGTGTCCGCTCTTCCAGGTCATCTTCTGAGTCTAGCCACCATGGGCCGATTCGAGTGCTGGAGCTTGATCGAAGGAGTACAAGCGACTCCCCACAGCTTCTGTCCCGTGTGGGAAAACCACAACGTAATTCAGAAATACCTACCACTTTTCTGCTTTACAAAGAGAGGCAAAGAAGGCAAGGTGCACCCAAGAGTTATAGCAACAGGGGTATAGCCAGAGTGGAGTCTTTTGAGGACCGCTCTCGGCCCCCCTTCATGCCCCTACCCCTCACTAAACCACGCTCCATTTCCTTCCCAAGTGCAGATACTTCTGATTATGAAAACATTCCTGCAATAAACTCAGACTATGAGAATATTCAGATTCCACATGGACGACCCACTCGGGCAGTCACTATTACAGAGTTCTTCGATGACCACAATCGGACAGCAGCACCTGCCAATGAAAACGATGGCTATGTGGACATGAATAGCTTCGCAGGAATAGAAAACAAGCCCACCACTCAAGAGCAAGACCCTGAAAGGTATAGTCAGGTTTTTATACAACTACATACTTAAAATGAACATTTTCCACATTGGTAATTGTAAAAAGGATAAAAAGGGATCTGAAACAAACTATATTAGGAAGACGTATTTCTGTTTAAGTCATTAAACTATAGCATAAGATTGTCTAGAGAGTTATATTTTAAATACTGAAACACCTTCCTCTCAACACAATGGCAATACCATCACACAAGTCTGGAGGAAGTGCTGTCCAAAACAATGTTAACAGGAAATTAGGCAAGTGTTTGGTCACTCTGATAGCTCAGCTTGCGCCTCTCTCTGTCTCAGAATACTTTCTGTAATCTTCCTGGCTGAGTAAACAAGACTTAAAGTATTACAGATATTCTAGAATATATAATGAAACATTGGAGAGCTAGATACAGTATGCAGGTTACAACAAGATGTTGTCCAACATGATTGTGAAAGTGATGTTGCTTTTATGCAACAGTTCTATGCAAAAGTTAATAATAAACAACTTAACATTTTAGACACATTATGGCCCAGTTGTTTTTCCAATCAAGAATTGTTGCAAACAAAGCTAAAGCAAGATCAACATGGCTGGAAAACTACTAGCTGTTGTCTAAAGTAGTGTATAATTATGCAAGCTGACTTGCCAAACACTTAGGTGCCGTGTTGCACATGTGGTAGTGGAGCAGCCTGTGGCGTTGAGATTCATGGGTTGGAAAGATGGACTATGTTTGCAGGGTAGCTTATCTGATTTTCTCATTTGCAGGATTTGATGGTACATTTGTTGGAGTACCCTATCTGTGTGAGAAAGAATAAAATGCAATTGTTCAATGATACAAATAGAATGGGGAAAAAAAGTGGATTAAACGTTAGGGCTATTTTTCACCTTTATTGCAATGCTCTCACAGCCTGATGCAGCTGAGTGGAGGGGAATAGATGAGAAAACCAGGGAGAGATTTCTGTCCTCTGGTTGAGCATTTTGGTAGCATGTAGTGTTATTAAACCAAATTCCCCATGTGTGTTTCTTTTATTGGGCTTTTGGGAGATTTGAGTTTCTGACCTTCTTTTGACTGTATGACTCTCTCTGCTCTCACTTTGCCACCCTAGAGTCATCATTAGAAACCTCTGCTCGATTACCACCAGTGTAGTCAAAGACCCTGACTTTTTCAAGTGGCCTCTAGGTAGCTTTTTAATCCGATTTTCAGAGAAACTGAAATTGCTTATTGGTATATTGTTAGTCTTTCCATTGTTTATTGCTCATTCTGCAGTTTTATAAAGAAGATATATTTCATAATTTTATTCAGAATGAGAGAAAATCTATTTTTTTTACTGGCTCTGTAAAAAAAACTTGTATCCAAATTACTAGAATTTCATTAATAGAAGTTAAATAAAGTGATAGCTGAATATAGTTTTTTACCCATGGAAACATTTGGATGTTACCCTGGGCCATAGTGTTTATGTGCCACACTTTTAAGCATCCTCCATTATTCAGAAGATGATATGGGAGCCAGGGACCTTTTTCTGGTGACATTATTGACTCATTGCGTTCCTGTGCAATCTAACAGCATTGCATGTTTGCAAATGGGCCTATGTGTCTGCACCATTAGCCGCTCTGTGTCCCAAGAGAATCCTCCGTCACTGCTGATGTTCTGTCTGTTTTTGTTTGTCGTATTTTGAATGCTTGCAGAGAAAAATTGACATTGCCTCTTTGGTGGATGGAGACACAATGACAGTAAACTCTTGGTGATTGATTGCAGATGCATAAAAAATAATATTTTTTCATGTCTAAGCCAATCAGAGGAACGTTTTGTGCTCATTGCTGATCCCAAAGGACAGTGGGTAGTGTGAGCGAATGATTGAGGAAAGATGTGAAAGTCCTTTAGCATAATAGTGTTATAGTTATAAATAGCAACTAGTGTGTTTAATATTGACTATTAAAACCCATATATTATGAAATATTTGTTTATTCATATTCTGAATAATCATTATTTTGAAAGGTATTCATGGGTCAAAGTAGGGGTGTTCGATATGACGATTTTTGATCGTGGATGATAAAATTGTCTCCACTATCTGCTTTTGAAGAAATATCGTAGTATCGTGCTACAGTGCACATTCTATCAATTACAGTTCTGGCGCCTCCATCTCTATATACTGTACAACACGACATGCAGCGGTAGAGTTACTCTGACAGGACACTGCACTTATTCGCAATCGCAAAAGTACATTATTTGCATAAAATCCTTGCCGGTTAAACGTTTCATTTGCGCGCTGGTCTACCACTTTTCTGCTTTACAAAGAGAGGCAAAGAAGGCAAGGTGCACCCAAGAGTTATAGCAACAGGGGTATAGCCAGAGTGGAGTCTTTTGAGGACCGCTCTCGGCCCCCCTCATGCGTGCGCTAAAAAGCCTGTCTAACAGGGCCTGATTACTGAACTAAGTTATCTTTTGCGCTAATACTGTCAAAACACACAAGGTTTACATACAGACTCAGTTGGTTATGTCTAAAATGAAAGTAAGCAGATGAGAGAGAAACGGATGCGTGCCTGTATATTAGATGCGTGCAGGTCTTAAAGGGACAGGAGAAACATGCTGTCGACTGTCATTAAAGGGATAGTTCACCCTAAAATTTAATTTCTGTCATTATTTACTCACTCATGTATTGTTCCAAAAGTGTATTAATTTCTTTCTTGTGTTGAACGCAAAAGAAGATATTTTGAAGAATGTGGGTAACCAAACAGTTGCTGGTACACATTGAATTTGATAGTAGGAAAAAAATCCTATGTAAGTCACTATGGACCTACTGTTTGGTTTTCCACATTCTTCAAAATAGTATTTATGTTCAACAGAAGAAAGAAACTCACTCAGGTTTAAAACATCTTTTGAGTAAATGATGGTATAAAAATAAAACACTATGACAGAATTGACAGACAGATGACAGAATTTTTTTTTGGGGTGAAATATTCCTTTAACGTTAATAAAACAACAAAACTCAAAGAGAAAAAATAAATCACTCACTACTCTTGACTGAAAAATTTTAATACAGTTTCTTTAGGAATTCTTTAGGAAGGGTTCTTTAGGAATCAGTCTCTATAGTGTTTAATTTTTATATTTGTTCATTCATGCTAAATACACCTATTGTACCTGAAAATAAAGCACTGTTTGTTTTATTTGTATATTATGTGTAGTTGTAATGTGTATCTTTGTTCTTATTTTTTAATAAGAAAGATAAAATAATTTTTATCTTCACCCACTTTGGCCTAAATATCCACCTTAATTCTTTTTTTTTGTCACCTTGAAAGGCTTTGTCTTTATAATATGGAAATTAGTTTGGCTGTACTGCTCAGACAACTTGCAAAATAGTAAAACCAACATGACAAAGAATTGTGATAAAATCATGAATCGTGATTTTTTTTTTTTTTTTTTAAATCGTGATATGATATTTTTTCCATATCGCCCACCCCTAGGTCAAAGACAAAAAGTACAATAAACAATAAGTGTAATACAGCTTTTTTATATTATATTATATTATATTATTACTTTGGCTCTTCATTTTCATGGCACTTATAATAATAATATTATTATTATGCAATAGTTATGGAAAAGGAAAATTACAACAAACACAGCATCAAACATAAGTGAATTGTTGTTGTTATTTTTCATTACATTAGAACGTGTCCTGTTTAATTAAATAGTTTTTTGGCGCAAAAAAATATAAATATCATATGTTTTTTACCATGATTTACAGAAAACAGCCACTAAAATGTCATTCAGTGTAACAGTCTTTTCAGGCATATTTACCACAACAATCCGTTTATGACATATTAAAAAACTAATTAGTTTTACTACAAATACTACTTACTTGTAATTTTACATTTTTAAACTTTGCCACTCTCCCATTCTGGCCATGTGTCAGCAAGACTTAAAATGCAATAAAATTTAGTATGCTCACTTATTTATATATATTTTAATACGTACATGTCGGAATAAATATGTTGTTTAAATTTTTACATAAATATAGTCCTAAGTGTTACACTGAATGACAGTGGAACATTATTTCAGCCATATTTTGACATTTTATTCTCCCAGAACTTGTTTGAAACCTTTACTTGCATTTAATGTGCTTTCTATGTATATAAAATCACTTTTGTAAAATTTCTGTTGATGCGGACATTAAAATGTCTTTGACCCTCATATAGAATTTAATCATCAGAATTTTTCTGTTATTATATTATATTATATTATATTATTACTTTGGCTCTTCATTTTCATGGCACTTATAAATTATAATATTATTATGCAATATTTATAGAATAGGAAAATTACAATAAACATAGCATCAAACATAAAAAAGAGGAAAAGAGTTTGAGATACTTAGAAACATATTTTGAAACATACTTCCAGAAATTTGAGAAAATAAGCATATCTTTTCATTTACGTTCTAAATGCCTTCTGCATTTTGATGCTCACAAAGTTGGGTGTGTATCTGGCCTGGTCTGGTCCGGTCCAAATTGGGCCTGGTACCCAGGGCTCTCAGGTCATTGCCAGGTTATCCCAAGAGGGGACGCACCCAGCCAATGAGCCTCCATGCCGCTGTTTACAGGAAATGCAGGACAAGGGCGAGGGGACAGGGTCAGTGGGATGGGGTGGAGACAGGCAATACCGATCTCACAGACTCCCCTGCGACCCAAACAACAAGGTGAGGTGTGGCAGTCAGGAAAGCAAGGCTACCACAAAGATGTTGTTGTTGTCATCGTTCCCAGCTTTCTCCATCTCTTTGCTAATATTACAGTAAAGGCAGGGGCCAGTATTTGACTTGAACAATATTTACAGTGTAAATATGTACACATATTTGTCAGAAGGCAGATCATCTGAACTAAATGTAACCATTTTAAAAGCCATATTTAACATTTAAAGATAACTTGACTAAATAAACAAAAACCCCATTTAGAAATTAAATTAGACCCTTTTTTATACCTTAGCCCCACCAAACTAAAACCAAGCAAGAATATGCATCTCTCAGTTCACACTAGGGCTGCAACGATTAGTCGACATTATCGACAACGTCGACAATAAAAAATTGTCGACAAATATTTTTGTTGTCGAGAAGTCGTTTGATCTCATATGACCTAATGTAAGAGCCTGCAATACTGCGGTTTGACCAGTGTGGCGCTGTAGCGCAAGACTCTAGTTCAGCCCTCCTGGATGCAGATCAAGAGAAGAACACACACACAGCACTTCAGAGCAAATGCATCCAAACTTGAGCGGCGTTTGGATGCATATGTAAATATATATTGCGCGCTTTCCTCTCAGTAACGAAATAAACAACAAAAACTGACAGCAGTGTGAAAGCAACAGTTAAAAATGCATCTGATTACAACGATGTGGATGTTTGCATGAGCTCTGCAGTTCAGTAACGGAACATTACTCCAGTAAAGTTCGGTCACGTTATGTTTATTTCTATAGTACTTTATGCAATAGATAGCCTTAATTGAAGCAGCTTTACGGTATTAAACATGAAAAACATGAAGGTCAGTGTCGCTTTCAGTTAGAATTACAACTTGATTTTCTGTTATAAAGCAGCTCTCCAGTGTGAGCTAGCTAATGATAAAATATTTTTATTAGTGGGAAAAAATAATAATTTCATTAAAGTGACAGTTTGGTTTGCAGAGATCAAAGCTTGATCTAGCTCAGGGCTGTTTTGATTATCATAACCCTATAAGGTATTTTAAGACATTATGTTGTGAATAAAATAGTTTATCCAAAGCATCTTATCACTTACCTTTATTTTGTTTCTTATCTATATATATGACTTACAAAAGGAGATGTTAGGCAGAATGTGCAAAATGTGTCATTCAGTTACTTTTTCATGAAGCTAATTAAATGGTGAGAGAGTGTCTCTGTCTGTCATCTCATTTTGTGTGCCAAATACATCTATTTTCATAATGAATTGGTAACATTACAATAAGGTATCATTTGTTAACATTAGTTAATGTCTTAATTAACATGAATAAACAATACATTTATTACATTTAAGTATTAATCTTTGTTAATATCGGTTAATAAAAATACAGTTATTCATGTTAGTTCACAATGCATTTTTCAATGTAAAAAAAAAACTTGTGATTTTAATAATGCATTAGTAAATGCTGAAATTAACATTAAGATTAACAAATGCTATAGAAGTATTGTTCATTTTTAATTCATGTTAGGCAAGGCAAGTTTATTTATATAGCACATTTCATACACAAAAAAAATTCAAAAACACAAGTGCTTTACATAAAAGGAAGTGAAATAGACATTAAAAATAATAATCACAACAATAAAAACAAGGAATTAAAAAAAATAATAATCACAACAATAAAAACAAGGAAATTATATAAAAATGTATTTAAAATGAATTTAAAACCGTTACGAATAGAAAATGATTATACATAAAATACAGTGCAGTCATGTTAACTAATGAACCTTAATGTAAAGTGTTACCAATTAATTATGTAATAATTGTAATTACATAATATGCTTTTCTAAAGCTGAAGTGACCTTTATTTATGTTAGAATATGTATAACTTATTATTCTAACTAATTGCAAAAACTGAATAATCAATCAAAGTATACTGATTAACCAGTGGATTAATCGACGATTAGTCGATTAATCGTTCGAATAATCGTTAGATTAATCGATTATCAAAATAATCGTTTGTTGCAGCCCTAGTTCACACGTGCTGCTCGTCACTCTCTCCTCATCTGCATTCAAATACGTTTTGTTAAATGAAGTCTGGTAATGAAGTCATCTCAGCGATGCTTATCTTCTATAATAGCACTATTACACAGATTCAGACAGAGAAACACTGGGGTTTCTAATGTATATTTTATTATCAATAGTTTAAATCAATTGAATTACATATAACAAGCCTCAGGGAAGCCTCAGGCAGTAGGACATATACAGTAGGTGTGTTATAGGAAATCATTGCACTCTCTTTGTAATTTTCTGCAGTAAATTTAGCTCATGGGTACCTTAAAGCAAACAGCTTAGAGAAGTACTTTGCTCCATAATTGCTTCTCATAAATGGTAATGTTGAAGTGTCAGGAGGATTGTGTAAATTGTCACTTTTGGAGATGGAGAGATAATGTACAGTAGGATTGATGCACGTTTTTCATAACATCAGAATTTTCCAGTACCTTTTTTGTTTGTTAAATTAGTATTTTATTATGTATTTTATATTGTACTGTTTCTTTTGTGATATGTTCATATTTATTTATTTGTTTTACTGGACTATTTTTATTTATTCGATTATTTTGTTGTATTATTTTATTGCTGTGTTGTGACAGTCCTCTCTGCATGATGCAAAATCCAAGGCAAGGCTAGGCAAGTTTATTTATATAGCACATTTCCTACACAGTGGTAATTCAAAGTGCTTTACATAAAAGGAAGTGAAATAGTCATTAAAAATAATAATCACAGCAATAAAAACAAGGAATTATTATTAATAATAATAATCCCAACAATAAAAACAATGAATTTAAAACAAACATTAAAACTCTTCCGCACTAAGTGAAAAAACCTTCCAAAACACCTAACTATTCCACTACTTCACCCCCTACTTACTTTGACCATCATAAACCAAACAAATAGAACTCAGAGGTCCTACTTTCAACTGATTAACCAAACACACTTATCTTTCTTTGCCCAAATTCTCTTTACCATCACAGCACTTACTTTTACCTTCTGTTTAAACTTTTAAAATGATAAAAAAAAATTGATTTAAAATGAATTTAAAACAGTTGAGGATAGAGAATGATTATGCATAAAATACAGTGCAGTCAGTTCGGACGTAGCACAGTGCTCATTCAACAAATGCACAGCTAAACAGATGAGTTTTGAGTCTGGATTTAAATGTGGCTAATGTTTTAGCACATCTGATCTCTTCTGGAAGCTGGTTCCAGCTGCGGGCGGCATAATAGCTAAAAGCGAACTCCCCTTGTTTTGTGTGAACCCTTGGTATTTCTAACTGACTCGATCCTAATGATCTGAGTGGTCTGTTAGGTTTATATTCAGTGAGCATATCTGCAATGTATTTGGGTCCTAGGCCATTGAGTGATTTATAAACGAGTAAAAGAACTTTAAAATCAATCCTAAATGTAACTGGAAGCCAGTGTAAGGACCTGAGGACTGGTGTGATATGCTCAGATTTTCTGGTTCTAGTCAGAATCCTGGCAGCAGCGTTCTGGATGAGCTGCAGCTGTCTAATGGTCTTCTTTGGAAGGCCGGTGAGGAGACCATTACAATAGTCCACCCTGCTGGTGATAAAGGCATGAACAAGTTTCTCCAAGTCGTGACTGGAAACAAAACATCTAATTCTTGCAATGTTTTTGAGATGATAGTATGCTGATTTAGTTACTGCTTTGACATGACTACTGAAACTAAGGTCTGTCTCCAGAATCACACAAGATTTTTGACTTGATTTTTAGTTCAAGTCAAAAATATCCAGATGTGTTCATAAAAATACAGTATCTCAGTTTTATTTGATCCCGGAGAGCTACATATGGGCAGTTTCAGTTAGAATTTATTTGAAAGTTGTTTCAGATGAAAGAAGAAGCTTGTTTTGTCTTATGCTAACCCTCATTCCGATTTCACTGAAAATGGAGTCCTCAGCTGGTGAGATCGCTGAAGATTGTAGTGACGTCCTGCCAGAAGGCCCCTATATGCTTCATCTGGGGCCTCTAAACGAACTGTCACCTTAGCTCGCCCAGTTCAGCTGGCTATGAGCAATGATGAGCAATGTCCACTTCCAGCTGCAGACATTCGTGTGTGTGCAGTGTACAGTGTCCTTGAGTAGTATGACACCCATCTGGGCACCTCTAAACCTTTTGTACATTGACAATATGCACACACACTAACTTTAATTGCTTTGAAATTTTATTCTGTTCAACAATTTTTTAACACAACTAATGCAAAAGACAGAAGAGTTGCTTGCTAATGCCTGTAGATAAGTGTAAGCACAAATGCACTCAAGGTTTCCCTTATATGTGCATTTGAATGTACCCTCCACAGTATATAAGCAGCTTCACTATGTGCACATTTGCATATGCTCAGGGCTATCTTTTTTTGTTTTTGTTTTAAGTGCTCACCACAGGATCACCAAGCCAGCCCTTCATGCTCAACCGTAAATGTCCTCGCAATCTGGCCCCAGCCATCCGTGTTACTACTGTAAGGAGGATCAGGGGAGAAAAAAAAAATATTCTCACCAGGTCTTGTTTAAATGAAGAGGGGGAATTTGTTTCTCCTTGACAAAGGGTAATTTCTGCTCGGCTAGACACCAAAGTGCCCTCTAATATAAAACATTGTGCTTTGAGAGGGTTTGTTCCGTAGTTTTTGATATGGAGAGACTCTCTGGTTTGTGCTGTGTGCCACATGCAGTGTTCTGATTGTAACTGTTTAGTTTCTCTTCTGGGGTCTGTTAGTCACAGCTATGGTAGTGGGCTTTGTATCAGTAGAGATTAAATATAAATTTACACATTATATTTAGGATTTTTAGCCTAGGATAAAGGATGAAAACTAAACAGCTCATTAAAGTTTCTGCGCATGAATGATGTGCATGATCTCTAAAGAAGAGACTTATTAACCAACAAATAAAAATGGTCCAAACATGGTCCCTTTCAAATTAAAAGTGTACCATTTTCATAATACAGGGTCAAAATCCAAGGTTAAGTGTTGTGTGAAAGCCTACAGTAACTTACCCATAGTGATCATTGTACATTTAACTCTCTTTCATGTTTCATCTATTCACAGTGCCTACACTGAGCCATTCCCTGTTTGTTCTGTGTCTGCCACTGTGTCCAATGAAGAAGACCATGGACGCACATCTGAGGAAGAGGATGGTTGTGGAGACCACTGCCATGACCAACAGGTCAGCTATTGCAAATATCTATTGCAAATATCCTAATATCAGTGCTTGCTAGACTATGGTGGTACATACACAAATCAAGGTTCAAAGGTTTAGGGTCAGTAAGATGTTTCTTGAAAGAAATTCTGCATTAAATTTATAATGTTATAAAAGATGTTATTTCAAATAAATGCTGTTCTTTTGAAATTTCTATTATTCAAAGAATCATGAAAAAAATTGAGCAGCACAACTGTTTTCAGAATAACATTTTTGAGCATATTATTATGATTTCTGAATGATTATGTGACGACTAGCTGCTGACGATGACTGCTGAAAATTCAGCTTTGCATCACAGGAATAAATTATATTTTAAAATACATTAAAATAGAAATTATTTGTTTTAAATTGTAATAAAATTTCACAATGTTACTGCTTTTACTGTAAATTTAATCAAATAAATGCAGCCTTGGTAAGCAGAAAAAAACATAAAAAAATCTTACCGACCCCCAACAAAGTGTATTGTCAAGAGTTTTGAAATTCAAGGTCTGAGAGTCTGCAGAAAATTTGAGAGATAAAGAAATATTTTAAATTATTTCAGTTAAACATATTGCAACATTGGTTTTTCATGAATCGCTTACTATACAGTACTTACAGTTAGGGATGCATCGATCCGATACTCGGGATCGGTATCGGCTCCGATACGGTCATTTTCTGCAGATCGGGGTATCGGTCAGACGATATTGTGCGTATACTATTCTGTGTTATTGTTAAGCCCCACGAAAGCACAAAAACATTATAAAGCACCATAAAGTCAAAGTCCAAGTGTTCTGAAGCCGTTCCATAGTTTAATGTGAGGTACAGATGAATATTTAAGTCGTTAAACTCACGTTAAACTCTCGCGTAGCCAGACCTCAGACTAACGGCTGAAGATCTGGAATAGATGGCCATTTCATTGGCCAAGGCAAGTTTGACCGACATGTCAAACAACCAATCATCGTTCGTTTCGTTCAGCGGCACATTTCGGGGCGTGGAAATGTTGTCACAATAACAAACCGGTGTGTAAAACTCTTGGACGTATTTTAAAGATTCTATGCCGCAAACTTTAAATATTTCACATACTTTTGAAAATCCAGCGTTTAGTTGACCCTGATAAGCGTTCGTCGTCACATTTGTAAACATGACGGCTTTCTTCTTTTGTGAGGGAGTTTGGCGCCACGGCATCTTTGTTTCCCGGTGGACCGAAAATAAACGCGACACTCGCGTCTCTCGGAAATCCGGTTTAATTCAACCAGTCAGATGACGACTTCGACACTCCTGAAGTGTTTCCAGAAAAGTGTGCCATATGCATCAGACGTTTAGCCAACGGTCCGTAGGCATGACGTCTGAAGGCTGATTTATACTCGACGCGTCCGCAAGTTCGCTTGGGTGCGCGCGGCAAATATGACGTCATCGTGGTGTTGGCGGAAGTTCGCTTTTGGTGCGCGCAATGTCTCTTCGCGTGGCGGTGTGCACGGCATTTTTTGTAACTTTCCGCGCAGCTCCGCTTCCCGAAGATGCACGAGTTCTGGGCGATTCTAGCCGAACATGCACGTCTGTGTCGGCATTTGTGTGAAACAGAAGCAGTTTGATGTTAAGTTCAAACTCCACCAGGTGCAACTTTTAACGCTTTGAGGGAAAACAATGCAGAGGTTTTTTTTTGCATAGTTTGTCCAAGGCTTTTTAATTGAAGTCCATTTTATTTTTATTGTATAAAAATAGAAATAGAATTCATTTAGATTCTATTAATACACCATTTGCTTAAAGTTGTCTTGTGTTTGATGCAAAATAAACACAATCTTAAGATTATTTTAATCAGTTTGTACATAAAGAAATTATTAATTCATCAACTCATTCATCAGGGGGGCAGTCGTGGCTTAATGGATAGCGAGTCGGACTTGTAAGTGGAAGGTTGTGGGTTTGAATCTCTGGTCCGGCAGGGATTGTTGGTGGGGGGAGTATCCTCCTTCAATACCACGACTGAGGTGTCCTTGAGCAAGGAACCCCCAACTGCTCCCCGGGCGCTGTAACATGGCTGCCCACTGCTCCGGGTGTGTGTTCACTTAGGATGGGTTAAATGCAGAGAATACATTTCACTACTGGTTATATACTCTCTATGTAATTGTGAATGTGACAAATAAAAATAATCTTATCTTATCTTATCACGCGAGAAATCTTGTACTGGCAAATGACGACTTCTCACCGTGTTTCCCGATGGTTTTAGAGGACAATTACTCCTCGTCGCCCCCTGTTGTTTCAAAGAATAGTACAATGGCGAACGCGTCAAGTATAAAAGCCTCGCCCGTTTGGGAAGGTGCGCGCGCAGTGAGTGGAGACTCGCGAAGCGGAGCCAAGCGAAAGTATAAATCCCGCTTCAGGCTGAGACTAAGTTCACGTAAACTCTTTTCTCCACTGCGTCTGTCTGTCATCCTCCATTCAGCATTCAAACTGCGTGTTGCGTTCGGTTAAGACAGTCAAGACGATGAAACACTCTCCAAGAGCGCACAATAACTAAAATGTAAAACTGTTAAAAGAAAAGGCTCAATAAACTATCGCACATATTTAATAAACTACGCATCAATCTCTCTTTCCTTTGTGCTTTGAACATAAGCGCTTTGTGCCGCTCTCTATTGGAGCTTTTCGTATTATAATACTTTTGCGCAATGAAATATTTTTTTATAGCGTTTCTTGTTCTGTCCTATCAAGGCTATTAATAATCTAATGTATAACACATTAATGGAGGCAGCAACATATGATAGATAGGACTCCTCTATCATACGTTGCTGCCTTGACTGTGCTATACATTTAAAAGAAAGGTCTTTTAATTTTGTAGTTTATATTTATAAATAAATACATTTACTTGTTTTCATTAATGTACTCTACAGCAATACAAAGAGCAATGTGTAACATTTTACCAGATTTAGTCCTTCATTTAGTCCATGCTATTTCACAAAATGTTTAGATTTTCAATCAAAATCACTCATGATTTTTCTAGAATAACTTTTGCTGCTAAATTATCCACTAACCTAGTTTATAATAGCCTAGTATTTTTGTCATAGATTATGAATGGGCCTGTTTACACCTGGTCACTTCATCTAATTGGATATCTATCTGATTTATAGTCGCAGAACGGATATAAATCCGATCTTCAATTCCCGCGCTATATTTAAATTTAACGAAGTTCACGTCAACGAAATCAAAAGATAAGCCCTGCATTTTATTAATTATCAGCTCATTTCAAGATCAAAGACCGCAATAGGAGAGCGCGCGGCATCAGCACTGGAAAGATAAGTTTGTCTTACTACTTTTAATGAAGATGATTGTGTGTTGACCTTCTGCGTCTTACTTTCAGTTTCATTCGCGGCAGTTTGTGCGTCGGCTTGCTGAAGAGATACTCAGCTGCTCGTCCGCGGCGATGCGTGTTGCATTAGCGCAGTCATATCTGACTATAATGTCATATAGCCTATAACACTCACACGTTTATTATTTTTTACATTTTGGGAGGAGTAAAATTCACATATGTGGGTTCAGCGACCAGATGCATTTACACATGTCCAGTTTCATCTGGAATGCGGCCCAGACCACCTCCTGAAGTGGTTTGAGCGATCGGATTTATATTACAAAGCGCATGAAGTGACCAGGTGTAAACAGCCCCTATATATTTTTTCATGTTATTTTTCATTAAATTGAAGTTGGCTAGTAGATTGTGTTTAACACACAAAAGAGTGACACAGAAGTATAGAAATTCTACATTGATTAAAAAAAAAAAAACCTGCGCTGGTATCGGATCGGAATCGGCCGATACTCCGAATTTTCTGGATCTGAAAAAATCGGATCTGAAAAAATGGTATCGTTGCATCCCTAATTACAGTACAGAACTTTTAAAACCTAATACAATGTACATATTATACACTATAATAAAAATATCACAGTATTAATGGGTCTTTAACATATTTAGCTGATTTTATATTGTAAGAAGGCTTAAACTCATTATTTTTGTGGGTCCCTGATATCAAAAACCTTTATAAACCCCTGTGTTATAGTTTAACACACAGTAATACTGTATGATCTTGCACTTTATGACTATGTATACACTTTTACTGTAGTACCTCTTCTAACCTTTGTACTGTTACCCAAGGAATCATAGCTTTGCATGCTAAAGTAGATTAAAAACAAGGACCCTCCCTGTTAAACTGGAATTTTTGTGAGATCCAGGTTCATACGTCTCCTGGCAGTCAGTTTAGCGCTGCAGTGAGAGGCGGACCCCACCCCTTCCCTCTGCCACTGTAATATCAGCCGGGGCCCCGGCCTTGTGACGCCTGCTCCCTTGTTTTCTTCGTCTTTAAAAAGAAAAGAATATCTGGGAGTAACCTATCCCAGCCTGATTTCAGCATAACAACAAGCTGGAAACAAGCCAGCTGCACTGTAATTAGTTTTATTATGGATTTTTTATATGTGCATAAAAGTGACCCAAGCACAGATATTAAAGACTTTATTAAAATCTAAACATGGATACGTAATACATCAGTACTAGCGGTGAAGTCCCAGTCATGCAGTCATGTTCTCCTAAATATGTCCATTCAGTAGTAACACTCGTGTTCAGACAGCTGTGATTAGCTTGCAAATCAATGGTGGATTTGTGCTTGCCATGAACACAGTGTCTCATCCATAATGCATCTGTGCTTAAAGCGGCACGTCCAGGAAAGCTTTCTCATTTACGTTGTGCTTTAATGAAATAATCAGTCTTCTTTTGACAGGATTGTATGAGGAATTAGATCAGAACATCCATTCCTCTGTCGCTCTGTCTCCATATATGTATCTATCAATATTTATATATATATAAATATCATCTATATATTTCTCTTTACCATGCTCTGTGACTGAACTGTGGATACTTGAACTCTTTAAACACTGGGTTTCTTCATTTATCTGTCATGGCTCTCTTTTCTGTCACTCTCAGATTGATGGCCGATCCAGAGCCTACTATGTTGCCAAAGACCTGGTGGACTCAGAAAGAGAGTAAGTGTTTGTCTCTGTCTGGATTTAAACACATTCCAAATACAGTCTAGTTGTTTTTTATGTGATGTCCTTCAGGGATCTTCTTTATCCAGACCCTGTCCACATCTTTATCACTGTCTAGTCTTATTCACTCAACAGCTCCTCTGATATTCGAACTGACAGCCTATTACTGGACTGTCATAAGACAGTCCAGTAATAGTGCCATAATTAATAATGCCATAAGATACCACATTTCAGCAGCGGCTCAATGAGTCATTAAGTGTGAAGATTTATTAAATATGATCCACTATCTAAGCAAGTCTGCTTTTTCCCCCTAAGCCCTTCAAATGTATTTGTTATGTATCAACTGGCTTTGTTAATCAGCTTTCTAGATGTTGGCATCACTTTGATGATCAGGAATATATCTGCTTGACAGAACTGAACAGCTGTTTTTGTTCTAAGTCTATTTGTTTTTATTTTTCTACTAACAGTAATGTCATCTCTTTTTAATAATCCACAGACACGTGAAGGCTTTGAAGATTCTTCAGGAGGTATGAAAATCTGTTTTTTTTATACATAATATTCTGTTTAATTGTGGTCAAACTGCAGTGGTCATAGGTGAGATTTTTGCATACATTATCATTTGAAAGTTTGGGGTCAGTAAGATTTTTCTTTTTTAAAGATCTTAATATTTTCATTTAGCAAGGATGCATTAAATTGATCAAAAGTGACACTTAGAGGAAAGAAAAATATTAAGTAACACAACCATTTTAAAGGTCCATATTGTCAAAACTGAAATTTCCTGGCTTTTTTCATGATAACAGAGATCTAGGGGCTATGTAACTACCATATAAGTTTCAAAACAGTCAATCCACAGTAAAATGCACACAGCCTGCATAAAGTTGCTGTGTTTTTTCACGAGTCCTTGTGACTTCCGTAAAAATGTGACGTCCGAACTACTCAGTCACCGCCTTCAGTCACCATCCCGAGCACCGCCCGCCGTCCTTTTGCCAAACCCCCAGACAGCATCGCGTCCATGCCATTGCTGAGCAACAACAACACGGAAACATGTCGAAAAGGTTAACTTTAACGGACGAAACCAGATCGGCCGACCTGTAACGTTACACTCTCACTCAAAGGATGGACGATCTGACAGGACTGTTACTATGAGGTGGATCACGTCTAACATGTATAGTAAAGACAAACTCACCGTGTCTATCTAGTCATGATGAAGATGTAAATACATTTTGATTTCAGCAGGCACCTATTTTTACAGCTACATTATTATTCCAGCCACAATTACACTCACAACAATGTATATACAATTACAAATGATTATATATAAATTGTCAGTTTGTTGTTTTATACACATGCACACTAGGGGTGTAAGAAAATATCGATTCACGTGAGTATCGCGATATTTTGTTTGGCGATACTGTATCGATTCTCAAAAACGGAATATCGATATTTAAAAAAAAAGTAATCATACAGGATTCATGGCAGTTTTTTCGTTTTGAGTTCATATCCCGAACGCTAGATAGCAGTCTTCATCTCTGAACTTAAACAGTGACAGGAAATACTAGCATTAGGGCAAGACACTGTTAGCGTGAATATAGTTCGCTGCCAGTAATGGAGGATGAAAGAACTGTTCCAGTTCCCGTTTCGGTGTACAAAGCTGAAGTGTGGCGTCATTTGGGCTTTTGTGGTAACCCCTGGACCACGGCGCGAGCTCCACCTCGGTTCCGCCGCTTGCCGCGTCCCATGTAAAAAAAAAAGCCTTCGCGTGGTGGGCGGCAGGGTAGCTGCGCGGCTGCAGCTTTCTCTCGTGTTGGGGGCGTTTTGTGCAGTTGGGGCGGTGCTCGCGTCGCGGTCTCGGCGATTACACGCGGAACATAAATACAAACTGAAAAACCTGTGAAATCCAAGTTGAAAGGTTCTGAGAATGTTCAGCATCTGTATTTATTTTATTGTTTTACAATTGTTTTGTTTTCTTTAGGAATCCTGCAAGCACTTTATTTTTCATTGCTACTAAGCAGATGTAATTTTTTGTTCAGATCAAAATGTTATGACATTGTATATTACAATTGTAAACTTAAACTGTGAACCTTTAAAGCAGGGTCTAAAAATATATATGGTCTTTTTTATAAAATACATTTTATACATACATTTAACTAAAGAAACCTTCAAGCACTTTAATTAGTTTGCATATAGTGGTGTGCTCTTAATGACAGCTTTCCTAAAAATATATCCTATTCCTAAAATAAGAAATATCCCAGTATATCGCCATGCTTACAGTATCGCAATGTATCGCAACATATCGTATCACAACCCCTGTATCGTGATACGTATCGTATCGCCAGATTCTTGCCAATACACAGCCTTGCACACAGACATTACTTCATACACGACATAGTCGTGAGATGCAAGAAATCTTCAAACGCGCCCATAACAACAAAAGACAATACTTTATTGAACCTTTTCTGATAAGAAGTGTGCGCTGCAAACACAAGCATTTTTGACGATCGTTTCTGTCCAGTCCACTCGTTTTATCTCGTTTAACCACAGCTGTCGTCGTTTTTTTGTCTGGCAGTGGCAGCAGGTATGCGATCAAATTTCTAATTTGAGGCTGTATTACATCAATTCTGGCACCCAACATCACAACAAGATGATATTAGCTCCTTATGTAGCCGAATCTGCGCTGGTTTGAATGGGCAGTTCTCCCTTTGTTTTGCTTCCAGCTTAGCGCGGTGACGTAATTGTGACGTCGGCCCTACATGACCCTAGTTACCTGTGGTTGGCCTAGCCGTGCGTCACTCAGAAAACAACAGGCCAATCAAAAGAGAGGCTCATGAATATTAATTAGACAGGCCAAATCGACCTGTTTTTACCAGAGCTCATGAGAGAAGAGCTGTAAAAATATATTGAGATGGTTTTTGGTACTTATACCGTGAATATATATTCTCAAGGACATCAAAACCTAAAATAAAACTCCAGAAAGGTGTACAATATGGGACCTTTAATCATTGATAATATTAAGACATTTTTCTTGAGCACCAAATCAGCATATTAGAATGATTTCTGATGAATCATGTGACACAGAAGACTGCAGTAAATTGTAATAATATTTCACAATATCACACTTTTTGCTTTTTTCGTGATCAAATAAATGCAGCCTCTGTGAGAAAACATTTAAAAACCTTACCGACTCCAAACCTTTGAACAGTAGTATAAATGAAGCATTTTAGTAGGTTTGCACAGTTCTGTGCAAACCTACAAAATGATGGCTAGTAAATTTTCCCACACTAACAAATTACTCTGGCTTTATTACAGAGGTTTATGTTTAGCAATGTGTAGGCATATGCTTGTATTGTCTATTGGTATCCAAGACCTCTGTGGCTTATTGCTTCTGTGAGGTAGTTACTAGCTGGTTAAAGCCACTGAATCCATAAGCTCATCTCACTCAATTCTGCCAATGTATACACCTCACAGAGGCATTAAAACAGTCCTCATCTGTTTTGCTCTTGATGATACTGACTTGCTCTGCGACCAGTGAAATTATGTTTAATGAATGCAGTCTTATTAAGTTTTGATTGTTAAGGCAAGCACCATTATTACCGTTGCTCAAACTTGGGGTGCTACAGACATGAATGATACCTCAAGTTATGCATGTTGTTAAGAAGAGATATGCTATTACTTATCTAGCAATCGGACCAGAACACTTTAGCAACTAAGCAATACTCTTGCAACCACCTAAAACACATTAGCAACCAGATAGCAACACCCTGGAAACCACCCTAGTCCTACCCTATCATAATTTCGGGGACTTTTGCATGGGCAAAACTCATGAATGAATGAATGAATTTTAAACGACATAACCTATGTAAAACAGTTAGATTTGATTTCATGAGTAATGCAAAGGTCCCGTAAAAGGGCTCCTAAATTAGTATTTTACTGCTGCTGTCACTACCTGTGTCTTCTGTCTTGGCAGCCAAATGTACAAATGTACCTTGCACCTTTATGCACATACGTTTACACATACATTGAGAGACACACACTTGGGTGGGGGGTTTGCAAACCTTTATCAGTGTTGTTTCAGTAACTGAGACTTCCTGGCCTTGACAACCTTGTCTTGAAAAAGTCAGCCTGTGAGTGACGCAATACCTATGCACCAGGCTTTTGTTTTGGGAATCTTCTCATGAGTCTCATCACTTAAAACATAAAAACACGTCAGTTTTGGCTTCAAGCCCCAAACAACTTGTCAAGGTGTGTGAATTGACTCTAATTCCCTCTCTCTTTTTTTTTTGAGAGTCTATCAGTTTAAGACATATTACAGTTAAGTATTCAAAGTGGTTTTAAAGCTATTTCACTCAAATATAAAAGTGTTGTCATCATTTACTCATTCATAATCTTTATGACCTTTTTTCTTTTGAACCGGTATTGCTTTAGTTTTAGTATTTATTTGGTAACACTTTAATATAGGGACCAATTCTCACTAATAACTTGTTGCTTATTAGCATGCCTATTATTAACATATTGGCTGTTTATTAGTGCTTACAAAGCACATATTCTGCATGATGATATTCTAAATCCCTAATCCTAACCAATACCTAAATTTAACAACTACCTACCCTACTAACTATTAATAAGCAGCGAATTAGGAGTTTATTTAGGCAAAAGTCCTAGTTAATGGTTTGTTAATAGAGAGAAATGGACCGTAAAATAAGGAGTGACCTTTTATATATTTATTTATTTTTGTTATTTTGTTTTTTTTTGTATTTCTATATAGTTTTTATTTATTTTATTTCAATTGTTACTACATTGAGTTGAATGAAAAGGAGAAATGGTGGCTGAGCAACAAGCTGAAATGTCTTATGTTATATATATACTGTGTATACTGTATATATAGTTTTCATTGAGACATTAGTCGCACTCACTTCTTATATATCAGTGTAATAAAGACTTCAATGAATGCCTGGTAGAAGGAACGTTTCACTGTGTGTCTTAATGCATTGGCTCTTCACACTCTACTTAATATTGCTCTGTCATGTAGTGTGTCCAATTTAAGTTATCATTTGTTTTCATTAGCTCTCCCACTCTGACAGCCAAAGTGTCTTTCTAACCTGGTTCCCTAGGGCTGTGTGTGTGTGTGTGTGTGTTTGTGCATGGCTTGCAGGGTCTGTGTGATTGATGAGATTAGCCAGAAAAAAACTATAACCTATTGTTTTAAACATTGTCCTCTAGACTTTAACCTCATAACCAGATTTAGCACTTTTGTTTTCATGATTAATACAATATGTATCCCAATTATCAAGTTGAGGTGGGGCTGAATGGGAGCAATTTAACACAATCCTCTGAGAACTAAAGTTCTTCATATGGTGCACCTCATGTAAATTTCTATACTTCATATTCACCATTTTAATTGCCTCATTTGAATAAAATAAGCCATAGTCAATAGAGTCGCTGTCCTATTAACGACTAAAGAATGCTAATCATATACATGCCTGTGTGTCTCGTATTCATATGCTGTATTGTATTACAGTAGAGCTGTAATTATAGTTCCCCTTAGTCATACATAATGCTGTAGATTTGCTGCATAACGGGAGGGATCATGAATGGAGCCAAATGAATAGGCACACCACAGCAAGTGCTGCAGTAGTATTTCATGTCTAGCTTTCGTTTGAGAGAATGTTCAGTTTGATATTGATGTGCTATAAATATTTATACTGCATTTAACAATTAGTGGGTATGTGGAAAAGATAAAGATGTCATTAATCACTGTGCTGTGCTGTGCTGAATGATAATGAGCTGGAGGATCTGAGTCACCTTGATTTTCTGTCCTCTATGACATCATTAAATCAGAGTTCAGCTGCTGTCAACGGTGACTTTGAGGGCGTTTCCTTCCCCACTGTTGCTTGGGGATTTGTGCAGTTTTTAGGTTTAGCATATACATCTCTTAAAGGTATTTGACAGTATTGATTGGTCCTAGATGAAGAGGCTGAAGAAACAAAGCAAAATAGTGCTAATAGCATCACTGCATTACCTTTTTTTAATAAAAAATTACTCTCAGTGAAATTAAATTGAGATCAAATGGAGACTTTTCCTAGAAAGTTCAAAAGAACAGCATTTATTTGAAATCGTTAAGATAAAGTTTAGGAAAAATCTGAATAAAAATATTTTCCTGGGTTACTTGGCTTGACATTCTCTCCATTTCTCCATTTTTTATTTATCTTTTTGTCTCTTTTTCTCTCTCAGTCTCTCTCTCTGTTTTGTGTACTCTGAAAGGAACAGAGTGCTCCATCAGAAGGCTACTAGACAGAACCAGTGTTAATTTTGGCAGGCATTTTTGATTTAGTCTTAAGCCCTATTCGGACGGGACTAGTTTTACAGGGAGTCATTAGAGAAATTTGTGTTTCACAGACGTACTTGGTGATTTTAATCCCGTCCGAATCTGCCACGTCTGTGTTTTTCTCACACAACCTCTGTAATAATTCCAGAGCAAATTACGTACTGTTTTTCAGCAAACTCAGTGATCCTCTGAGAAAACTAATCCCGTCCGAATGCAATGTCTGTGATTGCTGGTGAATTTTTTTTTCACAACGCGTTTCCTTGTGTGTTTTGTCCAACGTGAATTACCGTAGATGCTCTTACCATGCGCACATTTGAAACATTTGCCTCCCGGCAAATAAAAAAATAAAAAATAAAAAATAACAATAATAAAATCAAGAGCCAGATCACTTAAACTGTTAAGACTGGCTATTGTAATATCAGCGTCAGGTAAAATTATTTGCGTTCATTTCTGCACTCAATTACATAATGTTTTAATTACATATGTACCTTTATGAAAATTAAACACGGGTTTACTACAAATATATAACTAAAGTAAAAGTAAAGTAACCACACATTAACATGGTTTTGCTATAGTAACCATTTAGCTTCACCATGGTATTTGTGTGATTATACTAATGGTAATCAATCCGAATGACTATACGCAATGCACACATACAGAGCGCGTGATCTCTGAAACGCCCAGATGTCCAAAACAGACCCTCCCACCTCTGTAATAAACACGGAGATGTTAGTCCCGTCTGAGTTGGTACTTGAAAATCGCAGACGTCAGGTGATAAGAAGCGAAACTCAAACGTAGTTTAGAAAACTAGTCCCGTCCGAATAGGGCTTTAGTCACATTTTAGTCATTTGAGTCTTTCATAGTTTTAGTCTAGTTTTAGTCGACGAAAAGTCATTGCATTTTTGTCAACTTTTAGTCATTACTTTTAGTCAAACTGCAGTTACAAACATTTATTTTGGTAGCTATTTTATATGTAGTATTCAAACAAAAATAGTCATCAATTCTTCTCTCTTTAGACCAAATCAATTAAGCTTATGAGAAATTTGAATCAAGTATTGAATTTGGAAAAACTGGAATAAATGTTAATTTTTTGGTAGAGATACAAATTAAACTCATTTTTCAGATACAGTAGGTTTACTTAAGTATACATTTATTTAACATCTTTTGTCGGTTAACATTGATGACACAGATAGGTATTTAATTAGGAATGCTGTCCATTTAAGATGGAAGGTATGCATGTAATACTGACACACATTCATTTTTCACCCACTACGCTTACTTAAGCCATAACCGACTGTATTTACGTGAGATACTCTGACTCTACACAATAGACATTGGACTGCTGTGTGTATTTGAGCGCAGAGCACTGAGAACTGATCGCGCGCTGTATGAGAACTGAAGAAGTGGAGCGTGCGCGAGAGAGCAGCGCTATCAGCGCGATTCCGCCTATCGCGCCTTCACTAACTTTAAGTTAATCGACAACGAATTGTGACTCCCGGGAAAAACAGGACGTCTGGTCACTCAGTCCCTAACCCTTCGGGTGCTGTGGCCATTGTTTCAGATCGCTACTTCGCGTTTTGGTTGCCTATCTGTCCGCTGCGGCTGCCATACTGAGACTAGATTAGAGACTAGAGTGTTCCTGTGGCTCAGTGATAGAGCATTGTGTTAGCAGCGCAAAAGGTCGTGGGTTCAATTCCCAGGGAACACACATACTGAAAAAAAAAAATCGTCGACGAAATTAATACTGGACAGAACATGTGCCCATTGTTCCATTGTTTGTTATTGAATAACACAGAAATACAAAGAATTTCCAGAACCTGTCCCTAATGGGAAGTTATTAGGGCTGAACGATTAATTGCATTTGCGATAATATCGGGATATGAAAAAACGCGATTTTTCAACCGCAGAGGCTGCGATTACACTCTGTCACGTGACACGCGAGAGTAGGAGTAAAGCGGTGTGTTCGACTTGAAGATAGATCGTATGACATCAAAGTACGGCGAGAGAAATCATAAGGAGACGTCCGCTCTCTTATAGCTCTCGCAGTACTTTGATGACACACACAACGATCGGTCTAGCAGCGCTGCTTCAAGTCGAACACATCTAAGCAGTCTTCAGAGGAAGCATCAAGTTGGCACGCTATGTTGCCAAGTCCGCAGTTTGCCGCGGGTTGTTTTCGTGTCCGCGGGTCTTACATAACATGCAGAATTGACGCGGTACATGTAAACGATATCCTTTGTTGTATTTTCCTGTCAAAATAACGGAGTTCCTTTGGAATTCTTCAGCTTTTAAGAACTGCCGGTTTCTCTGGTAGTGGGCGGAACTAATCCTCAAACGGCAATCTCATTGGCCGGCGCTCACCTATTATCCTCCCTGTTTTGATTTCAGTAAATCAATTCGAGCGAACGCAGACAACCTGATTAATATTCATGAACCCAGCAGCTCAATAATCCTTAGGGTGTTTTATATTATTAGTAGTAGAATTCGTAGTAGTTTTGTTATCTTATCATTATTTGTAGTTATCTTTTTCCTTTTTTTATAGAAACACTAAATGACAAACAATATCTTAAGCACCACCACCAGTCCTAAGTTCAGTCAACATGACAAATATGCATTCATACATGGTTATTCTAATTACTAAAGTTCTATCATCATATAATGCTAAAATTTTATGCTAAATTATCATAATATCATATTATAATGTTTGACTGACTGATGCTAAGTGAGATTTAAAAAAAACTGTGCCATTTTACAAACATAAGCTTTATATATAAATATATATATATAAATATATATATATATATATAGTATATCAGATAATTAATATTAGTCTGGTGAGTAAACTAAAAAAAAAAACAAGCCAATGGAGATTCTATTGCCAAGGTGTCCATAGAGGGTTGATAATATTTACAATAATCAATTGAATTTGATAGGTGTCTCTCACATTGTCCCACAGAAACATTAAAATAGTATAGATTAGTGTGCAATGTTTTATAATAATAATGTATTCTATTTAGTGTCCATTTCATTCATTTAACATTTAATATTGGAGACATCCAAGTTATTTGACATATTTGAACATTTAAAAAAAAAAGTAATAATAGTTACTTTCCCTGGTAATTAGTTTATTTTATAATGATGTAACTCAGTTACTATTTGTGAGAAGTAACTAGTAATATAACTAATTACTTTTTTAAAGTAACGTGCCCAACACTGCATACTATACAATGATTTATTGCTTGTCTTTGTTGAATAATACAGAATATAAAGAGCTTTAAAAAATAATCGCATATTAAATCGCAATCGCAATATTGGTAAAAAATATCGCAATTAGATTATTTTCCAAAATCGTTCAGCCCTAGAAGTTATGCTTTTAATTGTAGTGCAGGTTGCTAGGCATGTGATTTTTGAGAACTTTTTTATGGTTTTGAGCAACAAATGAAAGCATGCAGATGCATAAACGGGTACAAGAATACAAGCATCTACCACCAGCCGGTTCATTCCTGTGTCGTGGTTTATGCATCTTAACTGTAAGAAAGCAATAAAAGTGTAATGAGACTTAAGAAAGCCACTGTAAACAAAGCACTTTCATTACAATGAACATTTGGAAATTTGTCAGGGAGTTTCAGCTATTAAGATGCTATCGGAGGAAACAAGTTTCATAGTACCTTGGAGGACTGTATAACAGCTCTGAGTTATTTATGAGAGAATTGACAAATGCTGACACGGCTGTGATCGATACACATTGATTCATGTGTGAAGCTCAGAAAGGAATTCCAGCATACCACCTCCCAGCACGACCGCTTACACGTCTGTGTGCGCATGCATGTCTGACTTTGTTTTATGTCATCACTTTTCTCATAACGGATACACATTCCCTAATGGCTTTGCCTGTGAAGACATTTCAGAGCAGATTTTATCCCGATTCATAAGGTACATGACTTGTATATATAGTGGGTCAAGTAAATTCTTTCTGGATCCTGAGCCATCAGGCTAGTGGTCCCTGAACAGGCCAGCTCATGGCCACTCAATTTAACTGTCTGTTACGGCCAAAACAAATATATTCAGCAGAAACTAATAACATGTTCCCCTTACGGGTGGTATTGTGGGCTAAGATTGTGTCAAAGCTGGAGGCTCATGCACAGGCTGCTTTTAGCTCAATCCAGTTGCTTAAGCCTGGAAGCTCATCCAGAGGGATGAATGTGATTCAATTCACAGGCAAGAGAGGACAAGTACAGATTATCTGATGTATTCGCACAGAAGCCTGAGGAAGCTGGTATAGTTCTTTGCCTTTTGTTTAACTTTTTTTTTGCCACTGTTATTAAAGAGCTGATAAAATGTAAGAAACTGTAACTTGAATGCAATGTAAGTCGCTTTGGATAAAAGCGTCTGCTAAATGCATAAATGTAAATGTAAATGTAACATAGACAATGATTTCTACTGTATATCACCACTTTGAATGGCTAACACACCCACTGCTTTATAGCTGTTTTATTATAGAACAATCTGCTTATGATGTTCATGTACTGAAACTACATTTTTATGCAGTAAATTAAGTATATGCAATACTTAATGTGAACATCTGTTCATTTCTTTCTGCTTACTCAGTCTAGATGTATGGTACTTTAAGTTTTTTTATCCATAATTTTACTTTTTTTTTCTTTATGTATATTACCGTAAGTTTTACTTATTTTCTGTCTGTTCTCTTATATATGTGTATGCACTGTATATAAGTACCTAGAGCTTCAGGAAACCATTCCAAATTCTGATTCTGCGAATGGAATGCAGAATTCTGTGGAATGGATTTAAACATGATAATTTATGTCACTAGTACACTTTTATTGGCAGCTGAAATCAAACAATACAAATCAAACAATACAAAATATTTAAAGGAATAGTTCATCAAAAATTATTTTTTTCTGAAAATGTACTCATCCTCAGGCCATCCAAGATGTAGATGAGTTTGTTTCAGAACAGATTTGGTTTGGAGAACTTTAGCATTACATCACTTGCTCACCAATGGATCCTCTGCAGTGAATGGGTGCCGTCAGAATGAGGTCAAACATCTGATAGAAACATCACAATAATCAACAAGTAATCCGCAAAACTCTAATCTGTCAATTAATGTCTTCTCAGGTGAAAAGCTGTGTGGTTGTAAGAAACAAATCCATCAGGACATCTTAACTTTAAACCGTTGCGACTGGCAAAAATAGTTTGTAATCCATAATAATGCTTCCTCTCATATCAAAATGCTTCTCAAATCAAAATCCACAAAAATATTTGTTTGGAACTGTTTTAGACTGTTTTTTCTTGTAAACAGTGCTTGATCTGTGCATATTTCTCTCCTGATTCAGACTGGAGAAAGCAATATTATGGATAGAGGACTCATATTTTAACCTGTGTCAATGGTTTGATGATGAATTTGTTTATTATAAACATACAGATTTCACTTCACAAGACGTTAATTAATGGACTTTCAATTGATGGAGTTGTGTGAATTATTTAGGATGGGATTTATCAGCTGTTTGAACTCTCATTTTGACGGCACCCATTCACTGCAGAAGATCCATTGGTGAGCAAGTGATGTAATGTTAATTTCTTTTAATCTCTTCTGATGAAGAAACAAACTTTTGAAGAAACAAAATCTTTCTGAAGAATGAAGAAACAAAATCTTGAACCATTTTGAGTGGCCTGAGGGTGAATAAATTACCAGCATATTTTCATTTTTGGGTGAACTATTCCTTTAATAAGCCTTAGCATTTTGTTTTGGAATATTTAATTTCATGATTCCTCATGCCAGTCCACTTTCTTACAGGATTTCAGAGCAGCAGTGGAGTCAGTAGGAGATGATGAGGAACCACTGTTAGAAAATGGGAAGCTAGACGAGATCTTGAACACTCTTCCTCAGGCCTACCACCTTCACAATGAGATCCTCAATGAGCTGGAGACCCGCATTAAACAGTGGTGAGAACACACATACTGAAGCACATTAAACTAATGCACATCAATATCCACAAAACATGCTTATGCACACATTTAATAGCATATCATTCCATAAAAATTCCTTACTTGTGTTATATATAACATGTGCATCCTTTACAAGGTGCTATTGCATGCACTCCACATCTACTGTACTGTATGCATCCCCCCACCTGAGCCACATACTAATATGGACAAGCTGATGTGTTCTTGCCCACATTGCATTACATTACAGCAGTACATATGATGTTACAGTAGCACAATCCATTATAATGCCAGCATGAGTGTCCTTGGATGCCCTCTGAAAAGTTCTCGTTGTTTCTCATTCATCTTCAGGGAGGACAGTCCGAGAGTGGTTGATGTCATATTAACGCGCCAGACTGAGTTTTCATCCTTCGCAACCTACATCTCAGACTATGACCGCAGTATGTCACTGCTGGAGGAGAGCTGTAGACAGAGTAAAGCTTTCGAGGATGTGGTGAAACAGTTTGAGGTGAGGTCTGACACGCAAATGTGTGTGGTTTGTTTGGGAATTGATCCCAATTTGATGATATGAAAAAAGGATTCTGGAAAAAAAAACTGAATTGATAGATAAAATGTAGCCTTTGAATTACTCTAATAGAATAAGAGAGTCAGAATTCAGACTTTTTTACGCTTCATGTCTCAATTATTTTGCTACGAATTTTGAGATAACTTCTCACAGTTGTAAAAAAAATGTCTGAATTGTAAAATAAAAAGTCTCAATTACCATTTTTATTTTTTAAGCATATGCATATTTTTAACATAATCATTTTATATCATTTTAATATATATTTGTATAATTTTCTATATAGTATTTATTAGTGCTGTCAAAATTAGCGCGTTAACGCAGGCGATTCTTTTTTTCAGTTTAACGCATTAAAATTATTTAACGCCGTTAACGCAAGGTCGGAGCCTAGGGTTGGCCACCTCACTCATAACTGCTGTTTCTGTCTGTTTTTTCTTGACAAGAAGTGCATTTATTAAGTCGCAGAACGTCTTTACGATCACATCAATCCGGAGACGTTTCAGACGCGTGCTCCACTTCACTTCAGCGGCAGGCGCAAGTCCAACAAGCGCGGAAACCGGCGCACTGTAGCCTGTATCAATTCATATCAAAGCGCGAAATAAACTATGTGCATGCAATGTCGTGGTCAGTTAAGGTATGAAGTTAACAAAAGGGCGATTAAAGCTGCCTTAAAACTGTGCATTCATGTAATATGTTATATATGAGTTACATTAAGAACATGTCTCTGAAATGGTTTTCAAAACAGTCCTGGAGCATCCTAGCACTGTCTCCCTCATCTAACACACCCGATTCAACTCGTCAGCGCATTAGTAGAGACTGAAATGGGTCCGACCTGAAATGGGTCAGAAAAGGTGATGAGAGTTGAGAGAAAATACGATGCGTGTCAGATCTGCATCACGTTCAGCAGTGACAGATCTTAAAGAAATAGCAGCCAAATAAACTAATAACCAGCTGCTGTGATGTCTGTTAATTAAGAATAATAAAAAAAATCAATAACTTGTATATAGCTGTAAGTATTTATCTGTATTTAGTTTAGAATTTAGTGTTTGATAACTTTATTCAACTTCTGTATATTTCTGCTGAGGGGCACAGGTAGCCTAGCTAAATATAACATTTATTATAATGAGTTTATGTGAAGATTGTTTTAAGTTCACTTAAATTAGAAGTTATTTTTAAAGTCTAATAAATGTTCAAATTGATAGCTCTTAATTATAATGTAATGTTTAATGGCTATAGTCAATGGTTAAATATTATGGGATTTTTTTTATAGGGAAATCAGTATTACTTGGTATCAGTGATACTGGCCTTCAGTCATAAAAAAAGATGCCATTAAACAAATATAAAAAATATGTTGTTTGTACATTAATTTGAAGATTGAATGTGAAATTACTGCAATATAAAAGTATATTTAAAAACTTTAATGTTAGGTGGGATTAATCACGATTAATTTCAGAAAAATGTGCGATTAATTTGTTAATTTTTTTTAAACGATTGACAGCACTAGTATTTATATATAAACAAATTAACACATTTGTTAATATCTCTTAATAATATTTTATTAATATTTTTGCCTTTTTAAATAGTGTTTTCAATAGTTTTTCACATTTGTTGTGAAATTTGTTTTAGAATCATAAAATCTGGTTTCATCGACTGCTGTGGTTTTCCGTTCAGTTCACCGTAGCAGCCATATTCGACAGAGGCTCCGTTGAATCATTTAATTGTAGGATGGTTGGTGGAGTCACTGACCACACATTTCAGTGGTGATCGGGATCACCAACGACAAGAAGCCAGCTGTCCTCACTCATTAATATGCATGAGCATCTGTATTCAGAGAAGCCTCGGTGGGTGGTAGACTCAAAATTAGACCCTCAATGTATAGCAGGGAGAGATCAGGAAAGAGAGAAAGAAAGGCTGATTTAGCCAAATGTCCTTTAAATGTGGCATTGTCATCAGCTGCTCAAACTGAAAAGTAAAAATGTGGGTAGATTTCTTCTTATATGCATGAATTAAGCTTGGTGAAATGCTCAGGGGTTTGTGATATAAGTTAAGGAGTGCTTTTTTATATTTTTTAGATCAAGGATTGCATCTTTGTATAATATAATGTGTGGCAGCCTGCCGTGGCTTCAATCGCAGAGGCTCAAGATCCAAATAACCCCAGAGTAATGAAACAAGATTAAGATGTAATTTCTGCGTATAACAGCACGTATTATTCTTCACAAAGCATTTCAACACAATGTAATTCATTTGTGGGTGTGAAATGTGCTCACTCAGTGCTCTCAGTGAGTCCAGGTCAGTACGGCTGCAGTAACGCTTATAGGCTTTGACTGGGTGATGTATGTACTGAGCATCACTGGTTGCCTTTGGTCACTCCGCACTAATGAAACCAATAGAGCTGACTCTCAATGGTGTACCACCACGTAAAAACACACACACACAAGTCAACAACGAAGCAGGCTTTTTCTTACATTTCTCTTATCCTGCCAGCCATTTGTCTAGCTACCGCTGACTTGTTTTATTCACCCATTCTGTGCTGTGATGCTTCTCTCGCCTCGTTAAATGGGAGGAGATTCAGTTGTTTTATTGATCGGGGCCTGAAGGTGGACAAGTCAGGAGTTTAAACACCCGCTTGACTTTATCAGTTCATCCCACCAATGTAGCTCTGTAGAAATGTTAAATGTTGGAATGGTACTGGATCACTTCATCAAGAATTTGTCTGGGTCATATTTCACCCCAAACAAATTATGTTCAAAAAAATGGTGCCTGGTGTAAGGACCAAACGATTTTATTGAATTATAACATTTAAGCACGTTTTCTTCCCAGTCCTCATTATCATTATGCAAAATTTCATATTCTGTAATTTAAAACAAGATTAATATTCAAATTGTAAAGTATTTATGTGTTATGGAAGTATTTGTTGCACCAACTTAAAAAAGTATGCTGTTTTACAGTAATCTAATGAGAATCATTGAGAATAAATTGAATTATAAAAAAAAACAGCCTGATGCATTACAGCAGGGGTGCCCAATCCTGCTCCTGGTGATCGACTGTCCTGTCCTGTGTGTTTGATTAGAGTAGGAGCTTAACTTTGCAGAACAGTCAGTCGCCAGGAGCAGGATTGGGCACCCCTGCATTACAGTAATAAGAACTTGGGGGAATATGTTTAACTGACAGTAAAGTAAAGAAAAAATCATTTGGAAAAAAAGATAAAAATAATAAGGATAGGAATTTCTAATAATATAATATATTCTATTATATTATAATAATATAATATAAAATGTATTCCAATTATTATTTTATTTATTTTAAAACAATTTAACAATGTAACATTTATTGACACTTATTTTGAAATTTATTAATGACATTTATTAATGATTTTTTTTTTTTTTTTTTTTTTTTTTTTTTATCTATTTTTTTTTACTTGCAGGGTGAAGTGTGACCTGGCCATGCTTTTGTGAGATTCCTCCACATATATATCTCTATCTATTATATTTATCTTCTACTTTACACGTGGAAATGATTGTGGATTTTACCAAATGGGTTTCAATGATGTGGCATTTCGTATTAGCAAACACACCAGCAGCATTTGAGCTTTTTGATGAAGGATAGTAGATGCATTGAGGATCGAGGATGCATTAGGAATTCTCTTCTCTGGAGCCGAGCTGGAGTAATCTCATTTTGTGCGTGCGTGTGCGTGCTGGGTTGATGACAGAGATGAAGTATCTACAGTTGCTGATCTGATCACCGCTGTGATCTGATAGGATTAAACCCTGTTCAGCTACACTGTTTACGAGGGTTTTCACCACGAACGTGTGCGTGTGTTTGTAAGTATTTGGCTGTGTGTGTGCAGAATGTGTAAGGAGGAAGGGAGACAAAGGTGGGCTGCTCTGAAAGAGAGCGAGAGATACAAAGAAAAATATATATATGTACACATACACATACACACACATATATATATATATATATATATATATATATATATATATATAATAACATTTTAATTTAGCTGAAGCATAAGACTAAAAGGGCATGATATATAGTATATGTTGTGTAGTATATAAATATTTATATGCATCCATTAATATTTATTTATTTATTCTTGCATTCATATCAAAGGCCATGTATGCACTATGAGCAGGCCTGGTGTTTCTTTGGATGTGTATTATTAGTACACAGTGTTGCTGTTAAATTGTACAGGTGGAAAGGACAAGATAAAGACAGAACAAGACACTGACACACATACACACAGATCTGGCATTTAGGCAATGAGGCGGAAAAAAAGCTAATTAGCCAAGCAGTCTTCTTAAACAACCCTCAATTAAATCAGCTGTCCACGCAGACGCTGCTTCAGCTGGACCAGTGCCTGATTTGTATAGCCTGTCTGTTCTCTGGCACGAGCCGCCATTCGTTCTCCTGGCTGTGTCCCAACTCTACTAAATATCTGCGCTTACACACATACACAAAGACTGGCCACTTCTTCAGCACAAATGTCAATTGGATTGCAGTTTGGTGCAAGTGTTCAGTACGAGGCTGTTCATTAGTTCAGCTGCCTTTAACAATGAGACCATGTTGTGCTTAAACACAGGAATCTGACAGGCTTTATGGTCAGGATGAGGCTCACTGCAGTGAAGGAACGATACAGAGAGGAAGTAATTAGATAATGGAGGACAGGTGCAAGATATTAAGAGTTGAAGGAGAAAGGCTACATTCACACCTAAAAGTGCCTAATGTAGACTTTCTAATTTACACTAATCTAATTGAGATTTAGACTAATTTTATGCTTTAAAATGTGGTCTTACGCTCCTTAATATAACATCATAAATACATTTCATAATTTTACTTGATTGCATATTTTGATATTACATGAAATAATGTGCGTTAACATTAACCTTTTAACTTGTATCATTACTGTATAATACATCAGTATATCTGGTAATATAGATTTAGTGCATCAGTATACACTTTAAACAAGTCTATTTTGCACATTTCTGTGTAATACTTCATGGTGCAGTTTACAGAATACTTTAAATATTTTATACATTATGAAATTGTGCAATGTTTTAATATTTAATTTAATATGCACTTTTACTTCAATTTAATATTTTATAATATATCATATGAAATCAAAATTTTGCTGTAATTTTGCTCTGTTTACTCTTGAAGTGAATAAAAATTATGTATTTATTATTATTTTAATATGATTGCATATTTTGGTATGAAATTAGAAATCTAATATGCATTAGCATTAACCTTTTAATTTGTATTGTTGCTATGTATCTAATACATCAATTTTCTGAATATTTTAAATATGAAATATTAATTGAATATTATATTGAACAATTACATTTTTATTTGATTAAAATCAATTAAATATTTTTTAAACCTAATTTTTTTTTTTTTTTTTTTACAGATTTTCTGTTTTAGTACACACAAATAGAGAATTTAAACAAAAATATCTACACCAAGACATTCAACATTCAATTAAATATTTTGTAAAACATTAAACTGAATATCAATTTCAGGTTACACTTTATTTTAAGGTGTCCTTGTTACATTGTAATTATACATTTATGTACTGAGTAATATTAATTAACTACATGTACTTACTATATGGTTAGGGTTATGATTAGGGTTTGGCTTAGGGTTACTTGCATGTAGTTATGCATAATTAATTATCATTTTAATAGTAAGTACATGTAACGTACTTAAATTTACTTGAATTGTCAGACTTAGTGTGTGTGTGTGTGTGTGTAATTTATGAAGAAAATGAAGAGAAATAAGAAATGTGATGGATAAAACCTGTGAATTATATGATGATGATGACAGTAAGAATATGACACAGTTAGAGAGCTGGTGTGGAAAAAGATAATGAAACCCAGAGAGTGCCTTTCAGAGGTGTTATGGGAATGATGTTGTGGCAGGTGTGCAAACTGGACAAACTGAACACTGGCTTGTGTTCTTTTATCTTGAAGCCACAACTCCCTTCATTCACACTCCTCACAAGGTCATTAACGGCATCCCTTTTTTCCCTTTTCTTGTTGAAGATCTCAAGCTTTGTCCCATGTCTCTGGATGTCCATAACTATGAAGTTATTTGCCCTTATCTGCCCTTTACTGACCTCTCACGTCCCCCCTGGCTCCTCAGAGCTCGCATGAACAATGACGTGTCAAAGTCAATTAGGCCTTGATTGATTTCTTCTCACCGCATGTTTGACTGATTCACTTGTTCACTTTTTCTCCCAGTGAATGATATAATTGGGATGGAATTGGATGGAATGAGGCTTACTCAGGGTTTTGTGTAGCTGGAAAAAGGGAAGGTCAATGAATAACCTTGAAATGGGCTTTTCTAAATGGTGCCATTGTGATCTATGATACTGTATCTTGTGGGTCAAGAGAGAGCACAGGTGGCATGTAACTCTTGATTGTGTATGATTGTGCAATCGAGTTTGTGTGTGAGTTTAAAGGGAAAAACTATTTTGTGTTTATAGAGATCTTTTTGTGTCTATACATTTATGTGCAGCATGTGCAGATGCTATAAAAATAATTGTCATAATTATGAGTTTCTGGCTAGTAAAATGGTTCACATCTTTGTTAAATTCATGAATTTGATACAAATTTAGATTTCTCTTACTTTACCTTCATGTAAAAACAACAAAATGGCAGCTTCTTCAACAGTTAAAAAAGTTTTATCATGAGAAGTAACAAGTCCTGTTTGACATGAACACAGCATTAGTGTATGATATTTTTTGTGTGTGTGTGTATATTCCAAGTCCTTCTTCTGTATGTCTGTGTTTACAGTAATAATGTTTGCATGCATTGTATATTGTTTTATGTGCCATTTCTCATATGCATGTGTGTTTGTATTCCAGACACAGAATGCAGAAGGAGTTCATGTTCCTCTGAAACACCAGCTGCTGCGGATCATTGTGCGTGTGCTCCAGTACCGCATGATCCTCACAGGTGAACACTGCGTGATTCAAATATTTAGTCCACATGATATTTTCCCATAGTAATACTTTATCGCATTCAGTTCCTTTTTAAGGAAAGAAGACTAAATAATTTGTGCAATTTGGTTATTGTTAACTAAAACTGACATTTTGAAAAATAACGTTTTTGAAATATATTTTTGAAGTTTTAAATAATAAAAAAAAAACAGAATTTAAAAAATGATGAGAAACAGACTTAACCTTGTTTAAACTTGTTGTTTTGGCAACTAACTTAAGTAATTAGTGCTGTCAAACGATTAATTGAATCCAAAATAAATGTTTTTGTTTACATAATATATGTGTGTGTACTGTGTATATTTGTATATATAAATACACACACATACAGTATATATTTTGAAAATATTTATATGTATTTACATGCATAAAGTTATATTCATATAATTTATATTATATATAAATATATTTAATATATAAACATAACATTTTTCTTAAATATATACATGCATGTATTGCATGCAGTATTCAAATTACTAAAATGAAAACTGAAATAAGAATAAATGAAAGCTAAATAGCTTTTCACTAAAATGTTTAATACATTTATTTAAAAAAATAAATAACAAAAAAAATGACTAAAACTTAAAATAAAATTAAAATGAAAACTGAAAATATAAAAATAAAAGCTTATTTAAACATATTAATAAATATTGTAATAGTACAGAAATAATGCAAAAATAACAATTATTGGGTTCTACATGCGTAAATAGGGCTGGGTATCGTTCAAAAATTTTCGATATCGATACCGATACCTTGAGTTCGATACCAGTTCCTTAACGGTACTTTTTTCGATACCAATTTTATGAAATAATTTTTAACAAGATGACATTATCTCAAAAAACTTTGGTTTTATTTTTTTCAGCTTGTTGGCATTTATACAGACTCAAAGACTCATCTCCTGAGCCACTGCACAAAGGAACTAAATATATCCAACACAATAAATCAGTGCAAATAATTTTAATAAAGCTCAAATGGTTTTCAGTTTACACTAGTGCGTGTTCGTTTTAAAACGCATAGCTCAAACAGGATCATCATTTCTATTCATTTATTCTAGGTTAAAGACTTCAAGAAATTGAAAATCTTTATCTACTTTCATAAGTGGGTGTTTTATTTTCTTTCACCATATATGTTTTATTGTTAATAAATTATGTGTTGTAGTATGTCTAATTATTTGAATGCATAAAAACTACTTAGTTTATTCAAATTTATTCTCAAAATAGCCTTATGAAATGTTTTATTTTTCCTCAGAAATTCTGTATTTTGTATCTGGTTTTCAAATGAAGGCATAAAACATTAATTTCATTTATCTTTTAAATTATTGAAAATCAAACTTTATTTATTTATTTTGGCAAACAAAATTGTACTATTAAAATTAAAACATGGAAGAAATGTTGTGTGATCATTACTTTAAAAAAAATAAAGTTTTAATAATTTTAATAGTAGCCTAGTAGTAGCAGTATGCACTGTCTGCTGAACAATATTAATATATTTCTGCCGCAGTGTCTTCCAAATTAAACCAAACTTTTATTTTGAGATGATATGATCTAATGCTAGTTTTACTCAAATCAAACGGTAAAATGCTCATGGAGTGACTCTCAGAGCAGTTCTGGAGATGTTGTTCATGTGTTTATGTCCTCATTTAGACGGCAGACGCTGAAATCACCGCGAGCGCGCTTCAGTCTGTGTGTAGTAAACGAAACGCGTGATGTGGTGAGCAGATCCGTACGCTTTCGAATCGCTCTCACGGATGTCAAACACTGATCAATCAGCGCCGTGTCACTTCTAGTCGAACACACCTAGTGCTGCAGGCTTATTGCCTCACTGACGTTGATGAGATTAACCCCTTAGGTATCGAAATTTGGTACCAAACGACAAGACGTTTTTCGATACTCGGTGGTATCGAGGCAATTCGGTCGGTGCCTAAAAAGTATCGAACTCCATACCCAGCCCTATGCGTAAATGTTGGAAGTACAGGTATGTGCATAAATACTGCATACAGAGATACTGCATAAAGGTGCATTTATGCAATAACAGTCTATTTATCAAACTGCATCAAAATGCACAGGAAACAGTAATTAAATAATAAAACTACTTTCTCAACACTTTATTGACATAATCTTACAGTAGGTGTAAAATTGTTGTTTTTGTTGCTGACTTGCAGTTCTGGTGTTGACATTTTAATAGATGGTATTTCACTTGTGAATGATTTGTCTCTTAATTAAATCTCACCATACAAAGGCTGCCAATGACTTTGAGGTTTGGGGTAAAAATGAACTAGAAATAATGTACTGTATGTTTACATAAAACATACGACAGTTTGAGTGTGTTTAAAGGAGCATGGGATGGTGAAGTAAAAGCTACAGTATTTTGTCTCTATCAGTAATTTGGTTTTCATCTCATTCTTTCCAGACTACTTAAACAACCTCTCTCCGGATTCAAAAGAGTATGAAGACACACAAGGTATTGTTGTCTCAGTCTCTCTCTCACACAATGATGACCACTGACCATGTTTGAACTGTGAAAACATTAATTGTGCTTATGACTGCAACTTTTTATCAACAGCTGCGCTGGTAATCGTGTCAGAGGTCGCAGACCAGGTTAATGACAATCTAAAACACGGGGTGAGTTGTTTCTGTGTGTGAGAGAGCGTGTTGTATTGTTGATACATGATGAAAAAGGAGCGAGGGGATATGATGTCATCATAGTGTACCAGGTGTCCAGAAACAAAGAGAGTAGTGAGAAATCAGCCAGACACAGAGGCATCTCCAAACACATACACACAGTAACAGACAGAAACCTTCTGTTTCTACCCTTATTCATTTCTGAACAGCTCTTCCTTTTTCTCATCCACAAATCAGTTCTATTTCTCATTCTTACTCTTATGTCTTTCTATCACAATCGCAGGAGAACCTGCTTCGTTTGGTCCACATCGACTACAGCGTGAGAGGAAAACGAGACCTTCTTCAACCAGGAAGGGTACATTCGGCTTCATACGCTGTATTTATGGTTTCATGTTTATAGTTTATTACTGTTTTTACTGGCAGTAAAACCTGAAAGATCAGCAACAGTTATTAGACATCAAAGGTTTAAGTGAATAACACCCTTACCCATAAGTCACCTGGCCTATTGCACCTGTATGTTTTGCAGGTTTTTGTCAAGGAGGGCACTCTGATGAAGGTCTCTCGGAAAAGCAGGCAGCCCAGACACCTCTTCCTGGTATTTTGTCATGCTTCTCTCTACTTGCAGTGCACTTAATTGTATTAAATGTGCACTTGAAGTGTAATTCAAATCTTTAAGTATATTTAAAAAACTACACTTGCAGATAATATAATATTAATTAAATATAAATGAAACGGGCAACTTAAGTGCACTTAAAGCAAGTAAACTTTCATGACTTTCTTAACATACTTAAGTACACTTTTGAAAAGTGCACTTTGTAATAATGTCCGATTAAAAATGTATGTACAGATTAACTAGTACATTTTAAATCATTTCATTTTAATAATCATTTGTCATAAAGAAATACTTCATTATAATTTTTACTTTAATGTGTTATTTGATTTTACATTTAAAGTTAATATATTTTAAACATACTAATTTGTAAACAAGTTTCAGTAGAAATGGCATTATTATATATTTTACATTACATTATTATATATTTTAGTTTACCATAAATGCTTGTCAGTACATTCGTCAGTGCACTTTGACCATATTTCATATACAATGAACTATGAAATTACTTTTAAAGATGTACTTAAGTGAGTAAAAAAGCACTCTTGCATAGTATTTTTGCATTTACATGGGTTTATTTACATTCCTTAGAACAGGTGGCTTCACAGCCGTTTGGAGCTCACCTGACTTTGTGTCTGAAAATTATTGATCAAACCAATTGGCAGAGTGGGACCGTTAAGAGCTTCTCTTTCAGTTAGACCTGTATTGCTTCTTGTGTCTGAGGGCAAGTACGTGTTGCATTCTTAAAGCTATAGCTGTATTTAGTATAAACTTTTTTATTATAAAGTTGGTTTTATTATACTGTCATTGCAGGGAAAAGTCTGAATGGAATGTGTATTGTTGATATTTGGTGAATTCAAAAAGGCAGCCAGTCTTCCAGACAGTAAGTGAGCTGGTTTATATGTGCCATAACTGTTCAGCAGACACTTGAGGCTATGTTAGCTGTAGCACAAGGCTACCCCCACCCCTCTTTATAGCGCTCTCGTTTTCGAGGGTCGTACTTCCTCTCAGGATGTCTGCTGTAGGTCAGTGGATGCCAGCTTCCTGTGCTGGGACTTTACTGACAGCACACTGAAGACTAGGCCCAGAGAACAACAGACCAACAACACTGAGTCACCGCAGCTGAAAAACAACACTAAAAACATTAGGCTGAGCAGTCTGTTCAGTTGTTTACCTGAAGTACATTTACTCTGTACTTAAACTCGGGTGGTTTTCTGAATGTCTTAGTGACAAGATTTTAAGAAGAATGGGCTCTGCTGAGATGTTTTAAATAATGTCAACTTGGTCAGTATGATATATAAAACACTCTTTATGATAAATAAACACTTTAAAAATGTATTCAAATAGAAAACAGTTATTTTCCGTTGCAGTAATATTTCACAACATTACTGTTGATACTGTATTTTTGGTCAAATAAATGCAGCTTTGGTGATTATGAGACTTCTTTTCAAATGTTACTGAGCCCTAACTTTTGAACAGTAGTGTATACAGACCTTTGGGTGAGGAAAGTAATTATTATCTTTAGAAAGAACATTACTATCCATCTCTTTTTCCTCCTTTTTCTAAAGTTCTCACTTTTTCACATTGGTGCTTTTTCTCTTCAAGGCACAAGGTAGTTTGTAGTTTCTCCTTATAACTGGCACTTGACAAATGGTAATTTTGGACTGTGTAGTATACACATACATACATACAGGAAGCTATTTTCTAATATTGCGACACTCTTGTCTCTGAAGATCCCAGATACTGGAGTCTTTCTTCATCTTCTGTCATCCTCTCCTTTCTGCTCTCTTCTCTCCCTTTATCAATCAATCTCTGACTGTGGTGTTTTTTGTTTTTTTATGAGAACATGTCCAGCACTGACTGGTTGAGATATGATATCAGAGGGTCCCCTAACGATGATTCTTCGAGATCCAGATTTAATTTATGGATTAATAAGTGAATCGCTCAAAAAATCCCGCCAACCAATTATCACTCACACACTGATGCCCAAAGGCCATTTCCTCTGTCAAAGCTACCCTTCATTGCCTGTACAAATCTACCTCGTTAGAGTCAAAGCATGAAATATCTTTGAAAGTTTATCTCTGATCACTGAGACAGGGTTTCCATGATCATGGAAAACATGTCATGGAATTTTAATTCTGCGATTTACACCATGTTGTTATTGTTCACTGAAACTAAAACATTTAAAATCATTTATGTTAATTGAAGTCAATCTGAAATAAACTAAAATATAAATGTTAAATGAAAAACATAATGAATATTATGTTACCTTGAACTAAATTAAATAAAATAGGTTAAGTTGAAGTACTAAATTACTAAAACTGAAATAAAAAAGTAAAGCTAAATAGAAATAGTAATACATAATGAAATAAAAACAAAATAAAAAAAAATAGCAAAAATTACAGAAACGTAAGTTGAAAACTGAAAATATAAAATTAAAAGCTAATTTAAAATATTAATAAATGCTATAACAGTATACAAATAATACTACAATAAAATAAATAAAAAATAAAGAAAATCTGTCCCAGAAATCCCTATAAAAATTGTTATCCAATAATCATGAACCACCAGAAAAGTTGTGGTCAAGTTTATTCACCTGAGCTGAATTGGACAAAAAATGTTCACAAATATCATGCAACACTAGTTACGTTGTGTTGACATGTAATTAGGGCCTTGTTTTTTATGGCTACTGTAATGGTATCAGATCACTATGGAGGTCTTACGTAGGACTCTTACCGTAAGTTATTTGTTGTTTTCTCTCATATTTTTTCTTCACCAAGGTCCAGTCTCAAGGGGACACACACACTAGTTACATGAGAACTAGTCTCGCGTAGCCAGACTGAAGTCCGTCAGTCTGAAGGTCTGGGAACTTTGGCCGCTTTGAATGGCCAAGGCCTGCCCAAGAGGCCATATGACTGACAGGTAAAGCAACCAATCACGTTTCGTTTTGTGCCGCGTCATGTTTAGGGGCGTGGAAATGTCGCCACAATAACAGACCGGTGTGTGAAACTCTCGGACGTATTTTAAAGATTCTGCGCCGCGAACTTTACATTTTTCACATACTTTTGAAAATCCAGCATGTAGTTGATCCTGATAAGCGTTCGTCGTCACATTTGTAAACACGACGTCTTTCTTCTTTCGTGAGGGGGTTTGACGCCACAGCATTTTTGTTTCCAGGCAGAACGTTAAAGAACGCGTCACACACGTCTCCCAGAAATCCTGTATAGTCTAACCAATCCGATGACGACTTCGAAACTCCTGAAGTGTTTCCAGATAAGTGTGCTATATGCATCAGACGTTTAGCCAACGTTCCGTGGGCGTGACGTCTGAGGCTGAGACTACATGAGAACTGATACATTCTCGGCTGTTTGAGGGTTGTTGTGGCTTTTGTTGTTGATGTTTTTGTTGTCTCTGTCCTGCTGTCTCCACCCAAAAAGGCTTTCTCAGAAGCTTCCAGGCTGAATTCCTGGACCCGGCCTGTGAACTGTGGATGTTTGGGGCACGCACATTGCATGTCTGATGATGTCACTACTTTTGTTTGGAGCTATATATGTCGAGCAAACACAATGGTTTGGTGTAGGGCTAGCCTGTTTGTGGGTGTGAGTTTGTGTTCTTACCACAACTACTTCATTGTCAGGAATGAAGCAAAGCAGAAAATACCCCATAAACTGTTTTTAATCAAGCACAACCTATTGTATTGAACGTGTGAATTGCTTTCTTGGGTACTGAACTGAATTTGCTACACCTTTTGGAAGAATGTGCATTGAGCAGACAGGAAGAAATTAGATCATATCAAAACTATTTAAAGCAGTTGTTTTAAAGCAGGGGTCCAGGGCCCACTAGAGGGCCTCAGCAAAGTTCAAGGGGGCCTCAAGGTGGCTTAAAAAATACTGCGTAAAATAATGAACACCATGTACTTCAGGTTTAGTTGCTTGTAATTGTGCAGAATTTACTATTGTAAATTCTTAAATACACTGTAAAATAAAGTGTTACCGTTATTTTCATCTATGGACACTCCTAATTCTTTTTAAAATTAAAAAGGTGATGGGGACATGAAATCAAAAAGGCTGATACCCACTGATTTAAAGCGTATACTGCCTCCTTGTGGTAGACATAAACATAACAGAAAGCAAGCATCACTATTACTTTGCTCATACTTAATTTTAGGGGTTTAAATAATGTAAATATTATTATTTTGATAGTCTATTCAATAGAAATATACTACAATAATAACGAAACTAATAATTATGATTAAATAATGTAAATCTAATCTAAATGGTTTAACTTGGACAGGGATAGAGCAGAAGTGTGCAGACTTAAAAGGTTTTACTGCCTCCTTGTGGTGGAAATAAAGACAAAGAAGGCAAGTATCACTCTTAACTTTTGCTTACATTTAATTTTAGGTTTGAATAATTTAAATATAATATGATTAGTAGTAGTAATATTAGTAGTATTGTCTATAGGAGTAATAATGATGCTAATAATTATAATAATCATAAATCCACAATAATAATATATAATAATTAATATAATAATATTATCATATAAATCACTAATCTAAATAGTTTAACTTTAATAATTAATTGAAGTGCTCATGCACTCATGTTATTTAAAATTGTGTATATAGTTGTGTACTGTATAAAGGTATGTGTGCGTGTGTGTACATATTTTGGGGACAAATTTGTACCCAGAAATTAGTTAAATCTGACAAAACCACCTTGTAAGAATGGTATTACAATAAAGTACATTTTTATTGTAAAAAATGCAGAAAATTTAGAGTGCTGGTTAGGGTTAGGTTATAGTATATATAATTAGCTGTATATAAAACTATTTCTAGTCTACAAAATGTCTCCATTTCGATAGTAAACATGTTTGTGCATGTGTTGCAGATGAATGACGTGATGCTGTACACCTACCCTCAGCAGGATGGTAAATACAGGCTGAAAAACACACTGACTCTAAGTGGAATGAAGGTAAGACAGCAGCGTCTCTCAGCACATTCATTTAGTTTTTTTGGTTAACCTACTAGGAAACAAAACAGATTAGGCTAAGTGTGATTGCAATTGTATTATCAAGAACTGAGTTGTATGTGTTTTCATGTGTCTGTAGGTCAGTAAACCTGTCATAGACAATGTGCTCAACACGCTCAGGATAGAAGTCAGCGATGTTACCATCACTCTCTCAGCGAGGTAATGAGCATTTCCATAATGGTTTGCATGTGTCTGTACTGACATCTGCTGTCATGCAATCACTTCAAGCATGGCTTCTTTCTGTCTCTGATAGTTCTTTAGGTGAGAGAGAGGACTGGTTCCACACGCTGAGCCGGGCTATAGCGGATCACGCCGCAGGCCTCAATACCTTCAGCTGCTCTAGTGAGGTGTGAGGAAATATTTTACACAGCCTCTGTACAAAATATCTATGGGCTAGTTATCAAACAAGCAACAGATAAAAAAAGTCATTGTTAAGTTTTTTGTTTAATGCATTAGTATTCAATATTTAGGAAACTAAATGATGAAATCACTGTCCATGTTTCCAGGCGAGAGAGAAACTATGGATGTCTCTGGGAGAGGCTGCTCCTGTTCTAGTTCCTGTTTCACATGTGATGATGTGCATGAACTGCACGTCAGACTTCAGGCTAACACTGCGACGGCATCACTGCAACGCATGTGGAAAGGTAAAACATCTGTACCATGTGTAGGGAAATGTCTGATAGTCTTAAAGGGATAGTTCACCCAAAAATGAAAATGCTGTCATTAAATAATTACTCACCCTCATGTCGTTCCAAACCCGTAAGACCTTCGTTCATCTTCGGAACACAAATTAAGATTTTTTTTAATGAAATCCGAGAGCTTTCTGACTCTCCATAGACAGTAATGCAACTGAAATATTTTATGGCCCAGAAAAGTAGTAAGGACATCGTTAAAATAGTCTCTGTGACATCAGTGGTTCAACTGTAATCTTATGAAGCTATGAGAATACATTTCTGAAAATTCTGGTTCAAATATGTAAGGCTGGGCAAAAAATTGCAAGTCATCCTCTCAGTGTATCCGGGTCACGTCAGAACGCCGGGTCATGCATCAGCAGCATCACACGCATGCATTGTTGTACTCTCGTGAACGTGTTTCGAAGATTGACACGGAAAAGAAGAAATTGTTTTTTTCTTTGCGCACAAAAGGTATTCTCATAGCTTCATAACATTATGGTTGAACCACTGATGTCATGTATGCATGGACTATTTTAATGTTGTCCTTACTACCTTTCTGGGCCTTGAATGTAGTAGTTGCGTTGCTGTCTATGGAGGGTCAGAAAGCCCTTGGATTTCATCAAAAAAAGATGAACAAAGGATGGTTTCGGAACGAAATGAGGGTGAGTAAATGACAGAATTTTCTTTTTTGGGGTTGACTATCCTTTTAAATTCAAGACATATATTCTTTGATATGTTACAGTTAACAATAAAACACTCAGAGGTGGTCTTTACAGTGACCCTAATAAGCATTTAGACTCAAAAATGTATGAACAGCATTGTATTAGATAATAATAAATTATCAACCAGCAGGATTACATTAGTGGATATTTCACAGGATTATATGTACAGATATTTTTGTCTATAGTACATATGTATGCTTTGATTTCAACCAAAAAAAGTTACTTTTTTCAAGAAATTTTATGGAATTACTATTTTTATTGCCATCAAAGAAACATATTTGTTCTGTGATATTATGAATAGGATTGTTATTAGTGATTGACTAGTAAATCAGCCTAGTTAGTCAGCAAATATTTGGCATTGGCTGGTAGCAGTGCCCACTTGGCCAGTTAACAGAAGTGCCAGCTCTCCCTTGTGGCAGGAAAGGGTTCTGTTCATTGTTCACTTCATTCAGTACTTTATAGTGTTTTGCAATATTGTGAGTGAATTTTGAGGAAATAATGTGCAAAGTAGATTACAGGGATTTTGTGTACATTCCATTTGTTTTCTACTTTTTAAAATGTAATTTATTCCTGTAATGCAAAGCTAAATTATCAGCAGCTATTACTCCAGTTTTCAGCATCACGTGATCTTTCAAATCATTCTAATGCTGATTTGGTGCTCAAGAAACCTTTCTTATTATTATTAATGTTGAAAACAGTTTTGCTGAATAAAAGTATTAATTTCTTTAAATACATGCTTAAATAATAAATCTTACTGACCCAAAACATGTTAAACGGTAGTATATACTGAATATCAGCATTAAATTGTGACCCCGCTTTCTCTTATTTTTATTATTGTCTCTCATCGCATCTCACTTTTACTATTCATCTGAACTGTCTCGCCCTGTTTTTAGGTTGTGTGTCGCTCCTGCTCGAGAAACAGGTATCCTCTAAAATACCTGAAGGACAGGATGGCTAAAGTCTGTGACCACTGCTACGCTGAGCTCAGAAAGAGAGGTAAGAGCAAAAGCCTCCAAAATGAAATCAGACTTTAAAGGGGTGGTTGATTGCGAGTTCACTTTTTTTAACATTAGTTAGTGTGTAATTTTGCTGTTTGAGCATAAACAATATCTGCAAAGTTACGACGCTGAAAGTTCAATGTAAACGGAGATATCGTCTTTTAAAATTCTGGCAGTTTAATGCCTACAAAAACGACTGGTAAGGGACTACAACGAGTTACTTCCCGGGTCTGATACGTCACGGACACAGATAAACCCCGCCCCCGGGAACACGCAGCAAAGGGGGCGAGGCCATGCTGCGCTGCTTTAGAGAAGAGGAAGAGAAAACTAGGGATGCACGTACAAATCTATTCATATGAATCGTGATTCTGTCTTCTAACGATTCTAATGGATTCACAAGCTTCAAAATCATATTTTTTAAAGCATAATACTGTTCTTAATACTGTTCCTCGCGTCTCCCTGCTCTGCACACGCTCTGCATCTCTCTCTCTCTCTCTCTCTCTCTCTCTCTCTCTCTCTCATTCAGATCGTCAGATCAGCTCCAACAAACTGCTGTGCAGTGCTGTGTGGCTGCTGTACTGTATTAAAGCTTTAATCAGGATAAAACCGTATATTAAAAGCTAACAGAAGCAGTAGCATTTACAAATAACAGCGTATCTAAAAGTATGAGACCACAACAAACAAAAAAAACATACCATTGAAAGCCGTGCTTGCACAGGTTCTGCACAATACTCTTCACTAATATCCTCTGAGTCTCATTCGGGCTCAAATTGATAAGCATTATAGACGACGCCATTGTTTACAATACAACCGGAGCACATGCTGCTGAGCTGAGGGGCGGGACGTTTAGACTCACACTAGAGGCGGCTTAGCCAATCACAACACACTGGACCAGCTAACTAATCAGAGCCCATCACGTATTTCTGAGGGAGGGGCTTCATAAAACCAGGAAATAATCAGGGCGTTTATCAGAGAAGGGACAGAGTGGTGTGGAATAAAGGTAAAATATGTGAAAAATAATGCGTTTTTAAAAAAACCAAGCATGAACATGTTTGACTGCACCTCATAAACACAATCAAACCTAGAAAAAAACCAGTCAACCACCCCTTTAAATAAAGTGTTATGCAATTTAGAATTAGAAATAGTACGGAAATCATTCATGTAAACTGTTCACTTTGATTGAACCATTTCATACTCACCATCACAGTTAAAATAATTTTTTTAGAATATTATCAAGAATATAATTTACTTGTTTTTTTTCATTATTCATCTGCAATTGATTATTTAAACAAAATAGGCTGTTTCCATTCTAAACATTTAAATTATCCCAATAGCTGTATAGTTAATGTCAGTGTATGATGTGTTTGTAGGCGGTAATATTCCAGGATCGTGTGTGAGCGCCAGTCCCCACACAAACAGGGCCAGCAGGCCTCTCTCTGCTGTGTTCCAGAGCCTACAGCCGCCCAGCCTGTGGAGGAACAGAAAGAGCAACTCACCTCTCACACAGGTACACACACAAACACTCACATTCACATCTGAATTAATGAGGTATTTTTATACTCAGAGTTAAAAAGTCTCGGTGTGTGCAGGTCTCTGTGGGTGCAGAGGGATCCACTATGAGTGGCAGTCTGCAAAGACGCAAAAAGAGCAAAAGGAAGTGGAAGAGGCTGTGGTTTCTGCTCAAAGACAAGGTGCTCTACACCTTTAAAGCACGAGAGGTGAGGGGACCCAGAGTCTCCCACACCAACACAGACACTAAATTATGTACAAACAAATACTCATGCATACATACGCACATTATAACCTGCACAAACTACATTTAATGTGTTGGATCAATACCAAAATTTTGATTTTGATACAATATCAGCGTCTGGTTCCTCACATCATTACTAAATCAATAGCTTAGGCAACAAATAAACCACTTTTGGTGACTGATGAAATACAACTAGGACTGCCAATGTTAATAATTTGTAAACATGGCAATAAATTATTATTTTTTACACTACTTTCTCACCAAGGCTGCATTTATTTGTTCAAACATACACTAAAAACAGTAGTATTATTACATTTTAAGATGTTCTGTTTTAATATATTTTGAAATGTCATTTCTCTGTCAGGGCAAAGCTGAATTTTCAGCATAATTTCTTCAGTCTTCAGTGTCACATGATCCTTCAGAAATCATTGCAATATGCTGATTTGTGGTCTGATTATTGTTAATGTTGAAAACTGTGCTGGTTAATATTAAATGTTAATAAAATAATTATAACAAATTAAATAATTAGATCATTACTGAATTACAGATAAATTACAGAATGAAACAATTAAATTGTCAAATTTAATAAATCTCACTTTTATGTCACATTGTCTGAACTGCTAAACTGTGCTGTCTTTTTTGGTCAGGTGCTGAAATATGCAAAATAATTAAAATACTTTTTTATCACCAGAATAAAGCACAAACCCTGCACACATGTAACCTCTCTCTCTGTTTCCTATGTCTGCAGGATAAAGTGGCATCTGAAAGTCTTCCTCTGCAGGGCTTTACTGTGAAGCTGTCGGATCGATCAGAAGGGGAAGACAAAGACAACGTTTTCCTGCTGTACCATAAAAAAACACTGTATTACACCTTCAGAGCAGACGACCAGCATACTGCCCGCAGGTATGACACACAAGAGTCGTCCTGCACGCCTCTGCATTGTTCATTCCCATTTGAAATCCTCAGAATTATGATAAAGAAATTAACTGTTATTTTGCAGGTGGGTAAATGCAATGGAAGAAGCCACAGTGTTATAGTATCCAGCTATCTGCCCAGACGACAACAGGACTCTGGGCAGGATTCCCCAGACAGCTGAACCCATTATGGGCTTAAACCTATAACATCAGAGTCACCTGTGCCTGAGAAACCAGCGGAATCACACCATTAATACCTTCATTTTTATCTCTATCTTCGTTTTGGCTGCTGAATTTATGGACAGATTCACACAAGGCATGTCACGCTCGGTGTTTGTGCTGTCCCAGGACGAGTCTCATGCCTCACCTACTTCACAGACTCATTAAAAAAGTGCCATATGTAAACAGTGCAGTTCAGTGAAGCTCAGGTGTTGTGCATGATTGCTCTGAAACTACTCGTCTGTGTCGAATAAAGGAGAATGTACTTTTTTTTTTTTGAAATTGTAACTGCCTTTCTATATGCAGTGCTGTCATTTTATACATTCATGTAAAAGTAAAAATAAATTAAGGCATTTTTTATAGTTTGAAAGAATATGATAAGCCAAAACAGGTTGTTATAGACAATATATTGTTCACTTCATTTAACAGCTAAATGTTTAGCATGGCATATCCTACCACCTCAGATAAAAAAAGTCCATGTTTTATATACAAATGACATCATGTGATTGATATATATATATATATATATATATATATATATATATATTTACATTTGGATTTGATACAGAATTGTATAGCCTAAATAAAGCACGCTGTACATTTTACAATTCAGTGTAAGATGTTTAATTTGCAGCTGTATTAAGATATTGCTATCATCTGCTGTGATTCATTTTTCTCTGCACATTTGGTAGTTAAAACCTCGATGTAACTCAGTATGCAAATGTTGTGAACATCTGTGTCGGTTGAACCTTTCATTAAAAATTGTGAAGTATCATAAGCTTTTTGTACAGTATCAGCCTTAAGCAGTTTTTTATTTAGGCAATCATCTAAAGCCATGTTATTCCCAAAAAAACATTTACTTTTTTTTATTATTATTATTTAAGATCATAAATGCCATAAACAATCAAACATTTTTGCATTTTTTTCAAATGAGTTTAGGTGAATTTTGTTGTATATATTCATCCAGAAAGAACCGTTTGTCTGAACTGGGCCTTTTTCTGTTCAGTATTTTCAAAATGCCTTGTAGGACTCATTTTTCTTTTTACATCATGTTTGTTTTTTATTTGTCTTTCAATGTTAAATTTTAAAAATGCGTTCTGTAAAACTAAAAAAGTGCCAGTATTCATTCTCAGTTATTTGTTTCTGATATTTCCCAGCACAGACCCTGTTCCCACAGAGATCATCCCTCTTCCTCTACAATACATATATTAGAGTATAAAAAGACTTTCCAATGGTCTCTAGGGGGCGACACACACTTAAGCAGGGAGCAGCAACTCACGCTTCTTGTCAGTGATTATTATGCGGTAGTTAAATATTTGCTACTAATATAAATAATTGATCAGATTTCGATGCTGTTTTACTTTTTCCCATTAGCCTACTGTATTTAGCATATTTGTTTAATAATTAAGCGTATTTCATTACAATATTTTATTTTATTTATTGTAAACGGGCCTTCAAACCTAGCAACAAACAGCTAACTGTGATGACACGCGGTGATTATTCGAGTCAAATGTGTATCCCTCTCACAATTATCTCAATAATCTGCCCGAGTGTGACCTTTATTATCAAACTGCAGCCTAGTAATGTGATATAACTAGCTTAAGATAATTAGCTTTATCAAAATGGTCTGTGGCACTTCGGCCAACAGCCAAAGAGAGGTTGATTAAGCAGCAGAATGCCTAAATAATTGATATGATAGAAAAAAAGAGGCAGCACAAAACATTTCGCCCTATTTCTTTTCATCCTTTGAAATATTAATGATGCTGAGGTCCACTGTGCTATTGTAGGTCCCCTGAAATCTGTTATTTTGACACTGATCTAGGATCAGTTTTCCAAACTTAAATACAAAGCCTATTCACTTGAGGAAAAAAAAGCACAATGCTGATGTCAGATCAGCATACGTTTCTCTAATAGCTTCTAGTCTGCTATCAAGACTAAAGTAGACTTCATTAGACTGAGCTTTACTAGGTCATCAAGACACACAAAGGATATAAAAGAAAGTAGACAGCAAGGAAGACTGAAAAAGAGGATCCAGGGAATATAACAATAGTGTGGCAATGAAAAGGTGGCAATATGGCAAGAAAGAGAAAAAAAGGATGTTAAAGAAGGAAAGTGAGATGGAAATGGGACTGTTCTAGTTGCCACACTCCCTTGAGTTCCCCTGACCCACTAATGAAAGAGTAATTGATAAATTCGAAGCATTTAATTGCTTAAAATGTAATTTCATTAGATTGGGACTGTATTTTTGTTAGCGTGTGAAGTAGGTGTATAGGTGGATGAAGAACGAGCTCATAACCAAGTTCAGACATACAGAGAGCAAGGTGCCTTTATGACTCCACTTCCTCTCTTGAAGTGTCTGTACTATGACCATTAAACTAGAACATTCAATGACTGCCTTTGCCTCGTTTAAAGGAACAGTTCAAATTTTGCTGACAATTTACGATGAGTTTGTTTCTTCATTGGAACAGATTTGGTGAAATTTAGATCACTTGCTCACCAATGGATCCTCTGCAGTGAATGGGTGCCGTCAGATTCAGAGTTCAAACAGCTGATAAAAATTGAAGCTAAAAATATCAGTAATGCTGTTTGACTTCAGCATTTATCAAAAAATATCAAAAAACTGAAAATATTGTGTCTAAAATGTGCGTTTCACAATATTATTTTCTCGTTGATTTAATCTTTATTTAAAAGCAGTTAGAGTAAGCAATCATGGTCATGTTGATATGTGAACAAACTGCACGATTATGGGTGATTTTTATATATGTATATTTTGATATTTTTAAAGAGTTTATATTTGATATATAACTTTGTGGACCACATAACTATAAATTTCATTGAGCCGTGATAAAAAGTGGTCATGTTTTAGTTCTACAGTAATTCTGAGAGGCTCTTACAATGATTCGCGAAAGATGAACCTCAAACTGAAACAAAGGTTGACCACACACAGGTGTTCCTCTGTTCCTCAAGACCTAAGGGCATAAAAAACACAAGATCCATTATGGCTTGGGAAACACGAGCTTGTGCTCAGCAGTACCTGGCTTTTGTGGTTTCATGAATGAGCTTCACTTCCATTACTGACAAAAACTTACAGAACTTCAGAGTTTGGAGTCCTTTTTCCATTTGCCTGTTCGAAATGCATGCATTTGAATGGTAAATGAGCATCTTTTCTTTACAAATAAACAGAGGTAGTCTTCTGTTAGCGCTGCTCTCCTCAACCAGGTTAATGTATTCCAGGATATTAGCACCTTTGCTCTTTATTTCCTGATTTTCCATCACCCTCACCCGTAATGAATATGAGCTATTTATCTCCAGTGGGAGGGCAGAGTTCCAGAGCGCTATCGCTGTATCCATGAGGTCACCACCATTATCAAGCTTTCTTTTGGAGAACACAGCCTGGACATTAACATTCCTGTCTTCTCTTTAAGCAGAGAACAACAGTATAACAACATACAACAGAGTACAAAATACACAAACCAGATTAATATACTATGTACCAGTTATTAAAATGCAGTGGTGGTCGGAATGCCTCTGAATCACTTGGACATTAATTCTGGCATGGAATCGCACAGCTTCATTTTTATGTTTTTAGTTATGTTTGTGTTTCAAACATACATACGGTTTCTTCAGTGCCAGTTTTATACCAGAAAGATATCAGAAGGGACAGAAACAGAGTGAGGCACAGAGTGAGGAATAGATAGCAGTCGATAACAAATTGTTGTTTTTTTGGGGGGGGGTTTCCTCTTTCCTCCCTACTGGGTTCCTGTCCTTACTCACAGACTGCTTGCTCTGTGGGGAAACTGGCTCTGACTCCACCCTCTGTCAATCATCAATTAATGTCTTGTGAAGTGAAAAGCTGCATGCTTGTAAGAAACAAATCCATCAAAGACATTTTTAACATTCTGGCTAAAATACGATTCCTCTATCCATAATATTGCTTTATCCAGTGAAAAAGTTGATCTCTCTAAATCAGGAGAGAAATATGCACAGATCAAGCACCATTTACAAGCAAAAAACAGTCTAAACAAATATGTTGGCGGGTTTCGATGTGAGATGACAACAGGGGATAGACAGAGGATCCATGGGTGAGCAATTTCTCCAAAACTGTTCCAAGGAAGAAACACATTTTTATACTAGAATAGCAATTTTTAACTCCCTTTTAATGGCATTTTTGTTTACTTTTGTGCAATAAGCAAATTTGGTATTTTGTTGGGTTGCTACTTTATATACAAATCCAGTCCTTCTGAGAGTAAAATAAAAAGTTAGATTTGGTTAAGATGCGATCAGATGAATGTGAAGATTTCAGATCAGTGAGGACGAAACATTTCTTTTTTTTTTTTTTTTTGCTAAACCTACAATGAATTGCTAGAAAAATTAAGTTGTTCTCAAACATATTTAAAACTCATTACAGACTTGGGTGTAAAGATAGGGGAAAGAAGAGGGAAGTAATAGTAAAAGAGAAGTGAGGCAAGACTGATAAATTGTATTAAAAGGGGTGAGATAAGACAGAAAGGAAGAGGAGAGAAAAATAAGGAGGAAAGAGAAACAGTAAAGGAGAAGAAAGGAAAAACTGGTAAGAAGCAGTTCTATAAAACAGGAGAGAAGTGAAACCACACATAAACCAACGCAATGAGTCCTCACTATTCCTCAGAACTGTCTATAATAATGGTATTCATTGGATTGCAGTTTACACACCTTAATTTGTTACACATAAAATGTTTGATTGGGTTAAACAGACATGATAAATGATACTAAATATAGAAACACTGAAACTCACAGCTTTATACACCACTGACAGACCTAGATTGAAGGGGTGGGGCAGTCTATGAGTCAGCATCATGTGACTGCTGCCTCTTTGTGTGTGTCTGTGTGTGTGTGTGTGTGTGTGTGTGTGTGTGTGTGTGTGTGTGTGTGTGTGTGTGTGTAATTTGTGTGAATGCGATAAATGTTTTGTCCGTGCCCATTCCTTGTGTTGGTGTGGGGCGAGACTAAATGGAGTTCCCAAAGTTAAGGTTTCCTTCAGGAATCTCCTGCCTTCAGGAAATGAAAGCATCAGGTCAACTACCAACAATGGTAATTCATAAACCAGTCCAAGGGCAGTTAAATGAGAAACATACATGTGTATGTGTTTTCCAATAGAAAATTATGACCTTGATTGTGCACATCTGATAAATCATTAACCACATGACATCATAGTTTCTATATCTCTCAAAGACATTATAAACTCAAAGCCTGAGACATTAGTAGGATAGATAGATAGATAGATAGATAGATAGATAGATAGATAGATAGATAGATAGATAGATAGATAGACTGATTGATTAATCTATTGATTAAAGGGAAAGTTCACCCAAAAATGAAAATTCTGTCATCATTTACTCACCAAGTTGTTTGAAACCTTTATGAGTTTCTTTCTTCTGTTGAACACAAAATAAGAAATTCTGAAGAATAACCAAACACTTCATGGTAGCCATTGACTTCCTTTGTTTTCATACTGTCAGCTGTTAGGCTACCAACATTCTTCAAAATATCTTCTATTGTGCTCAACAGAAGAAAGAAACTCAGGTTTAGGACAACTTGAGGGTGAATAAATGATGACAGAATTAATCTCTTCTGGATCAACTTTCTCTTACAGAGAAACAGATTAATGTATGGACAGAGACTGACAGACAAACAGAGAGACAGATAGATAGATACATAGATAGATAGATAGAAACCCCCTCCCTCCCTCCCTCTCTCTCCCTCCCTCCCTCCCTCTCCCTCTCTCTCTCTCTCTCCCCCTCTCTCTCCCTCCCTCCCTCTCTCTCCCTCCCTCTCTCTCCCTCCCTCTCTCTCCCTCCCTCTCTCTCTCTCCCTCTCTCTCTCCCCCTCCCTCTCTCTCTCTCCCTCTCTCTCTCTACCTGCCCGACGTCACTCCTCCAGTAGTGTCAAACCCCAGACACAGACACAGTGAGCGGGTAAATACTTCCTCAAACACGGCGCGCTGCTCATTCTGCTCTCAACTTACACAGTGAGAATAAGAGACGAATTACTGAAACCCTCTCGGACTTTGAAGTTGGTAAGTTTTGTGCTTGCAACTTTTCACTTTTAATGCGCTTTGTGGGTACTTACAAATCCGCCCATCGGGAGCGTAGAAATGACAGACATGTATAACATGAAACGTCCACGTTGTCCGCCAACAACCAATAGATTTCGTCGCATTTTCGATGTTTGTTTATCGGTCGCCGCGAGCATCCAGCGACACATATCCAGCAAATCCATTTCTGATTCAGTGGAAACAATTCGAGACATTTGGCAACGAGAGATTAGAGACGCTTTTTTGTTTTAACAGGAAGTCGTTTAAATGTTTAGTATCGTGTGTTCCCAAACATTCAAGTTCAGGAAAAGAAACTTGATATATTCTTTTTTTTTTTAATTCGGCTTAGTTACGCTGTCCAGATACGCGGAAGAAGCAGCAGCTGTACTTTTTTTAAAAACAGTGTTTCATAGAATGCGCTGCCATAGTTATGTACGTTAAACACATAAAGAAAGACCAGACTTACAACTCTTTCCCGCTCCGGCTCCTCCATACTGTAAAATATACACAATTTTATAATGTGTATACATTTAGTAACGTAACAGTAGGCTAACTGTTGGCCTAACGTTACTGCACGGTCTTGTTTTTCAAGTTCTTTGAGATGGAGATAGAAACTAACTAGTCTTAATGACAATGTCTTATTCGCTTATTAAAAAAATAGATACAATAAAACTGCTCCGGATTCGCTTTCACGAACGTTTCAGAAGCGTCTTAATAATCGTGGTTTCCATAGTTACCGCTATGGCTAGCAAGTTCTTCAGAGGCGTTTTAGAGGCTAGAGGTCAAATATATTTTGTGTTCCTACCAAGATCAGACTCAAACCCATTGGTTAAAGCTGTGCCATTTTTCTAATGCAGATTTATTATTTATTTATTTTTTTGAGAAAGCATTATCTGCCACCACAAAATAAGCAGTGCAGACTATTGTCTCTGACAATATTTACCAAACCATTCAGTATGACAACTGTTCCTGCACGATCTGTCCATCCACCCATAAAAACAAACAGAACATGGGGAATATCTGTACTGTAGGCCTCGATGTGTGAGATGGTGGTAATGCTTTGTCATTTTCATTCTTTTTGTTTCTAATTAATACTAAAATTAGAGTACACTTTATATACTAAAGTGTGCTTAAAACTTGCATATTTGCATTGCGTATACTTTTACAGGCTGTTGAGTACTACTGTACTTTTTATGGCGGTTTTCAAATCAACAGAGTAGTTAGAACAATTACAAATGGCATATGAATTGTTTTTCATTATTTCATCCTGACGCTTGGCATACACCAAAGCTGACATAGACAACAATAATTATTTTTATATTATGGCCAGTAACCAATATGATGGCCGATATTAAACCAGCTTTATTAGTTTTGATGTGTCATGCACGTGTCCTGTGTTGACACAGCTGTAGGTTGTTTACGGTTGCCAAGAAACTCCACAAATTGGTGCACAGAATTCAACTAATGTTGAATATTTCAAATGTACTGCATCCATTTATATTTGTTTTAAATGTTTTGTTTTTACCTTAAGATTTGTGGATTGCTTTTTACACTTTACTAAACTTAACATTCATCTGTTATTAATTCCCAATACAATTTGTTGTGCATTCATCAAGCTCCAAATATGAAAAGTGAACGTTTAAGAGTACCCTTTCAAAAGTTCAAATTTAAAGTTGAAAGTTTGTACTGCATATAAAACATTTTGAGCCAAATTGTCAAAGGCAGCTTCAGACCAAGAAAGATAATAATGTCTCTAATATGTCAATATTGATCATTTAAAAAAGTTGGGCAGTTCCAGTATGATCACAGATATATTGCGCATCCCCTCTTAAAATGCATTGAAACTTAGCTTCTCTTTTTTGATTGGCTACACTGCATTGCACCATTTTCTTACTAACCACAGACTTAATCATTTTTAATCTTTCCTTTTCAAGCACACACACACAAGCCACCATATTGCACCATTTTTTTTGTTCTTTCCTCTTTCACACATTCTCACTGGGTGTTTTGTTCTTGACATTAACCAGAGACTCTCTTTTGTTTCATTGTATAATGAATGCTTGTATGTCATTAGTCTCTACTGTACGTCCACAACCTGTACAGTGAACCGAATCAACACATTATTCTCAGCCAGAAGGCACATGTTAGTAAAGGTCTTAATCAACAACATGCACCTCCTCTAAATAATTTATCTACCAAACTGCAGAGAAGAATGTAGTGATGATGGTGCGCGTCCACATGCCTGTCAACAGCATTGTTTCTGTAACGTGCACGACAAGCAAACACCATTAGGAGCGTTCATACCTATCATTGGCTTTGTTTTGAGTTTTTTCCATCATAGTGCCTCCAGCAAACACAAATACAGCACAAAGTCAGTTTTGTATAGAGGCTCAGAGTGCAACACCCAACATTATTGTTTGCTTTCTATACATTTTGCATGTCATTACTCATTTTGTCTTGTTGTATCGTTTTTTGAACGCACAGCAACAGCAAAGGTCTGTTGCGTACTTTTATGGTTTGCGAGCACACAGGCCGCTCTCTGTTGGTCTTGGATTAATGAAGCTTTTGTGAAGTGTGCGCAAGGCAGAAATGGACACCGCTCTTATTGCACAGACAGACAGAGGCAAGCTCAGATTCACCTTTAGGTCGACATACCAACATACACACACATATATATCCGTGTGTGTGAATTCTTGTCCAAAATACTGCAGTGAGCGGATTTGTGCCCTAATATGGCACACACACATTTGTAAGCAAACTGGCAGTCACACAGTAAGCCCTGTTTCAGAGAGGAATTGGCTTTTCCACACTAACCTTGACCAACCATTGTGTGCATTTGTGTGTGTGTGTGTGTGTTATAGGCGAGAGCGAGAAAGACAGAAGCATAGGGTCTCTTGTTTCTTAGCCTAAGGGAAGAGAGGGGTGAGAAATCAATGCGACACTAAAACGAATGTCACATGGCACTCAGCACTCATCTGACCTTGAAGTCACTGATCTCTCGCTCTCCATGTTTCTCTCCCTCACTCTGTCACTCTCTCTGCACACAAATGCTTCCTAGATGTGTGTTATTTTAACCCACTAACCCTATGACATATGTGTAGAGAAGAAATGATTTTGCAACACTAGCACAATTACATTTTTGTTCTTGTATCCAATGATCGGTAACTGATTAACTCACCTACAGACATTTACAGTTAATTCTAGATCTTGCTCACTAAAACGAGGAATGCAAATTATTTTTATTTTTTTATTTTTTTTAGACTAGATTTTCCAGTTTTAACTAGGGATGTGCGGGTCTAGTCGACTAGTCGACTAAACGGTACAGCTCCTACTAGTCGACACTGAAAACAATAGTCGACTACACGAGAGAGAAAAAAAGAGATTATTTTATCATTCAAATTACCATCATTTTAACATTACATTTAAAACATTTTAAAGAACACTTAAAATAAAACTTTTGAAAAAGAATACATATCAAAATATTTAAATATTTTTAAAAGCGTATCTGGGCGGGAACTATAATTTTACCTCACATGCGTTTTCTTCATGTCAGTTGCGGCAAGCTCCACGCGAAAGACCAGCAAGGTGTGGATTATTTTGAATTAGAAGGAAATGGAAACGTTTTTTGTAAACTGTGTAATGTCAAATTGGCTAACAATAACTTTACTGGAGCTATGCGTAATCATATTCAATACAGGCATGTGTTAGCTTGGAGTCTAGCCAAAGCCAAATGTCAATCATGTCATACACTACAACCTGTCGCTGCGGTCCGCGATCCTATCCGCGCTGTCTATTCCTCTAAACGAAGACCCACTTCGGTGGTGCTGCGGGATTTCCAGGATCTTTTCGAAACTGTCTGCTTGCTTGTAGTTATCTCTCTGCGTGCTTGTGACTTCGAGCGCGAGCGCGTTTTGCAGAATCGCCTCTAGTCCCGTCTTTCGCCAGACCACGTTAACATGTTAAATTCACTGAACAAACGCGCACGGTCTGAGTAAGTAAAACAAGCTTTGTTTTGTTTTTAGACAATATAGCCAACATGAAGTACATTTTTAAAAGCCGTTTTAATGCTATTCCTTGATAAACTTTCCTATTGTTTTAAACTTTTGTTTTAATATGCGTTTTAATATGTTGGCTAACGTTATATGAAAATGAAGTATTCTGTCAGTCTATTGATTGATTTTCAATTTCTGCATTGCTCCAGGCGATCTGAATAAATAAGCTATGCACTGGTTTATGAAGAGTGTATGATCTTCCTTTTTTCTGTTTAACGACCGCCTAAAATTAATTGATGATAACAGGAGGCAAGCATACGGCATAATCGTGACCTATTTTTAGCAGAATTCATTGAGGGATTTGACAGTGTGATTCAAAGATGAAGTATTTCAACTGTATGCTGTTATATAGACACACGCACAGTTTTGTTGTTTTTTTTTTTGCCGTTTTTGGGGGGTTTCTAGCTTTTAGACTAGTCGACTAGTCGGATACAAAACTTCCGTTTAAACGACAGTCAAATTAGTCGTAGCGCACATCCCTAGTTTTAACAGGATGCTATTTTTCTTGGTTGTGTTGTAGATTTGTAACATTAATTGAAAAATAACACTATTCATTTTTATTTTTTTTACGGAAGTTCCTTGTCTTATTGTGGATGCATGTTAGTCCAAAGAAAATATTTGTGCTTCTTGAATCAAGGTAACACAATCTTCCTCTGCAATGTCAACTGATGTTAATGATATAGTGAAAAAACTTGCATTCAGGTCTGGCTCCATTCTGGTATGTAAGATTTAATTTTCTTATTTTAACCTCGATTAGATTAGATTCCTTTCATTTCCAACATTTCCTTGCCGATTGTGAATCTTGTTTTACTTGAAAATAAAACTGATCAATGGTTTGGCATCATATTTTTGCAAATATAAAAAAATATTAACCATGTTTAACATTGATAATAATAAAAATGTTTCTTGAGCACCAAATCAACAAGATTCTTAAAAATATGCAAAAATATATATTTTTTTAAATTAAATTAAATGAAAGCTCTCCCCTCCAATCACCTTGTCATATAGGAGCCACTTTTTAAGATCCAAAAAAGTTCTCGATCAAGTCTGTCACGCGGAGTTTTGCACGTAACGCGTCATGTGTGTGTGTGTGAGGGGAACAGGGTCACATCACAGCAGAGTGTACAGCCCGTCAGAAATCACCTTAAACGCGGCTTGTTTGCAAATACATACAAGCATCATCACTGTGTCTGTCACGTGATTGTTCCCCTCTGGGGCTTGAACTGATGGTAAAACTAACAACCCTATAAACTGTCTTTATATTTACTTTGAAAGCTGAAGCTCGCGATTATGGAAAGGGGCGTTACATTTCCGACACATGCTTGTGGTGTTCGGCCAATCAAAATGCACTAGGTCAGTTGGCCAATCAGAGCAGACTGTGCTTTTCGGAAGGAGGGACTTTGTAGAAAACGACACTTTTGAGAGAGGCGGGGCATAGAGGAACTACAATAATGTACAGTATTTGAAAAATAATGTGTTTTTTGAACACTAAATCATGTCAACATATTCTTACAGTCACTGATTCAGAAGCACCAGATTGTCATAGCAAAGTCAGAATTGACCCTTTTTTGTTTTTAGAAATAGCCTTCGTACAGCCAGCCTTGTACTCTCCTAGGTTCACGAAACTGTCGTCCATAAAATGCGTTGCATAAATTCGAACATTTGGGCTGTGCTGTTCTGTTGTAAACAAATCTTAACCAATGATTCCTAATTGCATCTACTTTCGGAAGGCCAAATAAAGTGCTTTTGCTTTCGCATAGAAACACACAGCGTCTCCCTGACACGGCTGCTTCAACACTACTGCGGTTACTGAAACCACACCTTCTTTCTTTGCGTGAACATTTGGGCGGCATTATCCAAATATTTCCACATCGTGACGTAGAAATGTGGGGTCGTGTTTGAATGAGCCGTTTTAGGAAGGTGTGGACAAGTCTTAAATTTTAAAAAGAATATCTCTTTGGTTTTGAAACTTTAGTCTTTGCAACTTTAGGGATCTTATCTATGCAAGAACCGCTTGTAACACTCCAAAGAGAAAGGAAAACTTGAAATCGCATCATATGACCCCTTTAATGTGCTACATTATGAAAGTAAAATGAATTGCAAGCACTGTTTTATATTGACTTCAAGCTGAGGATTTTGCATTGCTTAACTGTATTATGAAGACTGCTAGGCACAGAGGGGGATTTTGGGAAGCTGGGGGATTATTTCTGCTTCATGTTAGCAAAGTACAAACAGCAGCATGGTGCCTTTAAATCTGACAAACTCAGCTGTATGTGTGTATTTCCATGAATACATATACATTCACAAGTGTGGTTATAGAAAAATGCAACCGCACTATCCGGACTAACAGGTTCCCCGTGTGCTGAATCATGACTGTCCTCTTATAAACTTTCAGATTCTCTGCACCATGTTCACATTCTTTTATACTTGTTCTTGGGGCATATTTCATTCCCCATACGTTCATTCCACACATAGCATGACCATAGCCTCATTTTCCGACATAACCTGTTTGTTTGTTTTGCTCTGTACTTAAAGTGACAGTCTACCCTTTCTCATACCTATTATGCAATACCATGATATGAAAACCATAGTAATGAAAGATCTTGCAGTGCAAAGCACTTTCTATTTCTACAACAGTGTCTTATTTAGGGAAAAGCAGCTGTGTTATCTATCATAAGTACACAGCATTCTCTAGACTAAAATATGTAATGTTTTCAAGCCACTGTAACTTAGTCAAAATAGTTAAATTCTTTTGTTTCTTTACACTAACAACAACCAGTTAAAGTCAAAATGTGTCTTTCTTACCAAAATATCTTCTCCAGTGATATAGGATATAACTTACTTCAATGCTACATTTATGCTTCAAATTTAAGTTTCACTTTCAGACTTGTGTACTTTCTGCACTGAAGGTGAAATGTGTTTGTTTTTTTTCAATGGTAAAATGCTTTCTTCTAGTCTATTCATAAGTTTCAACCTGGTCTCCATTTGATCTGTTGTATAATGAGATCATCTGAAATATATGTGCATGTTTCCAGCCCAGTATTGAGCGCGAACAGTTTGGAGACTGTGTAGGAAGTTCAGAAAAAAGGCGAGCAGAGCAGCTGTCTGGTGCAGGACAGCGAACAGAGCGAGTCTTTTTTGCACTACACACTGTAATTCTAACACAAACACCCATACACAGAGAGAGCTCCAGAAAAGACACAGCCTGTGTGAGCTGAGACTAATATCACACAGAAAGAAAAACACAATGTGTCCAATAGATAAAACCAGTGAAAGGTCAGAAACAATAGAGATATTTCATGCTTTCAATCAGTATGGAGTTTTAATCAGTGAATCATAAAATTTTAACAGTGCTTCTAGTATCTCAAATGAAAGCCCGATGTGTTTACCTTTATCTTAATGAAACGTGAAGTTGTAAAATGTATAATGTGTGCGAGAGAAAGAATCAAAAAGATAAATGTAACTTTGCATTAGCTTGAGTTTTCATTCAAGAGGATCTGTCTGTTCCTCGTCCAACTACCTTAATCGCATGCATTTGTGTTATCTGATCATAATACATCATATGTTTAGCACAGAAGCATGGCGGTTACCAGTTTTAACACCAAAAGAGTTAAATGTAGTGCCATGCACACATTACTCCACACGTCTGCATAGGCATACCAGAGGGATGTGTGTTAATTAAGCAGCAACCGGTCTGGGTGTGAGGGAGGTGACCTCTCTTGACAGATTAAAGGGCTGCTGAGGGAACTGAGGCTACTGAAAAGATGCACACACACACACACACACACACACATCGGACACACTTATTCATTTCATGTTAAAATAGATGACGAAACCTTGTAGTAATGATGTGTTTTCTATACATTTAAAACATGATTTGTAGACATGGATTGAAGAATGCACTACATTAATAAGGCTGTGAGTCATGTATTTGAATAGCATAACAGTCTGGATGTTTAGCAAGCGCATTGAACTTCCAGTATGCTGCTCAATGCTTTCTTTCTTCCCTCGCCCTTTCTAGTTTTTCCTCATTTTCTCTCCATCCCCTCCCTTGCCGCATGGGCTCATTTTTTCCACTCTCTCCAGGGAATTTTTTTTTTTTCAATAGTCATATGCATGTGAGTGTAAGAGGTTTATGTTTGACTGAGTGTTTCATTAGTTGATATTAATGCATTTTTTTGTCATATTATGTGTGTGTGGTTCCAGATTATCCTTAATCTTTCTCTCTCTCTGTATTATAGATGTACATGTTTGAATATACAATATATCATCACCATGTAGAACAGAGAAGATAAAAACAAAGATCACCAGATTGTTTTCCCTTTGTATTTGAAACTGAGAGTTTGTCGTAGGGCTGTCGCGGTGAAGGAATTTTCCTTGCGGTAATTTTGAGTGTCTCAATAGCGCGGTATGCGGTATTACCGTACATATATACATATATATACAGTATACATACGCATATATACCGCATATACACATATATGATATATTCTGTGATTAGATTATATATATAATCTGTGTGTACGTGTTACGTTGAAACAAGGTCATATTCAGAAACCAATGGAACCGAAACTAAATCCCGTTGAAACAGGAAGTGAAGTAAACGGAAGAGAATGACAAAATAACGGTCCACATAAAACATAAACCTGACAATAAGATCGTTAGTCTATATATACTTCTAATCCTCGAATCTGACTGACAAGATACTTTTTCTGTTGATATTTCACCTGCGTGTTCTAGACGGGCTGTCAGTGCAGTTTCATTGTTGCACCACACGGTGGCGGTAAGAGACTGTCTTTGAGTGAGTCTTAAACCGTTCATTCAACTACACGTTCAAAAACGCTGATTCATTCGAGATATGTAAGGTTATAATGATATGTAAAGCTGCTGAAATCATTTTAACTTTGAGTGCCACTTTTAAAGGCAGAGCTTCGATGCTAAGACAGATTTCGCTTTCCTTGGACATGACAACCTGTTTTCACAAATATACATGACTCAGCCTGAAGGACAGACTCAGGTAATCGCACGCGCTCAGTCGATCTCTCTCTCATTCGCTGTCTGTTTAGGCTTGTTAAGTGCAAATTTACTGAGCCTCTGTACAAATCAGCATGGTACACATTGTTATCATTACTAATATTCAGTACATATGCACTAAGTATAAAACGAGAAGGGCGTAACCTTACGAAAAAAAAGGAAATATCGCGGTTGTTGCATTCCTCTGCGGTTTTGCTCATCAATAGCGCGGTATTGCGATATTGCGGTTATCGCGACAGCCCTATGTGGGAGCTTTTAAAGCTGGTTCCAATTATCTCAATTTACCATTGTATGATGATATAATTCATGGAGGATTATATAATTTGTGGAGCAAGGCTCTGTCACAACCTTCAGCAATGATCTAAATCTACTCTGTATCAGTATTTAATACTGTGTTTGACACCGATTTAGTTCAGAACCATCCATTTTTAGGACAATTTTAGGGCATGCAGTTTCTACGCTTTGGAACACCAAGTGTTTGAGAGCATAATATCAAAACTACAGGTTTTCCCAATGAAACCTTCTATATTTTGGGTTGTGGATTAACTTTTCTTTATCATTTGCTTTGACTGAGATGCCCACATACATGTCCTCTGTCATTTTATGTTGTTACCTACACAGACTTTCAACACTTTGTTGGTGTGGAGCCGCTGGCCTAAAACTGTGGCAGATCAGCAAATGATACATCTCGATTAGTCTCTCAGTACTCCGTCATGGGTGGTGTCACAAATGGTCTCACTTCACTTGCTCTACATTTTGTCTTTCAGCGATCAGTCATGAGGCAGAGATAAAGATACTCAAAGCTGCTTCGTCAGTTTTAAAAGTTTTAAGATAAAGTGTGAATTCTTTCAGTTTTAAGCACTTAATATGCCACTACAGCATGAGTAAGCCATTTGTAGGTTGATTTTCCTGAAAAGTACGGACACTGTGGTCCTGTGGTACTTTCAAAATGTTGATCTGTTTGTTTGTTTGAGCATTGCCCGACAGCAGCAACACTGATTCGGCCAAAGGTTTGAGTTTGGGGCAGAGCTATCTGTTTGTCTGACCAATAACAGATGAGTGGGGTGTTGAGGAAACCTGTTTGATAACAAACAGTAAATTTCTTAAAAACTGTTTAAATAAGTAGAAGGTGGGTGACAGATTTACCATATACAAATTGCACGTGCAGTTTGTGTTTTTCATTCACTTCATTTTCCATTGTGTTTGTTTCACACTGCGCAGTGTGTATCTGAGCTTTTAATCCCAGTGATTAAACTGTGAAACCAAGTAAAGGTCTGCAGTTGGCCAGTTGTGCCCCAGAATCCCGTCAAAGCTCTGTGAGCCATTGTGTGTTCAGTAATCCCAGCAGGAGAGGGGTGGAATTGGAAAATGATGTGGCTATGAAAAATAACACATTATTTAGCTTCTACTCTGTAGTTATGCCTGTTAAGAAAATAAAACTAGCTAGTCAGCAGCAGTGGAAATTATGCAAGCAGAACCATCAAAAAAAGTAGATTTCACAAGTATTGGCTTTTCACAATAGGAAGCTGAAGCAATAATCATGAAACTTTAGCAAATCTTGAGGGTTTTATGAATAGTTGTTATAAAAGTTGTTATGGAAAATATTATATATACAATACCATTCAGCCTCGCCATCACAGCAATCCAATTACATTTTAAAATAGATTAAAATAGAAAAGTTATTTTAAATTAAAACGTAACTAAAAACGTAAACCCCAAATTTTTTTGAGGTTTTTGTGTAAAATCCAAAATATTCAAACGTTCGAGTCCAATAAATGTGCTTCTGTTTTTAATTTTAGATTTTTTTTATTACAAATTATATTCACAGCATAATATCAAACAGTGCCTAAACAGTGTTTTGTCAAAGCAAGTGATGTTTCTGCTATTTATGAGAAAATTAAAAAAATTATTCTCACTCTCTGAGTGAGCGATGTCTGCCGACCTCCAGCAACCTATGAACTTCATCCATTTTTTCTTTTGTATGTAGGCAGAGTGATATCTCACCATGGCTCCGTTCCTGCGGATTGCCTTCAATGATTTTCAACCGGGAGGCCTTCCCCCTCTGACAGAGGAACCATTCTGTGCCATCAAGATGAAGGAATCACTCAGCACAGGTCAGTGAGGCTTTTAAACAGAACAAGGTAAAATTCACTTTTTGTGATTGTCTACAAAAAATAAACAGTGTGCGTTGCTGCCTCAGAATTTGGCATGAACAGGGTAACTTAGGAGGCATCATAATTTCATTAGCATTTCTTCCTCTCTTTGTCCACCCAGAGCGGGGGAAGACACTGGTCCAGAGGAAGCCTACTATGTACCCTGCGTGGAAATCCACATTTGACGCACACATCTATGAAGGCCGTGTCATACAGGTGGTCTTGATGAAAACGTCAGAGGAGGCTTTGTCGGAGGCAACGGTTGGGGTCTCTGTCATTGCTGAGCGCTGCAAAAAAGGAAATGGCCGTGCTGAGTTTTGGGTCGACCTGCAGCCTTCTGGGAAGGTGATGATGTCTGTCCAGTTCTTCGTAGAGGGTTCAGACCAAGGTAGGTACATGCAAGCGTATATACCGTTCAAAAGTATAAAGTTGGGGTCAATAAGATTTTGTAGTGTTTTGAAATAAGTCTCTTATGCTCATCATGGCTGCGTTTATTTGATCAAAAATATTTTTTTTCTAATATAATAAAAACTGTAATATTTTAAAAAGTATTACAATTTTCAAAAATAACTGTTTTCTATTTGAATATATTTTAAAATGCAATTTATTCCTGTAATGACAAAACTGAATTTTCAGCAGCCATTACTCCAGTCTTCAGTATCACATGATCCTTTAGAAATCATATGAAATGGAAATCATTTCTAACATACATATAACATTTATAACTGTGTTTACAGTCACTTTTGTTCAATTTAATGCATCCTTGCTGAATACAAGTATTCATTTCTTTCAAAAAAAAATAAAAAATCCTACTGAACCCAAACTTTTAAAAAGTAATAAAGGTGGTGATTTTCCCAAAACTTTTTTGTTTTTATCTATTTTAATAGATGACTAGATTAATAGAGAACTTTTTTTGATCCAAGTTCTGTCCTGATTAGCAAAAACTAATATTTTTAAAACCTTAATTTAAAACTATGGAAGTCCTATTTTATTTCTATAAGTAGTGTCTACTCTCTTTGCCTGCCTTTGTTCCACTCTGGTTTTCCCCTGTTTCTTTAAATTCAGTCTTCTCTTTTTTCCATGATCTCACCACCCTCAGATACCAGCTTAGTCCTGTCAGCTGGTATCTGTCCTGTCTTTTTCTTACTCATGCATCTTACTCATATTTTCATGCTGGTCCTCTTTCTGGCATCTTATTTTTTTTAAATACCGTAGCAGATTTGCTTTCTGTATCTCACTGTTTACTGTAAGAATGTTTATTGGATATTGTCAAGACTTGTCTTTTAAACTCAACAATAGTTGGTGACAAATATTGTGACATACACTCTGTGGCAACACACAGAGGGTAAAACCATCAATCTCAACCCATGAGAGTTTTTTTTTATTTAATTAGTTGATAGTGATCTATAAAAATTCTGAAGGCACCATAAACAGAACAGTCATTATGCACCATATAAATATGTTTAGTATCTTAAAACCAGTGGTACTAATAAATGTCCCATTGGCATATTTATTCCAGAAATTAAAATTCTGACAATTTTGGGTGAAATATCATTTAGCAATGTCATTTCATATTGATGTGCAAGTAAAGTTAATTTTAATTCAGTAAAAATAAATAAACAAGTCGTCTATTTCAAAAGATCCTGTTTTGACCTGCTTCGCAGACTCAAAGTCCTCAGTGACTGAGAAAGAGGACGACGGCGCTCTCACAATAAACAGGAGGAGAGGAGCCATCAAACAGGCCAAAGTTCACTTTATCAAGAACCACGAGTTCACAGCCACCTTCTTCAAACAGCCCACCTTCTGCTCGGTCTGCAGGGAGTTTGTTTGGTTAGTATATAAACACTAGTATATAAATGTACATAGTAACAGTAAAAGCTGCCATTTAATAACCAGATTTTGGTTTCAGAAGAATTGTGTCACTTTTGTCGTTATGATGCTAGGCTGTTGTGTCAGGTTGCCAGGGCTTTGCTAGTAAATTTCTTGGGTGATTCTAGACCAGAAGAGCCCAAGTCTTATGATATTAAATATGACATTGTGGACTGGTCTCTAGATATGACTTAAAACCTTGCACATACATTTTTTTTCTTGTTTGCACTTTTTTCACATTTTAAAATCCACCATTCAAAAATTGTAAATCTGATTGCTTAGATTTTTTTAGAGGTATCATATCCACAGCAAAACAATAAAGGAAAAGTTAGACGCATAATACTTGAATTTTGGGGGTCAGCTTTTTCAAATCCTTAAGTCTGAGTATTAGCAACAGCAATGCTTGTTAATGGATAGTGGTAGCATAATGGTTTGGGACCTAGGCTGTGAAAGAAAAACTTGCAGGTTCAATACCAAATTGGAATGACCCAGAAACGTACAAATTACTGAGATTACAATGCAGCTCTGATGTGCCCATAAGCAAGGTACTTCTCAGTCAAAGTGACGCATAGTCCATAATTGGTATACTATAACAGGTTAGTCCAGGGAGACAGAATCCAGCACGATCAGTCACTTTGTATGAAAAAAATGCATCATAAATAGCCAGTAACTACATGACTAACATTAGATGCAAGAAAACATTAGTTCATCACTATCAGAAATCTAAAATGATTCAAAATTGCATCTCACGTAGGCATAACTATAAGTAATCTTAAGCAGCCAGAAGTCTGGCAGCAATAATCTTAGTGTGTGTGTGATTGTAAGTCATAGTATTGGATAGCATCTGTGTTTGTGTGCGCAAGCACACTTGGATTTTCCTCTGATATTTCAGCCGCCTCAGCAGAGTCCCTCGGGCTGTCTCCTTCCTGTGCAGTGTGATACAGATCGCTATGCCTTAGTGCCTTGTTCACGCTGTATACAGTATATAAATATATATGTGCTGTAGAGAGTCAGTGCTTCAGATTCTCCCTAATATGAGTTTTACATACCATTTGTGTACTAACAGTCAATTATCACCCGCTGTGTACAAATATCAATACTCCAACACACTCTTTTTGCATTCCAGGGGTCTCAACAAGCAGGGCTACAAATGTAGACGTAAGTATCTTCACAGCTTTCTCAATCTTTTGTAGACACTCCTCCCATCTGGTTCTCAGTAAGAACACACATTACACATGTTGTTGTCATTTAATGTTACATTTTGACCTGACATAAATGATCCTCCTGTGGAATTAACATAATGGGCTCTTTGAAATAATTTTTTTGTAGGATATTTTGTACTATTAAATTAATTAAAAGGTAATTTGCACACATTACACCTTACTGCCCCCTTGCTCTATTTCAGAATGCAATGCAGCCATTCACAAGAAGTGCATTGATAAGATCATTGGGAGATGCACGGGAACAGCAACCAACAGTCGAGATACAGTGGTAAGCATTAGTGTTCTGAACCTCCGAGACGGAAACACACTTACACACTCCTTGACCATGAGAGGGTCCAAAGCGGATTTGTAGGGAGGCCGTTAACTGTTAAAGGATCTGAAACCAGTTTTTATGAGAAAAAAAAAAAATCTGAAAACAATATTAAGTAAAACAATATTTACTTTTACAATATTAGGTTAATTTATTTAATATACAGTATATTGTGTATATAATGAATCATAGTTTCCACAAGAATAATAACATAATAATAACATGAAATGATACTGATAATAATAAAACATGTTTCTTGAGCACCAAATCAGCATATCAGAATAATTTCTGAAGAATCATGTGACAAAGTCTGGAGTAATAGCTGCTGAAAATTGAGCTTTGCCTTCACAAGAATAAATTACATTTAAAAATACTGTATCAAATAGATGCATGAATGCAGCCTTGATAAGCAAGAGACTTGAGACTTGTGACTTGTAGTGTGTGTATATATATTGTTATGACTTTTCATAGCAAAGTGTCTAAATGCATTAATATGCTACTACACTGATGTCAGCCTTAACTGTTTTGGGTCACATTTTAACAAGGACTTTTTTTAAGAAAGAAACATTCACTTGAAGTTCCAAAGGGCTGGTCCTTCTGTTTCCAACAGCAATAGCAAACTGAGCAAGGATCAGAGTCTGTCAGTAATCAATAGAAGGCCATGATATTGTAAAAGTGCCACAAATACTGTATGTTGGGGTAACTAAACTAAACACTTTAAAGCAGTCCAGCAGTACTTTGGTGGATAGTCTCTGATGGGTAGTGGGCAGCTCTGGGATCTATGTGGCTAGGAAGGACCTCTTCTGGAAAGGGCACCATGAGGCGTTGTAGATGTTGCATCTGTGCCCACAAGCATTTCGATTCAGTTTGTTGCTGATGGTCTGTTTGTACATCTGCAGTTTCAGAAGGAGCGCTTTAAGATTGACATGCCGCATCGCTTCAAGACCCATAACTACATGAGCCCGACCTTCTGTGATCACTGTGGGAGTCTGCTGTGGGGAATGGTCAAACAAGGCCTCAAGTGTGAAGGTAAGAATGATGTTGTTTTATTAATGGTTGTCTCGTCTGTTTTTCCCTTTCATTGTCTTTTTGTTTCTTCTCTTGTTAATATCTAATGCAACTTACTCTCTCTGTTCAGAATGTACAATGAACGTTCATCATAAATGCCAGAGCAAGGTTGCCAACCTCTGCGGAATCAACCAGAAGCTCCTGGCTGAGGCTTTGACTCAAGTTAGCCTGGTAAATGATTCAACCGGTCAACCTTGGCTTTTTTTCAAGACATTTGCAGTATCATTATTTTGTAAACCTAAAAGATTAGGCTACATTATTTTTGTTTTTTCATGGGTTCATATGTAGCATCATGCTGTTCTCTACATCAGTATGCAAAAAATAAATAAATAAATACATCTAACATGCTTACTATTTCATTGATTGTGTTTAGAAATCTTCCACAAAGCGTCCGGATCCCACTCTGTCAGATATTGGAATCTATCAAGCCATTGATAAAAACGTGCCAGTGGGCCCTAGTGGTGAGTTTGAATTACTGCATATTTCCTGCTGCATTATTGCTTTCCTTAGTTTTGATACCTTATATAAGTTAGCTTTGATTTTATTTGAATATGAAGTGGCCCCAAAACGTAATCTTTAATAAAAAAAGTAAAATTAAACATTAAAATTAAATTATAGTTTTTATATAAATTTGAAACGTGTGTGTGTGTATATATATATATATATATATATATATATATATATATATATATATATTTATATTCTGTTTTCATTTTCAGTAATTTTGTGGTGTTTTTGTCACTTTTTCATTTCTTTTTTAATTTATATTTAGATATATCTATATCAAAGTTTGTGTTTGTTTTTATTTCAGTTTTAGTTTTAATTATTTTTGTGTAAAGTGAAACTAAATCAAAATAAGAAATGTTGCCCTGGCAACTGGCTAAAATAATACAAGTTTTTATATATTATTTCATTTCAATTAACATTTATTTTATTTTAATACAAGAAATGTTTTAGTTTCATTTAGCTATTATAACCTTGTCTTGTGTTTATTAATCTGTGGCCATTGGCGTATATGTATATTTTGTGTTTACAAATATTAGCAGAGGGCTCTCAGTATGGAAAACTGTTGGATGATATGACCCCTGCCCCTCCCAGCACCACCATCACATCCCGCGTCTCCATGAGCAACTTTGTGTTCCACAAGGTACTAGGCAAAGGCAGCTTTGGAAAGGTAAGGAAAACACAGTATACATATTTCTGCATTGTATTGTTATGCAGTCCTCTCTTTAAACAATTCCCATGTTCTGTCAGGTGATGCTCGCTGAGCTCAAAGGAAGGGGAGAATATTTTGCTGTAAAGGCCCTGAAGAAGGATGTGGTTCTTATGGATGATGACGTGGAGTGCACGATGGTGGAAAAAAGAGTGTTAGCATTAGCCTGGGACAACCCTTTCCTTACACACCTCTACTGCACCTTTCAGTCGAAGGTGAGCATTCTTCCAAATAATGTGTTACATACACTACCATTCAAAAGTCTGGGGTCTCTTTTATTCAGCAAAGATTGGTCAAATAGTAGCAATAGCAATAAATTGGTCAAAAGTGACAGTAAAAATGTTTATAATGTTACTAAAGATTTCTATTTCAAATACATGCTGTTGTTTTCAACTTTCTATTCATCGAAGAATCCTGAAAAAATGTGTGGCTTCCAACTCTTTTCAACATTTACAATAAAAAGTGATTCTTAAGCACCAAATCAAAATGATTTTTGAAAAATCAGCTTTGCCATCATTACATTCTAATATATATACATATATATATATATATATATATATATAATTTTTTTTATTTATTTATTTATTTATTTTTAATTGCAGTAATGTTTCACAACATGTTTTTTTTAATCAAATAAATGCAGCTTTGGTGAGCATAAGAGGCTTCTTTCAAACATTAAAAAAATCTTACCGACCCCAAACAGACATACACTGATATGTCCCAAATATAGTTGCAATGATTATCTAAAAGACTGCATTATAAGTCTAATATTTATTTTAGTGTTGCTAAAAGTTCAAATGAGTTAGTTACTGATAAATATGGAATGTGGTCGTGCAAAGTGAAATATCTTCCTGGCAAATGACGCAAATCAATGGTTACAGTAAAGCAACTGCAGGAACAAAGCTTTGTTACCATTGTCGTAATGTATGCTGAAGAACTCGTTCCCCCCGTTACACATGCTAAGTTTCCGTGACTGTCGGGATTTGATCAGCACATCAGCCTGCTTGGCATGTGTGAGGGACAGTGGGTTTGACATCAAATATTATGAGAATGACATGGAATGTTGTCAACACAAAATAACATGCTATATCATGAAAATACAGCTTTGAGGAATAGCTTATCAATGTGTCTGTGCAGTCCGGAAATGTTTTGAGGGGAATAACACAAAATATTAGTGCTATGTGAAATCGCCTTGCCGTCAGCTTAGATTTTCCTTGTTTGACAGGCTCCCACAAAGATCTAACCAAGATAGTTTGCTTTAGAATGATGTGTTGTGCTCATTCTTTCCAGTAAAATATATTATCACTCAATAATGATGATGATCTGTGTGTTTTATCAATAGGAGCACTTATTCTTTGTGATGGAGTATCTGAATGGAGGAGATCTGATGTTCCACATTCAGGATAAAGGCCGTTTTGATTTGTTCAGAGCCATGTGAGTGACATCCATTCTGAATAAATGCTCTTTTTTGCTGTAGCATATCTATATTGTTTGTCTTCCGTAATCAAGAAATAATGTTTTTTGTGAAACAACAGCAAGTGTTTTGGTCAAATCTGTTTCTTGTCACAGGTTTTATTCTGCTGAAATCCTCTGTGGACTACAGTACCTCCATTCTAAAGGAATTATATACAGGTAAAATAAGTGTTCCTTGTTGAAGAAACTCTTATTTTGATTATTTGAATTCTTTTTTTTTTCAGTGAGATTGAGGGTCAATTTAATATCTGATGTCTAATGTCTATATGTCAAAAACATTATCACAATACTATTAAGTAGCACAACTGTTTTTTAAAATTGATAATAATAAAAATTTATCTTGAGCACCAAATCAACACATTAGAAGGATTTCTGAAGGATCATGAGAATGAAAGTGAAAGTGATGTGACGTGTCCAAGTATGGTTATCCATACTTGGAATTTGTGCTCTGCATTTAACCCATCCGACGTGCACACACACAGCAGTGAACACACACTGTGAACACACACCCGGAGCAGTGGGCAGCCATTTATGCTGCGGCGCCCGGGGAGCAGTTGGGGGTTCGGTGCCTTGCTCAAGAGCACCTCAGTGGTTTTGAGGGTGGAGAGAGCGCTATACATTCACTCCCCCCACCTACAATTCCTGCCAGCCCGAGACTCAAACTCACAACCTTTGGGTTACGAGTCCGACTCTCTATCCATTAGGCCACGACTTCCCTGAGTAATGATGCTGAAAATTCAGCTTTACCATCACAGGGATAAATTACATTTTAAAATAAGTTTTATTACATTATAATTATATTTTACAATATTACTGTTTTCAATTTTGTATTTCAAGTTTGCGATTATTTTTATTGTCATGTACAAGTAATTTAGCAGAAAGTTGCTCTTTTACCAAACAAAAACATGCCATATAACCGTCCATATGAATTACATTTCTCAAATGGACCATGTCTGTTTTTCTGTCTAATCAGAGATTTAAAGTTGGACAATGTGATGCTGGACAAGGATGGACATATTAAGATTGCAGACTTTGGAATGTGCAAAGAGAACATGCTTGGAGAAAACAGAGCAACCACATTCTGTGGCACACCAGATTATATTGCTCCTGAGATCCTGCTGGGACAGAAATACAGTTTCTCTGTGGACTGGTGGTCGTTCGGCGTGCTGCTCTACGAGATGCTGATTGGCCAGTCGCCGTTCCAGGGCGATGATGAGGATGAGCTGTTCGAGTCGATCCGCATTGATGTACCTCACTACCCACGGTGGATTACCAAAGAGGCCAAAGACCTGCTGGAGAAAGTGAGTCTAACCAATTGATTTATCTTAAAGGGGACCTAACGCACACCGTTTCACCCAATCTCATGTTAATCTTGAGTACCTATAGAGTAGTACTGCATCCTTCATATCTCCAAAAAGTCTTTAGTTTTATCATATTTATAAAAGAAATATACAGATTTACGATCCTCTCCGAAAAAAGCCGAGCTCCTGGAGGCGTGCCGTGTGGGCGGAGCTAAAGAGTGACGAGCACTTGCGCCGATCGCCAACAAAACAGACATTTGATGCCGTTTCACTTACCATCTGCAGTTCTGAATCATGACCGGGATCTTTTAGAGCTGGGACCGCTCCATCTTTCAGTATTAAACGATGTGCAAATCCAGCATCGAATTGGGCCTTGTTTATAAAACGTTCGTCAACAAAACACTTGAGAAACTCCATTGCTGCCCCGGAAAAACAAACTATATCCACTGTTCACGAAACGGTGGGTTGTTTTGGGAAGCTGAACAAAGTTATCTTTCCCTCACAACCAAAAACACACGACTTTAGAGACATTCTTCCCGAGCGAGTCCCGTGCTGCCAGCCTGCCGATTGAAGCGCGTTGATGGGCGCGCTCTCGCTCTCACTCTGGTCCATGCGTGCACGGACGCATTCTTTCCGGGAGAAATGCCCATATAAGGAGTTCCACCGTCGTTTACGTCATAAAGTACAACGATCGAAAAAAACTCTCCGAAACTTGTACGAATCCGGAAGTGAGATTTTTGGCACAGAAATACTCTGTTATACGTCCAATTTTTTTTTTTAAACTTTGTCCATGCTTAGCATGAGAATCAAACTCTTTACCAGTGTAAACAACTCTGAATGCATGAAACAGCATTGTACCCCCCCTTTAATGAACGGCGTCAGTACTGATGATTTATGGAGTCATTCAATCTGTGCCTTTTACATTTTCACAGTTATTTGAGCGGGATCCAACGCGACGGCTTGGTGTTGTGGGAAATATCCGTGGACATGCCTTCTTCAAGACAATCAATTGGCCTGCTCTGGAGAAACGAGAGATGTCTCCCCCATTCAAGCCAAAAGTGGTACGAATCTGATTTGATTTGATTTACTATTTAAAATTGTTTTCCTTAATTGATATAAAGAACTGAATTTAAATAAAACTTAAATAACAGATGAAAAAATGTAAATGCTGCCTCGGCTGAAGTAAAAATAAATTAAAGCTAAATAGAAAAGAATGACAAGTTTAAATGAAAATGAAAACTAATTTATGAAAATATTAATAAATACTATAATAGTGTATAAATAATACTAAAATAACACTGCTATGAGTGGTGTTAAAAGAGGTTTCACCTACATGCATGATTCATTTTACTGCTGAATTCATTGCATGATTCAAAGTAATGATATATAAATGTAAATAATGCAAAGCAAGGACTGTTTGTGTTTCATAGCTTCTTGCTGTACTCTTGAAACAAAAGGCAGTAGCAAAGTTCAATTCAAAATATCTGTCATAAATGTTTAGCTAGTGTAGTGTTCATGGCTGAAAACTTGTGAAGAAGTTAATGATTTGCCTTATCTGTGCTCTAACAATGACATTACAATAACAGGAAATCTCTTTTAAAGAGGTTGTATCATGTCATGAACAATCACATTTTCCTTAATCTGTTGAGATAAGAGTTGGATTTACAATGGAAAAAATACTGTAACTTTCAGAAATCAAAACTTCCTCCCCCAGTCCAAGTGGACAATTTATTCAGTAAGTTATTGACGTCAGACTGACGAATAGATTGCCACATTTACAGTATACGTCATCAATGCCTATTTGGTATTCAGAAACTTGACCATTACCTATTATTTCTTCTTACTAGTATTCCTAAACTGCAGAACAACTAATGATAAAAGTCAAATGTGGAAAAATCTTACAAAACTTATTTTTTGACTATGTGTAGCACCTACAGCTCTGCATATACTTCAGTAGAATCACAGCATTAGGTGCCAGCAAATGTATTTTTTAACAGTGGAATCTTAACAGTTTGAGCAGCACATTAAAGTGTAGATTGTTTTGTGATTGTCATATGTGAATGTACACTAATTTCAAAAGTTTGGGGTCAGTAAGACCTGAAGGAAATGTGTGCTTTTAGTCAGTAGGATACATTAAGTTGATCAAAAGTGACAGCAAATATATTTTTAATCTTACAAAAAAATCTGTCATTTAAATGTTGTCAAAACTATTCAACAGCACTAATGTTTTGAACATGGATGATAATTAGAAATGTTTTTTGAGGACCAAATCAGCATATTAGAATGATTTCTTAAAGATCATGTGACACTGAAGACTTCTACCCACGTCACACCAGACAAAAAATGAAGTAGGATATGACCCCAGTCTTGATAGTGACTTCAGGATTATTTTCTGACATCTCTCTTCCTCTACTTGCAGAAATCCCCCAATGACTGTAGCAATTTTGACCAGGAGTTCCTCAATGAGAAGCCCCGTCTCTCTCAATGTGACAAGAACCTGGTAGACTCCATGGACCAGTCTGCCTTTGCTGGCTTCTCTTTCATTAACCCCAAAATGGAGACCATTATGGAAAAATAAGACATTCCGACCAGGATCCTCTAAACCTGCCCAACTCCAATCAAAACGGCGTATAGGAGCCAGGAGTTCAACCAGTGTTACACTTGTTATATTTTCTGGATGGTCCAAATAGATAATGCTGTATTTATGTCTTATTTAATCAAATGATCAAAACTTTAAATCAAAACTTTATTTGATGATGTACTATATATGTTCTTGTAATATCTCTAATATATGTTAATGTGATTAAATAATGCCCTTACTATCATACATCCAAACAGACAGACAAAAAGGAATTCTAGAAACCCAAAAGAAAGGGACTGTATATTTTAGTCTGTATAATATGCTGGGACTTTGCAATTTGATTGAATAGTTGCCTTCTTAACACTCTTGAATCCTCCTTTTGTTTTCCCTCATACAACATTTTATTGTTAAACAGAATCTCATGCTAAGGTTTGTTTGTTGGATGATTTGGTGGTTATTTTTCTATCTTATCCTTTCTTGTTGATCTGAAACAAGTTCTACAGTGTAAATTGTAATTATAAGATGCTGATTTTGCCAGCCTGAGCTGAGCATGCACAGAATAGTGTTTTTTTCCCCACTATGGATCTATAATGGAGGTCTAGTGTAGGTGAACCTTAAAACCTCTTCAATATGAAAACCTAGAAATATGAATGCCTTGCTAGACATTGTTTATACATAGGGTTGCTTTTATGGTACTGTAATAGGTAGTATATTGGTACAGTATATCGGTGGGTGGAGGATATACATCTCCTGAGCAAGTGAGAGTATAAATATATGTTCTATTATTTAATGTCGGTATTTTAATAAAGTATGATACTGTATATAACAATATATGTATATTGTTCTGAACTGTTGTTGTTACTGGAGGTAATAATGTTCTCTTTTTTTTTTCTTTTTTTTTTTTTTACTGAATTTACTCCTCAGAACTCAACACAATTAAAGGTTTCTTCAACTTTAATTTTGACTTTTGGCTTTACTGTCGTGTTGTGGCACATTCATTCATAATGTTTTTATTATAGTAATCAGTTTCTACCAAAATGCCATACCACCACTGCCTTTAAAATAAATAAATAAATAACCTCCCAAAGGAGATCCCATATTAATTTAGGTTCAGAAATGTAGGTTATTTTGATCATTTTGCTAAGGAACTGTCATGAAGACATTCATTCAGTGTAGCTACTTTGTGCTGAGCCATCATCACGTCCATCACAGGCGCTTAAACTCATTTGAAAAGATTGAAACTAGTGCCATCTAGCGGAGCTGGGTTTAACTACATGTTAAGCCTCGTTTGACCTAAAGAAGCATTTCCCGGAGCATTTCAGCAAATTCAGATCCACCACCGGTAATATCCGTGACTAACATTTACTTTTGAGATTGAAGGGTTTTAAAAAAGTTGTTAGTGTATTTTACACAAAGGTACCAACTATAAATGAAAGTGCAGACTGTCTTCATTTCATGTGAACATTTTTACATGGCGGGTGTAAACAGTCACATGACCAGAGCTGTTTAATTTCAGTTTGTCCCTTGGAAAGATGATGTCTGGGTCAAAGCTACATGAAAGGAAGCACGTAAAACATGTTAGTATACAGGTGTAACTACCATATATGATGCATCTAATATTTTAAAGTCTATTAATAGTATTAAAATCATGTTCACAGTACATGTAAACATGTCAGGTCACATGTTTGACTAGTGGGAACCCCATTTTGAATAAAAGACTGATTGATTCACACTGTAAAACTATAATTTCAAAAGTAAGAACAAATATGCATTTATCATTTGATTATTGTTTACTTTTAGGCACAATTTCTTGATAGGAATAATAAAATATGCTACATTTTTGTTTGCAACTGATCTTACTCTGTATGGTTCCCAATAGTTACAATTTGAGACCAGGAACAGAACACATACTTTAATTTCCACAACTATTTTCATTAACCATTTTAGAAAATGCATACAGATTGTTTCATGATGAAACATCACTTACTTTTCTAAAACAAAAACAAAAAGTTATTAAATTGTTATAAGATAATTGGTCTTAGACCATAGTTTACAAAAATGTGCATTATATTGCCAAAAGATTAGTGTGTAAAGTAAACCAAGACTATCAAAAGGTTTTAAATAAAGTAAATTAGTAAGAGCCTTTTAGTTTCTGTTTCTTTTTTTAAAGAGATACGTCCTGTCTTATGGGATACATTATTTAATCTATACTTTATGGGGACAAATGTCAGTCCCTGACCTGGTAATCAAAGCTCATTTATTTGAAATCTTATTTTAAAATTATTGTTTTCTCTCTGTTTTAAAACCTAATAGACACCAAAAGGAAAATGGAGATTTTGTTTAAAACAAAGTTTTTGAATCAATCATTTTAGCTTCAGTATGCTATACATAAATCAATCAATCAGATATAAAATGTAAAATCAGTGTTTCCACAGAAGGATCCAGAAAGATGAACATAGAGGAGCAGGCTGCTCAGCGTGGCGCAGCAGATAGACGAAGCTCTGTTTAATGGTACGTTCTGGCCAAAAGGACAAACACTTTACTGAACAAAACGACAGAGGCAGGGCGGCAAACCTTGTATACAGAATTATTGATTGCATTCATCTCAATAATTTATAGAAACCAGAATAATCGCTAACCTCCGCGAAGCGAAGACCTGAACAGGTTATGACAGTTGTAAGCAACCGTTTAATATTGCGTCCCAGCGTTTTTATTGTTCAGTCTATGTACATTTCAAATAAAAGCTCTAATAATCAACAAAAGTGCTGTATTAACGTTATATCAGAGTTGTTTCGGTGGGACACTGTAAACGTTCTGTTCAAAAATGTGGCAAGTTCGCCTTTTTAATCGCTGAAAGCCAACAAATATCAATCCCCGGGCTCGTGGATGAGAGGCTCGCGCGAGAGAAGGCGCATGCGCACTCACACTTTGTGCCATATTGGAATGAGGTCGTGAACGACTAGGCGGAAAAAGACACGGCATCTAAAACCGACTTGAAAAACTCCTCACTGGTAAGAAACGAAATGCATTCCCAAATATTTACGTATTTTACCCTTTGCCCTAATCGACCTTGGCTTTAACGAGCGATTTGGCTTTGCCTGCATCTTTTTTCCCGTCTCCAAAAAAAGGTGACTTGTGCTCGCTCGCATGAGTGCCTGGCTCTATTGCTTAAGCTATGACGTTTCAGTAACTTGACTTGGATACAGGCGTGTTTAGCATGTGCACGAAATCAGCCGCACTCACATCAACAAAGCCTCGCGGAACAGCGCCGAGAATATCTTTCATGTCTAATAATGTTGAACTGCGCGATGTGTCTCTCGGAATGAAAGTTGCCTGATCGGCGTGAATGTATTAAAGGCTATTATCCAGTTATATGTAGCTAGCCGAACACCAGCGAACTATCATCATCCCTTTTTGGGCGATTTCTATGAATTGCACTCACTAAATGAACCAAATTATACATCAGCTATCGGTTCTATTTATCGCTACATTGTAAATTGCGTTTATTTGGCCAGTGTTATACATAACAGTGATTGTGGAAGATCGTGTTGTTTTGTTGGGTTTTAGTAATGCTCATATTTAAAAGATAGTTTAATGGTAAGCATCCTTAAGCACTTTCAGAAATTGTTGACAGTTTCATTCTCTGTCCGTGTTACATAATAGAAGTTGTGTTATAAGTCACCATCTCTCCATTGTGAAGAACTCCAGCTCCCATTTGGCTTCGCTCTGTCATAAAAATACAGGAAAACAATATTTCACATGTAGTTTTCACTATTATATAGTCTTCAGAAATGAAAAAAGGGGATTTGACTTTTGAACTGATCATTTGTCTAATCAAGAAAAATATAATTTTTATGAAAGTCCTCTCGTTTTTCACAACAGTAACTCGCCAGAATGTCTCTGAACGGCTGGAGGAGCTGACGGTGGTTTGTGCACGTGATAACGGTCACTGCGTCATTTGTCATGTTCTACCTTTCGTCTTTTTTTTGCTTTAAGTCATTTATGTTCGTTGCCGTAGTTCGCTTGTGTTTGTGTGTATTTGCGGCCCTTGATCAATGGAGGGAAGTTGTCTTTAGTTTGAAGTGATGGAGCGGCAGAGTTTGGCAGGAATGTGCTGAGGGTTCATAGACACCAGAAATAGATCCCGGGGTCTCCTCGTTCACTTCATGCATGATCATGACAGTAGAAGTTGTACGTTTTTGTGTTAGAAATATAAAGCGCATGGCTTCATGTTGATTAATGGATGACAGAAGTGGTTTTGAATCAAATTCTCATATCTGATATATGACATCCAAGGTTTTTCTCTGCATTTGACAAAATTATGCATCATTGCTATTTTTATTTGCTTTTTTAAATCTATTTTCCCCATATGCTTGCCATTTTAAATAAAAAAAATAATTAAAAGGCAATCAGGAGGAGTGGTTAAGAGGCAGTGATAATGATTTAGAACAAGTAAGTTTAATTACCACAGTGAATTCATGCTCAAAATTGTTTATAACACAAAGAGTAACATAAAGCAGATTATAGTAGCAGTGTTCTTTCCACATGATGTTATTTTACACAGTTTTGGGACTAGTATATGTCTAAACTATTTTGTTACAGACAAATATGAAAATATTATCTAAGTTTAGGACAGATAGCACAAAAACGCTGAGTTACAGACAATGAAAACAAAGACTACCTTTATCTTAAAAAATCACCATGGTAACCATAGTCTGCCTATTTCCCATAGTTACTACATTATCTCTAGTTCTCTTTTAAGCATTCTACTGTAAAAATTAAAATGTAGTGTAGGCCTACTTCAAATAGATAAAGATGTAATGAATTTTTATTTTATTTTTTTATTAATTCATGGCACAGAATTAGCAAGTTAACAACAACAAGCAGCGCTTTTTGTACTTGACATTATTTTACATGGTTTAGAGACAAATATTATATCAACCTTTAAGATGCATAGCACAAAAACACTTCGAGTGTTTTAGAGTTGCAGACATTGAAACAAAGTGTTACACTCTCCATCATCTCGGTATATTTTCTTACTGATAAAAAAAATCGCTATGGTAGTACCAACGACTTTCTGCTAAAATACTGTAGTTTCTACAATATGTGTAGTTTATTTCTTTGTATGCCCAGACAGGCTTATACAAGCTCCCACAGTTATTGTACTAACACTAAATTATTATTATTTTTATTTATTTTTTTGAGGGGAAACTGTCGTTACCAGGGTATTTTCTTCACATAATGCTTTAGAGTTCAGTTGATCTTCATACTGAGGGACAGCAACATGGCTTTTTAAACAGCCCAGGCTGCTCTTTTCAATCCCTATTGGAGACCACCGTGACCCCCAGTACATTGTGTCCGTGGCCCGGGCTGTGCTCCGGGGCTCTGGGACAGTGCTGGAGTGGAGGGGGGTGGACTGAAAGAGTTGATCCCAGCAGAGCAGGAGGGTCGTGGCCCGCCAATGGCTGTCAGGGAGAATGTCTGACTCTCTTTAATAGAGACATCAACCTTCACAAAGACAGCTTGACAGCTCTGGATGAATAGCGTTAATGCAACTTTGCATTACTTCACAGACAGTTCTCCTCTAGACACTCGCAATATAACTCTTTAAAGTACAAAAGAAAAACAACAAAAGAGGTTACCCAATGTGGGAATTAATCAATACCATTTTCTTTCATTTTGCATTTTTGAGAGAGACATTTCAGATTGCATGTTGAGCTTGAAACAGAACTTTCAAAGTTGTTTCTGGCTTTTTAGTTAAGTTTCTAGTTGAATATCTTCATTTTGGTGTCCCTTTCTCCATACTGTATATGTTGCATTATTAGAGTCTTTGCTGTTTAGGCGATATTATATCTACTAGGGATGCCACGAGATCTCGCGAGATCAGATGTGTCTCGCGAGAACGTGACAATATCCTCGCAAAACATTTTGCAGTGTTTACATTAGAGCTGCACCATTAATCGTTAATAAATGCTATCTTGATTCAAACACCCACACGATCTTATTCCTGAATGACAACGATTCAGCTATGTCTATTATGACTGTTTCACATCGCGAGGGTCAGTGGATCGTGAGAAGTTTTGTCGCTGCCCATGTTAATGAATCAGAGGTTCGGCCATCATCACGCTTCTGATGTGAATGCTGTCATATGGGTGGCAACAAAACACGCACTGCTCACACTAACAACTCCACTAACACCCGTTTCACATCGTAAGTGTCTTAAAGACATTCAAATCTGCATTCATGCTGCTGCTGATCCAGAAAGAGCAACACAAACAGTCTTTTCAACCACACATCATTATTTCTGTTACAGACATTTAAATAACAGAAGTAGGCCTACTGGGATAAAAGTTTATAGTTTGGGTATAAACACTTATTGTCTACAGTAGCGATCAAAACGAAAGTATCTAACTCTTGTATTGTAACACTTATCTTCCGCCAGGAGGTGGCGACAACCCGTTTAAAAAATGTATTTGACATTGAATCATTCATTCAGGAGATTCCATCATTCCAATAGTGAAACAAGTCTTTATGAACTGAGACACTGACTCCATTGAATTATTTGTTTTGTTCAAATGAAGGTATATTTTTAAAAGACTTAAGCAATGAACATTTTGTCAGAACCACTAGTAAATTACATTATTTTGTTTAGTTTTCTAATATTTTCTTTTTTCAGAATTGTGAGAGAATCGTGATCTGCAATTTATTTTAAAAAAAATTGTGGTTATCAATTTATCCAGAATCGTGCAGCTCTAGTTTACATGTTGTTTATTACTGCATATAATTCATTAAAATAGAAGTTTAATTTCATAAAGTACAAGTTGATATCAAAATGCACCTACATTTTTCCCTATATATTTCATCATTGAGGATTTTTTTTTTTTTAAAGTCTAAAAATCTTGTCTTGTTCTCGTGAACCCAGTCTCGTGTATCGTCTCATCTCGTGAGATAAGTGTCTCATCACACCCCTAATATCTACCCAACTTTTTCATTTTGCAAAGCTATATTGGGCATTGTGGTGCATTTTTGCTTCTCAAAGGTGATGTGGGGAGTCTGAGTGACAGAAGTGGCTTTTATCTTTGAAGCTACACACTAAGGCTTCCTCCTCCCACTTACTTAAATGAACTAGGCTGTGTGAAATGTGGCTTGTGCAAGTCTCCTCATGTTTCTGCATTCTCTTGCACACACATGCAAATACTTTTACAGAATTTCTTTTAAATTAATTGTTATTCTAATATCATAATTCATCTCTCTTTGTTTCAGTGTTTGTTTTCCTCTCATTTGTTTTTTTTCCCTTTCCCTATTTTTCATGTAGAAACTGTTTGATTGTTCTCCGGGGGCTTCAAACATGAGCCTTGAGGCGCTGGAGTCTGGTAAGCTATTTATTTTCTTTCCTTCTGCACTGTTGCTAAATAATAGTGGTCGACTGATATTAGTTTTTTGACAGCCAATGCCGATGCTGATATCTTGGAAAGCAGGGTGGCCGATATACAGCCGGTATAATTTTATTTAATGTTAATTAATATTTAAGAAATTTTAAATCATTTTAAAATGGATTAAAAAATAAGTGTAAAATAAACATACTTATACTTTAGATGACAAAGTATTTTTCACAAACAAATAAATATTTAATAAAAATATAATTAAAAAGGAAGTAAACACTGTAACTAATAGGGCACTCAGTATTCTGGGAAGTTTGTGTGCATTGGGAATCATATTGTTCAAATAAAGTCAAGGTAACAGTCATTTTACATACAGTACACAGTGAAAATGACATGAATATGACAGTGGGCAAATGCATAAAGTGCAGCATAGTTTGAAATCACGAGTTTAAAGTTTGTTGATCACGCGTTTCCTCCTGACCGACCGTCACGCAGAGCACACGCGTGTACCCATGTAACCCATGTAACATGGGGAGTCTATGGGATTGACTCCCTTTTGCAGCCAGCCTCTAGTGGCCAGTTGACGAATTACAGTTTAAGTCACTTCCGTGTTGGTTTCACGAGAGAGACCGGAAGGTTGGCGCTTGGTTCAGACGCTGCCGCTCTCAGAGCCGTCAAAATAAAAGTCCCGTCTCGAACACATCAGCCAAACAGAAAAACTTATCGGCCGATGCCGATATTTGAAAAATGCCAAATATCGGCCGATATATCGGCCTTGTCAATATATTGGTCGACCACTACTAAATAATTTGAAGAAAAACAAAACTATAGTCCATCCTTTGACCCTGAAAATTATAGTATTGAGAGCTGTATTGCACATATGTAAATTGTACTGGCATGGTGTTTGTCCTTGACAGAGAGTGGTGGACATGTCTGCACTACCTAAAGCAAAGGTCACCCGAAAATATGAGCGAGCGCCTGCCTATTATCACTATATATATCAGCACTCTCTTTCACGCTCTGTTGATATGGTTTGATGTGAGGTGATGAGGCTGTGTGTGGAGAGAGCTGAATGAACTCTGCAGTGTTTGAACTATTGGTCGTTCAAAGTTTCAGATGCGGACTCTGGTCAGGATGTTTCAGAGTTTAACTGGGATGACTACCTGGAGGAAACTGGGGCACTTTCTGTTCCTCATCATGCGTTTAAACACGTGAGTAAACCAGGCCAGCCTGTGTTTGTTCTACACCACTATAGTGAATCTCCAGAAAATAAGTTGTTTTTTTTTCAACCAAGCTGGAAGCTTTTAATCAAATTTGAATGTGACAAAAACATGTTTTTCTGTTACAATGACTTATGCAAGCAGCTAGAGTAGGTTTGTTTTATTAATTTGGAAGAAACTTTTATCCAAAGTGACTTGCATTGCATTCAAGGTAAACATTTTATTAGTTCATGCATTTCCTGGGAATCAAACCCATGACCTTGCTATTGCTGCAGGAGCTACGTGAGCAGGAATGATTCATAGATGAACGGCTCTTTTGAGCTGGTTCTTTTAAAGAATCAGGTTTGAATCCACCAATACCCAACTTTTCCAGGGGGTCCCCCTCAGTGGAAATCGCGATCGCGTTCCCCTTGGTAGAAATTGCATTTCCCCCTCGGGGGAGCCCCCTCCATCGTCGGGCCCTTAGAATCGTCCTACCCCCCCCCCCCCCCACCCTAACGGCGCCCCTGTGCATTAGTGATGTATTCCTATTCTCATGGGATCTGTAAGACCAATAAGTGACCATTTAGATCTTAAATAATTTATTTGCTGGGTCAGAAATTAACCAGGGCACGGGGCAGGAATACCACTGACCAAATTCCCCAGGTATTTAAATTGTGGGGGCAAAAAAAACGTCCTCTAAGTTGATGATTTTCATCATAGTATATATGCCGTAATCAGGGATCAACGCTAAGGATTTTTTCTGCTGGCACGGTTGGACCAGTGGTACAAATTTTTACTTGCCCTGCCAACATTTTCACTGGCCCTGCCGCAAAAAAAAAAAATAGTTGCTGTTATCATTGTTTTTGATCCATGTTATCTTGTATTCTAATAAATAAGCTTATATGACACCAATATTTTAGATATCAATTAAATTTTACATTTCTCTATTTCAATTTCAATACCACAGCAAAAATCTCTAGCCAAAAATAAACATAAATATAAAGTTTAAACATTATTAAAGACAAGTGACAGCCAGTAAATAAGAACAAATGAACAATATATATATATATGTATTTATGTGTGTGTGTGTGTAATCATCATCATAAGCTTACTATTAGCTGTGACATAAATCTGCATGTTTTTTATATTTAATCCAAGGGCATTTTTTTTACCTTTATAGAGAGCATTTTCCCCTAACCTCATTAATACTTCATCTTTCATTTAAAACTCTTACATTTAATCTATAAATTCATTTATAATAATGTGATTGTTATCTATACGTTATCAAATTAAATCATTTACACTGAAAAAATACAACTGCATTGAATAATGTTATGAGATTGTTTTAAATATTTTTTGAATATACAAACAAGAAATGATGGTGGAAATGATACTTTTAAATGAAATTAAAACGCCAGTAGTGAGCGTTTAATGAGTGAGTCACTTAGTTGTTCATTCAAGTGATTCAAACGGCTGATTCATCAGATGTTTATGCATGGGCTAATGAAACTTTGACTCAACCGATTCGTTCAAAACACTGAATCATTCAGCAATGAATCGGGTGGTTGCTGTGAAATGCGCTGTGGTTCCGCCTAAAATGTAAGTGACCTAATATTATTGTACTTGCTTATTGAACTGTTTATTGAACTATTAAACAGTCATAATGGTGAAAACGCTGTGTGATGTTGCCTAACTAACTGTATTTTAAATATAAAAACTTTTCATTTAGAATTTTTATCTCAGCATGCTGACTTTCCTTGTGTTGCATGTTTTGATTTCTCCTGGAAAGGCAGCGTGAGCCTCGCCTCAGCAGCGCAGCTTTATACCGTACATGCATTAGCTATATACACTATTCCTCACTGAATCTAAATGTAATAAAATCAGAATAATACTTGCGTTTTGGTGATTGCCTAGTTATTTTTGGTTACTTGTCTGGCGTTAATGAAGCGTTAATGTCGAGCCCTGGATAATAACGTAATATTGCCACACAAATGACATTTGGGAAAATGATTGCAGTGCAGTTTGTGTGCAAGCACGGAACAGAAGATGCTCTATAATAAAACAAAAAATGTTAGGTTGATTGGTGCATCTGTACTGTACTCCAGTGTATAAATTCAATATAGATTAGCATTGTTCAAGTTACTTGCCAAGAGGGGTATTTTGACATACTTTTGTATGTATTTGCCCATTCGAAGGCAGCTCGCGCATGTCAGAGACGCGGCTGTCTGTGCGCGCGCTGTTCACACAGAACAGAAGCGCGCAAGTGAAAGGAGTTGTCTTTCGCGCCCAAATGCTTTTTAATCCCTTTCATTTTTAAGTTTACAAGGCTTAAAAACGCATGCAAATGATAAAATTTCGTGACGACGCTGCAGTGGCCCGATCGGGCAAGTGACAAATCCGTCTACTGTCCCGAGCGTCCTTCACGCTTGCCCCGGGCCATCGGGCAGTCCTTATTGTCGAGCCCTGCGTAATACTTGGGTTTAGTGTGGATTTAGTGTCTGCAGAGTTCACAGAATGACCTCTAGCTGTCAGATTGTCAGAGTCGCTGAATGTATTTGATGTTGATAATATTGGCAACCATTTGTTCACATTAAAATGTATTTCACTGGAGGTATTTGACATAAATGGATGGCATGCAGCGTGCTTATATGTTGAAGTGTGTCATTTTTAGTTGCATGAAATAATTAATATGCAAGCTATATAATTAATAAACAGCTATAAGTAATGCATTGGTAGATTGGCTTTGCCTCCTGACAAGCGCAGCAACAGTAGATCACAAAATAGTTGAGAGAGGGACTATCGGTATTTGACCAATGGCAGACAAGGGAGTGTTTGTAAAATCTGTTTCAAAACAGTAATTATTTTTGCAATCTTGTTTCAGGCCAAGCAGTGCTGTTATTGTTAACTAAAACTAAATCTATTAAAATCATTTCAAGTGATTAAAATAAAGCTTAAAAATTAAATAATATATAAATATTAGATGAAAAAAGTTAGAAATAACTTTATGATTAAATACTGAAATTACTAAAACAATAATAATAAAAAAACTTAATAAAAGAAAAATAAAGAAAAAACTAATAAAAATTACACAAACACTAATAAATGACACAAACACTTGACGAAAGTATTCAAATAAACCAAAAAAAAAAAGAAAACTAATGATATAAAATTAAAAGCTAATTGAAATTGTTAATAAATACTTAAGTAGTATATAAATACTGTGAGAACAAAATTACACTCATGCTGCCCTGTAGTTTACTCACCAGGTGTCACCTGGCCATGTGTCTGCTCTGTCATCTGCTCAGACCAGTGTTTTTCCTTTGCAGGTGGACCAGGGCCTGGAGACCGGTCTGACTCCTGGTATGAAGCTGGAGGTGTGTGTGCGTACTGAATCAGAAACCGCATACTGGGTGGCCACAATAATCACCACCTGCGGACAGCTGCTGTTGCTACGATATGAGGGTTACCAAGATGACCGGCGTGCCGACTTTTGGTGTGACATCATGACCGCTGACCTGCACCCGATCGGATGGAGCAAGCAGCAGGGTCGACCGATGAGACCTCCAGAGGGTGAGCAGAGACTTAGCAGTTTCCCTGTGCTGTCTAATTTATGATGATTAGAACCTAATTCTTTCATTTACTCACTCACTCAAGAGAACATGTGGCTTTTTAGGTAAAGATGATTTAAATTTAGGCTCTGCAGAGGTTATGCTCTCATTTCAAAAAAGCTTTGTGCGCATCATCCACACAGTGCCAAATTTGCATATTTGCATATATGCCAAAAGTGTTGTGTTGCTTGCAGCGCAGTGCTAATTCCTGTAGATGGTTGTTCACAGTCAATTTGTGGGCATATTCAGGAAATGGGGGAGGGGTGTTTGTGTTGGGGCTTTTATTTAGCTTGCAGCTTGCTAATGGGCATGGCCTTTACTCCTCTGAAATTACTAAAAGACCCGTTTTTAATACTTAAAGCTTCTTTTATTAATAAAGTCCTGCAATAGAGTGCAGTAGGTACAGACGTGGGGGAGTCCAGATGGTTGCTGGCATTTTGCTTCCGGCTGCCTGTGCCTTATTGACAGCTGTGCTTATGGCCCAAAATACCATGTCAATGGTGAAGCCATCATGAGCTCAAAATGGCATAAATCTGTCAGCAGGATAGTCTAAAGATCTGTTATGTGTTTAAAATGCTCTGAATTTGTGCTCAGGTGTCCGTGAGAAGCATCAGGACTGGGAAGCGCTGCTGGAGAAAGCTCTGGCTGAATCCTGCAGTGTACCTGCTAGTCTCCTGGAAGGGGTAAGAGATATGCCATAAATGTAGGAGAAAATGTATAGAGAGCTGGTCATTATTGCAAAATAAACTGATAGCATGATATACTAAAATTAATATTTAAAGTCAACTAAGACCGTTTTTATTGCAATCAGTATCTCAGTGTTTTGAGTTGCAAGATTGCAGGCGATTAGCTGTTCTAAATTGCATGAAAAAGAGGGACCATGAGAGACAAGATTAAGTGTTGTCAGGATTGTGGACTGTTTTTGTTGTGTTTTTGCTCCCATGTGTTCCCTGTGACCCAGTTTCTCGACTGTTTACAAGTTGATTGTAAATTTGTTTCCAGGTTTGTCTCGTCTTCTTCCCCAATTATCCTGTGTTTAAAAGCCCCAGTCCTTTCAGTTAGTGTTTGTCGGTTCTTAAACGTCATTTTGTGTTCCCTACGTTCCCTGTACACCCTGTGGATAATTAAAGACTCTATTTGTGAATTCTCCGTGTCTCCTCGTTCCGTGTCTCTGTGCTCCCTGAGAAGTGTGACAGAAGAACTGACCAAAACCGTAACCTCCGTGTGTCTACCCTCCGTTTTTGTTTCCGTTTTTTTCTCTCAGTCTTTTGTTTCCGTTGTGTGTTGCCCCATGGATCCCCTCGTCCGGCCCGAATTCCTCCTCCTCCTGCTGGAGCAGGGGGACAGATCTCTCGAGGACCATACAAGACTGTTCCTCTTGTTAGCTAACGCCACCTGCTACCCAGACGACTCGCTCTGCTCATTCTATGATGCAAGCCTGAACACCGCGAGCATAGAAGATGTCGTCCGAAGATGGTCCTCGAGAGGAGTTTGCCACCTTCGTGGAGTGGACTCTGGCGAGAAACGGATCGCCTTTCACCATCTCTGCCGTGGATGATCTCGCCAGATCCACTCCGGACCCAGTGCCCAGCCCACGATCTCCCCGCTGCGCGGAGCGCATGCCCGAGCCCACCGCTGACGGAGAGCCGGAGCCCGCCGCGACCGACGAGCCATCGCCGCATGGAGCGACAGTGCTAAGGATCGCCACGGAGCCAGAGCCGCTGATGACGTCAGTCAAGGTGTGTGAGCCGGCAACAACGCCCGCCTCAAGGGAGAATGCCGCGGACAGTGAGAGCGCAGAGAGGAGCTTCGCCCCCTGCACTGCGGCTGAGGGTGAGCTGAGTATGGCGCGTGGACTGTGCCACAGCAAGGCAGGGAGGGCTACTGTTTCCCCATTTGGCCCAGGGAGGGCCACAGAACCCAAGTCCTGCTCATCTTCGTCTCCTTCGTCTCCGCTGGTCCCGTCCAGCTCCGCTCATCCAGAGCACCCTCCAGTGCCCGCTCCCCGAAAGCGTCCTCCAGAGCCTGCGCCTCCAGAGCGCCCTCCAGTGCCTGCTCCCCGAAAGCGTCCTCCAGAGCCCGCACCTCCAGAGCGCCCTCCAGTGCCTGCTCCTCAAAAGCGCACTCCATTGTTGGCTCCCATTCCTGAGTTCAGCCCTGGAAGCCCGGAGGCTCACAATTGCCTGCCCCCCCACCCGCTCCTGCCTCCTCCACCGCTGGCGTCTGGCAGCCCCTCTGCTCGCCCTCAGCCCACCATCTATGCCCCACGGGACTGCCATCCTCCAGCGTCGCCGGGGCTGGAGTATCCCTCACCTCCGCCTCCAGCCTCCGAGGCCCGGACTCCGCCTCGGCCCGTCGACCCATTTGCTCCACCATGGCTCCTAGCTCCCTCCTCTCTGCCATGGCCCATCTGTCCACTGGCTCTGCCGGGCTTCCTCGTCCCTCCGGCTCCGCCTTGGTCTGGCGTCGACCATCCTGCGCCTCAGGACTCCACTCCTCCGGCTGCGCCTCATCCCTCCGGCTCCGTCAGGCTCCTCCATCCCCTCCTACTCCTCTGTCGCTCCGGCTCCACCGCGGCCCTCTGGATCCCCGCCTCGGTCGCCGGCACCATCTGCTTCACCTTGGGCCACCGGATCCTCCCTGTCGCCCTTGCTCTTCGGCTCTCCGTCTCCGTCTCGGGCTCCTCCACCACCTGCTCCACCGCCGTTGGTCGGCCCCCTGGAGTCGGCAGACATCCCTCCTCCATGGCTCCTCCCTCCGTCGGCTCCACCGTGGGCCACCGTTATGGCTGTGGCCTGGGTCCCGCTAGGCTCCTCCTGTTCCGGGTCCCTCCTGTCTCTCCCCTGGCTCCTCCCTCCTTCATCGCCTCCCTTGTCTCTGTCTGCCGGCCCCCACCCGGGTGTCCGTCCTCCTCCAGAGCCTCCTCCCAAGCTCCCACCCGCCCCTCCCTCGGGTGTTTCTACGGCGCGAGGACGCGCCTTCCGGGAGGGGGGCGATATGTCAGGGTTGTGGACTGTTTTTGTTGTGTTTTTGATCCCCATGTGTTCCCTGTGACCCAGTTTCTCCCTCATGTTGATTGTAAATTTGATTCCAGGTGTGTCTCGTCTTCTTCCCCAGTTATCCTGTGTTTAAAAGCCCCAGTCCTTTCAGTTAGTGTTTGTCGGTTCTTAAACGTCTCCTCGTTCCGTGTCTCCATGCTCCCTGAGAAGTGTGACAAGTGTACAGTTTAATAGTCATTATACAACATTATCTGACAGCTAAATTCCGCAGTTAACCAATTAGAATCAAGTATGTAAACTCAGCAGATGCAGTATTTACACAATCTACAAAAAAAAATTAAATTCCTTTTTTTTTTTTTTTTTTTTTTTTTTTTGTTATCAACAGTTTTTAATTTTTTTTCACACATAACACAACATAACATCCAAAATATAACAAAACAAAACAACACACACATACTCAACATCTCAAGGTCCAATCAAAAGGGAGGGAGAGAGGGAAGGACAATAAAAACACAAAAGTCACTCCTTTATACAATCACGTATATCCATCAAAAAACACTGCCAAGCATCAATGGTCGAGGGCCTGGCCCCACCAACTCGCGCCGTTGTACATTCACATGACACTGTTTGCAGGAGGCTACGGATCCAATGTTTTTCTACACATGTGTGGTGTAAACCAGTTCTGGATTATTGTCTTCTTCACAGCTGTAAAACCAGCAAACAACATTCTCTTTTGCATTGAATTAATACAGAGACCAGAATCATCATTAAGGAGACACAAACTTGGGTTAACAGACCAATCAATTCGCAGTAATGATGACAAAACCAGGTTTACATGTGTCCATAGACTGATGACGACAGGACATTCCCAAAACATATGCAGAAAAGTGCCTGATGATGTAGTGTTACATATATGGCAGTTCAAATTTGACTGTAGTTTCATTTTAAATCTTTTGTAAGGAGTTATGTATGCTCTATGAATGACTTTGAAGTGAATAAGACGATGAGCCAGATTTTTAGATGTTAAACTGAGATTAGACCATACTCTCTCCCAGTCGACAGATAAATTAAGGTCAGATAATTCCCTATTCCAAATAGTTTTAATAGAAAGAGATTTTGTAATGCAATCAATAATTTTATTATATATTAAGGAAACAGATTGCCGACAAGCAGATGGTGCAATCCAGTCCCGCATAGGATGAGAGGAAATAGAAGATGCCCACGGAACGCCATACGCTTTGAGAGCAGAACGTAATTGAAGAAAGACAAAATATGCGGATGCTGGTAGACAAAATTTGGTTCTTAATGTCTGAAATGAACAGAGGCCCTGGTTATCATATATATCACCGCACGTGTTTACACCTAAAGAAGACCAAGAGGGTTGGACAAATGGACGATTTCCACATACAAAATTAAAATTGTGCCATAAAGGAGTACTGTTACAAAATTTGAAGGGTCCACCTATCCGACGTTCAACCGTTTTCCAGATTTTAATAGAGTTAGCCACAACCGGACCAAATTTATAATTATCCCCTTTTTTTCCTGTGCCAGTAAATAAAATATCTTGAAGTCTATTTGGTTTAACCTTGTCAGCTTCAATCTTATTTATTTATTTTAATTAATATTTTTATTTAGCAAGGACACATTAAACTGGTGTGCCAGTAAAGATATTTAAAAGATTTCTATTTGTAATAAATGCTGTTTCAACATTGATAATATAATAAGAAATATTTCTTGAGCACCAGATCAGCATATTAGAATGATTTCTGAAGGATCACGTGACCCTGAAGACTGGAGTAATGAAGCCTAAAAATCAGCTTTTGCCATCACAGAAAAAAATGTAATTTAAAAAAATATTAAAATAGAAAACGGTTCTTTTAAATTGTAAAAATATTTCACAATATTACTGTATCTTACTGTATTTTAGAAATGCTGCCTTGGCAAGTATAAGATACGTCTTTCAAAAACATTAAAACGTTGTACCAACCCAAAGTGCTGCACAATTTAAAAAGCAAAATATTAAGATTTAAATTATGAGAATAATTACTAATTGCAAATTCTTTGGGGGGAAAAAAGCAGGTAGAAAAGACATGATTTTTGAATTTGAAACTCAATATAGCCTCAAAAAAAACATTAATTATAATTATAAATTAATGACACATTGTTATAGCTGTGTTTTTTTTTAAACTGATGTTTGTAGCACAGCAATGAAATTTCCACAGTTATTGCTAAGATATTATGTATTACATTATCTGCATGCAACTTTTGCTTGTGTGTTTGTAGGCTCAGCGTGGCTGTAATCCTATAGATCTGTTAAGTCCGGGTCTAAACGTCGAGCTAGTGGACCGTCAAGATGCTGGGGTGGTCTGGTCTGCAGTGATTGAGGAGAACATAGGGGGTCGCTTGCGGCTTCGATATGCTGGAACAGACGAGCTCCCTGACACCCAATCTATCACATGGGTCTACTACCTGGACCCCCTGCTTCATTTGCCAGGCTGGGCACAGGAGCGCAGCTGCATCCTTAGACCACCAGTGGGTGAGGGATTTATCATATCTAAAGATCTTTGTTATACATCATCTTGAAATAACGGAAATCAAATTAAAAGTAGTGCTGTCAAATGATTAATCGCAATTAATCGCATCCAAAATAAAAGTTTTTGTGTACATAATATATGTAATATGTACATATTATATAATATGTGTGTACTGTGTACATTTATTATGTATATATAAATACACACACATACAGTATATATTTCGAAAATATTTACATGTATATATTTATATTCATATAATTTATATTATATATATATAAATATATTTAAAATATAAACATAACATTTTTCTTAAATACAGTGCCCTCCAAAAGTATTGGAACAGTAAGGCCAATTCCTTTATTTTTGCTGTAGACTGAAAACATTTGGGTTTGACATCAAAAGATGAAAATGAGACAAGAGATCAGCATTTCAGCTTTTATTTCCAGGTATTCATATCTGGATCTGACACACAACTTGGAAGATATCACCTTTTGTTTGAACCCACCCATTTTTCATGTGAGCAAAAGTATTGGAACAGATAGAATTAACATAGATTAAAGTGAAAAAGACTTAATATTTAGTTGCAAATCCTTTGCTTTCAATAACTGCATCAAGCCTGTGACCCATTGACATCACCAAACTTTTGCATTCTTCTTTTGTGATGCTTTTCCAGGCTTTCACCGCAGCCTCTTTCAGTTTTGGGGGGTTACTCCCTTCAGTCTCTTCTTTAGCAGGTAAAATGCATACTCTACAGCAGGGCTATTCAATTAACTTCATTTGAGGGCCGGATAATCGAATTGAACATTTGAAGGGGGCCGAGGGGGTGGGGGGCCGTCCTGATCTTTTTCTGCGGGCCTATGAAATTGGAAATTGAATTTAAATGCATATTCAGCAGTAAAATTAACTAATATTACCAACAGTAACATCTATATAAGGTTAAAATTAGTGCTGTCTGCCATTCAATTAAAAAAATAATCACACATTTTTTCTGTAATTAATAAAAAAAAAATGTGGCTAAACGCATATTAATATATTTATGTTGTCATATTTTCACACTGAACTTCCAAATCAATATACAAACAACATAAAGATGGTACATTTTCAATATGTATTTAATGGCATCTTTTTACTAGCCTATAATTAATGAAGAAGTATCATTGATACAAATAATGTTACTGTTGTCTCTATTAAATCCATTTTTCCCTTTAATTATAGCCATTTAATATTACAGTATAATTGAAATGTTATGATGTTATTTTTAACATTTAATAGGGTTTGAAAAATATAACAACTTTTTATAAGTGAACTTAAAATAATATTCACATAAACTATAAATTGTATGCATAAGCTATATTGATTATTCTTTATTCAAGCTACAAAAGTTAATCAGCAAGCAGAGCAGTAAGTGATTTCTCTTTTTCTTTAGTTCTTTGATTTACATCAATCACAGACTGCAGCAGGTTTCACTTTAAAAGCAGCGCTGTTTCTTTAATAAAACGAATGTGCAACCTGCTTAAGGCTGATTTATACTTCTGCATCGGACCTACGCCGTAGCCTCAACGCCGTAAGCTGTGCGTCAGTTTTCATTTATACTTCTGCGTCATCTTCCGCGCCGACGTGGAGTACACATGCAGACCGCTAGAATGCAGTGTCCACGGATATGTTGCTGGTGTAAGCCGCAGTACCACGGCAGAAGCCGAAGAAGAAGCGGCTCGTCGGAGAAGCCGTGACGGCGGCAAATAAATATCATTAAATCATTATTTAAGACTACAAAAAGGAGACAACAACGGAACAGGAGAAGATGGCATTCTTTCTATCTCCACAAGGACGTGTACCACGACAGATCAACATTGTTTGTCGCGGACTCGCGGACAACTAGTGATGTATAATGCTATGTATTATAATAAATGATAAGACACTTGTTCTTTGCTTTGTTTTATTTTAAATAAGAAGGTGTAACATTAAACTATATTACAGTGCTCATAAACGCACACAAAACTCAAGTACATACGGAGGGAGGGGGTTCTGGCAGACCAATCACAGCGCTTGCGGTCCGCGTAGAATTGACGCGCTGTTAGATTTTTGGAGAGGTGCATGTCAGGTACGGCGTAGGTTATGGTGCAGGCCTGTGCGTCTCTGCGTAGGCTACGGCGTAGGTATAAATTGGGCTTAACTCTTCCTCGGGCAGGATGAAGATGATTGGCGGGCCGCCAATTGAATAGCCCTGTTCTACAGGCTTTAAATGTGGAGACTGACTTGGCCAGTCTAAAACCTTCCACTTCTTGCCCTGATGAACTCCTTTGTTGTTTTGGCACTATGTTTTGGGTCATTATCTTGCTGCATGATGAAGGATCTCCCAATCAGTTTGGTTGCATCTTTCTGTAAATTGTCAGACAAAATATTTCTGTAGACTTCTGAGTTAATTTTGCTGCTGCCGTCATGTGTTACATCATTAATGAAGATTAATGAGCCTGTCCCAGAAGAAGCGATGAAAGCCCAAGCCATTACATTACCTGTGTAATGTGTACTATAATGTACACCTGTGTACACCGTGTTTCAGATGAGCTTGTATGTTTGGGATCATGAGCGGATCCTTTTTTCTCCAAACTTTAGCCTTTCCATCACTTTGGTCCATAAAATCATAAAACCTTGTCCCAGAATTTTTGAGGCTCGTCTCCTATTCTTCTTGCTAATGAGTGGTTTGCATCTTCTGGTGTAGCCTCTGTACTTTTGTTCATGAAGGCTTATGCGAACAGTAGATTGTGATACCTTCACTCCTGCCCTCTGGAGGTTGATGCTGATGTCACTAACAGTTGTTTTAGGGTCTTTCTTTACAGCTGTCACAATGTTTCTGTCGTCAACTGCTGATGTTTTCCTTGATCTACCCGTTCGAGGTGTGTTACTTAGTACACCAGTGGTTTCTTTCTTCCTCAGGAGATTCCAAATGGTTGTACTTGCTATTGCCAGTGTTTGTGCAATGGTTTGATTGATTTTTCATCTTCTCTCAGCTTCACAATTGCTCGTTTTTCACCCATAGACACCTCTCTGGTTTTCATGTTGGTTACACGTCTAACTAACTATAAATGCAGTCTGCATGGATCTGAAACTGAGCGCAGACATTCAGTGCTATTTATTGTTTGAATAATCAATTAATAGGACACACCAGGGCAACAAAACACACCTGTCAGTCACATGTTCCAATACTTTTGCTCACATGAAAAATGGGTGGGTTCAAACAAAAGGTGATATCTTCTAAGTTGTGTATCAGATCCAGATGAAAATACCTGTAAATAAAAGCTGAAATGCTAATCTCTCATCTCATATTCATCTTTTGATGTCAAACCAAATGTTTTCAGTCTACAGCAAAAATAAAGGAATTGGCCTCACTGTTCCAATACTTTTGTAGGGCACTGTATATACATGCATGTGTGTGTATTTATATATATATATAATAAATATACACAGTACACACACATATTATGTAAACAAAAACTTTTATTTTGGATGCGATTTAATCGTTTGACAGCACTAATTAAAAGTCCTTAGAAATTTAATTTGATTGTGCAGTATATTACTTTTTTTTTTTAATTAGGATGAACTACACTGTATGATTTTGTTACTAGCATGGCCAGTTTTCATGGTTATGTGCTCAATGCTGTACCAAATCCAGGCACTAGCTAGCTTTTGAAGAACATAAATGTTCAGTGCAGGTAAAACCATGGAAACAGAAGCAGAAACTAGAAATAAATGTGAATGTTTAGGGTTGTTGTTGCTGCATGTTGCTGTGGCTAGATGATTGAATGAACAGACCAACAGGATTCACAGCAGATTCTTCCTGATCTATTAATGTGCAAATCAACTTATCTGTTCCATGCTGGAAGTTTAGATCATGCACAAAAAGGCAGGTAGCCTGTATTGTCCTCTTAAGTACTTTTACCCTAGGAGACCAACATATTACAGTTCAGCTAATCAATAGTAGGGATGGATGGGGGAAGGGTTTACAGGGGCTTAGAACAGAGTCCACTAGCTTTTAGAAGATAAACACATGTGATGTGGTCAGCAGAGAGGTGATCGTGACTTTGTGCATGTTTGTTTGTAGCTCTGCTCACCCTGCGCACTGAAGCTGAATGGGAGGAGGTTAAGAAGACCGTCTCCTCACAGGTGCAGGACTCCAGCATCAACGAGGAGTTTTACAGGGTCTGTAAAAGCTGATTAACTAACACGTTTAGTAGAACTTGACTTTGACCCTAAGGTTGCTTGTTTGAACCATGTTGGTGCGATCCATATACTGGTGAGTTATGGAGATCCACAGTGACCTTTGTGCCCCTGAGCAAAGCACTTAATTGCAGGTTGCGCCAGGGTGATCATCCATGTAGTAAATGTATTATAAGTCAGCTTGGATGGAGGCATTTTTGGGAGCTGCTTACACAGAACACGTTTTTGCATTCCACTGCGCAGCTTTTTCTATGTAAACATGCACTAGACGGAGATCTTTGACTCTTGCTGTAGCGTCTTTTGGAGCATGTGCACATGAACACTGCGTCAAGTTAAATGAAGTTCAACTTGAAAAAAAAAAAACATCTCTTGAAACTTTTTCCCATTCCAGCGCCTTATGTGTTGCCCCAAAAAAGGCATTCTGTGTGAAAGATCCCTTAAGCCCAAAGTGTGTTTCAGCTTAGATGCATATATAGTATGCATGTTATGTAACCTTTTCCATAACTATGATCATCAGAATACATTGCGTTAAACACTGAATCTCACAATGTATTGTACCAGACAATCATTTCCAGAAGTCCAATTAAAAATATACAGGCTATACTTAAAGATATTTGATTCTGCTAAAGTGTAACTATTGCAAGTATACTTCATGTACACTTTAAATATCTTGCATTTAAAGACTGATGTTATTCAAAGATCATACAGTCCTCATCAAAAGTGACATTAAAACACATTTTAGGCTTAATATTGAGAAATGTGCATTGTGCACAAGTAGTACTACATATAAAGTTAATGTAACTTTATAAAGTGTGTATAACGTTTTGAGCAATATGTCTGTAAAAATGTTAATAGATTTGAACTATACTTAGTATGAAATAAATGTATTTTAAATATTACTTTTTTACTAGGATGGACGCCACTTGCTGAACTAAGCATGTAATGTAATAAAGTAACGTGACAACAGTTTAGTGTACTGCTGCTTGATTTTTGTTTATTGTTGCGTGTGTCCTATTTCACATACTGTTTTTAAATATCAAAATTTAAAGTTGCTCCAGATTTTCTGGTATTTAAAAATGATTTGATTTTTTTTTTAAATCCTTAAAGCAACTGAAAAAACTCTCTAAATTAATCTCAGTATGTATTAATTAATTTGAATTTAAGTTATAGGGCCAGATTTACAGAGCAATTCCATAAAAGCGCAGATGGGAGGGGAAAATTCTGTGTGTGATTTACTGACAATGCGCACATTAAAGAACACAGACGTAACCAGATAATTTGCATAATGACCAGCGCAATCTACCAAGAGAAGAGCAAATTACCGCCTGCTATAAGATATGTTTTTTTGGGCATTAAATAATGGCGCAAATTCCAGTAATTTGACGAGCGCAAACTTTAGTAAATCGCGTTGCGTGATTCATTTTAATACTCTCCTCCCATAAATTTTGCATCTGAAAGGGAAACTCCTACAAATGCATATTCAGTAAGGTCAGGCACAAAAATAACTGTCCATGCCTTTTCAGCGCTAATTCTTCACTGCGCGTCTTTAATAAATCCTGACAGTACTGTTTTAACGCCAAAATATGGTTTGTGCTGACACAAGCTGTTAGTAAATCTGGCCCATTGTTTGCTTTTATATATATATTTATTTATTTATTTATTTTGTGTAAATATTTTTTTTGTGGGTGTATATTGTGGTGTGTGAAACAATGACAATGCTTTTTCTGCTTGTTTCTACTTTATTTTTTGTTTTTAATTTATTCAGTCATATTCAGACTATACACTTGTTTCTGTATTCAGGACAGATCAGCCATCAATCCACACTCCTTTACTGAAGGGATGAAGCTGGAAGCTGTGGACCCAGCTGCTCCCTTCACCATCAGTCCAGCCACTGTGATGAAGGTATCGTAATGGACCCTAAAGTTAGCACTGCCAAAATGTGTTCAACACACTAAACTGTTGTAGTTTGGACCTGCTGCAATAATACTGTCCTATTACATAATAGCTCTGTAATAGACAAATGTAGTGTTAATTTAGGGTTATAAACCAGAAATGACCTCTATTTTTCAGTTAGTATTATGTCAAACACAACTTTTTCTGTTATTATTGATGTTGGCTAAAAACAGGCCTTCAGAAGGGTCAAGAGAATTAGTCTCCTCAGTGTCACCACACATGAAGGTCAGACATGTCACACTGAAGGATGAGTGTTTTCCATAAACATGGGTGTATTTCAGATAACTGAGCTCAGGATGAACAGGAAAACTAGTTGTAGAGCTGTGCCCTTCTTCTTATCTTTGTGTGCTCTATTCATTACGTGTTTGTCTGTGTGTGACAGGTGTTTAATGACCATTTTTTTCTGGTGCAAATGGACGATATGAGAGACGAGGCACAGAAAGAGGGAGGCGGATGCTCTTTCCTGTGTCACAGAGACAGTCCAGAAATCTTCCCTACACAGTGGAGTCTGAAGAACGGAGTCAAGCTCAGCCCTCCTCCAGGTCTGTACGTTTAGCCTGCTTTTAAATGTCATATACAGTAAGGAAAGTCAAATAACGCAAATGTCTAACAATTTATTAATAAAAGGACCTAACAGAAAGGAGGTCCACCCTTTTCTTTCAGAACAGCTTCTTTTCTTAGAATGCTGTCTTACAAGTCCTGAACTGTCTGTAAGGGAAAATTGCATCATTCTTCTCGAACAGGAAAACTTTGCCTAAAAGATCTGGCGATTGAATATGCCACCAAGCATTTTACTTCATCCTACTGTCCATGAAACATTGGTTTTGTGATAATGTGCACACATGAGCAAGCGGTGTCTTTACTGTAGGATGCTCTCTGTCCTGAAAAATGGCTTAATTCGCTGGCAGTTATACTGCCCAGCAGAGCAGTCATTAGACCTAATAATAATAATAAACTTTAATAAACTTTATTTTCTATAGCGCCTTTCAAGGTACACCTCAAAGCGCTTTACACAGAAGAAACGATTGAGAAAAAACAATAACAACAATTAAAAGTAAAATAAACATTTTCCATATGACACAAGAAAATCACTTTAAAGCTATTCTGAAAAAATATGTTTTAAGAACAGATTTGAAAACACTAAAAGATTCAGCCTGTCTGATCTCAGAAGGAAGAGAATTCCAGAGTTTTGGTGCACAAGACGAAAAGGCCCGATCACCCATAGACCGTAGACGAGTAGGGGGTATCACTAAAAGACCAGAATCAGAGGAACGTAGATCGCGACTTGGAGTATAAACAGATAACAGTTGAGACAAATAATGTGGTGCCAAACCATGCAAAGCCTTATAGGTTAGCATGAGAATTTTAAAATCAATCCGAAATCTGACAGGGAGCCAATGCAATGACTCTAAAACTGGAGAAATATGCTCGCTTGTCTTGGTCCTTGTCAGAATTCTAGCAGCTGAATTTTGAACTGATTGCAGCTTACTTAAGGTGGTTTTAGAAACCCCAGCAAGCATTACAATAATCAATACGGGAAAAAAACAAATGTGTTTATCAATTTTTCAGCAACCGGAAGGGATAACATGGGGCGGAGTCTTGCGACGTTTCTGAGATGAAAAAATTAATTTTTAACTGTATTCTGAACATGAGGATCGAAGGTTAGATTAATGTCAAATATCACCCCCAGATTTTTTAATTTATTTTGAAAATCTAAAACCGTACCTTCCACTGTTAAAGCTAACGCACCAGATTTACTAATTTGATTTAATGGCTGGCGTGGGACATGCTGGCCATGTCATTATGGATCCTTCCCAATTTTAACAGCTGGAAACAGACACTGAAGCTTCAGCCAAGCATCAACTCATCTGGATGAGAAATCAATGAATGCGATTCATTATTTATTTTGATCTGTTTTTTGTTTTTTTTGACACCAGGTTGTGTTGATATACTGTGGTCTTAGTCTGGGAGACACTATTTGACCTCTTTGGACCTTTGTAGCTGTGAGCATTCACATATCAAAGTGTTTATTGTCAGATCTCTTTTAGGCCTCACATGCTGCTAATTGCCAATCAACATATTGATTAGTTAAAATCTTGTTTCATCTAGAGTTTGTCATTTTTTAATCTGTATGTATATTAAGGGAGCGAGTCATGCAGTTGTCAGTTTCTCAGGTGCACTTGTTGACCTTTGTGTTTGTGTGTGTGTGTGTGTAGGGTTCCAAGGTCAGGACTTTGACTGGGCAGACTATCTAAAGCAGTGTGAAGCTGAAGCAGCCCCTCAGCAATGCTTTCCTCCTGTGAGGTTCTCATTCTGCATATTTGGGGCAAAGGCATTACAAAAATACATTAAACACATTACAAATGCATTAAAAATGCAAATTTTACATAAAAAAATGATATACCTCAATATAGGGCTGGGCGATATGAGCAAAAATTCATATCTCGGTATTTTTTGGCTGATTTGTGGTATACGGTATATATCTTGGTATTTTGTATTTGGATTAAACAAATAAAGTGAATGTAACCATGTAGGCATATATAATGTGCAAAAAGGGGTTAAAATCACATTACATTTTAACATTGTAACATTGCAATCTAAAAACAAAAATAATGCTTTTAAAGCAGAAGTTAAATTTACTAAACTAAAAATTAAAATAATAAAAATGCACAGACTAGGCTAATTGAGTAAAAAAGGCTAATTTGATTACCCCATTACAGTCACTTTACAGTTAGTGCTATCATACAAATACACTTACTTGTAGGTTTAAAATTCTACATGTCACATTTATTGTCCAACTACAAATATTTCAGCAAAATGTATATTTTAGTCAAGCGTTATTGCGCTCCTATTTCCTCGAGCTCCGTCTGTTTGGTGCGCATGCGCTGTGGTGCTCATTCTAAATGAAGTCTGTGAAGTTTAGCAGAGAATCGCAAAGCAGAAGCTCATGCACTTCTGACAGCAAAATGGAAATATTTCCATGGCTTTCTAACGTTTACAGATGGAGAATATACCTGTGAAATGTAAGTTATGCATTAAGGAAAACAGCTCATTTAATGTGTCATCTCAAACACATTAAACAGCGCGAGCGTCTCTGTCAGCGGCACACACAGCCTTTCTGTCAGAGCCGCTTTAAACTGAAACTATAAACTATAGGCTACTATATCTTTTTAAATGAGTTTTTAAAATTAGATTATGCACTTTCTCCGCAGCAGTTCAGTCTGTGTCCTCCCTAGATATTTTTTCAGATGCGCTCGTATCAAACTACTGTAGGCCTATATCGATATTAACTGTATTGCTTCATACCGTATTGCTCATAAAAATATATCGATGTATCGTACAAACTCGATATACCGCCCAGCCCTACCTCAATATACATCTTTTATGTTTAACATGTTTTACATTTTTGAAAACTCATTTTAATAAAAAAAATATATATTATTAGTTAATTGAAGAAATTATCAGACAGTTTGACTGAAAAATTTGACAGTAAATTGTGATTCTTAGTATATAAATATATATTTTTTTACATTTACAAATATTTAAATTACTTTTTTTTGAGAATAACGATTAAGAAAACCAGTGGTGTTTTTTTCAGCATGTTTATTTAATGCATGTGGTTTTCTGTAAACATATATACATATTTTGTATATATGTATATACTGTATATTTTTTCTCTTATGCTCACCAAGGCTGCATTTTCAGCATCATTACTCTCTTACAGTCTTCAGTGTCACATGATCCTTCAGAAATCATGTTGATTTGCTGCTCAAGAAACATTTATTATTTATTTGTTTCAGTGCTGCTGTACATTTTTCTGGATTTTTTTTCAGGATTCTTTGATGAATAGAAAGTTCAAAAGAAACTAGAAATATGTTATAGCGTTGAAATGTAATGTCACTTTTGATCAATTTAATTAATCTTTGCTGAATAATAGTATTTATTTCTTTAAAAAGATTAGAATTTATTGCAAGACTGACTTGCTTTTTAAATTTCTTTGTAGGACCCTTCTGATCAGTGCATTAAAGAGTCCATGATGCTGGAGGCTGTTAACCCACTCTGCCCTGAAAACATTCACGTAGCAACTGTTACCAAGGTCAAAGGTCAACACATGTGGATTCGTTTGGAAGGTGTGATGTCAAAATTATTTTTTTCTGCAGCATGGCAGCTCTGAATGACCAAAAATAATTTTGCAGTGTCTCCTTGAACTGGCTTCAGAGGAAACTAACAAAGCAGAGACCCTGATTAAAAATAGCAAGACCACTAGTGGACTAATATAAGACTGGGCTTAACCCTTTATAGACATCACAGAAGGTCAGTAGGCTTATTTATCTCTCCCTCTCGCTCTTTGTTCAGGTCTGAAGCAACCCATCCCCGAGATCATAGTTCACACAGACTCCATGGATATTTTTCCAGTGAGCTGGTGTGAGACCAATGGCTATCCTCTTCAGCACCCCTGCAAGCCCAGAGGTCAGTTTTACAGCCAAGGTGCTATGCACACAAATTACTTCTTAAATTGATATTTATATTTGATGTTCCCTAGTGAAAAGTGAAGAAAACAAAATATATTTATTTCATTGTAAGTATACTACAAATACATTTATTTATGTACTTAATAAAGTTACCCTGCAGTTGTACTTTTGGTATACTAAACTGGTATACTTGAAGTCTGCTAAATTGGAACAACTAATTTAGTTCTTAATGCACTTTAATTGTGCAGAAGTAGTGCTGAAGTACAACTAAAGATACACTGAAGTATATTTGATTGTGCTAAAGTGGAACTATTGCAAGTATATTTCAGGTGCACTTTAACTATCTTGCATTTAAAGACCGATATTATTCTGTGATCTCGAGCTATATGTCAGTAAATATGTTAATAGATTTTAACTATACTTTGTATGAAATAAATATATTTTAAATATTACGTTTTTTTTTTTTTCTAGGGTTGGCTTTTTAAGAGACTTAAATTCATATTTTATGTGTTCTTTGCAGTGGAGAAACAGAGAAAGGTTGCAGTTGTTCAGCCAGAGAAACAGTAAGAAAGACACAAAAGTGTTTGAATTGAATTCAATTACTTTTGATTATGGAAAAACACTCATTTATCTCTTTCATCACAGCCGGGTACCATCCAAAGACTCCTCACCTGATACTACCAAACAACAGATTAACAGCAGTCAGGCTGAAATGGGTAAGTGCTAGATACACATCTGAACATTTCTTCACGTGCATGGTCTTCCTTGTCAGCCGTTTACACACTAATAAAAGCTCAATGGTCTCTAACATGGTACTATTTTAATCTTGTTTGTGTCACCAACAGGCCAGGCGAATGGGAAGTACTGTTGCCCCAAGATCTATTTTAACCATCGCTGCTTTTCAGGGCCCTACCTCAATAAGGGCCGTATTGCAGAGCTGCCGCAGTGTGTGGGACCTGGGAACTGTGTCCTGGTGCTGAAGGAGGTTAGCCATAACAGACTGCTGATTTGGAGTAGTATTTAAATTTGTTCTTTCTAAATTACAAAATGTAATGAGTGAATGTTATTAATAGTACTTAAAACCTCCTATTCTGCTGTATAAAACTCGAATGGAAATGCAATGAAAAACTCGAGTTTCAAATGGATGTTTACAGTGATCAAATGTGTTCTAAGACATGACGCAAAATGTCTGAACATAGATAATAACTGGAACATGAACAGCAAATCAGCATATTAGAATGATTTCTGAAGGATCATGTGACACTGAAGACTGGAGTAATGGCTGCTGAAAATATAGCTTTGCATCACAGGAATAAATTGCACTCTAAGATTTAGTAAAATAGAAAACAGTTTTAAATTGAACTAATATTTCACAAAATTACTGATTTTACTGTATTTGCGACCAAATAAATTCAACCTTGGTAAGCATAAGAGACTTTTTTCAAAAGCATTACAATTTTTTTTATACATTTATAGTAGTACATAATAAAAATAATAATCTTAACCACTTTATAGCCAGATGTAAAAATCTGAAAAATTATTCTGCTAGTAAAATAATAGCCTAGGTGTTTATGGTTGCTGTAATATAGATAGGCGGTCACAATGAATATGTGTCCTTAACTAACAGCATGATTTGTATAAAATCATATCAGTCACCTCTGATAACAGATCAATCTTAATTGAAATGTAGAAACATTAATTTTCTGTAAAGCTGCTTTGAAACAATATGTATATGCTTTTATCTGCATTTTGTAGTAACTTTAAACATGGCTCAGAAACTGGAGCTGAACTATTCTGTTTTGACTGTGTGTTGGTAATGCTGACCTATTGACCTGTGGCATGTCCAGGTGCTGACATTGCTGATAAATTCTGCCTATAAGCCCAGTCGAGTGCTGAGAGAGCTGCAGCTGGACCAGGAGGGCCGCTGGCAGGGTCATGGAGAGACACTTAAAGCCAAGTGAGTATATGGTGCCCTAAACATTTCTTTTCTGCAAAAGTGAAGAGAAAAAAACACATGTCTACAGAGGTACTTGTAAAAGGTTGATTAAACAGGTTGTTGGAACAAGTTTGTTATTTATCATTGTTTGTAATAATTAACATAAAAAGTTTGATTTCAGTTTTCTGACCAGTCTTTGTGCTTTACAGGTACAAAGGGAAGAGTTACAGAGCGACAGTAGAAATTGTGCGCACTGCAGACCAGGTGGCTGATTTCTGTCGGAAAACCTGCATTAAGCTGGAGTGCTGTCCCAATCTGTTCGGCCCACGAATGGTGCTGGAGCGCTGCTCTGAGAACTGCTCTGTGCTCACCAAAACCAAATACAGTGAGCCTCTTTTCTCTGTTTTATCAATATCAGTACATATAGGAGTTACATAGGAAAACACTCCCATGTCTCAATCAATGAGGACTCACAACGATTTTCATTATCAACTTTTATATTATATTACAGCAATAACTGTTGTGTTTTTTTTATTGTGTATATATATATATATATATATATATATACAGGTGCTGGTCATATAATTAGAATATCATCAAAAAGTTGATTTATTTCACTAATTCCATTCAAAAAGTGAAACTTGTATAATGTATATATTCATTCCACACAGACTGATATATTTCAAGTGTTTATTTCTTTTAATTTTGATGATTATAAGTGACAACTAATGAAAACCCCAAATTCAGTATCTCAGAAAATTAGAATATTGTGAAAAGGTTCAATATTGAAGACACCTGGTGCCACACTCTAATCAGCTAATTAACTCAAAACACCTGCAAAGGCCTTTAAATGGTCTCTCAGTCTAGTTCTGTAGGCTACACAATCATGGGGAAGACTGCTGACTTGACAGTTGTCCAAAAGACGACCATTGACACCTTGCACAAGGAGGGCAAGACACAAAAGGTCATTGCAAAAGAGGCTGGCTGTTCACAGAGCTCTGTGTCCAAGCACATTAATAGAGAGGCGAAGGGAAGGAAAAGATGTGGTAGAAAAAAGTGTACAAGCAATAGGGATAACCGCACCCTGGAGAGGATTGTGAAACAAAACCCATTCAAAAATGTGGGGGAGATTCACAAAGAGTGGACTGCAGCTGGAGTCAGTGCTTCAAGAACCACTACGCACAGACGTATGCAAGACATGGGTTTCAGGGTCCATGTCAAGCCACTCTTGAACAACAGACGGCGTCAGAAGCGTCTCGTCTGGGCTAAAGACAAAAAGGACTGGACTGCTGCTGAGTGGTCCAAAGTTATGTTCTCTGATGAAAGTAAATTTTGCATTTCCTTTGGAAATCAGGGTCCCAGAGTCTGGAGGAAGAGAGGAGAGGCACAGAATCCACGTTGCTTGAGGTCCAGTGTAAAGTTTCCACAGTCAGTGATGGTTTGGGGTGCCATGTCATCTGCTGGTGTTGGTCCACTGTGTTTTCTGAGGTCCAAGGTCAACACAGCCGTATACCAGGAAGTTTTAGAGCACTTCATGCTTCCTGCTGCTGACCAACTTTATGGAGATGCAGATTTCATTTTCCAACAGGACTTGGCACCTGCACACAGTGCCAAAGCTACCAGTACCTGGTTTAAGGACCATGGTATCCCTGTTCTTAATTGGCCAGCAAACTCGCCTGACCTTAACCCCATAGAAAATCTATGGGGTATTGTGAAGAGGAAGATGCGATATGCCAGACCCAACAATGCAGAAGAGCTGAAGGCCACTATCAGAGCAACCTGGGCTCTCATAACACCTGAGCAGTGCCACAGACTGATCGACTCCATGCCACGCCGCATTGCTGCAGTAATTCAGGAAAAAGGAGCCCCAACTAAGTATTGAGTGCTGTACATGCTCATACTTTTCATGTTCATACTTTTCAGTTGGCCAAGATTTCTAAAAATCCTTTCTTTGTATTGGTCTTAAGTAATATTCTAATTTTCTGAGATACTGAATTTGGGGTTTTCATTAGTTGTCAGTTATAATCATCAAAATTAAAAGAAATAAACACTTGAAATATATCAGTCTGTGTGGAACGAATGTATACATTATACAAGTTTCACTTTTTGAATGGAATTAGTGAAATAAATCAACTTTTTGATGATATTCTAATTATATGACCAGCACCTGTATAATTTCTTTGTTTAATTTTGTATGAAAAAAATGACCTGGACAAATTCACCCATGATTTATTTAAATTGTATGATAGTATAAATGATGTGCTTTCCTTTACTTTCTGTTTAGAATGGCTCTGTAAAACTAACAGTACCTGTTTTATAGCATATTACTATGGGAAGAAAAAGAGCAGGCGTGTGGGCCGACCTCCCGGCGGACACTCCAACTTAGAGGGAGGTGTGAAGAGACGAGGCAGGAGGAGGAAGAGGAGGAAGCAGCTCTTCGTCCACAAAAAGAGACGTTCTTCTGCTTCAGTTGACAACACTCCGGCAGGTTCCCCTCAGGTAACAAAAGCAACATTGGACTGCAAAAGTCTGAGACCTCTAGTGAAAATGCTTCTATTTTACATTTTTCTAATTTAATACAAATGCTTCTAATTATAAACATCTCATCATTTGAGTAAAAAGATAAATAAAAATAAATAACATGATTTGTTTTTTTTTTTTAGTATTACATTCTCAATGCCACAGATTTTATGAGTGTTCTACAAATAGTCCAAATTCTTAAACATTTTTGCTTTATTTTACATCATAATGCTTTACTTTTAGATTATCTTTAGGTTTAATTAGACTCTTGAACCCAGATTTTTAGATGTTTGGACTACACTAAATACTATGGTATACTATCCGATACTGAGCTCCTGTACTCGTCCTCGTACTCGTTAAAATGCCCCGATACCAAACGCCGATACCACACAGCATGTGATAAGTGCCATATTCAGACAAAGAAACACAGACAACAGAACAACAGACAGCAGAATGGAGTTATTAGAGATTAAGGATGTCTACGAAGTATATTTATGCAATGAATTTAATGTTAAACATTCAGTATTAAAGCCTGTATAGCTGATGTGCACGAGCTGATGGGCTAAGCAAAGCACGCTGAGTGGATTGAGCGCGCGGCGGCGCAGATGTGCGAGCTCGTCGAGTGAATATCCCTTTCTCACTGGATAGTTTGTAGTTCGGTTGGATATGTCAAAAAACAAGAGATTTATAACGAGTGGTTCCCTGCATTATTACAGCAAAACACGTGATTACAGTACTGAGCCGCTGCAATGGAGCAGCTCTTATGCTATTAAATTAAAGATGATGTACCATAGAGCAAAAAAATGAACAGTGAAAGTAACAAACTTGTAAAATACATTTTAATGGGCATAATTAAGTGTGAAAATAACCGAATGATATACAGTCAAACCAAATATCATTCAGACACCAGATATAATTTTTGATATTTTTTTACTAGTGGGTGCAGGACACAATAGTTAATTTCAGTAAGTGAGGATAGCAAACTAAAGTAAACTGTGACATATTATAACCAAAAATTCTTCATACAGTGGACTACCAGAAAAATTGATAAATTTGGGACCAAAAATTATTCAGACCGAGTCTGGGAAAAAATTGAAGTTCAGGTTTGCATGAACCTGGTTGACAGCATGCCCAGGAGACTACAGACTGTCATTAAGGCGAAGGGTTGTCCGACAAAGTATTGATAGTTGTGTAAATATTGTCATACTAACAGCTGTCTGAATAATTTTTGGTTGATTGTAATCCATTATATACCGTTCTATCAAAGTTATCTGACATTATCAAGCTGAATTTGTTCTGACACAGTTTAACTCTGAGTTCTTGTCATATTTTATTACTATTTTCTAATCTAAACTATAGCGAATAAACTGTGATAATGTGAGAAATGTTGAAGGTGTCTGAATAAATGTTGGTTTGACTGTATCTATTTGATAAATGAAGTTAACCAACTAACATTATACATACTCTTGGTTTCTGTACCCAATATTTAAAAAATGTACAAATGCAATGAAAATATCGGTACTCAGTGTCGGCAAGTACCAAAAATAAAAGTATCGGTATCGGGCAAGTACTGGAAAAAGTGGTATCGGTGCATCCCTACTAAATACGAATCAAATATGTTCGGAGTAACTACTCAACAAGAACCATCTTCCTCCATCTGTTTTAATGTTGTAATTAGAATGTGAAATGCACAATCTGGTGAAACATTTGCACTGAGAGTAAATGTCATTGCCATTTAGATTCAGCCCATGAGCAAAATTCAGATGTGTCTACCATCAAAATGAACATCTTACAATATAAAATATATGCAAGTTATACCAGAAGGAGCATTAAACTGGATCTACAAATCTACTGTCACTGTTTGGTCTTACAGGGCAGTGGTGATGAAGAAGATCTGGATGAGGATGACTCTCTAAGTGAAGACACAGGCTCTGAACTGCAAGACGAGCTGATGGATGACTCTGAATATTCAGAGAAGAAGTCACAGCCTCCCACCCCCTCCCCGTCCCCTCCAGAAACCCCCCGTCCCACACGCAGGAGGCGCAAAGCTCGCTCACCGTCCTGCTCAGATGATGAGAACAGACCTCCTTCACCCAAGGTAACACTGGGGTTTCTAGAACTATTGGACAATAATGTAATATTTAATATTAATTTGCAGCAGTGATTCTTAACCATGGGGCTGGGGCCTATTTGGGAGCTTCAGCACACTTCCAAGAGGTGGTAAAATTGCTAAAAATGATTTAAAATAAGAATAAATATGCTTTAAGCTAAAACAACAAAAGGTCAAGATGTAAGATGACATCATAGTTATTTTTATTGGTTTCTGTGGAAAAATGGAAAGCAGCTTTTAGCATAAACACTACAAATATCATGGGGCCCTTTAAATCTCATCTTTGAGAGGCCTTGAAGTTAGAAAGGTTGAGAACTGCTGACTTACAGTGTACAATATACTTTTAACATTTAGCAATATAACTCCGTAACTAGGTTTTGTATTGTTTTGTGTATGATAACACATAATGCAGTACTGACTGTTTTGCTCTCTTCTGAAGAGTCCACGTACTGAAGTTCCTCCAAAGCTGTGTTTGGATAGCAGTCCACTGGAATGGAGTGTCACAGATGTTGTTCGTTTCATCAGGACCACCGATTGTGCTCCACTGGCACGCATCTTTATGGATCAAGTAATGAACACTCACCTCTAATATATCCACAGCTCCAATACATTAAAATCCAGTCACATTGCCATTTATACCTAGTAGTTGTCTTCTGTGAGCACCTGTGATTGGATTTTAAAGAGCCTTAGATTACCTGCAGTAACATATTATAAGTACAGCATGAATAATTGATTTCATTAAAATGAGGAAACTAATTAGCAAGTCATGGGGACAATTTACCTAAAATGAGGGAACAAATTAGTGCAACAAATTAATACGTTGTGAGAATTCTTCATTTGTGGCCAGCTTTGTAGATTTGAGTAATTTGATTGCAGAACGTTTTGGGCCCCAATACATACATTCCATACACTCATTTAAACTACATTTCCTGGCTCACATGCTTATTACTGGTGATTTAGTAATGGTGATTCTCTTTTTCATTTATCTTCCAGGAAATTGACGGTCAAGCGCTGCTTCTGTTGAACCTTCCCACTGTCCAAGAATGTATGGACCTGAAGCTCGGCCCCGCCATCAAGCTGTGCCATCACATCGAGCGGATCAAGCTAGCATTTTACCAACAGTTTGCCAGCTGAGGTTGACATTCTGTAGAGAAGAGCAGGGCATTTGACATTTTGGGTGACGTTCCTAATGTTTGTGATCTTCTTTGTGCTCTATGGATCATAGAACCTTTAAAATCACTTAGCGCTTTAGACGCCTCCTGTACCATTAGATACTGCTGGAGGGGTGTTTTTCAACAGGGTGAATATGGTACTTGTACAGCTGGGCTCTCCCTCATAAATTAAGACTGGACTACTGTTAAGCTCAGGGTAAGGTTAGACCTGAGTCAGAGGAATAAGTCCATTCAGTGTCTGCAACAATAAGCAAAGCTCTTGTTTCTGAAACCTTTATTAACTGTAGAGCGGATGACAATGCAATTACCTTAAGCACAAAAAATAATTGCCCATGTACTGTTAGTGGTATGCAACCGTGTACATACAGGAGAGTGAATGTAAATACTGTAAATACTGCTCCCATTTCGGTTTTTCTATAAAAAGCTTGGGAATTACACTAACACAACAGTGTAAAAGATGAGGCCATTGTGGTTTCTGTAAATACTAATAATCATTTGCTCATCCTAACGATGCATTATTAAATAAAAGTGCAGAGTAATAAAAAAAAATTACGAGGTGTTATGGTTAAGACATAAGCACACAAAGATTTCAGGTTATGTCAGTGACTGTGATGGGGATAATATTCATAATGGCAAATCCAGGGTTTATCAACAACACCAAACTAAAGAGTCTTGTACTCTTACAAACGTGTCTGCTTGTAAAAGTAATATTTTTAATATTAAGTAGAATGCAGCATCTGTGTTTAAATGCATATACTGCATTAAATAATTTCAGGGGCCTCTATGTTGTAATGGTCTAAATAAACCATTTGGTCTTGCAATTGCAAAGCTATGCCCCCTGCACAAATAGCATCGTTTGATTTGTTATCTATGGATTGTATTTGAATTGATAATGAGATATGCAACAGTCTCCCTTTTCTTGATTTAGCAGTCCATTTCCCTTGATCCTTCTTTAAGCATTTTGTGCTGGAATGGTGCAAGATGGTTTTGAAACCTCGTCTTGCCACATTCTGTTCTGTTCATTTGCTGGTTTTCATCCGTTTGATTAAAGGTTGTTGAAATAATATTGGTTTACTTTTAATTATATGTTGGTGGAAATTGTTATTTAAAAGAAAAATAAAATGAACAGAATCTTGCATTTGGTTCCTTTTTTCAGGGGGTGAATTTAAAGAAAGTGGATGGGGCTGTGATGGCTTTAAAAAATTATTTTTTTTTCTTCAGAATATACATTTATAGACCAAAGAGATTAATATTTAAGTAGATGTTTCTGCATTCTAATTATATGGTCTCGTGTGTACACTATTGTTCAAAAGTCTTGGGTCAATAAGATATTTTGAAAGAAGTCCTTTATGCTAACTAACACTAGGCAGCATTTATTTGATTAAAAATACAGTAAAAACAGTAATATTGTGAAATATTATAATTTAAAATAATTGTTTTAATATATTTTACATTTTTATGTTTCTGTGATGGCAAAGCTGAATTTTTAGCAGCCATAACTCCAGTCTTCAGTGTCACATGATCCTTCTGTTATATTTGATGCTCAGGAAACCTTTCTTATTAGTTATTATTTAAGGTTTCAGAATTCTTTGATTAACAAAGTTCTAAAGAACAGCATTTATTTGAAATAAAAATATTTTGTTTTACTGATTTTTGATCAATTTAATGAATCCATGTTAAATAAAAGCTGCAATTTCCTATACAGTAGAGATTTTACTTAAAATATGCAATTAGTAATTATAACAATTATAGACCCCACAACATCCCTTATATTTTTTTATTTTTATTAATTTATATTTATTCAATTGTGGTTCCTTGGTTGGGAATAAAAATTGATTAAATGGGGTTAAATAAATGCATTTTACAATACAAATGCATAAGTTTTGCTGTTCAGTAAGTAAATTCTAAGACTTATTAGATTTTCATGAATTGCACCTGCTGCTACAAGGGATTTTCTTTGAACTACATATCCCATCATGCTTTAGTACGACGTGACATAGTGATGACGCAATAGATCGTCGCGTAAACGAGTGTAAACGGCACCTGGAGAAGGAAGTGTCCTGCCTTTACGGATAATATTTCTCTTTACCTGATACGTATGTGACTAGTTTGGGCGCCGACCTTCTTGAATCTGAGCAGATGGAGAATCAACTCTTCTCTTGAAAGCAGTGGTGGCGGGTTTTTCCTCAGCTGGTTTGCTAGCAGGAGCGCCTGACGGACTCTCGCTACCAATTCTTCCGCGTATTATTTGCCTTTCAAATCGCGTTATAACGGGAAGTGAAGTTGCGGAGGCCTTATTTCTTGACTTAATTTAACCGTAAAGCCACAGTATTTTAATCTTCTAGCAGCTAATCGCACACGCTGTACAATAATATAACCGATAAATGTCTCCATGACAACGTGTGTGTTGTAATATTGAGAGCATCAACCGCAAGCTACCGTTACACATCTGAGTCTAGCATGTTTACTCAATGCTGAAGGAGATGTTTATACAGCACAACCTGCTGACAGACATTAGGTAGCTCACAACTGGATGGCGACGCATCGAGGTCCAGTATGAAACACGATACATCTGCGCTTCAGTAACCGTGATTTGAGGCTCATAGGAGAGCCTTCATTATGTATCATAGCTGTGTCATCGTCCTGTCGATCATCTCCACCTCTCGAGACTGATATTTTCTGGCTTTTTTAAAACACTCGATCCACCAAGTGTTGCGCCATGGCGGGTGTTGGGGTCAGCGTGCTGTCGCGGGGTCAGCTGCCGTCTGCATCCTCCAACTCCTCGCCCACTGATCCTGATACCAGGGGCTGCTCAAACGGGGACTTCATGGGCTCCTTTGGCATCTTCCTGCAGGGCCTGCTGGGAGTGGTGGCCTTCAGCACCCTTATGTGTAAGTATAAGTTAACTGTCTTCATTAAAGGAGTAGATAATCCAAAAGAATGAAAATGTAAGTTACTCACCCTCAGGCCATCTGAGATGTACACGAGTTTGTTTCTTGTTCGGAACAGATTTGGAGAAATTTAGCATTACATTATTTGCTAGCCAAATAGATCCTCTGCAGCGAATGGGTGCCGTCACCTTTAAAGACTGTGTGTAAGCACATTTAAAGGGTACATAATGTTGGATCTTTGGTTTTTGCTTGGCCACACCCTCTCAGATCTTCTTAACTTGTTTAGGTCATTTACAGACCCCTGGTCTTTGGGCATGTGTGTACTTGCATACACTTTTTACATGTCTCATTGTCATGAAAGAATCTGTGTTTGGATGTTCACACCAAGAACGATGACTATAACATTTAAAAAAATCGTTCTAAATAAAGTGGAGTCAAAACCACAACAACAACACAGAGGAATGATATCGTTGAATTTAATTGACTAATAAATAATAGATAATTTTGTATTTGTATACATATGAGAACTTATCACAAAAATAGAATAGACTTTATTAAAGCTTGTTTTAAAGTTAAAGATAGATTTTTACTAGTTATTGTTTTTATGACCCATCAAGTGACCCAGAGATCACCTGACTCTTAGGTCTCTTGATAACTCAATAGAGATAAAAAAAAAACACTACAACAGTCCAATAGAACAGGGTAACCCAGAGGAATATACGAGATGTGTGAGATTGTAAGTTATGTGTCATCTCTCAGTGGTTATGTGAGCTGTAATTGTAAAGAGTAAGAGATTGTGTTTAGGGGACGCAGTTAATAGCTGTACACAAACAAACAGCCATTGTGTGAAACAGGCTGCCCTTTATTTGTGTGAACCATTGGGTCACGTTTGGAAACTAGGGTGGCTGCACTAGCGGTTTCCACAGCCTAAAAACCAGCAGTTCTCACTTCTTTGAAGCAACACTGCCAGCAATTGCATTTGTTTTTATCTTTATTACTGTCCTCTCCGATGCAGTTTACAATGTTTTTGTTGTCAGAATCTAAAAATGTATATAAAAACATAAACATACAGTTCATACATTCAGTGCACCTCTTTAAAATTATATTTTGATATTTTGGGGGATATAAAGAAAAAGTATATTGTATAAAAATATAATAAAGAAAATGGCATTATTAAAAGAATGGAAATAAAATAGAAAACATTAAGTAGTTTTTTTTGCAATCTTTTATTATTTTTCTTAGGGAAATAAAATTGTAATGACTGCTACAATTGCGCATTGTGTTTTGGTTTTGCATGTGAATGCAGAAAACTCTTTAAACCTGTGATGAAGCAGTTCCTCATTCAGCTCTTCCCCTTTTGAAATGTTAATCTCATGTATCGTTTATTGACCTCTGTGTTTTCATAGCACTGTATCTGATAGAGCCAGGAAAGAGTTTTTAGCATCAGTAGCACTACCCCCATGTGGCAGACATTATTGATCACCCCATTTTTCCTGCTTCCAATATAAAAGCTTGTGTTTCCTCTCCACAGTGAAACGCTTCAGGGAGCCCAAGCACGAACGGAGACCCTGGAGAATCTGGTAAACCACCTTTTTGTGTCATTAGCAAGCCCTAGATGCTTAAACACATGCACGGTCGATCAATTCTGCACTCCACTGACCTGAGATCTATCTAGCGGCCCTCTGTAGCCCCGTTTCCCCTCATGATTTAACGGTGAGTTCTAACCAGGTCTCCTCCCTCTCACCGCCCCCTCCTCCCCTTCACCTCTCTCAGGTTTCTGGACACCTCTAAACAGGCCATAGGGATGCTGTTCATTCACTTTGCCAATGTCTACCTGTCTGACCTCACAGAGGAGGACCCATGTTCACTGTGAGTCTGTGTGCGCATTGTCGTTTCAATGTTTCCCCCACGCATCGTTGTACTTCCTGTAGTGTTTTGTGTCTGTGGTTTTTACATATTATCAGCTGTGCTCAGCGACCAACTCCCTTTGTTGTTTTCCACAGATACCTGATCAACTTCCTTTTGGATGCGACACTGGGCATGCTGGTGATCTATGGCGGCGTGAAGGCCGTTAGTGCTGTGGTTGAATGGAGACAGTGGGATTCGCTGCGTTTTGGAGAGTATGGTATGAGCCTTAACATCAATTGTTAGGAGTAAATTTAAAATCTAGTGGAAACCGTGAGTTAATCATGGATCACTAGACACTTCCGCTGAGCTTCTTTATGTGAATGTGGCCTCGTATAAAGAGGGCAGTCCTCAGACTCATGAATGGGAAATTGAATCAGCCCTTTCATTCCTTACCATTGTTCAATTTGTTTTCACTGAATTAAATTCATTTGAAATTAGGATAGAAATCTTGTTCTTCACGGACTATAATGCCTGTCTAAAACCAAACAATGTCTAATCAATGATTTAACACTGTTTTTATATAAAGGTTCCCTCCAAAAGAAACTAGTCAGACCATCTTTCAAGGCACTGTAATTAAATTGTTGAATTAATTCATGAGATTAACTTAACTAGTTCAACCCACCAATTTTAACACCAGTTTCTTGTTTCGGTTAACCACTGAACTGCACATACAGGGTTGTGGGATCTCATTGGCAGTGAAAGATACATTTATGATCATTGATGAACAGGAAATTGTTTTCAAGCAGTGATTCTTAACCTTTTTCACTCCAGCCCCCCCTCCCATAACAATATTTAAAGAACCTGTGATTTCATCTTTTATGTGATTTACCAAATAAGTATTCTTTCTAAAAGATAATTATGATTTTATTCATTTACATGACTTTCCAGGTCTAGGCTTCCTCATATATCCACATTTTTCAAGACCATGGGAATCCTGGTTCTTTAAAATAAAAGTAGAATTAAATACATTTGTTTTAATGCTTATTTTGTCTTATTTTAAGTCATCTTGGGGCCCTCTTGGAGGTTTGCTGGGTCTTCCTGGTTAAGAACCACTGTTTTGAAGTGTTGTATTTCTAATGTTTGCACATAGGTGAACCGGTTCAGTGCAGTGCCTGGGTGGGTCAGTGTGCTCTCTACATCCTCATCATGATGTTTGAGAAGGTCATGATCATGTTGGTCCTCCTCCTCCCACAGTGGAAGAAGGTCAGTCAGGTGTCCAAATACTAATGGATATTTGTGTTTCATGTTCTGAACTAACTGATATGTTTGGAGAGAATTTATTATCATCATGTATCATTATAATACTGCTTTACTAACTTGCAGTTAAGGAAATATTCCACCCAAAAATGAAAATTGTCATTAAATTATGGTTGTTTTAATTATTTGGTTTATGATGTATTTGACTGGTGTTTGTGTGTGTTGGACAGTTGGCTACGCTCAACCCCATAACAAACCCTCATCTGGAGCTAGCTATCGTCATGCTAATCGTCCCGTTTTTCGTGAACGTAAGTGAGACACCTTTATGTATCGTTACCATTCAGAGGTTTGGGGTTAGTTTTGATTTTTTTTTTTATGCTCGTATGCTTTTTTTTTAATGCTCGTATGCTTTTTTTTTTTGTGTGTTTTTGCTCATCAAGGATGCATTTATTTGATCAAATATACAGTAAAAACAGTAATATTGTGAAACACAAATTTTAAAATAAATGTTTTCTGATTTAATAAAATATGCAATGTAATTTATTCCTGTGATTATACATTACTCTAATCTTCAGTGTAACACGATCCTTAAGAAATCATTCTAATATGCAGATTTGTTTAGGAAACATTATTATTGATGTTGAAAATTGTGCTGATTAAATATATATATTTTTTCATCCTTGTAAACCATGAAAAAAAAAAAACAGGATTCTTTGATGGGTATAAAGAAAAAAAAAAAAAAGCTTTTTTTTAAAAATAGAAACCTTTTGTGACATTATAAATTATGTAAAATTATTTACCATCACTTTTGATAAATTTAATGCATTCTTACTGAATAAAAGTATTACTTTAAAAAAAATCTTACTGACCTCAAACTTTTAAATGGTTGTGTAATTGCATCCTATTTGTTAAAAGTAATTTTTTTTTTTACTATTATTTTTTTTTTGCATTTTATGTTGTGATTTGTATATATTTTTGCTATGTATTTGTACATAAATATTTTTTTTTCCTCACTGTTTGTTTCTTATGTAGAGAAAATGTGGCTTACATGCTCTTAATCTTCTGTATATATCTATATGACATGTGGTTCTGTCATTGTTGCAACACATCTGTTTGTGTCTGAATGTTTGCCCCTGTTTGTGTGCGTATCCAGGCTCTGATGTTCTGGGTGGTAGATAACTTCCTAATGAAGAAGGGCAGAACAAAAGCCAAATTGGAGGAGAGGGAAGCAGAAGATGACCCTCGTGGCAGCAGCAAAGTGCGCTATAGACGGGCATTGTCACACGATGACTCTGAATCAGAAGTAAGTTACTCTTACTGAGTCAATTTGATGTGATGGCAAAAAAGGAAAATTATTATTCCTATGGGTGTTAATTAAATTATATTTTAATTGAACAAGAATTGTAAGCAGTTATATGTGCCAAGCCAGCTACGCAACCTACCTGCCTGCCTGCATCTGTCTATCCAATATTTTGCCCTCTATCTATCTATACATATATCCAGGGGTGTACATAAGTTTTTCAGTGTGGTTCTCACGAGAGCACCTGGAGATTTGGTTCGGTGTTCACACTGCACATGGTGTGACCCATTAAATATAACTATATAAAATAAAATAATTAGTAATAATTGAATAACTATAATTGCGCACCACTTATGTGCATCCCTGCATATATCAGATAATTTTTTTTAGAAATGAAGCAACTTCTGCATTATTTCTTGCCACAATACCTCTTGGGGTCCAAAAGTGTTCCACAGGAATTAGAACCCACAACCTGAAAGGCTTAGCAGAGTGCACTACTTAGTTGATGCACATTCATCAGGCTGCTGGGGAGAGCTTTCAGTGTGAGAATGAGCACACAAAAGCATTGCTTAACATGTTGACCAGATTAGCATGCTAAGCTAACTTATTACTAATGTAGCTTATGGTTAACATGATAGCTGAAGAGCAGTGTTGGGCACGTTACTTTAAAAAAGTAATTAGTTATAGTTACTAGTTACTTCTCACAAATAGTAACTGAGTTAGTAACAGTTACATCATTATAAAAGTAACTAATTACCAGGGAAAGTAACTATTGCGTTACTTTAAAAAAAATTAAATAAAACAAATTCAAATGTCAAATAACTTGGATGCCCCCAATATTAAATATGTTGAATGAAATGGACACTAAATAGGATAAATTATTATTATAAAACATTGTACACTAACCTACACTATTTTATTTTGTTTCTGTGGGACAATGTGAGAGACACCTATCAAATTCAATATATTATTGTAAATATTATCAACCCTCTATGGACACCTTGGCAATAGAATTGCCATTGGCTAGTAATTTTTTTAGTTTACTCACCAGACTAATATTAAATATTTTATATTATATACAAGTGTGTGTATATATATATATATATATATATATATATATATATATATATATATATATATATATATATATATATATACACATATACATATACACATATACATATACAGGTGCTGGTCATATAATTAGAATATCATCAAAAAGTTGATTTATTTCACTAATTCCACACAGACTGATATATTTCAAGTGTTTATTTCTTTTAATTTTGATGATTATAACTGACAACTAATGAAAACCCCAAATTCAGTATCTCAGAAAATTAGAATATTACTTAAGACCAATACAAAGAAAGGATTTTTAGAAATCTTGGCCAACTGAAAAGTATGAACATGAAAAGTATGAGCATGTACAGCACTCAATACATAGTTGGGGCTCCTTTTGCCTGAATTACTGCAGCAATGCAGCGTGGCATGGAGTCGATCAGTTTGTGGCACTGCTCAGGTGTTATGAGAGCCCCGGTTGCTCTGATAGTGGCCTTCAGCTCTTCTGCATTGTTGGGTCTGGCATATCGCATCTTCCTCTTCACAATACCCCATAGATTTTCTATGGGGTTAAGGTCAGGCGAGTTTGCTGGCCAATTAAGAACAGGGATACCATGGTCCTTAAACCAGGTACTGGTAGCTTTGGCACTGTGTGCAGGTGCCAAGTCCTGTTGGAAAATGAAATCTGCATCTCCATAAAGTTGGTCAGCAGCAGGAAGCATGAAGTGCTCTAAAACGTCCTGGTATACGGCTGTGTTGACCTTGGACCTCAGAAAACACAGTGGACCAACACCAGCAGATGACATGGCAACCCAAACCATCACTGACTGTGGAAACTTTACACTGGACCTCAAGCAACGTGGATTCTGTGCCTCTCCTCTCTTCCTCCAGACTCTGGGACCCTGATTTCCAAAGGAAATGCAAAATTTACTTTCATCAGAGAACATAACTTTGGACCACTCAGCAGCAGTCCAGTCCTTTTTGTCTTTAGCCCAGACAAGACACTTCTGACGCTGTCTGTTGTTCAAGGGTGGCTTGACATGGACCCTGAAACCCATGTCTTGCATACTTCTGTGCGTAGTGGTTCTTGAAGCACTGACTCCAGCTGCAGTCCACTTTTTGTGAATCTCCCCCACATTTTTGAATGGGTTTTGTTTCACAATCCTCTCCAGGGTGCGGTTATCCCTATTGCTTGTACACTTTTTTCTACCACATCTTTTCCTTCCCTTCGCCTCTCTATTAATGTGCTTGGACACAGAGCTCTGTGAACAGCCAGCCTCTTTTGCAATGACCTTTTGTGTCTTGCCCTCCTTGTGCAAGGTGCCAATGGTCGTCTTTTGGACAACTGTCAAGTCAGCAGTCTTCCCCATGATTGTGTAGCCTACAGAACTAGACTGAGAGACCATTTAAAGGCCTTTGCAGGTGTTTTGAGTTAATTAGCTGATTAGAGTGTGGCACCAGGTGTCTTCAATATTGAACCTTTTCACAATATTCTAATTTTCTGAGATACTGAATTTGGGGTTTTCATTAGTTGTCACTTATAATCATCAAAATTAAAAGAAATAAACACTTGAAATATATCAGTCTGTGTGGAATGAATGTATACATTATACAAGTTTCACTTTTTGAATGGAATTAGTGAAATAAATCAACTTTTTGATGATATTCTAATTATATGACCAGCACCTGTATATATACACACATGCATACATACAGTGGTGTGAAAAAGTGTTGGCCCCCTTCCTGATTTTTTCTCTTTTTGCATGTTTGTCACACTTTAATGTTTCAGATCATCAAACAAATTTAAATATTAATCAAAGATAACACAAGTAAACACAACATGCAGTTTTTGAATGAAGTTTATTATGAAGGGAAAACAAAATCCAAACCCACATGGCCCTGTGTGAAAAAGTGCTTGCCCCCTAAACCTAATAACTGGTTGGGCCACCCTTAGCAGCAACAACTGCAATCAAGCGTTTGCGATAACTTGCAATGAGTCTGTTACAGCGCTGTGGAGGAATTTTGGCCCACTCATCTTGGCAGAATTGTTATAATTCAGCCACATTGGAGGGTTTTCGAGCATGAACCGCCTTTTTAAGGTCATGCCACAGCATCTCAATAGAATTCAGGTCAGGACTTTGACTAGGCCACTCAAGTCTTCATTTTGTTTTTCTTCAGCCATTCAGAGGTGGATTTGCTGGTGTGTTTTGGATCATTGTCCTGCTGCAGAACACAAGTTCGCTTCAGCTTGAGGTCACGAACAGATGGCCGGACATTGTCCTTCAGGATTTTTTGGTAGACAGCAGAATTAATGGTTCCATTAATGGTTCCATCACAGCAAGTCTTCCAAGTCCTGAAGCAGCAAAACAGCCCCAGACCATCACACTACCACCACCATATTTTACTGTTGGTATGATGTTCTTTTTCTGAAATGCTGTGTTACTTTTACGCCAGATGTAATGGGACACACACCTTCCAAAAAGTTCAACTTTTGTCTCGTCAGTCCACAGAGTATTTTCCCAAAAGTCTTGGGGATCATCAAGATGTTTTCTGGCAAAACTGAGACGAGCTTTTATGTTCTTTTTGCTCAGCAGCGGTTTTAGTCTTGGAACTCTGCCATGCAGGCCATTTTTGCCCAGTCTCTTTCTTATGGTGGAGTCATGAACACTGACCTTAACTGAGGCAAGTGAGGCCTGCAGTACTTTAGATGTTGTTGTGGGGTCTTTTGTGACCTCTTGGATGAGTCGTCGCTGCGCTCTTGGGGTAATTTTGGTTGGCCGGCCACTCCTGGGAAGGTTCACCACTGTTCCATGTTTTCGCCATTTGTGGATAATGGCTCTCACTGTGGTTCGCTGGAGTCCCAAAGCTTTAGAAATGGCTTTATAACCTTTTCCAGACTGATAGATCTCAATTACTTTCTTTCTCATTTGTTCTTGAATTTCTTTGGATCTCAACATGATGTGTAGCTTTTGAGGATCTTTTGGTCTACTTCACTTTGTCAGGCAGGTCCTATTTAAGTGATTTCTTGATTGCGAACAGGTGTGGCAGTAATTAGGCCTGGATGTGGCTAGAGAAACTGAACTCAGGTGTGATAAACCACAGTTATGTTTTAACAGGGGGTGGGGGGCAAACACTTTTTCACACAGGGCCATGTGGGTTTGGATTTTGTTTTCCCTTCATAAAAAAAAACCTTCATTTAAAAACTGCATGTTGTTTACTTGTGTTATCTTTGATTAATATTTAAATTTGTTTGATCTGAATCATTAAAGTGTGACAAACATGCAAAAAAATCAGGAAGGGGGCCAACACTTTTTCACACCACTATATATATATATATATATATATATATATATATATATATATATATATATATATATATATATATATATATATATATATATATATATATATATATATATATATATATATATAGCTAGCTTATGTTTGTAAATGGCAGTTTTTAAAAAAATATCTGACACTTCACATCAGTCAGTCAAGCATTATAATATGATATTATGATAATTTAGCATTATATGATGATAGAACTTTAGTAATTAGAATAACCATGTATAAATGTATTTGTCATGTTGACTGAACTTAGGACTGGTGGTGGTGCTTAAGATGTTGTTTGTCATTTAGTGTCTCTATAAAAAGGGGGGGGGGACTACAAATAATACTGATAAGATGACAAAACTACTACGAATTCTACTAAGGATTAATAGCTGCTGGGTTCATGAATATTAATCACGTTGTATGGGTTCGCTCGAATTGATTCGCTGAAATCAAAACAGGGGTGATAATAGGTGAGCGCCGGCCAATGAGATTGTCGTTTGCGCATTAGTTCCGCCCACTAACAGGGAACCCGGCAGTTCTTAAAATCTGAAGAATTCCAAAGGAACTCTGTTATTTTGACAGGAAAATAAAAAAAGAATATCGTTTACATGTAGCACGTTAATTCTGCATTTTATGTAAGACAGACCATATTGCTACAACGGCCCGGTCCTGCAGATTTGCCTTATACAACATTAGGAAGATTAGGCCCTTCCTGCAAGAGCAAGCTGCACAACTCCTTGTCCAAGCTCTTGTTCTCTCCAGACTGGACTATTGTAATGCTCTCTTGGCGGGCCTTCCCGCATGTACTATCAAGCCTCTGCAACTGATCCAGAATGCAGCAGCCAGAGTGGTCTTTAATGAGCCAAAAAAAGCTCACGTTACCCCTCTCTTCATCAGGTTACACTGGCTACCAATAGCCGCTCGCATCAAATTCAAGGTACTGATGTTTGCCTACAAGACCACAACTGCCACTGCACCAATATACCTAAACTCGCTGGTTCAAACTTATGTGCCCTCCAGAAGCTTGCGTTCTGAAAGTGAACGACGTCTTGTGGTGCCATCCCAAAGAGGTACCAAATCACTCTCACGGACCTTTTCCTGGACTGTGCCCAGCTGGTGGAATGACCTCCCGATCTCAATTCGAACAGCTGAGTCCTTAGCCATTTTCAAAAAACATCTAAAGACACATCTTTTTCGCCAGCACCTGACTAACTAATACTAACTTACCTATTCTATTTAAAAAAAAAAAAAAAAAAAAAAAAAAAAAAAATCCTAGCTACGTGTACTGTGCTAGACTAACTGAGACTTGTCATGACACTTGTATACTGTTGCTCTCTCGATGGTCTGATTGCTTCTATTGTTCTCCTCATTTGTACGTCGCTTTGGATAAAAGCGTCTGCTAAATGATTAAATGTAAATGTAAATGTAAATGTAAATGTAAGACTCTCTCGCTTTGCATCTTTCTTTGCGCGTGTGTGAGACAAAGGGACGGCGAGTTGTGCGCCTTCACACTAGAGTTTACAGTAGCCTACGTCAAATACAGCTACACTGCGCATCCATTCAGATGAACTGAAAAATAAAATTATAGTAATATTATAATATACTATAGTAACGCCGCATTTTATTGGCAGTAACGGTAACGGCGTTATAACGGGGGAAACAGTAATTCGTTTGATTACTCGTTACTGAAAAAAATAACGCCGTTAGTAACGCCGTTTATTTATAATGCCGTTATTCCCATCACTGCTGAAGAGCCATATTAGAAAGAATGGTAACTGGTTAGTATGTTAACCAATTAGCATGCTAAGCTAACTAACATAAGTCAATACAGGCACGGTCAAATTTGGAGAGGTATTTCTTGGGAATGGTAGTAATTATCAAAAATCTGTGCAGCTGGGTCCAAAGAAACTGATAAGATTTTGGACAATCCAAACAACATTTGTAGGTGGAGTAGTGAAAAAAACGTTTGTCATTTAAATCAAAATAGCGGACAAAAAAAATTATGGAAAATGAAAAATTAGATAACGTCAGAATTGGCAGAAGCCAAGGAATGTATTGACAAAAAAACAAAAGTGTCAAAAGTTATAAGCATTTTTTGCAAAAATCTTTGCATCTCTGGAACACTAGGTCGCACTTTGTTCAGACTTCTCAGGTACCTCCAGGACATGCTGTCAATGATCAACTTCCAATTTTTGTGTTCATCTGTCAAATTGTTCAGAAGATTGCAAATTATGACAAAATTAAAAATGGTGGACAGGCAGTTCATGGGATCCTGGCAAAATTGTTATCCTCCAATTTGGCAGGACTCAAGAAATCATGATTCAAGATCAAGATTTCTGACATTGTTTTAAAGTTATAAGCAAAAATGTAAATTTTTGGTATCTCATGACCCGTAGGTGGCTCTGTTCCCAACTTTGGCATGTCCCCTCAGCCTACCGAGTTTAGTTTGAACCAATTTTGGGTTGAAATTAAGTTTCACCATAACTTTTGCCCAAAATATCAATTTTGTTCAGTCATTTCTGTGCGGCTCAGTCCAAAGATCCTCTCCAATTTTCGTAAGAATTGGGCAAATTTAGTAACGAAAAATGTAATACTGTACTATTTAAAATGGCCACTACTGTTATGGGTGGAGTCTTAATGTAAGCTATTGAATGTGATCAGAATGAGGAGATTATTAAGATGAACTAAGCTTCATTTTTCTAGAACAAAGGGGTTCTAAATTTATAAGCTTTAGAAAAGTGCATTTTTGAACTGGTGGTGGTGCCAAAGAGTTGATTCTACAAACTCAAAAATTGGTCAAATCACTATTCATTACATCTTTAGAATTGTGCCAAATTTCCTCACTTTCTCATATTGCGTTTATAGGGCTGCTATAGACTCCCATTCAGTGGGAGTAATAATTAACAATTACATAATTTTAGACATGAGCACCAGCAACATAGCTGGTTTAAATGATTCGGTCAACCACTTTGACCCAGATCACACTCTGGAGGGAAAAGAAAACCCTTGTAATATTAACATTTTTATTGGAAATGAAATTATTTGCATGTTTAAACCACAGAATAAAACATTTACATTTAAAGAAAATCATAACTGATGACAAATGATTACATAAATGACATTTATTAGTATATGTAATGTATAAAACACAAACAATCAACAAAGTCTAAACATTTGAGATCTGAATCCAAACAGAATTGCTTTGGCAAGACACTCTTGCTGCTCCTTGAACATCTTTAAATGGCAGAATTCATATTTTGGGCTTTCCTTTGACCTACAGTGTTAAATTCAAAATCATCCCTCTACCCAAGTCCTAGATGGGACATCCCCTTTTACATGCTCCCTTTTTCCCCTAGTACAAATGCATGACCATTACATGTGCATGACAGCTCCTTAATCTTTCCCAACACTTCAGACCTGAAGTGTGTATAACCATGATAAGTCCGTGAGTATACAATTTAATAAAGCAGGTATGCCTTCAAGAAAAGGCTGCACAGACTGTTCTGATTAACAAAACATCCAGTAATGAACTCTGGTCGAACTTGATTTTCAGTGGAAGACACTTTTTTTTTTTTTTTTTTTAGGATGAATAGAACACATTAGTGTATGTGGTTTGCTAACATGCTACTAATATTTTTGTATTTATATGATGTTTGACCCAATAACATCTCTTGAATACATGTATGTCCTGTGCTAGTGCTAGATTTGAGACAAGGCAAGTCATTTGAGGAGGGAACTTGACAGTGAGAACAGTCATCTCGAGTGTAGCATTTCCATCCACACGCAATATCTGTGTCAAATACTAATTTGTTGACGTCAGATGTTTTAGTCAAGTGATTATAGTCCATCTTTCTCACTTGTAAAGGGAAGAGCAGCTCAGTCAGAATGTAATGGAGAATATTACCTACTTTATTTAGGTTTGCGAGGTGTATTCCACTTTTTAGGATGACATGTTTTCAGTATCACCTGTTTGTTTTCTAAAAAAAAAAAAGATTAGTTGAACACCGTCTTTCTCTTTTCCCTCTTCCTCCTGTGCTGGTCAGATTCTGTTCTCTGCAGATGACGAAATGGAAGATTCAGATGGTGACGACGATGTACGAAGACTCACAGGGCTCAAGCCTGTTAAGAAAAAGAAGCACAGGCTTGGTATTCCAGTTTGAATTCAAATCTATTTAGACTTGAGGGCTCTCTCATTCTCATGACCCCACCTCATTTACCTGAACATGGATCAGAAAGTGAGGGGCATGAAGACTAACTCAACCTATGATTAGTGGGGTAAAGGACCCATGCTCCGGTAGACATACACGAGAGAAGCCTCCGGACAGCACTAGAAAGATTTTTGCTACCCTATGTCAAAGGGTAGAACATAATATTTTCAGTCTGTCAAGGTTTTTTTGTGCACATTCACTGCGGCTGCTTTGTCCAGTGGATATACAACACACTACATCTCCTCCTTGCATCTATCCAGCCTTTAAACTGAACAAAGCAATTCAAATAACATACTGATGTTGTTCCTCTGACATAAGTACCTTTAACCATATGCATGTGATTGAACACCCTGACTTGGACGAACGTTCAAGGTCACTCGAAGTCAGTTCCAAAGCGCGTTTGTGAGTAGCTGCTGCAGAAAGTCAGCTGTGAGGAAATTGTGCTGATAAATGTTACAGAATAACACTGGTCAGCAGTGTTATGAGATTTCATTACAATACAGTTGGTACAGTCTGCTTGCAATGTATGTTTTTAACCATTTGGCAGCAGACGTTCTGAGAAGGTACGTAAATCCAGGGATGGCTGTTTCAGACCCCTGATTGGGATGGCTTGTCTGACTGTTTGGCATTTCAAAGTGTATCTGCCTCAATTCAGTGTCGCTGTGTTCTAACACTAATTTCCCCTGTATTTATTTGTTGTTTGTATGGACTCTTAAAAGGACAGTTCACTCAAAAATGAAAATTCAGTCATTTACTCGCCCTCATGTCATTCCAAACCTGTATAACTTTCATTCTTCTGTAGAACGTTAAGAACATTGAGGTCCAAAAATCATTGGACCCCACTGACTTCCATTGTATCGACAAAAAAAAGGCATTTTTCAAAATATTTTTCTCTCAGAAGAACAAAAGTCACAGTTTTTGAACAACATGATGGAGAGTACACGATGCTTTTCATTTTTGGGTGAATGGTCTTTAAACATTATGTTTCTGTTTTGCTACTCATTGCAGGGTAGATGCTGTGGTGCGAATGCTTCTGTAACTTCTTGCACAGTTTGGTGTTACGCTGTGGTATCTTTTTATGCGATATTACCTTCAAGTTTTGTATGTTTTTAAGCATTCCCCGTTGCCTCTATATACTCAGACACTGTCAAATTCTAAACCCTAAACCAGCAGGCCTTTCTTCCAAATGCTTTCTCATCCACCCTCACACTTTTCTGCTCTATGGAGCATTTGATTTTATTCATACACTAAAGCACAGATCCTTGGAGAATGATGCATTTGCACCATGCATTCTGCAAAAATCTTAAACCTGAGACTGCTTATGTCAAATTAGTCTTTGTAATCTTTATTCTGAAGATGGATATAATGTGAAGAGGAAGATGCCTGTAGGTTTAGAGTTGGAGTGAATGTAATTGGGAGAACAGGACCAGTTGTTTTATCACTTGTATTGTCAAACTGATATTTAATGGACCAAGTTTGTGGGAGTAATGTTTGCACACGGTATGTGTTTGTATTTTACAGGGATGAATTGAAACCAGGCCTTCTGGTCAGGCCTGCTGAATGAACAAGGTTACTGATAAGGATTTTGTCTAGGTGGAAATATAACTGCCTTTCCCTCTTCGGGTTTGATTCTGACTATTACAGAGCAATCGTGGTTGCAGTTGGAGAATGAAACAAATTGGATGTGGAGAGGGGTGTTAAGTACTAAACAATATTAGATGATTAAGAATTACTGACAGATTATGAACTTATGTATGCTTTTTCAATAAACAGTGTAAAAATTGCTATTTGTATGTTATTTTATGATGTGTAACTTCTCTTCCACAGCTTTTTTTGTTTTGTTTTACATATGTTATCAGCAAAATAATGCTTCCATGACCAGAATTTGAACCCAATCCGTCACTGTGAGAGCACTGAAAAAAATGATTCATTGAATTTACTACATTTTTTTTAAGGTAAGTGGTTGCAATCAATTTATTTTAGCTACATTTAAATAAACTAATTTTGTTAAGTTGGTAAACTAAATTTGTTTATTTAAATGTAGCTAAAATAAATTGATTGCAACCACTTACCTTAAAAAAATTGAGTAAATTCAATGAATATTTTTTTTCAGTGAGGGATGAATCTGAACCAATAGAGAGAGAGTGTGCGTGCGTGCGTAATCATTTTAGAAAATAAAATTTGCTTGTGAATTGTAATTCAGAGCATTTTAAATGGCATACTTTGAACTTCTGTAATATGACTGATACACTATTCAAGCTAAAGACGATAACTATAAAGTTTGAATAATCATTCCAATTCTATACGATTAGGGAAGTCCACACCACAACTATAAAGATAATTGTTGCAGTCACTCTATAACTTTGGGTATGTAAAATCTTTGAAGTGACTCCTATGAGTGCAGAATTGTGACGCAAAAGTCGCATGAATTCGGAATTGAAAAGATCAGATTCCGTGTGGTTTGTGCTGTTAACACTGTCATGAGAAAAACAGATCTGAGTCACGTGAGCAAAAAAATTGGGCCACATTTGCCTGCGGTGTGAATGTAGCCCATTATAGTTAGTTACTGTTATCGTTCTTGATGTGAACTTTAGTTATATTCTGGATTTGACTGAATCATGAAAAATGGGTGTTCAATACCAACATATAGCTGGTTGTGAGTTTACAAAACAACATCCCAAATTAAACATGGACAGACTTACTTTGTCATCATCTTTAATTATATTAGGCACGTGGGTGTCATCTGTTGGTTCTTCTGAGCTGTACGGTGAATATTCAGGGGAATCCTCCATGCGTGGCCTTTTAATTGGTATTAATGTAAATGAAGATTCAGATTTGACGGGAAAATCCTCATCAGAGCAGGACACACAATGACTCAAAAGAGGTCTCACTTGAATGGCTGTTATTAAACCACATAAAAATGAAAATCAAACCAGTGAAGCAAAACACAAAACTGTTAAAATCACAAGTGAACTTATCTAAAAATTTTAACTTGTCTATAAATGTTACCTTTACTTCTCCGTTTTGGCTTTCTTCTGGGTGCGTACTGCTTGGACTGCAACGCTCTTTAGAATCGGAGCATTGCATTGGCAGCCTACCTCACGTGTTATTGGCTGTTGGAAAGATGCAGCAATACAGAAATAAAGCAATGTAAATATTCTTTCTATAGCTCTTCTGTTGTTAGAAAACAACAAAACCATGAACCACAGACATTTTGACCTTAAAGTTTACACATTTTTAAACATTACCTGTAAAACCTGTTCGCGGAGACTACTATCCAGACTTATCCAATTTGTTTCTTCTATGAATGATATTATGAGAATTGTTTCAGTGTATTTTGTCCATAAAATGGAAGTCAGTGGTAACTGGTTTTGTTGTTTGGTACAAACATTATTCAAATTATATTGTATTGTCTTCCACTGAACAAAAAGTCATACAGGTTTGGAACGTTATGAGGTGAGCAAATGGCCATTTTATTTTTTGCGGTGAACTGTCCCTTTAAATGCAAAAAAAACTAACATGGTTGGTTGTTCTATACGTAAGTCAGACTACCACTTCCGGTCAGAGTGGGCGGTTTTTCGATATAATAAACTACAATGTTAACCAGGCAGGTGTAACTACTTACCTTCACATTTTTTTTTTTTTTTTAACTGTTCATTTCAAAGAATCGGTTCGAAAGATCCGGTTCAAATGATTCCTGCGTCATGACGCCGCTACGTCACTCAGCAGAGCATACAAGAAAGGTTGTTTCCGAGGCGGTGAGCTTAGTGAGTGATTACATTTTGATGAAAGAAATGCAACGTCTAAGAAGCTTCTGAAGAAAACAATACTTACTCGTGTGGGAGGGGAAGCGCCTACAGTGTACAGAGTGGGAACGGCCGTGTTTGTTAATGTAAGGTAGCACGTTATCCCAGCATTAACCATCCCCAAATTGGTGAAGGATTCGTCGCAAAGCCGCGAGCTGGCACAAATAGCCCCTTCTTCGAAATGTATAAACTCCAGCCACTTTTTTTCGTAACCAGAGTGTGGTTGGGAAACAAAATAAAGTACGTGCGTTAGAACAGCCAAATACACACCGACGAACCATGATTAGAGCAGAGAAGAGAGCTAATTTAGTGGGAGGGACATTCTCATTCTAGAGAGCATCTGATTGGACAAAAACCCGTGTAGTGCTGGATGACTCAAAGATATTTTGTTCCGTTTTGCCATAAATGCCCCTTTTGGGTAGAATAGAATAAACATGAAGTTTTCGTGTGTGTTTCTTTAAATGCAAACGAGCTGCAGTTCCCTGCCACCTTTCCAGAAGAGGGCTATGAGTTTACAACTGGTGCTTCTCAGATACTTGCGTTATAAGGAGGATGTGAAGTGGTGGGGTCACGCAGAGTTGGTATTAATCCATCCTTGATTAACAGCTTTGATGCAAATCCTGCATTGTACTGACCTTCATTTACGAAGCAGTCTGGTGTAAAATGGTTAGCGCACGTATTTGCCTGCATTTTTGGGCACATTCCCTTCCAAAAATGAAACGGAGCCACTGTGTCTTCAATGTATCAGATGCCGGGAGTAAATGAATACTCTTATGTTCATTGTAACAGCTAAGAATAGCACACTTAGATCGTTTACCACGTAGCTGAGACATTCTTGTTCATCTAACTCGGGGGAGGAGCTAATAGACAGCTTTCGTCACGGGTGCTTATGCCACTGTGATGCCACATTGGGTTGCAGACACAAAAGCCTCGTTCAGACTGTCAGCCCAAATCTGATTTTTGTGCAAATCCGATTGAAATCCAATCATATTTAGATAAGTCTGAACGGTTTGTGCAAATCCGTTTCAAGCTACATTCATATGTGGTTTGGAATCCTATTCAAATCGCATTCCTGGAAATCTGTTTCAGTCTAACCGGTCAGATCGAATTTAGCGCAGCTTTTCCACGTTCTCACACTATGTAAAATGTAAAAAGTCAGACGTTTTTATAGAAAACAATAAATGTCTTTGCAGAAACAAGATTGTGTTGCGAACTGCAAGTCAAGCGGAAAAAGTCAATATACTGCTAGTATAAGCGCCTCTGAGTTTTGAGACGGCAACAATGAATATAGTCACACATTCCAGCTTCCTGCATTTCTGCCGATGCCTCAAAACGAATATAATCCAGCACAACCGCAACACGTTGTCATGTCGTAAGACAACATCTGTATTGCAAACTGTATTGCTGTTATTGTTGTTTTTACCGTAGGCATAACGCAATGGCATTACCAAAACAAAAGAGCGCTTATGGACACACAAATTGGATATGAACAGTTGCAGTACACTGTGTGGACAGTCAGTTATTCAAATCAGATTCTATCCGGATATGTAACTTACAAAATCGGATTTGGGCTGACAGTCTGAACGAGGCTAAACGGCTCGATGGGAGAAATGGGGAGAAGAAAAAAAAGTAGGAGGTGGATTTTTACCATCATAGGGTGGTTGTGTACTCACACTGCAGATGCAAAATTAGGTTCATTGTAAAAGTGAGTTTTGCATAAAAGCTTCCCGTTTTAACATTTGAAACGAGTTGCTTCAGCAGTCGTTTTTCACACCTCTTGATTTGAAGAGTTCCAAAAAGGGGGCGTGGTTAACTGATAAGGTGGGAGGGTAGAGTGTGGAAAGAGGGAAGGGTTTGCATAAAAAGGGGAGTTTCATAAAGTGCATAAAGACAAAAGGAGGATAAAGAAAGACATTTATATAGCATTCAGAAAGAAGTGATAGTTAAAAAGTGTAGTAATCTGAGGCAGCAGGAAACAATTTTTAAGGGATAGTTCACCCAAAAATGAAAATTTTATGTTTATCTGCTTACCCCAAGGGCATCCAATATGTAGGTGACTTTGTTTCTTCAGTAGAACACAAACGAAGATTTTTAACTCAAACTGTTGCAGTCTGTCAGTCATATAATGTCAGTCAATGGTACTCACGGCTTTGAGAGAAAAAAAAAACATACACAGACAAAACCAAATTAAACCCTAAACTGTCCTGAGCTCGTACACACAACAGCCGGCGCGTGACGCGTCGTCGTCTTCTTGCTTTACGGTGGATCGCAGACTTATAAGTGCATTACCGCCACCTATCTCTCAAATGGACCATTGACACTCTTATCTACAATCTCAATTAGGAATGTCAATGGTCCATTTTAGAGATAGGTGGCGGTAATGCACTTATAAGTCTGCGATCCGCCGTAAAGCAAGAAGACGACACGCGTCGGCTGTTGTGTGTACGAGCTCAGAACAGTTGGACCGGGTGGTAGTGATGGAAGAAACTAACCTTTTTGAAGCTTTGAATCAATTGAACCAATTGCTTTGCAAAATTTGAAGTGCTCGAAACACCACATGCTAGTGACGCCTGCTGGTCAAAAGTGTGTAAATGCAACAAAAACTCAGGCTAAATCATGCATAAAAACAGCTTTTAAAACCCCATTGCAAATGTTTTAATACATTGAATGCAATAAAAAAATAATATAAAATACCATTAAATATGAAGTGTCTGTATAATATGTGGGTTTTAAAATATTTTATATTAATTTGCAGGGCTTGCTTTGTTTGTTTTATGGGCAGCTTGTAAATAGAGGCCAGTAAGAGACCATTAACTACTTCTCATCCTTTTAATTACACACGTCTCGTTAAAAAATGTCTAAAACTGATGAAACTGATCTGAGATCAGGTAAAAAGCATATACTCTGGACTCTGACGCTGGGGGGGGGCGATCTCAATGAACTCGCATGATTCATGGGTTCACAGAGTTCGCCCCCCCAGCAGCGAACCATTGAAGTTTCGAAACAGTTATGATGTAATGAAGCCTCGTTTAATGAAATCACGTGACTTTGGCAGTTTGATACGCGCTCCGAACCACTGTTTCGAAACAATTGATTCACAAAAGTTTCTGAGCTTCACGAAGCAGTGCTTCGAAAGTGCCCATCACTACCGGGCGGCGGATCAGAGGTAAAAAATTATATAAATACTGTTCAGTTTCTTGCACAGACCGATCGTTTCGTGTCTTTAGACCTCAATGTATCGTCACGAGCCGCAGGGTTTAATTTGGTTTTGTCTGTGTATGTTTTTTTTTCTCTTAAAGCCGTGAGTACCATTGACTGCCATTATATGACTGACAGACTGCAACGGCTTGAGTTAAACATCTTTGTTTGTGTTCTACTGAAGAAACAAAGTCACCTACATCTTCGATGCCCTGGGGGTAAGCAGATAAACATCAAATTTTCATTTTTACTATCCCCTTAACAAAGCTAAGAATATGGCACAGAAGTTTAAATAGTTGCTTAAGATTAATAGGAAAACACCAAACAGGATTATGTATACATTGTGGAGAAGTGTAAAACATGTTATTTTGATATGTAGGAAATACTCTGGGGAAAAAAAGGAAAGAACTACAGAGGGCATCGAATAATGGATTGAGTTAAAAAAAAAACCTTAAGTCTGCCTGGCACACAATCTATAATTAAGGCTGTCATCACCTTTCTGAAAGAAACTCAGCTTGTAAATAGGATTTAATTGTTTATATACAGGTGCATCTCAATAAATTAGAATGTCGTGAAAAAGTTCATTTTTTCTTGTAAGTTATTTCAAAAAGTGAAACTTTCATATATTTTAGATTCATTGCATGTAAAGTAAAACATTTCCCAAGTTTTTTTGTTTTAATTTTGATGATTAGAGCTTGCAGCTCATGAAAGTCAAAAATCAGTATCTCAAAATATTAATTATTTACATTTGAGTTTCAATTAATGACCATCCCTACAGTATAAATTCCAGGTATCTCTTGTTCTTTGAAACCACAATAATGGAGAAGACTGCTGACTTGGCAATGATCCAGAAGACGAACATTGACACCCTCCACAAAGAGGGTAAGTCACAGAGGGTCATTACTGAAAGGGGTGGCTGTTTACAGAGTGCTGTATCAAAGCATATTAAATGCAAAGTTGACTGGAAGGAAGAATTTGGGTAGGAAAAGGTGCACAAGCAACAGGGATGACTGCAAGCTTGAGAATACAGTCAAGCAAAGCTGATTCAAACACTTGGGAGAGCTTCACAAGGAGTGGACTGAAGCTGGTGTCAGTGCATCAAGAGTCACCACGCTCAGATGTCTTCAGGAAAAGGGCTACCAAGCCATTTCTGAATCAGAGACAACGTCAGAAGCATCTTACCTGGGCTGTGGAGAAAAAGAACTGGACTGTTGCTCAGTGGTCCAAAGTTCTCTTTTCAGATGAAAGTAAATCTTGCATTTCATTTGGAAATCAAAGTCCCAGAGTCTGGAGGAAGAGTGGAGAGGCACAGAATCCATGTTGCTTGAAGTCCAGTGTGAAGTTTCCACAGTCAGTGATGATTTGGGCTGCCATGTCATCTGCTGGTGTTGGTCCACTGTGTTTTCTGAAGTCCACAGTCAACGCAGCCATCTACCAGGAAATTTTAGAGCACTTCATGCTTCCTTCTGCTGACAAGCTTTATGGAGATGCTGATTTCATTTTCCAGCAGGACTTGGCACCTGCCCACACTGCCAAAGGTACCAAAAGCTGGTTCAATGACCATGGTGTTACTGTGCTTGATTGGCCAGCAAACTCGCCTGACCTGAACCCCATAGAGAATCTATGGGGTATTGTCAAGAGGAAGATGAGAGACACCAGACCCAACAATGCAGATGACCTGAAGGCCACTGTCAAAGCAACCTGGGCTTCCATACCACCTCAGCAGTGCCACAAACTGATCACCTCCATGCCACGCCGAATTGAGGCAGTAATTAAAGCAAAAGTAGCCCCTACCAAGTATTGAGTACATATACAGTAAATGAACATACTTTCCAGAAGGCCACCAATTCACTAAAAATGTTTGTTTTTATTGGTCTTATGAAGTATTCTAATTTGTTGAGATAGTGAATTGGTGGGTTTTTGTTAAATGTGAGCCTAAATCATCACAATTAAAAGAACCAAACAGAGATGGAAACTCGAGTCTGCGACTTGGACTCTAGTCGCACTTAAGTCGCATAAATAAAGACTTGGGACTTGACTTGGACTCGTGAAAAGCTGACTCGAGACTTGACTTGGACTCGAGACTCGTAAAGAACGCAAGTCATTTGGTATAGGAATTTATATGAATGTATCTCTGAGGTAAACTGGCTGTCTTAAAAAAAGTTTAGATGGTATTTTCTTTTCATCTTGCCTCCGTGTAATGCATATTAAAGTAGTGTTCATAACCGCAGCGCTGCTTTGTTTACAGCGGCAACCAAGGAAACGATTTTCAAGCGCCACCTGCTGGCAGAGAGTCAATCTGCATTAATTCAGCCTGTCTTCTCTGTCTGCTGGTTTGTTTCGTACAGATGTTTTATGTAGAATAGTTTCACAAAACTAAAGTCAGACCATTTTGTTTTTGCTTCAAATTTCGAAATTATACAATCCAATTTAGATGAAAAACTGCTCATGCCTGATGTATGCAGCCTCTTTGTTTGGATTGTGTTGTTTAAAATACAGTGGTTGCCTCTCATTTTAAATTGAAAAAGAGCACAGACAAAGCCTTAGTTTGTTTATATGAGATTTATTTAATTTGTGTAATTAATTTGATTAATTGGGGTTTGTTTTAAAATTTAGTTTTGTTGTTTGACATTTCAATTTTACAAAGAAATGTGCAGCATTTTATCTGACAATTAATAAATGGACACCTTTTCATTTCTTTGTCTTAAATTTTGTTAAAGTTTTTTTTGTTGAGAAAATCATATCGTGAAATCAGTATTTCAAAACTGATTTAACCTCAATAACTAGCTGAAAGAACTGTTGCTATTAAATAGAACAAAGACTTGAGACATATAGTTGCCCTCACATCAACAGTCATGAAGGTTTTTGAGAGACTTTTAAAGAAACACATATGCTCCTCCATCCCTGCTACTTTGGACCCTCTTCAGTTTGCCTATCGCCCAAATAGGTCTACTGATGATGCCATCTCTCAGGTACTGCACTCCTCCCTCACACATATTGACAGCAAAAATGGCAACTATGTCAGACTGCTATTCATTGACTATAGCTCAGCTTTCAATACTATAGTCCCCACCAAGCTAGCTGTCAAACTCTCAGACCTCGGCCTTCGAAGAACACTTCACTCTGTGACTGGATTCAAGACTTCCTCACCGGCAGACCACAAGTGGTGAAAATGGGCCAGTTCACCTCCAACTCCATCACCCTGAACGTAGGAGCCCCGCAGGGCTGCGTTCTGAGTCCCCTGCTCTACTCTCTCTACACACACGACTGTGTGTCCTCTCACAGCTCCACTTCTATTGTTAAATTTGCTGATGATACTGTGGTTCTGGGCCTCATTTCCAACAATGATGAGACAGCATACTTGGGTGAGGTAGAGAGACTTACATCATGGTGCCAGGACAACTGTCTCTCTCTGAACGTGAGCAAAACTAAAGAGCTGATTGTAGACTTCAGGAAGAGACAGCAGCGGCCCTACACTCCTCTTATGATCAGCGGGACCCCTGTGGAGAGGGTGAGCAGCTTCAAGTACCTCGGTGTAAACATCTCAGAGGACCTGACTTGGACTGCACACATTCAAACACAGGTCAAGAAAGCCAGGCAAAGACTGTACCATCTGCGACAGCTGAGGAAATTCAGGGTCTCACCAGCAATCCTGAAAACTTTCTATTCAGGGGCCATAGAAAGTGTATTGACTCAGTGCATCTCAGTGTGGTACAGTAACGCCACTAATCAGGACTGCAAAGCTCTGCAGAGAGTCGTGCACTTAGCTGAGCGCATCTCTGGGTCTGCCCTCCCCTCTCTGCAGGACATCTACCTCAAACGCTGCAAAAGCAGAGCTGCAAAAATAATCAAGGACTCAAATTACCCCGGTAACCGTCTTTTCACTCTGCTGCCATCTGGCAAGCGCTTCAGGAGCATGATGGCAAAAACTGAGAGACTGAGGAGGAGCTTCTACCCTCAGGCCATCAGGCTCCTAAACTCAGTCTCATAACATCTACAGGACTCAATTTAATAAACTGTAAAAAACACCCATTATTCTCCATCATCCGCATTGCTGCTATGTGTACATACCCGGTACAACCTGTTTGCACATTCCTCTTGCACATCCCTGTTTATATTAATATTTATTAAATCCACAGTAGACTGTATTGCACATTTTATTTCATTGCACATTTTACTCCTTATTTTATTTTATTTTTTACTTATTTTTTTATCTTATTCTTACCTATATTTATATATACTCTCCTGTGTTATGTTTCATCTTTTATTTTATTTTTTTGCACTGTCCATTGAGCGGACCCGTCCTGACCTACATTTCACTACTGATTATACCCTGTATGATTGTGTATGTGACAAATAATAAAGAACCTTGAACCTTGAGACGTGACTTGGACTTCACCTCAGAGACTTAAGACTTGACTTGGACTCCGCTTTAAAGACTTGAGACTTGACCTCAGAGACTTGTGAACATGTCTGGAACCAAAGACTTAAACTACTTCAGTCTGTGTGCATTGAATTTATTTAATACACAAGTTTCACAATTTGAGTTGAATTACTGAAATAAATGAACTTTTCCACGACATTCTAATGTATTGAGATGCACCTGTATATGATCTAAATTTGATATCCCAATGAGTTCACACCTCGGTCCTGTAGATGGGCAGTAATGAACTTCATTTGCAAACCGCCAAATAAAAACCACAGAAGAAGACGCGCATAAACAGTGTTGCCAACTTAGCAACTTTGTTGTTAAATTTAGCAACTTTTCAGACTACCCTAGCAACTTTTTCTTTCAAAAGCACCTACCAACACATTTAGCTATTTTTGAAATTTATTTGGCAACTTTTGATAAGTGACTCAAATGATAAAAAGGCACACAGTTACCATTTAAATTACACAAAAAGAGGAAACCAAAGATGCCTAGTAGTATACATCACGTGAATTGAGTTTGCTGCTATTGTTTAATTTAATAATAATAATAATAATTGAATAATATATGATATACTTTGTTAGTACACTGTAAGAAAAATATCTAGAAAAATGGAAAAGGTACTAGTAATTTTCCAGGACATTATCCGTTATCAATTATCCGTTGTAACCCAGTAACCCGAAAACACAAAATATAATGCGTAATTAAAAATGCAGGTACACTCTTAAAAGAAAAAAGGTTCTTAAATGGTTCTTTGGCAGGGTGTATGGTTCCATGAAGAACCTTTAATATCCAAAGAACCTTTCTGTTGCACAAAAGGTTCTTTATAGCACAGAAAGGTTCTAATGGTTCCTCACACTTATGTTGTAAATATTTTTGTTTCTGGAAAGTGAGATCAAGTGAGCTAAATTGTCCTGTCTGGTCCAGAACTCATTCCAGACTCATTTTCTATTAGTTGCATTCAATTATAGTGTAATAAAAAGTATTAAATTTGAATTATATAAATAGTGTTGTGGTGTTTATTAATTAAAAAAGATCAGTAGATCCTTTTATATCTATTTTAATGCTGTTTTACATGACTCAAATATTAGGCTAGTTATTTAAGTTTAGTATAAAAAATACTGCAATCATGTTTTAAAATGAAATAAAAAGGCTGAGTGATACAAAATCTTAAAATATAAAAGTGCCACTTTGAACCACTATCCATTTTGCACCTATGAATTGGTCGTAGAACTACAAAATTAGTTTCAAATTCGCGATTTAATAAAGATTTAATGTGATTTTAAGTTGTTTATGTAGTGTTCTAATTCTAGAGGTTTATTTATGCAAATGCTAAGTGACTTTGACGTGTTTTAATGGGCGTGAGCGCTGAATACGGCAGTCTCATTCAAACGCTGCAGCGGAGGGAGTTGCCATGGAAACGGGGCGACAACACCAACTGACAATATGTTTCCATCCAAAGATTCGAATTAAATTTATGCGCAAAACTGGAATATCGCATAAAACATTTGCGAATAAAGTACCGTTTCCATCCAACGAGGCAAAGAGAACAAAATCGTCACTTCCTGGTAAACTGTGGCACTAAATATCACTAAGAATACAGGAGAAGCCACTGAATATAATAATTTTCATATATGACATAAATTACTTGCACCTCAGAGCGAGCAGACGAGACACAATAAATGCGGTTATTACTTTCGGAGGTGGATGCCAGCTGTTTGAGAACGCAGAGATGTAAGACAATTATACAGAAATACTTTGACGACAGACTTTGCTCAGGTTTTTCAGAATGACCATAACAACATATGAATGCTGTGAACGAGATCAGTCAGCTGGTTAGTCAAGTTATCCCGTCTCATAGCGCAAAGTCACATGACCTTTTCGATGCGCATGGAGGAATTTATTCGGTAAATGTGTTTCCATCGTAGTTTATGCGCATTTTTTCTTACCGGATAAAAAAATGTATCCTAATCAAATGTGCGCATAAGTTTTTTTATGCGCATTTTCAGAATTTATGCGCATCTTGGCGTTTCCATCCAGCGTTTTTTATGCGATAATCCAAAATGCGCATAAAAATAGGTGGATGGAAACGCAATGATTGTGACAAACCGTAAATCTCCATCTCTCGCTGCTGTTTTCACTTCTTTCAGGTGAGTTTAGTCCCTAAAATCACACAAATATCACATACAACTGTTCCAGACACTTTCTTACATGTAACTGACACGTTTCTGTTGAATATTTACTTCACAGAAAACTTCGAAAAAGTTCGTTAGCTTCTCAACTGTTTTCAGGCAAGGTAAGCTAACGTTAACTATAGCTTGAGCTCTTGTTTATGAGAGTTTGGGCTTGTAATCACATTTATGTGTAGATGACAGGTTTTGATAGCTTTGTAAAGGGTTTACTGTCAGTTTGTCAATATTTTATTGAAAGTTGTCTAACTTATTTAGCCTAAAATATGCGCTGTACTGTTGGTTCAAACGTGTTTTTATCTTTCATGGTAAACAAATATTGATAAAAATTGTTCTGTGGTTTCAGGAGTGGTAATACAGGTGCATCTCAATAAATTAGAATGTCGTGAAAAAAGTTAAGCTTAAGTCTGCCTGGCACACAATCTATAATTAAGGCTGTCATCACCTTTCTGAAAGAAACTCAGCTTGTAAATAGGATTTAATTGTTTATATACAAGTGCATCTCAATAAATTAGAATGTCGTGAAAAAGTTCATTTTTTCTTGTAAGTTATTTCAAAAAGTGAAACTTTCATATATTTTAGATTCATTGCATGTAAAGTAAAACATTTCAAAAGTTTTTTGTTTTAATTTTGATGATTAGAGCTTACAGCTCATGAAAGTCAAAAATCAGTATCTCAAAATATTAGAATATTAACATTTGAGTTTCAATAAATGACCATCCCTACAGTATAAATTCCGGGTATCTCTTGTTCTTTGAAACCACAATAATGGAGAAGACTGCTGACTTGGCAATGATCCAGAAGACAAACATTGACGCCCTCCACAAAGAGGGTAAGTCACAGAGGGTCATTACTGAAAGGGGTGGCTGTTTACAGAGTGCTGTATCAAAGCATATTAAATGCAAAGTTGACTGGAAGGAAGAATTGGGGTAGGAAAAGGTGCACAAGCAACAGGGATGACCGCAAGCTTGAGAATACAGTCAAGCAAAGCTGATTCAAACACTTGGGAGAGCTTCACAAGGAGTGGACTGAAGCTGGAGTCAGTGCATCAAGAGTCACCACGCTCAGACGTCTTCAGGAAAAGGGCTATCAAGCCACTTCTGAACCAGAGACAACGTCAGAAGCATCTTACCTGGGCTGTGGAGAAAAAGAACTGGACTGTTGCTCAGTGGTCCAAAGTCCTCTTTTCAGATGAAAGTAAATTTTGCATTTCATTTGGAAACAAGGTCCCAGAGTCTGGAGAAAGAGTAGAGAGGCACAGAATCCATATTGCTTGAAGTCCAGTGTGAAGTTTCCACAGTCAGTGATGATTTGGGCTGCCATGTCATCTGCTGGTGTTGGTCCACTGTGTTTTCTGAAGTCCACAGTCAACACAGCCATCTACCAGGAAATTTTTAGAGCACTTCATGCTTCCTTCTGCTGACAAGCTTTATGGAGATGCTGATTTCATTTTCCAGCAGGACTTGGCACCTGCCCACACTGCCAAAGGTACCAAAAGCTGGTTCAATGACCATGGTGTTACTGTGCTTGATTGGCCAGCAAACTCGCCTGACCTGAACCCCATAGAGAATCTATGGGGTATTGTCAAGAGGAAGATGAGAGACACCAGACCCAACAATGCAGATGACCTGAAGGCCACTGTCAAAGCAACCTGGGCTTCCATACCACCTCAGCAGTGCCACAAACTGATCACCTCCATGCCATGCCGAATTGAGGCAGTAATTAAAGCAAAAGGAGCCCCTACCAAGTATTGAGTACATATACAGTAAATGAACATACTTTCCAGAAGGCCAACAATTCACTAAAACATTTTTTTTTATTGGTCTTATGAAGTATTCTAATTTGTTGAGATAGTGAATTGGTGGGTTTTTGTTAAATGTGAGCCTAAATCATCCTAATTAAAAGAACCAAAGACTTAAACTACTTCAGTCTGTGTGCATTGAATTTATTTAATACACGAGTTTCACAATTTTAGTTGAATTACTGAAATAAATGAACTTTTCCACGACATTCTAATTTATTGAGATGCACCTGTATAATCTCTCTAAAACAGAAGAGAAGCTCCAAAATTTCAAAGTTTCTGAAGGGAGCTGCTGACAGAAATGCAGGAAACACAGGTGAGCTGAGAAAGCTCTTTAAATACATTCATATGCATTTTCTCACAACATATTTTCTTATATCACCATGCATCTGTTATTTTAGTTATTTTAGGAAGGTTTTGACATCCAAACCTGAGTGACACAAACCTAAAAACATTAATTCTGTTATTTTAATAAACTGGTTTGTGTGTGTGTGTGTTTATGTATATAAACTATTTTATTTTCTGCATTTCACTTCTGCTCTAGCTTGCTTCCTTTAAATAAACCTGCCTGTATTCTAAATATTGTTGGCTCTGTGATAAATGGCATATTATGTTTCTAGATTCTTCTATGCTGATGGCCGTGCAGCAGAGTTGGAGCAGACCTCCTGTCGGACAACATCTCTAAGGTGCTATGAACCATATGACTAGTAAGTAAATCCTCAAACATACACTACTGTTCAAAAGTTAGAGATTAGTATGATTTTTTGAACATGTTTTTTTGAACATGTTTTTTTTTTTTATGTAAGTCTTCTGCTCACTGCCTTTATTTGATGAAAAATACAGTAAAAACAGAAATATTTTAAAATAAAAAAATGAAATTAATACTTTTATTTATTAAGGGTGCATTACATTTATCAGAAGTAACAGTGAAGACATTTATAATGTTGGAAAATATTTCTATTTACTAAATTGTTTAATAAATTTAATAAACGCTGTTCATTGTTCTGTCTATTCATCAATGAATCCTGAAAAAGGTATCACCATTTCCACAAAAAAAAAAATGTTAAAAAGCAAAAACTGATTTCAACTGTTTTAAGAATAAGAAATGTAAAATTCTTTTAAAAGAAAAAAAAAACAGCAAATCAGCATATTAAAATGATTTCTGAAGGATCATGTGACACTGAAAACTGGAGTAATGATGCTGAAAATTCAGCTTTGCATCACAGAAATAAATGACAATTTACAGTATATTATAATAGACAACAGTTCTTTTAATTTGTAATGATATTTTACAATATTACCACTTTTTTCTGTATTCTTGATTAAATAAATGCAGACTTAGTGAGCAGAAGAGATTTTTATTTGTTTGTTTGTTTTCAAAAACATTGTAATGTTTTGACAGGTACTGTATAACATTGTTACCTAGTGCTTATATTGCTTAAATACCATTAATTGGATACATTTGTGGCCAAAGATGCTGGGATAGGCTTCAGCCCCCACGACCCTAGAGAGGATAAGTGGTTTGGAGAGTGAATAGATGGATGGATGAACTTCCAAACTTCTTTGACTTGCTTCGATTTTGTTTCTATTCTTACTGCTGTTCAGCTTAAAAGTACCTTTCCATTATCTTTGTTTGTCATTTTGCATCATTATACCTGTGCTAAATCTATGAAAATGAAGAAACTAATGAAAGTGTCTTTTTTTGTTGTTGTTTTTTTTTGTTACAGGATCCTATGTACCCAGCCTCAACCATTCATCAAAAGGACTGTGAAAGCGGGAACTCTTTGAACCACCAGTGGCAGTTTCCACGGGATGAAAAAGGGCATACTAGTGGATGATGGGGGTACTGACATTAACCTGCTGTATTCACTGTATTACACACTAGGGATGGGCATTTTTGTCAGTTTTTCATTTCAAGTACTGGTGGTTTTGATTTTGTCTGGATGGCATGCTGTCCTAACACTAACTAGTCAGAGCTCAGGTACCACCCAAAATGCTGCCATAATCAATCAGAAAAAGCAAAATATATATATAAAGTCAGGTGATCATCGAGTACTCAGACTTGACAGCGATGATTGATCATGAAAACGATGATTGCAGTGACTTAAAAAATGATTAATCATTGCTGTCAAGTCTGAGTACTCTAGTACTTGTGCACATCCCTATTAAACACATACACACAGTATTGAGGTATGATGTATACTGCATTGATGTATACTGAAAATGCAATAAACATTTTAATCATACATCTTGTCAAGTCTTGTTACTTCTGGATTTTTTTTTTTTTTTTTAAATGAACAATCCTATTAAAGAAAATGTATAGTATGATAAATGTAAGGATATTGATCTGGAAGAAATGGGGCCATAAAGAACCTATTCATCAGTGGTTCTTTGAAGAACCTTTAAAAAGGGTTCTTTGTAGTACCAGAAAAGGTGCTTTATGGCACCAAGTAAAACACCGGTTCTTTAAAGAACCTTTCACAAAATGGTTCTTCAGGGAACCAAAAATGGTTTCTCTATGGCATTGCCGCGAAACCCCCTTTTTGGTTCTTCCTGGCACCTTTTTTTTTAAGAGTGTAAAAAACCTGTGGAAAAATCAATACAGAAAATTCCTTCATATTAACATAATAGATTGTGCCCTATTTTTACAGACTTTTCTTAGTGTAGCATACTAACTAACTACTAATACACTGCTTAAAACTATTATTGTTCAGAATGTGTAGTTTTATTTGTTTACTAACTAATAAAAAAAACAAATTGTAATCATTCAAAAATGTGTAAATTTTTAATAATTCAATGTATTTAAAAATAGTTATTTTAATATTTTATGCATTTAAATTATTTTATGAACGAATCTAAATGAACATATAGGCCTATAAAATATATTTTTTGCTGAGATTTGATGCAGTGACACAATTTTGCATTCTGATTTCGTAATGACATCACAGCAACTTTTAGCAACAAATCAACCTTCCTTTAGCAACTTCTCCTGAAACTGAGTTGGCAAAACTGCGCATAAAGACAGCTAGTTTGCACACGCGTGAGATGGATAGCGATACGGTTCTGAGATCTTGTGGAAGTTGAGGACCTCTCCTCACCTGAATCCACTGCCTTGTCAGTTCGATTTTTTGGACCATCACATGCATGCAGGAGAAAGGGAAGACGGACATGATGAAGTCTCGCACCGGTAGCTTTTTGTACTGACTATATTTATAAAATGTACAGTATATGATTAATTGAAAGGTTTTTTTATTTTATTTTTTGCATGTAAACACCGGAATAGTAAATAAAACTATTATAAAAACGTGCTTCATGTAATCTTACAGCAGCAGTTTGTATGGCAACTGCTCCAGAATGTATGATAAAGACACAACTCAAATTCCTACTTCACCTAACTGTAGCCTATACCCAGACTATGTCTGCTCCCAAAACTGAAAGAGGCGGAGGGTGAACCAACTCCAGGGTAAGGCTGAAAGCAGCCAAATGTATTAAACATCATAAATCCATCTTTTTAGGCAAGAACCAGACATGGGTGTCATAGGCTAATAAAATATTTTTAATGGGACTGAATTTAACATGATTACAATTTAATAAAAAAAATTGTAAATAAATAAAAAATTCCAACCTCACCCCCTGGATCTTGTGTTCTGCAGTGAGGACCATCTCTTAAAGGGGTCCTATGATGCGATTTCAAGTTTTCCTTTCTCTTTGGATTGTTACAAGCTGATTGTGCATAGATAAGATCCCTGAAGTTGCAAAGACTAAAGTCTCAAAACCAAAGAGATATTCTTTATCAAAGTTAAGACTCTGCCACGCCCCCCTAAAACGGCTCATTCAAACACGCCCCCACATGTCTACCTCACCATGTGGAAATATTTGTGTAATGCCCCCCAAATGTTCACGCAAAGAAAAATTCATTAAGATTAAGATCATTAAGATTACTTACAACAGAACAGCAATGCATTTTATGGACAACAGTTTCGTGAATCTAGGAGAGGAGGTAATTCTGACTTTGCTATGACAATCTGGCGCTTCTGAATTAGCAACTGTATGTTTTGTTATTAGTTTAAGTATTTGCTATTGACTGTTCAAATGCGAGTTTTGCACGTCGTGTGTGTGTGTGTGTGAGAGAGAGAGAGGGTCACAGCGCAGCATCGGAGAAGCACCCGGCTGCAGCCTGCAGATCAAGGCGGGGCTGCACCTTTATTACGCCTTTATTTAACCAGGGAAGAAAATCACATTGAGATAAATATCTCATTTACAAGTGAGCCCTGGCCAAGATAGCAGCACACAATAAACATAATAAAACAAACAAAGTAAAATTAAATACATAAAACAATAATCACAACCCTAATGACACACACACTCACAACCACACACATAACACTCACACACACAGCAATGAAACAAAATTAAAGTTAAGAACAGGTGCAAACAATTTGGAATAATTGGTTGAGATATGACTTAAACTCATTGATTGAAATAAATACAGTAAGTTTCAATGATCTTTGGGGCGGGGCTGCATGTGTCACCCCGCCCACAATGCTTCTCATTGGTTAGTGGCGAAGTAATGACGTCGACGACGTGGTAAACAGGAAATGCGGTTGAAACATAGGCCTACATGGTATTAATACTTAATATAAAACAAAACTGTGAACCTGTTTATTACTTATACCTGGTAAAAATATATAGTATTACAAAATACATTGTAAATTTGTTAATTTTTGGAAAACGTTTCATTATGTACATTAGAATCCAATTACTGCTTTTGACTCACATTGCAATCGCAGTGTCAACGAATATAGTTTAACGTTAAGTGTTAAGTTATTTCTATTCATGTGTTTTGGTCATTTACCACTTATAAGTTATTTATGGTCGTTTTTTTATGTTAATTTCAGTATATGCTTTACTGTTACTTACATGTATTATTAACGTTTAAATAAAAGTTAATATTCTCAGCAAGTGTCATGTCTTAAGATGTTATTAAAATTAATGGTAACACTTTACAATAAGGTTCATTGAACATGAATGTATTTAACTAACATGAACTAACCATGAGCAACACAATTGTTATTGTATTTACTAATCTTCGTTTACGTTAGTTATTGAAAATACAGTTGTTTGTTCATGTTAGTTAAGAGAGCATTAACTAATGTTAGCAAGATTAATAACGTATTAGTAAATGTTGAGATTAACATTAACAAAGATTAATAAATGCTGTATAAGTGCAGTTCATGTTAACTAATGAACCATATCGTTACCAAATTAATAATTTTTGGATTTACTTGATAATGAAAAGCTTATGGTAAAAATACCAGCATCGTTTGTATATGAATAACATGCCAAGACAATTATTTCCTTGTTATTTATTTATGAAACAGTTTAATTCTGATAAAGAAAGGTGAAATTTGTACATCTGTATATAACATCTTTTTGTACATATAAATCTCTGGTTAAACATGAACATCCTTTACACACTTTCTTCAGAATCAGAATCAGAAAGAGCTTTTATTGCCGAGTATCTTGTGCATACAAGGAATTTGTTTTAGTGTCATAAGCTTCCAGTTCACAGAGACAACAACGACACACAGACAATAAAATAAGATGAGAATAATTTTTTTTTTTTTAAATAAACAAAATAATAATAATAATAATAATAATTGAAACAAATGATTGTATATACCGCTGTGCAATAGATGATAGTATGGGATAGAGTAAAAGGATATACATGGAGGTGGTAGCAAATAAATATAAGGTCATTACACATTGTTATTGCATAATGGGGAGGGGGACATTTAACTGTTCATAAGTTGGGTTGCCTGGGGGAAGAAACTGTTATAATAAATACATGTACTAATAAATACAACAACAGCTGAGAGTATTAACATTCTGAACACTGTAAGCACATCTACAAAAGTAAGTATTTCAAACGAGGAGCTGCTTAAAAGGATAGTTCACCCAAAAATGAAAATTTTGGTCTATGACTGTACCTGTATATACTTCCATACTACCCCCCCCCCCCAATACAATGGAAGTTAATGGGGACCACCAACTGTTGTTACCAGTCATTGTCTTCATTTTTTGTGTGAACTCAAAACACAAAAGGACTGAGGCAGCGTCAGCTGGACCGAGGAAGACTGAGGCAGTGTCTGCTGGACAGAGGAGGAAGACTGAGGCGGCGTCTGCTGGACCGAGGAAGACTGAGGCTATGGCTGCTGAACAGAGGAGGAAGACTGAGGCTACGGCTGCTGGACCAAGGAGGAAGACTGAGGCTGGGTTGGTGCTTCAGCAAATTTGGACCACATTTTAAAATGGTGAAATCTGAAAGGGCAAAAAAAGAAAATAAGTTTGTTGAAAATTGCCTAAATTTAACCTTCACTTATTTGCATTTTGCTCTGGACGGTGGACAGTCGCAAGACAGAATTTCTACTACAAATTCACAAGCAATTAAATCAGAAGCATACACAGTGCATTGCTGGCTGGTTCGGCACCATATTAAACTTTAACTAAAGTGACATAAGCAAAAGACAGTTAAACTCACCATGATGTTGCACTGCCCACTGAAAGTGATTTTTGAAGTGATAATACATCAGTTGTGACATATTGGTGTAATTGCAGAATCGGCACTCACTAGTGCAGTGGTTTAAATACTGCTCACATTCCCCCTTGCTTAACACAGTTTTGTGCATTTTTGCAAGGGGAAAATGGCTCTTAAAAGAGCTTTTGTGTTATAAAGTGAAGAACAACAAAAAAGAGGAGAGAGATGGAGGGGTGGGAATGACAATGACAAGGATCTGCAAAAAGAAGGAGATACAGAGAATCAGTATTAGCATAAAATGTTTTTTACTCGTGCGGGGGTGTCCAAAGCCTCAACGCACCTGTCTAGAAGTTTCTAGTATGCCTAATAAGATCTTGATTGGCTGGTTCAGGTGTGTTTATTTGGGGATGGAGCTGAACTCTGCAGGACAGTGGCCCTCCAGGAGCAGGATTGGCACCTGCTCTAGTGCATATACTGTATAGCAGCATAACAGTATGGAATATAAAAAACGAGCTCTACTTTCAAGGACTGTTAAACTTAATCATACTTTTTGTTGAATTATTATTTTTAAATGTAGTTTACTGTTTATTTTAATATATGAATAACTAATAATAATAATATCTAAATATTTATCATTTAATTCACAAAAACAAAATATTAATTTGTATAGCTATTATTAATATGAATTTGTCCTATATTACTTCTGCTGGTTCAGTTTTGCCACTGTATTTATTTTTAAGGGGCTTATTTTTGGAACACTATATTCTAATCATAATCACCAAAACCACACACACTAACGTTTCTAATGCTGCCTCGGAATTATCTTAAATACGAGTTTCCTTGGTAAACATTGCACATGAATGCCCTCCCATTTCGAAACTTTAATGCGATGAGCTCGTAATCACAACTTCAATAGTGAGAATTATTAAATTTCTGACAGAACGTGAAGGCGGCATTAGGCCTACGATGCTTTTGGGAAACGCAGACCTGTTTGTTTTAAAAGCAGACTTTCACACCTTGCGTGACATGGTTGAGTGAGTAAAGTTATGCGATTTTATTTTTAAACTACTTCATATTTCCTTTTAACAACACACTAAACGGCACTTCAGAATTTAAAATTGTAATTAAACAAATTAGACAAGAGATGTAGCTCACCTGTACTCACCATACAGCGAAGAACAGCGTAAATGAAAAACCCTTAATGACTTGACGCCACTAACCAATGAGAACAGTTGTAGGCGGGACTAGACGTGCAGCCCCGCCCCAGATACAGCCCCTCCTCGATCTACGTCATTACTTCGCCACTAATCAATGAGAAGCATTGTGGGCGGAGCTGCACGTGCAGCCCCGCCCCAGGTGCAGCCCCGCCTCGATCTGCAGGCTGCAGCCGGGTGTACTTGCAGCATCGCGCCTGTGTGTGTGTGTGTGTGTGTGTGTGTGTGTGTGTGAGATAGAGGGAGACACGGTCACATCACAACCGCGGCTTGTTTGCAATCACATAGGAGCTTCATCACTGTGTTTGTCACGCGACTCTGTTCCCCTCTCAGGCTTGAACTGATGGTAAAACTAAGGACATTATTAACTGTCTTTACATTTATTTTGAAAGCTAAAGCTGGCGATTATGGAAAGGGGCGTTACATGTTCGGCCAATCACAATGCACTGTGCCAGTTGGCCAATCAGAGCAGACTGCGCTTGTCGGAAGGAGGGACTTTGTAGAAAACGAAGCGGCGGGGCATAGAGGACCTACAATCAGAGATGGGCACAAATACATCAAAATGTATTTAAAATAAAAATACAAAATACTGTGTGGAAAAATGTATTTAAATACAAATACAAAATACTGTGTGGGAAAATGTATTTAAATACAAATACAGTATTTTGTATTTTGAAAATACAAAAAATACATTTGAAATTGGCCATACACTGAAGTAACACTTCAGACTTGTAAATAAATAAACTTGTCATGGCACTTGTATACTGTTGCTCTCTCCATGGTCTGATTGCTTCTATTGTTCTCCTCATTTGTACGTCGCTTTGGATAAAAGCGTCTGCTAAATGATTAAATGTAAATGTAAACACTATAAATGCCTGTTTACACCAAGAACGATAATTATAAAGATAACTATGTTAGTGTATTCTAAGTATACAATGTAGTTGTCATCTGTCACTAAATGCTCAAGCTCTTTGAAGCAGAAATTATTCCAATTGGCTGTCAATGTTATTATCATTCATCATTTATAGTGCTGTTATGGTTATAGTTGTGGTGTGCTATCTGCTATTCACTTAGATTTAGCATGTACTCACACAAGGGGATCTGATCCGTGCTTGAGCACGATTGACCCCCAAAGTCCAGTTAATTTAAAGGCGAGTTAAAGGTGGGGTATGTCATTTTTCAAAAACGCATTACAAAACTGAGTCGGGGCCGAGTACCAAAACAAACTTGTAGCCAATCAGCAGTAAGGGGCGTGTCTACTCATGATGTGGAGGAGAGAGCGTTCAGTGAACAGCCGAGCCGAGCGACAGAAAGATAGAGATGGCGGATAAAAAACAAAAGAGGAAAACGTCTGCGGAATGATAAGGCAAGAAGTAGGACCCGTGTAAATATCGGATCAGCTTTCCAGCGCTGGAGAGAACTCAAGGAGCGGAAGGCCTGCGATCGGATGCCAAGGTTGCGTTGTTTCTTCTCGATAGATGAGTAACTCCGTGTCTACACCGGACACGCCGCACCGCACCGCAACAGCTAAAGCCTGCCTACACATACATGTTTCAAATAAATGTTACACCATACTGCTGCTGTTGTTCTTTCAATAAGCGAATTTAAAAGGTATATAATAAATGAAATGCCAAAAGAACATACTATAATAAACCTTTGTTTTTATCAAATTATGACAACACATAAAATATAAAAACATGTAATGTATCCAGTTTAATAAAAGACCTAGATACAACATCATTGCATCGTTGTTGTGTTTAGGGCATACGCGCATGTTTACATTAATCTACACCCTGCCTCCAGCAGCGCGGGGGTGTCAGAATGTTCGAAAACAGTATACCGTCGCTCAGCCTTTTCGAAGTTCTTTTTGCCCCCAAACGAAGAACGAAAACGAACTTCGTTTGAAGTATATCGGGGCCTTAAGGGTAGGGGCGTGTTTGTTTTGGTGATTTCAAATATCAACATTGGCTTCCAGAAATCGCTTACCCCACCTGTAATTGACTATTTTTGTATGCACTATTGTTATCATTATGACAGCAAAAATCTTTATAACTACTTGGATATCACACTTTTCAATTAATTTAATTCGAGTACATTTAGATTTATAATGGGTCTGGTTCTCATCTTATTGATGAACAGGTATTGTAGTTTGCGTGTAAAGCTGCAAATTCCACCATTGACCTCAGTAATAATCCTGTGACATGTCTGTTAGTGAAAGGACAATCGCGCTTGGGCTTTAGTACAAGGCAGCTGTGCCTAGTGTGAGTATGCCCTTAGAACAATTCAAAAAAAAAAAGTCTTTATTATTAGCATTCACACACAGAGAAAGCTGCTTATTACTCATTTATCCATGTTTATTTATCGCTCTGACGTGTCAATAGCTCCTGCCCACTAGAAGCTCCACAGATATATTTGCATACCACAATGATATAGAAAAAGTTCAATCGATTTACACTTTATATCATCGCCGACATTTATATTGTCATATCGCCATAGCAAGCAGTAATGATTAAAGTTTAATGAACACATTTGACTAGCTAGTTGATAAAACCAAAATCTGACCAAAAAAACCTAACAAGACTGACAAGTGCTAATGCTATGCTCCCCTTGCTAGTTTTTTTTTTTTGTTTGTTTTACCTGCTGAGACAGTTATGCTTTTTCTTACCACAAAAGCAAGATCACTAATACTAAGATTAAATGTATTTAAATACAAAATACATTTTATTTTTTTCAAAGGTATTAAAATACAAAATAGTATTAAATAAATACTTTTTATTTCACAATTCTGACTTTATAAAGTCAATGAATAACAGAATAAACAATATGAGAAATATAAAATAGTGCAAATGAAATAGCACTTGGATATATTGTATGTTATATATGTATAATGGAATGCTATGGTGTGTACAAAACAACTCAACACACTATGGTACAATAAAGTAAGCAGAGTAAGCTGTGCAGTTATAGATCGCTGACATTACCCATATCCGATGTGAACTTGTGCTGACCTCTCCTGACGCTCAGAGCTGTATCCTCTTTGATTCCGTGTTCAATAAACATTAGCAGACAGCAGATCAGCTTCAAGTGAATGAAGTACAATAGCATTGAATAAAAGATATATATACTGTATATACACAGTGCTGCTGGAAAGTTTGTGAACCCTTTAGAATTTTCTATATGTCTGCATAAATATGACCCAAAACATAATCAGATTTTCGCACAAGTCCTGAAAGTAGACAAAGATAACCCAATCAAACAAATGAAACAAAAATATTTTATTTGTCATTTATTTATTCAGGAAAATGATCCAACATTGCATATCTGTGAGTGGTAAAAGTATGTGAATCTCTTGGATTAGCAGTTAATTTAAAGGTGAAATTAGAGTCCGTCTGTGCAGAGGTGTTTTCAGTCAGTGCAATGACTATCAAATGTCAGTATGTGACCTGTTTTATTCAAAGAACAGGGATCTATCAAAGTCTGATCATGTTTGTGGAAGTGAATCATGTCACGAACAAAGGAGATTACTGAGGACCTCGGAAAAAGAGTTGATGTTGCTCATCAAGCTAGAAAAGGTTACAAAACCATCTCTAAAGAGTTTGGACTCTTGGAGGAAATGGAGGAAATTCAAGACCACTGTTACCTTCCCGAAGTAGTGGTCGACCAACAAAGATCACTCCAAAGCAGAACGTGTAATAGTCTGCGAGGTTGCAAAAGTTCCCAGGGTAACTTCTAAGCAACTAAAGGCATTTCTCACATTGGTTAATGTTAATGTTCATGAGCCCACCATCAGGAGAACACTGAGCAACCATGGTGTACATGGCAGAGTTGCAAGAAGAAAGCCACTGTTCTCCAAAAAGTCTGTTTAAGAACAGAGTCTCAAGAGAACATGGGTCATGCAGCAAGACAACAACCCCAAGCACACAAGTCATTCTACCAAAGAATGGTTAAAGAAGAACAAAGTTAATATTTTGGAATGGCTGAGTCAAACTCCAGACCTTAATCCAATCATTATGTTGTGGAAGGACCTAAGCAAGCAGTTCATGAGGAAACCCACCAACACCACAGAGTTTAAGTGGTTCTGCACTAAGGAATGGGCTAAAACTCCTACATGTTATTGTGCAGGACTGATCAGCATTTACAAGAAACTTTACCTTCAGTTACTGCAGCAAAAGGGGGTCACACCAGATACTGCAATGCACAGATATGTAACACTGGATCGTTTTTTTCAATAAATAAATGACTAATACTTATATGAAAATCTGATGATGTTTTGGGTCATATTTATGCAGAAATATAGAAAATTCTAAAGGGTTCACAAACTTTCAAGCAGCACTGTGTGTGTGTGTGTATATATATATATATATATATATATATATATATATATATATATATATTAGTGCTGTCAAACGATTAATCGCATTCAAAATAAAAGTTTTTGTTTACATAATATATGTGTATGTACTGTGTATATTTATTATGTATATATAAATACACACACATGCATGTACTGTATATATTTAAGAAAAATATGTTATGTTTATATATTAAATATATTTATAAATAATATAAATTACATGAATATACATATATGCATGTAAATACATGTAAATATTTTCAAAATATATACATGCATGTGTGCGTATTTACAGTGCCTTGCAAAAGTATTCATACCCCTTAATTTTTTTCACGTTTTATGTTGCTGCCTTATGTTAAACTGCTTTAAATTACTTTTTTCCACATCAATCTACACTCCATAAACTATAATGGTAAAGCAAAAAAAATAAAAAAAAGTTTTTTAACATCTTTGCAAATTTATAAAAAATTAAAAACTTAAATGATTCCATTGCATAAGTACTCATACCCTTATCTGGGACCGTTGGAATTTAGCTCAGGAGCATTCCTATTGCTTGTAGGTGTTACTAGACTTTGAGTGAAGGTAACCTGTGGCAAATTCAATTGAATGGGTATGATTTGGAAAGGCACACACGTCTTAATAAAAGGTCCAACAGCTGATAATGCATATTAGAGCAAAAACCAAGCCCTGGGGTCAAAAGAAGAGACTGTAGAGCTCAGAAACAGGTTTGCGTCAAGCCACACATCTGGGGAAGAGTTCAGAAATAAATCCTGCTTCATTGAAGCATGTAGTCTCTGAAACAACCAGGATTCTTCTTAGAGCTGGCCTCCTGGCCAAACTGAGCAATTGATGGAGAAGGGCTTTGGTTAGAGTGGTGACGAAGAACCTGATGGTCACTCTAGTTTAGCTCCATGATCATATATGCAGATAGGAGAAATCTACAGAGGGACAAACATAACTGCAACACACCATCGATCTGGGCTTTATGGCAGTGTGGCAAGACTCAATCCTCTCTTCAGTGTAGACGCATGAAAACACACTTGGAATTTGCAAAAAAAGCACCTAAAGGACCCTCAGACTGTGAGAAATAATATTATCTGGTCTGATGAACCTCAATTCTAAGCATCATGTTTGAAGGAAAGCAGGCACTGCTCATCACATGCAGAGTACCATCACAAAAGTAAAGTGTGCTGGTAGCAGCCTCATGCTGTGGGACTGTTTTTCAGCGGCAGGGACTGAGGGACACATCAGAGTAGAAGAAAATCTCAATGCACCAAAACATAGAGATAGCCTTAATGAAAACCCAGTCCAGAGCATTCAGAACCTCAGATGGGCAGAAGGTTCACCTTCCAACAGGACAATGGACCTAAACACACAGCAAGAGTGGCTTATAGACAACTCTGTGAATGTCCTTGAGTGGCCCAGCCAGAGCCTGAGCTTGAACCCAATCAAATATTTCTGGATAAACCTGAAAATGTGCGTCTGCCCCCATCCAACCTGACAGAGCTTGAGAGGTGAAGAGGTGAGGAGAAGAATGGCAGATAATTGCCAAATGCTGATGAGCAAAGCTTGTTGCATCAAACAAAAAAAAAGACTTGAGGCTGTAAAGGTGCTTCAGCAAAATATTTAGTTAAGGGTATGAATACTTATGCAATGTACTTATTTCATTTTTTTTTTTATTAATTTACAAAGTTGTGACAATTCTGTTTTTGCTTTGTCAATATGGTGTATGGAGTGTAGACTGCTGTAGAAAAAAAAAAAGAATTTAAAGCAGTTTAACATAAGGCAGCAACATAAAACATGAAAAAAAAATGAAGGGGTATGAATACTTTCGCAAGGCACTGTATATATACATCATAAATATACACAGTATGCACACCTATGGGTTGTTGACGTGACATGGCATTTTCACTGTCCCACAGGATAAAAATGAATATAAGTAATATTGTCGTTATTTAAAATGCTGTAAATCGTTAAACATTTCTTCATCCTACATGGAACTGTTGTTAAAAAAGCTGCAGTGTTATTCGATTTTTTTTTTTTTGTTTTTGAGCCAAATGTCAAAATTGTCCTATGGTGTGACTGTCCCAAGCATGGTTCATTACAACTTTTATAAATTAAAAAGAAAAGCATAAAAATGTTTAAAAAAATATACCCGGCATAATTGTACAAGTGTCTATTTTAGTAAATGGCAATCATTTTTTTCATCTATATATTTCTGAAAGTGTAGGAACTTAATACAGTTTGTCTATGAAAACCATGTCCTATGATGTGACACCATATCCTGATTTTAAATCGGCAATTCCAGAAAAAAACTGTAATTAGTTGAAGGACCCCATTCATGGTCATGTTACTGAAGCCCCCTGTGAAGCCCATGACGTGCACATGGTCAAATTTTGTCTCAGAATTGTTCAAATATTAAACTTTTTTGGAACCACTACAAAAGTGTTACGTTTTGTTGTCCTTTGGTGTGACATCCCTAAATTATATTTTTTTATTAAAAAATGTAAGTTAAACTGCATAATCATGGAAAATGATGCAGATGTGTCTTGCAAACCGCTAATGACAGGTTAGCTCAGAATAGCAAGGTCATTAATTGACAGAAAAAGGCTGAAACCGTCCTATGGTGTGGCAGAAAATGTCCTCCGGTGTGACGCCTGTACTGTCACACCACAGGACAAAGATGTCACACCAGAGGACAAGGTCTCTTTAAAAAGCATTTTAAATAATTAAATAAGATTTATTGAACTCCATTTTATTTATTTTTGATAATTTTCAGTGTTCTTAAATGCAATAATTACATTAATTAAACTATTTTTTGATGTTTTTACAGAAAACTTGTACTGTTATAAAGTGTCATGACAATAAGTATAAAATGTGATACTAGAAGAGTTTTAGTAACATACTGAATAACTACCATTTCTGTCCTTAAGTGTGATGTAATGTCCTATGGTATGACACACACAAAAGAACCACAGATTGGTTTTTATCTCAAAATATCTAAAAAAAATAAAAAAAACAGTTGAGTATTGCAATAGGGGAGATACAAATATCACTCAACTTAAAATTGTATAATTTTCAACAGTTTTGAATGGATGACAGCAAAGTTTATCTTGTTGTCAAAGTTTGTCTTGAAATTGTCCAACAAGTCATGGGGAAAAAATGATGTTAATTATAATTTCATATTAAATAAATAATGCTATATGAAAATAAGTGTCTAACAATAAAGATAAATCTCTCTCATGCTATTTATATATTATTAAGAGTTTTATTTTTTTCTTAATTTTTGCTATGTCACACCATAGGACAAATTTATGGTACAGTTCAGTAAAAATGTTTAAAAAAACAATGAAAGAATTGATGAAGTTAGTGACCCTTTATATTTTCTCAAAGATCAGACTTTACACTATATAAATATATGCATTTCTTCTTCTAAAATGGTCTTTTACAAAAAATGCATGTTTTACTGGCTATTTGTCAACTACCCATATATTATGTAAACAAAAACTTTTATTTTGGATGCGATTAATCGCGATTAATCATTCTGCAACGATTATATAAAAAAATTTGATTAATCGCATGATTTTCTGCGATTAATCGCATTGTTATGCACAAAATTCAATAATGCATTCATAAGTAGTGTATTGTGCACTTTTTTCATTTAAAAGTACTGCTATATGAACAAAAGTGCAATAACATTTGGTTTGCAAACACTTTAAACAAATAAGGTGCTTTTTTTACAGCAGTATTCCTTTTACATAGTAGCAGTTAAAATATTTATTGTAAATCTCAACTTATAACATTAATGTAATCAAATTAAATATAAAACCAAAGCTATTTGCCACTGCCAGGGCATTATCGTTTTTATAGAAATTATTTTATAGTTTGTTATAGAAAAACAAGTTATGATCAGAGTCCAATGCCAATGCGAGCACGTTGCATTCTTTTCTGTTAAAAATAACAGTGAACTGTGGTTTGTGAATGTTGAAGCTTAGCCTAAATAATTTATTCGGGAACTCTTCATGTGAGCGCTGCTGCAGTCTTAGGCCCACCCCAAATGCTCTCATTGGTTGAGACGCGTGATGACACCCAACCCAAGCCAGTACTGATCAACATCCCACCCCTCTTGTGACCCATGGTTTGTCTGCATGTGTTTTCAGAGTCAGTGAGCAACAGGCTTTCATAATAATAAAAAACTGCGTTAATGCGCGATAAAATAATTGTCGCCGTTAATCAATTAATGTGTTAATGCGATAATAACGCTAGTTAACGTGCCCAGCCCTAATATATATAATACTGTACGACATTACAGTTTGTACTGTATTTTTGATCAAATAAATGTAACCATGATGAGAGACTTTAAAAATTATATTTTTTTTAAATCTTACCAGCCCCAAACGTTTGAGCAGTAGTGTACAATCACAATGACTTTGTTAACAACTGTTTATTGAATTTTCTTCTGGGAACAGTATAGTATAAAACTGTGCAAATTTAGAACCCACCCCAACCCATCCCAACCCATCCCACCCCTGGTAGACTTAAAAAAATAAAATAAAATGAATAAATAATAATAAAAATAAATTCTTTAATATTAATAGATAAATAAATAACAATAAAATCATTTTTACAAAGATTTTAGAAAAGATGACACAACATTAAAAGCTGAATACCATAAATTTATAGTTTTCACATTAGATCCATACGAGAAGTTACAATCACAAATATAGCAGCAAGCAGCGATGGCGGGCCCAAGCCGTCAGTGTAAACGCCACCCCGGTGGCATCAGGAAAACTGTGCCCAGCGGGCACATGCATTACGGTAACCCTCTGGCAGTCTGGTTTTAAGGGATACAGCAATTAAAGGGTTAATCCAAACCATCAACACACACAAACACACACAGAACAATATATAAAACTTTAGTAACACTTTACAATAAGGTTTCAGTTTTTGACATTAACTATATTAATTAACATCAGTAAGTATATAGTATTTCTTAATGTTAGTTAATATTCAAAACTTAAACATTATTAAAATTTAAAGTTTTATCTGTTAACATTAGTGAATGCACTGTGAATTTACATGAACATTTTGATTAACTGACATCAACAAACATTAATAAATGCTGTGAAAATATATTTTTCATTGGTAGTTCATGTTAGTTAATGAATTTACTCATGTTAACAAATGAGACATTATTATAGTGTTACCAAAGCTTTTAATGATTTATAAGCATTTTTTAACGATTTACTTTTCCATGAACTAGCATGAATAATTTTTACTAACACAAATAAATAAATTAAAAATATATTGTTCATACTTACTTTATTTTAGTTGTGAATTAACCAATGTTAAAAAGCTATATTATTTAACTGTTAATTAACATCAACAATAATTATATACCATTTATTAACGTTAATTAATATTAAGTCCAAAATGTATTAACCTGTTAACTGTCGGTTCCTCTTTTTGAGTATAGGCCTGAAAATGACATTTCCAACTTAAATTGTTATACATTTTGAATGCTTTGGAGCAGAGACTTAAAATTGGTCTCTTTTTAAAGAAGACACTTGGCAGATTATTGTAAAAAATTAAATTACAAAAAAGTTATGGAAGTGTAAGTTTATGAAAATATAAAATGTAAAAATTAAAATATTTATATTTTATATAAAATATATATTTTACAAAACATATTTTACTCTAAAACTGCTAGAAAATGAAAAACAAAAATCTGAAGAAGTTGTGTTCCAAATTTGAGGTTGATATCTCAAAAAATGAGCTTTCAGTGAAATTTTGTTTGGGCGTAGTACCAAGCTTTTCCACTAGATGACCATAAAACCCCATTAGTAACCGGAGCGGGGAGCGAGCGGGGAGCGGAGCGTGCGAAATATAGTCAGAGCGCGGAGCAGGTTTTTATCCAAAGGCCGGAGCGATCGCTCTGTCTCGCTCCAGTTCCGCTCCAATACCGCTCACACCACGAGCCTAGGGCATGCACAAATCCACCCAGAATTCACCTGTGCCTTCAACAATTAACAAAACTGTCAGCCTACACTTCAAAAATCGTTCGTTGTGAAGGAGAGATGGAGTTTGTGAAATATTTCCAAAAGCAAACCGACAGGTCATACAGGTGCACAATTCCTGTCAAAAAAATAGATGATAACGATGTTGAACATGATCAGGAATGTGGTGATACGATTTCAGGATTCGTATTTTAATCTAAAAAGACACATCATGCGGAAACATGACAGTGTGCTGCGCGAACATGGGGAGGCCAGAGCAAAACGTGAGCATTTTGAATGTGGTTGAAATAGGAAATATTGGCTAATAATCAATTAAATAAATTTTGTCATACGAATATTTTAATGTAGCCTACTTAACCCTGTCCGTGATTTTTTATTTCATAGAGAAAGAGATATAAATATATGTTCTATTTTGACTGATGTTGCTGTGAGTTCTTTATAGGATATAGGCTGCGTGGCGGACGCGTCGCGGAGCGGGTTTGCTGCGTGTTGATTTTCCTTTCCGCGCCTATGTTAACAGATTAGAGCAGCCACACTGCCTGCGGAATATGCGCGTATCAGGTGCGCGGTCCAACAACACCGCAACCACAGCCCTGCGACAGAATAGAAGTGAAGCGGATTTTTTCCGCAGCAGTCACGCAACAAACCCGCTCCATGTCCGCCACGCAGACAGTGTGTCCCAGGCGTAAGGCTTCGGTTGAAAACGGCAGGTGTTAGACATGCAGAGGAATTTTAAATTTGAGTGAGCGTGGAGCGATTTCACCGGAGTGGGATGAAATTGTAGGTGAGCGGGGAGCGGAATTGAGCGGAGCGGTGGAGTAGGGGGAGCGAACACCCACGTGAGCGGGGAGCGGAAATTCTCACCGCTCAGCTCCGCTCACATGCTCTGTTAGTAACCATATAAGGAGGGCTCCATTTCCATATATGGTTTGAGTGATCTGAAACATGTTTTTCCATACTTTTCTCAATATTTATGACGTAGACATCACATTCAGAAGTATTAAGGGTAGTATGGCAGTATTTAATTTCAATTCAACCTCTAAAAAACACATACAGGTGCATCTCAATAAATTAGAATGTCGTGGAAAAGTTCATTTATTTCAGTAATTCAACTCAAATTGTGAAACTCGTGTATTAAATAAATTCAATGCACACAGACTGAAGTAGTTTAAGGGTGAATCCCATTTCTCTGTCTTACCCCTTCCCCTTACCCCTTCCCCTTAGTTTTGCGCGTTCACGTGAGAGTAAGGGCTGTCCCAATTCTCGTTTTGATCGAGGGGTAGGGCTAAGATGAAGTGGTAGATACCCCTTAAAACCAAGCATTTTCGCGAGCTTACTTGAAACCAAGGGGTACCCAGAACACACTGCGCAACCGGCAACAATGTTGGCCAGATCATCCAGAGAGTCCCATTTTCGGCTTAAATAATTTATTTAAAAATTACGACAGTCTTGTTTTGTGCTCTACACAGTCCTGTATATATATATTTGCAACCATGTTCTTAATTGAAACGTTTTAAAAATCGCTAGTTTGCTACGCTTTACATCGCTGATTTGCACAACAATCGCAAAATCATCACTAATAAAAACCCACGCAATCGACATACACACACTTGCAGACGGCATCTTGGAAGTTTGTGATCCAAACTTGTCGCCTCTGGTGACGTAGCAGCCAGCTAGCGACGATGTACGATGACGTAACCGTAACCAAGTGGTGTCTCATTTCATAGGGGTATGTTTTCACCCCTAGCGCTTACCACTCGGTTTCGAGGGACAAGGGCTAGGGGTAAGACGAAGGGGTAGGGGAAGGGGAAGGGGTAAGACAGAGAAATGGGATTCACCCTAAGTCTTTGGTTCTTTTAATTGTGATGATTTAGGCTCACATTTAACAAAAACCCACCAATTCACTATCTCAACAAATTAGAATACTTCATAAGACCAATAAAAAAAACATTTTTAGTGAATTGTTGGCCTTCTGGAAAGTATGTTAATTTACTGTATATGTACTCCATAGGGCTCCTTTTGCTTTAATTACTGCCTCAATTCGGCGTGGCATGGAGGTGATCAGTTTGTGGCACTGCTGAGGTGGTATGGAAGCCCAGGTTTCCTCTTCAGGAACTCGAGCTGCGTCCAGGACGCTAAGGGAACGCCTTCAGCGTGACCGGCTCTGAATCCAAATGCAATCTGTCCCATAGATGGGCGGAACGTCACGGGCGAGGTGACGTAATGACCAGCTGGTATAAAAGCACGTGCGGTGAAACCGGCGTCAGCTTTCTGTCATTCAGCTAGCGCTCTGTGTATCTGTGAGTCTTATTTACCGTTGTCTGTCTGTTTCAAAGAGTTTAGTCATGTTTAAGACTAAACATGAGAGCGAAGCACAGTACAAGCAGTGTGTTCCTCCCTGCAAGCGTTTTTTGTGTGCAGGTGATACACACAGCTTGTGTGTGCTTTGCTTGGGAACAAGGCATGCGGAGGCGGCTCTCGAGGGGGCTGATTGCCCGCTCTGCGAGAGCCTCCCTCTGCGTGTGCTTCGCTCCTGAAAGGCCCTCTTCTCCGGGGAGGGTTCTTTCATTAGCGTTCCTCGCGGCGCTGGCCCCGCTTCCGCTGAGGCGGAGCGAAGGCGGCGCTCGTGTGCTTCGCTCCTGAAAGGCCCTCTTCTCCGGGGAGGGTTCTTTCATTAGCGTTCCTCGCGGCGCTGGCCCCGCTTCCGCTGAGGCGGAGCGAAGGCGGCGCTCGTGGGGTTCGCAGCGGGATCTGGTGGAGGGATCGGAGACGAGCGAGTCTCTATCTCCATCCTCACCTGTCAGAAGAGATCGGAGATCGGAGATCGGAAGCCCGCCCTGCGGTTACTTCCCCTCGGGCAGCGGCCTCGGCGCTTCTCGTGTCTTCCTCCGAGGAGGTTGACACGGGAAACGTTGAGCACGTTGCACCCCCTCTTTCACCCCAATATGAGGAGCTGGTGGAGGTGATTACTCGTGCCACAGCTAAGTTGAGCCTCGACTGGCCGGCCGAGCGTCCTGTCGAACCGCAGAGAGGCAAGTTAGATGAGCGTTTTCTGCGGTTTCAGACAGCACCTCCACATCGGAGCCTGCCTTTTTTCCCCGACCTCCACACTGAGGTGTCGAGGTCGTGGGGAAAACCTTTCTCGGCCCGCCTCTTCGTCCCTCTGTCGGATTACTACGGTAATGTGGCAGGGACGAGTGAGCGCGGTTACAGAGCGATGCCGCGTGTGGAACAGACGCTTGCGAGCTATCTGTCTCCCGACGCGGCGTCATCTCTGAAAGCTCCGACCCTGCCCACCAAGCCGCTGCGCACATCGTCAGCGCTGGTGGGCAAGGGGTATGCGGTAGCAGGTCAGGCTGGCTCATGCCTGCACACCATGGCGGTGTTGCAGGCGTACCAGGCTGATCTGCTTAAAGAGTTAGATGAGGGCGAGGGATTTAGTGCGGACGACATTTGTGAGCTCCGCAGAACCGCTGATTTGTCTCTCCGCGCTACCAAGGAGACCGCCCGTGCCATTGGGCGGTCTATGGCATCCCTGGTAGCAGCGGAGAGGCATCTCTGGTTGACCCTGTCAGATATCAAGGACCGTGACAGGGTCTTCCTTTTGGACGCCCCGCTGTCGCCTTCTGGCCTCTTTGGTGATGCTGTTGATACCGTTGTCGACAGGCACCAGGAGGCGTGAAGGCAGGCGGCGGCGTTCCAGCGGTTTCTCCCTCGACGCTCTCTAATTTAAGGGGCTGCTGGGCGAGAGCAGCCCCTGCCGCGTGCTGGTTCCTCATATAGGGAAGCTCAGAAAGAGAGCGTTGCCACCCGTGCGCCTCCGCGTAGGCGGAGTCGGGGTGGTAAGAAGGGTGCACGGTCAAAGACCTCCCAGCCTAAGCCGGATCTGCGGACCGTTCTTCAGGCTAAGAGGTCTTCGGCCAAGAAGCCCTGATGTTTGTGGACCAGGGCTTATGAGGGTAGCCCCCGCTGGGGTGGAACAGCGGTCACCGCAGCGCACGGTGCCTGTTTCGCCCCAGTGCCCTCAGGAGATCGATCTGCCAACCCTGCCACTTATGGTGTCCCAGGGCGCAGTGGTCTCCAGCGAGCACACATCTCAGTCTCTTCCGTCCGGAAACGTAGCGGAGCTGAGATGCTCGCCACCCCTTCGGGGGTCTCTGCAGCAGCTAGTTTGGCTTTCTCCTGCCGGTGTGCCGTTCCAGGATACCAAACTAGCCGCTCTAATTACACCAGAGGCCAGTCTCGAGAGACTGGTTCCCTTAGTAGACTATCTGGCAGCATGGAAACTACTGCCAAATGTGTCTCGATGGGTCCTGCGTACTGTAGAGAGAGGCTACAGAATCCAGTTCGGTTCTCGTCCGCCTCAATTCAATGGGGTGAATTCCACTTTGGTGGGCCCCGAGCAGGCTCTGGTAATGGAACAGGAGGTAAATACTCTCTTAAGGAAGGAGGCCATCGAGGTGGTGTCTCTTCACGAAAGAGAGTCCGGGTTCTACAGCCGGTACTTCATAGTTCCAAAGAAGGATGGAGGGCTGCATCCCATTTTAGATCTGCGGCAGTTGAACCGCTCAGTCAGCAGACTGAAGTTCAAGATGCTTACTCTCAAGCAGGTCGCGTCTCAAATCAGGTCCGAGGACTGGTTTGTCGCGATCGATCTAAAAGACGCATACTTCCATGTCTCCATCCTTCCCACTCACAGGAAGTTCCTGAGGTTTGCTTTCAGGGGCAAAGCTTACCAATATCGGGTACTTCCCTTCGGCCTAGCACTCTCACCTTGCACTTTTACAAAGTGTGTGGACGCCGTGTTAGCTCTGCTGCGGCTACAGGGCGTCCGCATACTCAATTATATCGACGATTGGTTGATTCTCGCTCAATCAGAGCGAAGAGCGGCTCAACATCGAGATGTTGTTCTCGCTCATATGAAAGTGTTGGGGTTAAGACTGAACCCCAAGAAAAGTGTGCTTTCACCATTACAGAGAACCACTTATCTGGGGGTGGTGTGGGATTCGACCACGATGCAGGCACGTATGTCCCCTGCTCGGATCGAGTCGATCCTCACGACAGTCAGGAGGGTGAAAGAAGGCCAGTCACTCACTGTCAAGCAGTTTCAGAGGCTGCTGGGTCTGATGGCAGCTGCGTCCAACGTGATACCTATTGGCCTGCTGTACATGAGACCCCTACAGTGGTGGCTCAAGACCAAGGGGTTTTCCCCGAGGGGAAACCCGCTTCGCATGATCAAGGTCACGCGGCGTTGCTCCCAGCACCGGGCCCTGAGACAAGAACCAAGGTTGTCTCCACATGTCTAAGGCACATACTTAGACATGTGGAGACAACCTTGGTTCTTGTCTCAGGGCCCGGTGCTGGGAGCTCCGTGTCGCCGCGTAACGCTAGTGACGGACGCATCCCTCATCAGTTGGGGAGCTGTCATGAGTGGCCACCCTGCCCGCGGTCTGTGGAGAGGTCATCATCTCGCTTGGCACATCAACAAGCTCGAGATGCTGGCCGTGTTTCAGGCTCTGAAATACTTTCTCCCAGACCTAAGAGGTCACCATGTGTTAGTTCGCACCGACAACACAGCGGTGGTCTCTTATATCAACCACCAAGGAGGTCTGAGGTCGCGTCACCTGTACAGGCTGGCGCACCAGATCCTTGTGTGGGCCCAGGGCAAACTCCTCTCACTCAGAGCAGTTTACATACCTGGGCATCTTAATGTGGGAGCAGACACCCTGTCGAGACAGGGGCCTTTGTCCGGGGAATGGATGCTTCACACCGAGGTGGTGAAACAGATCTGGAGAGTGTTTGGCCAGGCCCAAGTGGACCTCTTCGCTACTCAGGAGACAATGTCCCCTCTGGTACTCTCTACTTCATCCAGCCCCACTGGGGCTGGATGCCATGGTACAGACGTGGCCGAGGCTTCGTCTGTACGCCTTTCCCCCGATTGCTCTGCTCCCCGGAGTTCTGGAGAGAGTGCACTGGGACGGAGTTCGGCTGCTATTAGTAGCCCCGTTCTGGCCGGGCCGAGTGTGGTTCTCGGATCTGATTTCCCTCCTCGACGGCTCTCCTTGGGAGATTCCAGTCAGGAGGGATCTCCTCTCACAGGCAGGATGCACACTTGTGCATCCCCACCCGGAGTTATGGAGGCTGTGGGTGTGGCCCCTGAGGGGGCACGGCTCATAGCGTCCGGTCTCTCAACCGAGGTTGTTGAGACCATCCTCCAGTCCAGAGCTCCCTCAACGAGGAAACTGTACGCCCTGAAGTGGAAGCTTTTCACTTCATGGTGCAGAGATCGCCAGCTCGACCCAGTTAACTGCCCGGTTGGTACAGTACTGGAGTTCCTGCAGGCTCGACTCTCCGCAGGGTTAACCCACTCCACCTTGAAGGTTTATGTGGCGGCAATTTCGGCCTACCACGCCTCTCTTGGTGGACAGTCAGTGGGTAGACACCCCTTAGTGACACGTTTCCTCCGTGGAGCACTGAGGCTAAGGCCTCCAGTACGGTCCCGGATTCCTCCTTGGGACTTGGCTGTGGTATTAGATGCCCTCTGTAGGCCTCCGTTCGAGCCTATTGAGGAGATCACAGATCGCCACCTCACCCTGAAGACCGTGTTTCTTCTGGCGATTTCATCTCTGAAGAGAGTTGGGGATTTGCAGGCCCTGTCAGTGGCCCCTACGCACTTGGACTTTGCGCCTGGTATGGCCAAAGCCTTTTTATACCCTCGAGCAGGGTACGTCCCCAAAGTTCCTTCGGTCACACCACAGCCTGTAGTACTGCAGGCCTTTAGTCCTCCTCCCTTTCGGGAGCCTGACCAGCAAAAGCTTAATTGTATGTGTCCAGTGCGAGCACTGGATGCATACGTCCACAGAGCTGCCATGTGGAGAAGGGCGGACCAACTGCTGGTTTGCTTTGGTCCCCCTAAAAGAGGTCGTCCTGCTTCTAAGCAGACCAACTGCTGGTTTGCTTTGGTCCCCCTAAAAGAGGTCGTCCTGCTTCTAAGCAGACCCTCAGTCGGTGGATTGTCGATGCCATTCATATTGCGTATGAGTCCTCTGGACTCCCCTCGCCGATGGGAGTCAAGGCTCATTCCACTAGGAGTGTGGCGGCCTCCAAGGCCTTTCTTGCAGGTGTCCCAATTCAGGACATCTGCAATGCTGCGGGATGGTCTACGCCCCTGACTTTTGTCAGGTTATATGGCCTGGACATGCGAGCCACCCCAGGTTCTTCCATCCTCTCGCCTTAGATGTGCTCCACTTGGATACACACGGGGCAGGGATTGGTAAGTCTGGTGCCGTGGGTATTTCGTTCCCTTAGCGTCCTGGACGCAGCTCGAGTTCCTGAAGAGGAACGTCTTAGGTTACGTATGTAACCCCAGTTCCTCGAAGGAACGAGACGCTGCGTCGCGAGGCCACACTTCCGGCATCCCTGCCAGCACTTGCTTCATTCCAGAAGCTGACGCCGGTTTCACCGCACGTGCTTTTATACCAGCTGGTCATTACGTCACCTCGCCCGTGACGTTCCGCCCATCTATGGGACAGATTGCATTTGGATTCAGAGCCGGTCACGCTGAAGGCGTTCCCTTAGCGTCCTGGACGCAGCGTCTCGTTCCTTCGAGGAACTGGGGTTACATACGTAACCTAAGACGTTCTTTGACAGTGGCCTTCAGCTCATCTGCATTGTTGGGTCTGGTGTCTCTCATCTTCCTCTTGACAATACCCCATAGATTCTCTATGTGGTTCAGGTCAGGCGAGTTTGCTGGCCAATCAAGCACAGTAACACCATGGTCATTGAACCAGCTTTTGGTACCTTTGGCAGTGTGGGCAGGTGCCAAGTCCTGCTGGAAAATGAAATCAGCATCTCCATAAAGCTTGTCAGCAGAAGGAAGCATGAAGTGCTCTAAAATTTCCTGGTAGATGGCTGCGTTGACTGTGGACTTTAGAAAACACAGTGGACCAACACCAGCAGATGACATGGCAGCCCAAATCATCACTGACTGTGGAAACTTCACACTGGACTTCAAGCAACATGGATTCTGTGCCTCTCCACTCTTCCTCCAGACTCTGGGACCTTGATTTCCAAATGAATTGCAAAATTTACTTTCATCTGAAAAGAGGACTTTGGACCACTGAGCAACAGTCCAGTTATTTTTCTCCACAGCCCAGGTAAGATGCTTCTGACGTTGTCTCTGGTTCAGAAGTGGCTTGGTAGCCCTTTTCCTGAAGACGTCTGAGCGTGGTGACTCTTGATGCACTGACTCCAGCTTCAGTCCACTCCTTGTGAAGCTCTCACAAGTGTTTGAATCAGCTTTGCTTGACAGTATTCTCAAGCTTGCAGTCATCCCTGTTGCTTGTGCACCTTTTCCTACCCAAATTCTTCCTTCCAGTCAACTTTGCATTTAATATGCTTTGACACAGCACTCTGTAAACTGCCACACCTTTCAGTAATGACCCTCTGTGACTTACCCTCTTTGTGGAGGGCATCAATGTTCGTCTTCTGGATCATTGCCAAGTCAGCAGTCTTCTCCATTTTTGTGGTTTCAAAGAACAAGAGATACCCGGAATTTATACTGTAGGGATGGTCATTAATTGAAACTCAAATGTAAATATTCTAATATTTTGAGATACTGATTTTTGACTTTCATGAGCTGTAAGCTCTAGTCATCAAAATTAAAACAAAAAACTTTTGAAATGTTTTACTTTACATGCAATGAATCTAAAATATATGAAAGTTTCACTTTTTGAAATAACTTACAAGAAAAAATTAACTTTTTCATGACATTCTAATTTATTGAGATGCACCTGTAAAAGACATGCAACAAGAACCCTGGACGTATGTTATAGTTCACGCTGCATCAAGAATTGAGAACCTATTGTTTTTTTTTTTATATTCGAAACACTTTTAGACATTTTTTTCTCAAAAAATAGAATGGATGTTATCTTTTGAACACTTGACATGAACATGAATGGAGATTTTTCATGATTTGTCATGATTTTATATATGTATCACTATTTCAAAGTAAAGGTCAGAACTCGCTCTCTGACTCTGATGAGTACTCTTCTTACAAATTAATAAATTATAGTTGCTCTGTAAAATATAAAAAAAAATCAGTCACCAAATATGAAAACTAGAGTCTTTAAGCTTTCAAACTATATATAGTTTGTCAAGATTGCTTTAGGTTCAGACTAAGATATTACCGTTTAAAACATGTAATGGCAAGTGGGCCCACCGGTGGGCCCGTGACAGTTATACATTACTAAAATTTTAAGTTGTATCTTTTGAACATGACTATTTTTACTAACATTAAAAAGATTAATAAATGCTGTAAAAAATATTTTGTTCATTGTTAGTTCATGTTAGTTAATGCATTCCCTAATGTTAACAAATGAGACTTTATTATAAAGTGTTACTAAAACCTTTAATTATTCATAAGCATTTTTTAAGGTTTTATTGATCTATAAGCTCTCTCTCTCTCTCTTTCTCTCTCTCTCTGTCTCTCACCAACCCCCTCACTCACCATCACACTGAACACATCCACCCCCGCCCCACACACTCATAGAGGTAGAGTGTGATCAGATGTCTGATAGTTTTTTAATTTTCTCTTATCCATAGAGTTTTGTAAAGTCATTAAACTAACCATATTTCCTCAGAATGACTTTTTCTATGTATGTAAAACGTTTTGAAGTGTTTGGAAGCTGCACTTTAAAGATATAAGAAAATTACTGCTATTTTTTTTACTGTTATTTTAATAAATCGCCATCACCACACCGTTCAAGATATCCTAAACCCGTTCGCAATTTAACATCTTCAGTATATTGGCATTATGTTGACAAAGTTTGGTGTGAACTACTTGTTTCTGCTGGGAGGAGTATGAATTTATTTACAGCCTGATTTTTCCAGAAATCAACATTCAAATAAATATAGCCGGCTTCCTGTTGGTCGTAGCTAATGAGTGTAAATTAGAAAGTTGTCCGGCTTGATGAAAACAATATATGTACCTAGTTTGGTGTCTGTAGCTAAAACTAACCCCACCACTTTTTACAAAAGGTGGCGCTATAGAGTCCCTCCTCCACGACCATTTATGAGCTTTTGCCACTGTCTAACTGTCATTAATACTGATATGTGTATTGAGTTTCATGTAATTCTAAGCATGTTATCTGCCTCAAAAACAAAGAAAACAAATGTTACCGTTTTGACATGTTGCCACGACAACAGCATTATCAATTATCAATATAACAGCACAATACAATATCAATATTCCCTCAACAGTTTTACATCGGCCGTTTTGACATTGTTCTGATGAAATTTGAAGGAAATGAGTAAAAATAAGATGCTGAATTCAAAGCATTTTGAAAATGACACACTTCCTGCTGCCAGTTGGTGGCGCTATAACTTTGACTCCTAATAATCACATCTATGCGATCGGCATCATACAACGAACAAACCACTGAAGTTTGATCAAAATCAGACAATGTATGTGGCTGTTATTAGGCATTTCCTGTTTCTCATTTCTCTACATAATTTCATCAGCTCGCCACGGGCAAATCGTTCGAGATATCAAAAATCCCTTCGCAATTTAGCATCCCCAATGTCTTGAGATCATGTTCACCGAGTTTGGTGGCAATCTTTTGGAAATCCTCAGAGGAGTATATCAAATTCCAGAGCATGTGCTTTTGAAACAGCCCTAAATAGCCGACTTCCCGTTGGGCGGAGCCTATAACATGCAGCGTGAAAGTTGTTCAGCTCAATGAGATCTACATGTGTACCGAGTTTCATATGAATACGTGCAAGTATGTGTGAGCTATACATCAAGTTTTCTGACTGTGTTCCAGGGGGCGCCGTAGAGCCCCTGTGACACGCCCGGGTCCCAGCCTCTGCGGCGTCCTAATGGCCACAGATTCCAAAGTGTGTGCCAATTTTCAAGGGTTTTTGAGCACGTTAAGGCCCCCAAAAACCTCCGGATAGTCAAAAAAAAATATCCTTAGGGGATCAATAGGGCGCTGCGCCTTACTGGCTTGGGCCCTAATGGCTGACATAAAAACTGTTTCTGAATATCTATTTTTACTGGTGCATGACATGGGTTTCAACTCATTCACAAAAGCTGACTCACCAGCCCAGAAAAGTGTGTAGTGGTTTGATTATATAATCTGTGTGGCATGTTAATGTCTCCATCATTACACACATTTGTCACAACCAACAAGGTTTAATTTTTTTTTTACTTATTCAGCATTCAAGTAGTGAATTATATCGCTTATTGTTGTAAAACAAATTGACTTGAGCGTATCATATATGTCAAAAACTGTTTGTTTTTCACAATTTTGACCTGTAACAACAAAATGGATTTGGATTTGGATTTGGATATTCAATCATTCATTTTGAATTTTGATTTAGCATTTTTAAAACAGCGTGTTTATTCATTTCATTAAAAAAAAACTAAAAAGGACTATTTCATTATCGCTATAAGAAACAGTACGGAAGCACTGAGAGTCTTTGAGCATTTCTAGCTTTTCAAGTATGTTTGTTCTGTTCATACATAAATTAATAGACTTGAGAGTATCATATCAAAAACTGTTCGTTTTTCACAATTTTGACCTGTAGCAACAAAATGGATTCTTTCATCTACACGTCACTGATCTGTGAGGAGGGATGTGAAGGTTTGTCTGTAATGTGTTCAGCTGTTCATAGTAGTCATGCTCAGAAAGAGGCTTTCTGACACTGACTGCAGAGCTAATAATATATAATGATAAGAGAGAGAGGGGGGATGGTGGTTACACTGAGCTGGTGACAAGGGTATAAAAGAGCCAGGACGAAAAGAAGACAAAGTACACAAGGCGCCAACTTGTCCAGAAACCAGACCCGCAAACATACAGAATGTCTCAGGTATGAAGATATATCTATTCAGTGAGCAGATTAGAAATTAAAGCATGTGTAACCATTTAAGTGCTAACTACTGTCGACATTTCTCTTTTGAAATGATTTTTCCATCAGCCAGAGGTTAAGAAGAAGAAGAGGCCAGTTGTAAAGGAGGAAGACCTGAAAGGAGCCCGCAGTAAACTGGGGCTGAAGGGAGAGGTCAAGAGCAAAACATACGAGGTCATGGTGGAGTGTGGTAAGTTTGTAAATCAATAGATTAGCTATTATAGTTTAGATTAGAACAGGGATTGTCCTTTTGAAAATGATGTATAAGAATGTAATATCTTTTGGAACTTTTAATATTTTTTTCATATAATTTTGATCATAATACAAAGATTAGAAGACTTAAGAAAACTTATATTGTTGTAATACTGCAATATTGTAGAATACAATAATAATAGTAATGTATAGTTATACATACTATAGAATAGTATTGTATATAATGAATTATCAGGGTCCCTGTAGGGTTTAAGCCTTTCTAAAGACCCTTTTAAGACCAAGTAAAGAAAATTAAGGAATAAATGAAAGAGAACCTAAGTCAGTATGTTTTGTAAATATAATGACATAGCCTTTTACTCTACCAATAACTTTTACTCTGCCTTTTGATCACACTGCAAAAAGTGGTGTTCCTCCTCAGGATTTTTGTCTTGTGTTTTTCCAGTGCAAATGTTGAAAGAAATATTAAGAAATTAATCAAAATTAAGCAAGTTTATTTTGATTTCTTAATTGTTTACATTTATGATTCAAATAAGAACAAATATCTGCCAATGGGTTCAGAAAATAATACACTTAGTAAAAGTTTTTACCTGCAGAAATCAGACTGTTGTGTTTTGTCTGTTGTGTAGAACGCATGGGGAAGGTGGCGCCATCTGTTTTCAGTGGAGTACGATCTGGAGGCGAGACAGTGCTTGAGAAACCTAAGCCTCCATCAGGAAGCGTGTTTGGGAAATGAGTGCAGAATGGACAAATGGACTCTGGGTTTTAAATGTATGTCCATGAACACACAGAGTACTCTTTTGGCATCCACATCATGAATTAATCAACTGTAATTTGGATAATTATGTCGCATATTTGTAAGTATTAGTGTATGTTTTTTTATACTGTTTGTTGCTAAACATGTTGCACTTAAAAAATATATATATATAAAAAAAACTTGTTTCTAGTGTCATGTTTTCTATATAAAAAAAATTGCTAAAAGTGTCTCTGAGTCACCAAGTATGATTTCTCTGTCATGCCGCATACAAACAAGTCTGTCATTTCAACCATGTGAACAAATGTTACATTAGTGATTTAATGAAATTGTTGCTTGTGCCAATTTGAGGAAGGAGGGTGGAGTACAAATGGAAATAGGTGCTCATTAAAGGATCCTTGTCAAGTTTGGGTTGAAAATGAAATTCTACATGGATGGCTGTTTAGTACATCCCTGAGACCGTTTTAACGTCACCAGTAAAGCAACTCCCACAACTGCATGAAGTTGCATGGTGTTTTGATAGGGATATTGCCATCAGCTGATAAAGTGACAAAACATGAAAGACCTGTGGCCTCATTTATAAAATGGTGCGCAGAAACCATCCTAAATTTGATCTTACGATCATATTTCGAATATGCGTACATTTGATTCATAGAATGAACGTACGAACAGAAAACGTGCGTACGATTCTCTTTCAGATGTGAAATCTATCAAAGTCAAAAAGTCAAAGTCAGCTTTATTGTCAATTCTGCCACATGTACCGTACATACAGAGAATTGAAATTGCGTTACCCTCTTACTCCCTGGTGCATACAGATAACACTAAACAAACAGTAGAACGCAAAAATACAGATAAGTACAAATCAATATATATATATATATATATATATATATATATACACACACACACACACACATATACATACACATACACACATATATATACATATATATATATACATACATGCACACACATACACACATACATACACAAAAATGCAACTATTTCAAATATACAAATAAGGACATGTAGGAAAAAAAATAAAATAAAACATTAAATAAAGAAAATAAAAATAATATAAAAAAAAAATGGATAAAGTGGCATAGGGCACATGGCAGTGCAAATCAGTGAGATAAACAAACAAACAAACAGTGCAGAATATAAATGGTGTAGTGCAAAGAGCTTATAAGACTATTTAAAGTGACAGGAGCAGTCTTTTTTATTCAGACTGCCAGACGAGGTAGTTGAATGAATGAGGTCAGTCCAATGCTGTACAAGTGACCGGTGCTTGTCTCAGTGTGAGTGTGAGTGTGTGTGTGTGTGTGCTCGTGTGGGTGGTGGTGGTGGGGTGGGGGTCCGAGTTCAGTGATTCGTGGGGTAAGAGAGGGGAGGGGGGGGCAAGGACGGGAGGGAGTTCAGCTTCCTGACAGCCTGGTGGATGAAGCTGTCCTTCAGTCTGTTTGTCCTGGCTTGGAGACTCCTCAGTCTCCTCCCTGATGGAAGCAGACTGAAGAAGTTGTGTGTCGGGTGGGTGGGATCACCTGCAATGCTGAGGGCTTTGCGGGTGAGACGGGTGTTGTAAATGTCCTGGAGGGAGGGGAGAGAGACACCAACGATCTTCTCAGCTGCTCTCACTATCCGTTGAAGGGACTTGCGGCAGGACGCGTTGCAGGCGCCATACCACACAGTGATGCAGCCAGTCAGAATGCTCTCGATGGTGCCTCTGTAGAAGGTGCACATGATGGGGGCCGGGGCTCTGGCTCTTCTTAGTTTGCGGAGGAAGTAGAGACGCTGTTGTGCTTTCTTGGCTAGTGCTGCAGTGTTGTTGGTCCAGGAGAGGTCCTCTGTGATGTGTACACCCAGGAACTTGGTGCTGCTCACTCTCTCCACGGTCGCACCATTGATGGTCAGAGGAGCATGCTGAGTGTGCACTCTCCTGAAGTCAACGACAATCTCCTTCGTCTTCTCCACATTCAGAGAGAGATTGTTGTCACTGCACCACCCGGCCAGGCGGCTCACCTCACTCCTGTAGTTTGTCTCATCTCTGTTGCTAATGAGACCCACCACAGTCGTGTCATCCGCAAATTTAATGAAGCGGTTGGAGTTGTGTGACGGTGTGCAGTCGTGGACTGCACACAAAAAATCAAAGCATACTGTACAATTGATATGAATCGCCAATGATCTTGAACTTGCACACAATTGAATGGTTTCAGCTCTCTGCTTGTAAAGGACTCCTAATTAATGTCATTAACATAAAATATCACCAATCATCATAATTTAGAACAGCGAGCTGCAAGAACAGCTTACATTTAAAAAAACAATAAAAAGTGCGTACGTCTGCTCAGACCCTGACGTGACGCTAAGCACTTTTCCACGTTAAAGACCGTCTTTATAAATATGAGCGCTGGCATGGATTTAAGCGTACGCACACTCTAAGATCAAATCTGAGCGTACGCACGCTTTATAAATGAGGCCCCTGAAGTCCATCTGTAAATTAATTTGTCAGGTATTTTGCTATGACTTACATAAAATACCTTAAATATGACTTAAATAAAAATCTTCCTACTGTGTGACCTTTGTCATTTACCCAGCAGTTACATGCACAAGGTTTAACAGATTTGTTTTAATATCAGATGGCCTGCAAACTTTGTTGCATATTCACTGAATGTTACATAACTATAATAATCTAGGGTTTATTTAGTCCGAATGTGCCAAACCACATAACTGCAAAATCAGTCTTGACTAAGCAAGAAACAAACTATGAATTGTTATTGTAGCTTAACTGCAAATACTGATATATATATTTATCTGCAGTATAGTTTTTATAAAAAATCAAAGCATACTGTACAATTGATACATCCTGTTCAACAGATGGTGCCTAATATTAATACAGAGACGTAAGCAGACCTCCAATAAGCTACTTTGTGATTAGATTTTCAAAATTGGTTCAATTTAACTAAATTTATAAAAAGATAAACTAGATGACACTACTAGGCTGCACAATAGCAGACCAAAAAGTATTTTACAAACTATCTTTCAAAAAGATTAAAGATGCTACCTAAATGCCACATGAAAATGTTAAGAAAAGTAGTTTCATATTTTCAGAAACTGGACATCTGTACCTTTCTGTCTGACCAGAAAATGCATGAATACACTTTTCAGCTCTATAACAAAAGTGTTGTATATCAAAAAGGGAACTTCACTAAACATTCCTAAAACCAAAAGAGGCTGATTATGGGAGATGCATGATAAACCTATAAAGTTAAACTGTGGTCTGCTAAGTGAAGGCAAAAAAAGTGCCGCATTCTGGGTGCATTATAACAGTTTTGAAGCACAAATATTCAATCACACGATTTGGCATTTTTAAAACGGCGTGTTTATTCATTTCGTTTTAAAAAATAAAAAAAAAACTAAAAAGGACTATTTCATTGTCACTATAAGAAACAGTACGGAAGCACTGAGAGTCTTTGAGCATTTCTAGCTCTTCAAGTATGTTCGTTCTGTTCATACACCAGGGGACTGTGCATCTTTGAGGGTATGAGGCTGACTTGGGTTCCTCGGCCCATTCGATCAAACTCCAGATGCCTCCTCTCCAACGAATCCATCTTTTCCTTCATTCAGCAACAACTGCAGTGAAGTCCAAACAGCAGCAAACGGTTTCGAGTGGGAAAAGTGAAGCAATGAACACAAGAAATGAATAGAGTTAGAGATGCACTTAAGAGGAAGAGCTAGACGACAGTAGAAGAGACTGAGAGAAATTAAAGAAAATTAGGAGGGAAAAGAGTAGTTGCTATGGTATTAAAAACGAGGAGAAATATCTCCATCCAATGCATGTTAAAACCACTCCAGTCAATTCAATGCAATGCAACACTCAGGAAATTGCATAAATGTACATTCTAACGATAATTACGAGAACAATGAACAACACGACTTGCATCATTTCCAACAACAAATAAAAGGAAACTCAGCAATACAATTTATGTTGACGGAAAAAGATCAAAATGTAAACAAATTCACTCCTTCGGTGAAAGAAACGAGAAAAAGAGGTTGTAGGATTTGTCCCTGTCCTCCACTCCTGTGCCGCATTCCTTCATACTAAGTGCAACTGAGGCAGTGTTAGTCTCCATCTTTGAATCAAAGTTCCCACCATCCAGTCCCTTCACGAAACGACAACCACAGCGCCCCTGCAGGTCATCTGGGGTGCAGCAGAAACTGGTCCAGGTACTGCGACATGGCTTCCCAATTCCGCCACAGAAAAGCCAAGATTACCACAAGGAGCAATGTGGAAAGCGTACGGCTACGTGTTTTCATCAGCGGAACTACACAGTTTGCGACCGTCGAGACGAATACTAGGAGCACCGCCATGACGGCCAGCAGCACGTTGATGAGTTTGCCGAGTAAAGTGCGTGCTGTGGCGTTTTCCAAACCTTCCAACTGAACCACTTGCTGTTGCTGCTGTTGAAGCTCCATCTTAGAGATGCGTGTTTGACAGGCCTCTAGCGCCTCCTACAGGAAGAGAGAGAGAATCATGTTACTAGTAAAGCCGCCTTGTCCCAATCTCTGACAAAACACACCTGAAGTCATTTATTTCAAATGGAGACTAGTATGGGAGCTGCATGGAGTTACGATCATACGAGTACGCAAAGTTTTGGATCTGATTTGAGCTTTCATTGTGGTGAAATATTTGAACTTTTGTGATGTATTCTAATCAAAACTAAAACATCTCAATGCTATTTTTTGTCAAATCTGCAGTTAAGAATCATTATGCTTGGAATAAATATGTCGTAATTGTTTGCGCCGATTAGCTCTAGAATGTTTTTCTTTCAGACGTCTTGGTGGTTATTTGTTTTGTGTGGCTATGTTAACAAATTCATTATATTTATTCATTTTACCATAGTAAATAAGCAAAGGGTAACAGCTGCTACTGACAGCTAAGCTATCCCTTTGAGAGAAACAACATGGAGCAAATGCAGCTGATCCAAAACTTCCATTTCAGATAATGTAAGATGTGAATGTTAATAAAGGGTAACAGAGTAGAACATGTACATTTTAGCTGCATCATATCATTAAGAATAAGCCCTCAAAGAGGACTCTGAGTGAGTCGCATATGGATTTCATTATGAAAACTGAATTAGAAGACAATGTTTTCCATTAGATCGATACAAAATAGCTTTATGATTACAGCTAATGTTCTTTCCCATCAGAAAACTCAGCATTAACATTATCCTGTTTCACTTAAAAGTTCATATACCCATATAAAAAAAAAAAAAAGTTAAAATATCTTTGAATAATGGACCTTTATCACATTTCCGGGTTGCTCAACAGTGTAAGTTGTCATAAGCCTGATTCGGACGCTAACTGTTTCTCATATGGACGTCTGTAAAAAAAAATGACATCACCTCAGTGATAAAACTCATGGATTCGGATGGCGATTTATTCGCAGTGGAGGAGCGACTTCTGTGATTCGAAACCGGGAACCTGCTCACGTGACCAGTCACATGATTGTCTGCTGTAAATAAAATTAATTTTATTTACAAATTTATTCTTATTATTGTATAAAATGTATTTAAAAATAATAAAATGTATTTGTAAAATGTATTCTTATTATTCCAAGCATATTTTATAATATATAATCCTATTTATTATTTAAATTTCCTGTTTAAAAATAGGAAAATAGACGTGCTATAGTTATCTACACTGACCAAAATTATAAACGCAACACTTTTGTTTTTGCCCCCATTTTTCATGAGCTGAACTCAAAGATCTAAGACTTTTTCTATGTACACAAAAGGCCTATTTCTCTCAAATATTGTTCACAAATCTGTCTAAATCTGTGTTAGTGAGCACTTCTCCTTTGCCGAGATAATCCATCCACCTCACAGGTATGGCATATCAAGATGCTGATTAGACAGCATGATTATTGCACAGGTGTGCCTTAGGCTGACCACAATAAAAGGCCACTCTAAAATGTGCAGTTTTATAACACAGCACAATGCCACAGATGTCGCAAGTTTTGAGGGAGTGTGCAATTGACATGCTGACTGCAGGAATGTCCACCAGAGCTGTTGCCCGTGAATTGAATGTTCATTTCTCTACCATAAGCCGTCTCAGAGAATTTGGCAGTACATCCAACCGGCCTCACAACCGCAGACCAAGTGTAACCACACCAGCCCAGGACCTCCACATCCAGCATCTTCACCTTCAAGATCGCCTGAGACCAGCCACCTGGACAGCTGCTGCAACAATTGGTTTGCATAACCAAAGAATTTCTGCACAAACTGTCAGAAACCGTCTCAGGGAAGCTCACCTGCATGCTCGTTGTCCTCAACGGGGTCTCGACCTGACTGCAGTTCGTCGTCGTAACCAACTTCAGTGGGCAAATGCTCACATTCGATGGCGTCTGGCACTTTGGAGAGGTGTTCTCTTCACAGATGAATCCCGGTGGGGTTATGGTATGGGCAGGCGTATGTTATGGACAACGAACACAGGTGCATTTTATTGATGGCATTTTGAATGCACAGAGATACCGTGACAAGATCCTGAGGCCCATTGTTGTGCCATTCAACCATGGCCATCACCTCTTGTTGCAGCATGATAATGCACGGCCCCATGTTGCAAGGATCTGTACACAATTCCTGGAAGCTGAAAACATCCCAGTTCTTGCATAGGCCTTTTGTGTACATATAAAAAGTCTTAGATCTTTGAGTTCAGCTCATGAAAAATGGGGGCAAAAACAAGTGTTGCATTTATAATTTTGGTCAGTGTATATATACAGTGCACAGCATAAATGAGTACACCCCCTCTAATACTTAACAAATTCAGCAAATACTCTTTACTTAGATGACACGTTAGGGTTCTTTGGAGATATAATGTTCCAACAAGCCTGCTTGATCAATTACCAAAGAAGAATTTTTAAATTATTCATCAAAATAAGATTTTCTTATCAAAGTGATAAAATGTTGTGTTGCAAAAATGAGTACACCCTCCTGAAAGTTACTAAAAAAAATGTTTAAGGCTATTTTTGATCAACAGGTGAGTATATTGAACCAAAACTTTTAAAGACCAGTAATTTCCTGGCAATTAAAAGTGTTACATAGTCCTCTGAATCATACTCAGACTTAATGCTGGCAGCAGTGGAACCAGTTGGGAGAGAACTACTAGGTGACTTATTCCTTAGCATAAGAGGACAATGGTACAAGAGGAATACCAAATTATTGTTTTAAGTGTCAAAATATAGCAGAAGTAGCACCGACATTCAAAAACAATGGACTTGTGACAAGGCTCCTGAAATAATCAGGTCTTTACTTTAAGTTTTCATTTAGTGATGAGTGAATTTTTGCTAGAAAAAGAGCAGGAGAAATAACATGCAAGTGTCTCAGAGCCGGCAAAAGCTATGAAAAGAGTGACACTTTATCTCACAGAGTATGACGCAGCCTGCAGAAGTGACATGCATGGTTGTTGTCACCACTAGAATTACCCTACTGTAGCCATAGCAAAATAAACTCATTTAACCTCTTCCAAGGCCCATATCTACAAAATAGAGACTTCTGGGAATCCATACTCTGGTCTCAAGAGACCAAGTCAATCATTTCGGATCCAAAAGCATCCAAAATGTTCTGGTGTTGCTAGAGGAGGAGTATTGTGAGAAGTGTTTGGTACCCACAGTGACATTCAGTGCTAGTAAAGCTCTTGTATAGGGATGAATGAGTGCTGAAGGTATGAGGGAGTTGTGCTTTATCAACGCTGTCATGAATTCACACACTACTGTGTGATGGAATACAAAAACTTGAAACAGAAGATGCTACCCTCCCCTCATTCCCTGCATTATTGGGCATTTTTTCAGCATGACAATGAAGATTCATTCTCCCAAGGTGAAAATCCTTCAGTGGACATGTATTTCACTCAGTCTTAACGCTCTTGAGCAGCTGTGGGGGATTCTGTAGAGACGAGCTGAGCAAAACTTGCCATTAAAGACCAGAGCATTCAAGGAGGTCGTCCTGCAGGAGTTAAACAGGACAGATGTGAAAATTTGTCATGAACTTGTACACTCAATGCCAAGAAGGGTCAGAGCAGTATACTTAAAGTTCTGGAGGACATACTAAGTACTAGAATATTATACATTTGCTGAATTAAATCTAGGGTGTACTCATTTCTGCAGTCCTTCATTTAAACTAAATTGGCTAATTTACTTATCTTACAGAAAATGTTGGCATATATTTTGTCGTTTTTATTAAGTATATGTTTAATACATTTCAATTTTGCCATCTTTCCATGAATTATATTTGTGATCATTAAGAAAATACATATTTTATATTTATTCAGAGGGGGTGTACTCATTTATGCTGTGCACTGTACCTGTTTATAATACACATTTTAAACTTGTATTGCATACCTGCTGCTGCCATAAAAAAGACCCATTTCAAATGTTTACATGCTTTTCTTCTCTTTCTGCTCCCAGTCTCTGTGGAGCAGTTATGAAGTATTGTTCTTTTAAATACTTTCCAGCATTTCAGAAATAAATATGTATGCAAATTACACCGAAGTACAACAGTTACCGTACGGTGTTCGGGAGTGCTCAAAAAGGGTTTAAACACTGAATTTTGAATCGATTTCTTCTCGTAAACTCCGAGATGTAGATTCGGACGGCAATTAAATTACCACATGACCTTGGTGTTTGTCAAAAAACAGTAGGTAATTCAGCAAGGGATTTTTACGGGGGTGGTGAGAGAAAAACACCAACATTCTGGATTCGGACAGCAATTAAATTACCGACTACCCCCTGTAAATGGTGAAAATCACTTACGTCCCCATGAGAAACAATTACCATCTGGATAGGGCTATCTATAGTTGGGTTAACTTCAAGAGCAGTGAATGGGAGAGTACCACAAATATATATTTTTCCATTCCCATTTGCTCAAATAGCAAAAGAAAAACTCCACGATAGCGTTTATGAAAAAAAATAAAAAATTAAGAGAGGCTGATAAAGGCAGTCAGAAGAGAGAACGATGTCAAATATACCGTCCTTCTCATAGACGCTGCATTAGAAACACCCTTGCATTAGTGTTTTTTTTTGTAATTTGATGCAAAGGTGATATATTAAAGTATAGAGTTATAAAATGTACAAATAAAAAAAAAAAATATATATATATATATAAAAAAAACTTGAGGATTTACGATGCTGATGACCGTTAAATGCGTCGTCGCAGTCTTGTGAAAAGGGTCCATCACAATTTTTAAGACTGATCAAACACCTTTTTTTTTATTCATCAGTGAAAATCAGTAAATAAAATGAAAAATAGTTTTTTTTTTTTGGCCCTTATCAGGTTTAAGGGATTATGTTATAAATTCTTTGACCCCTCTCACTGAAAAGAAATCTTTAAAAATGATAAAATTAAAATGAGAACTGAAAATATAAAATTAAAAGCTAATTCAAATTATATAATATATACTATAATAGTATCTAAGAGATAACAAAATAACAGTAATGTTGGACATGAGCACCTGTATGTCTCTGGCTCGTTCATTAGACTGGTAAGCAATTTTCTCCTCCATGCTGGCCAGCTCCTGCTTCAAGATGTGAATCTCATTTTGATGCAATTCTGTTAAATCATTCAACTGCTCCTCTAGACGTTCACACCTAACACATGAACATACAAAATGAGATAAAATAGCAAAATAAAAGGCCAGACAACTAGAAAATCATCATCCTCTCCAGTGCCTTCTCAACAAGCATGCTGTTTTGACTGTGAAACCTTCAATATCTATACAAACCTACACAGACCACACAGCAGTGCCAACAGAATCAGTTTCTATAGTAACATGTACCTGTATCTCTCCTCTTGCAGGGCCTGCATGATTTCTGTGTAGTCTCTCTGATAGTGACTCTTCAGGTTTTCAAAGGATTCTTCTAGTCGACTCTGGTTGTCCTTCAGTTCCTGGATCTCGTGTAGCAGTGCATCAAAGCCTGAGCTCTGGCCATGCTCCAGTGTATTACCCTTTGAGCTCGGAGGGCCTCCGGGAGCTCCCGTGGTGCTATTTGCTCCTGCTGACCCTGACGTAGCGCTGGAGCAGTCGTCCTCACTGCCATATTTTGGGCTGGACTGTAGCTGCCCAGGTCCTGGGGTCCTAGTGCTTGCTGTCCGTGTACTTGTTACAGGCTCATCAGGCCCTTGTTGTTCATCCAAAGAGTCTTTTAGAGCAGAGATGTTGTCTGCACTTCCAAACCTGTTGCGGATGAGAGAGGCAAACTCGCGAGGTTTGGACACGACTGCTCCTGCGGCGGAGTGCGTTGCCTGAGAGATACTAGAGAGGCCACCGGTTACCTGAGAGAGACAAATTATTTAGTCAAATACATTTAGCAGTGACACCAAGTTGTATCTGGATGGGTTTTGTGGGTGGGTGGGTGATATGAAAATCATTGTCACCCAAAGTTGCACAAAGAGACAAAAAGTAGTTGCAAATATGCAAAATTTGCTTTTATTTTATGACTAAAATCTGGTCAAAAGTGCCTGAAAAAAAAAAAATCACTAACAGGGTAAGAGTGATACAGATAAAGAGTGATAAAGCTCTGTTTCAAATGCTGGTAAGCCGCCTACCCAGGCAGCATTTTAAGGCACCATAGGCACGCTTCCAACACGCAGGCTGTTCTGAAAGGTAGGCAGCAACATTAGAAAAGGCCACACTGAATTCTTCTCATAGAAGGCAATACTATAATGTAATGTGACAGAGAAAGCTCAGAGGAGAAAATCCATTCAAAATGGTGGACCATGAATGGTCATTCAATATCATAAAGTATCAATAAAAATTCCCTCCATCCATACTTTTTCCAAACTGCTCACCCTACAGTATGTAGGGTCACAGGGATGCTGGAGCTTAGCATCTCAGGCCATAGACAGGGATCAATAATGATTGTTTTATATACAACCCCAATTCCAGAGAAGTTGGGACGTTTTGTAAAATAGTATAGATTATGATCCGCATTCACAAGAACAGTTTTCTTTTTACGTTTTCTTTTACATTCATTGCTGATCACCATTTGTGTAAATCGTTCGTAAAGCCATTCTGAAGTAAACTTTAGAATTCATGAAAATGTTCGTATTTTCAAAATGTTAGTTGGTACGAAAGAATTTTACACCTGCTCCCTACCACGTGTGAATGGTGCGTAAAACATTCTGTGTTCATTTTTGGCAAACTGATGACACAGAATTTGATGCACTGGCATTATAATATTTTACAAATTGGATTGCTCTGTTATTTTTTTCTTGTTTCGTTTTTTTTTTTTTTGTAGCTGAGAGTTGATAAACTGTTTAGCTTTGGGTAAAACGCAGTGCTTGTCACTGTTACTTTTTACCCAGCCGTCCAATCAATGGAGGAGGGGCAGGATAAATACTACACCGACCAATCATCCTACTTGTACAACAACTGAACAACAATAGAGAAGTTAATATTGCTGGTTACTGCATTTTTATATTCAGTAATATTCTTCAAAATGAGATACTAGTAATACGTTACTGCCGTGGATATTGCACATCATAGCAACCAAATCAACAGCAGGAAAAACGCTGTGCCACCAAAGCATTCTCAAGCGCCACCAGCTGGTGGACTCCTTTGGTGGACACGTTATTGAATATTTATTGTTAGCCATATGGCCTATTAGTCTTTTTTTGCATTTATGCAATATACTGGAGCCAAACCTGGGAAAGTAGACCAGAATTTGCGTAGCTGTAATTCATAGGCGGGGATTATGCTGATTGTGTACGAGCATGCACGAGCGCCCTATTTACAAATGATTGGAATTCATTAACAAACACATATTTTACTATCAAATCTGATGTGTACGAAGCGTTTCTGAATCCGGAGGAGAGTTTTCGGGAAGGTCCGTTTTACGTGCAAATTACTAATTTACTCATATATTTACGAATGTTTCATGAATGAGGACCATTGAATGTAAAATAAAACATAAAAAGAAAACTGTTCTCGTGAGTGCGGATCATAATCTCCTATACCAAGTTATTTAACAGATCGACGCACCAAAATAAAAAGATCAAGTGACAGAAGGGCGCGGTGCAAACAGAGTTGTAGAGACGTTTTGTAAAATGCAATAAAATCAAGAATCTGTGATTTGTCAATTCTCTTTAACGTTTATTTAATTGACAAAAGTACAAAGAAAAGATTTCCAAAGTTTTCACTGGCCAATGTAAATGTATTTTGTAAATATGAACAACTTTTGATTTTGATGGCTGCAACACACAACAAAAAAGTTGGGACAGAGGCACGTTTAACACCGTCACATCAACTTTCCTTTTAATTACAATGTTTCATTGTTTGGGAATTGAGGATACTAATTGTTAAAGTTTTTCAAGCAAAATGTTTGTCCAGTCTCGCTTGATACAAGACTTCAGAAGCTCAGCAGTTTGTGATCGTCGTTGTTTGATTCTCCTTTTCATGACTGGTCATACATTTTCAATTGGAGACAGATCTTGACTGCAGGTAGGCCAGTCTAACACATTCACTCTGTGTCTACGAAACCACGCTGTTGTAGAACATGCAGAATGAGAGCTGGCATTGTCTTGATCAAATAACCATGGACTTCCTATGAATGACATAATCTTGATAGCAAAAACGGATAACTCGAAATCCATTTTCCCAGTTGAAATTTGGACTCATTTGAGCACAGCAGACATTTTCACCATCTTTTGACTATCTGAGATGAGCTCTGGCCCAGAGAACCCGGCGGCATCTCTGCATAGAATTGATGTATAGCTTTCTTCCTAGAGTAACAGATATTCAAGTTGCATTTCTTGATGCAGCAGCAGACCGTGGTAAATGACAGTGGTTTTCTGAAGTACTCCTGAGCCCATGTGCCTATATTTAACACCGCAGCAAGACGGTGTCTTATGCAATGCCATCTGAGGGCTCAAAGGCCATGCACATTCAACTGAGGTTTCCTGCCTTGCCCTACATGTACTGTGATTTCTCTGGATTCTCAGAATCTTTTCACAATATTATGTATGGTACTTGGTAAAAGACCTAAATTCTTTGCAATTTTGCATTGTGAAATGTGATGCTTGATTTGTTTGACACTTCTCTCATGAAATTTGGCACAAAGTGATGAGCCATGATCCAGCTTTGCTTGCAAAGACTGAGATGCTCCTTTTATACCCAAACATGATACCTTGACCTATTACCAATTCACCTGCTTACTGTGAACTGTTTCAAAACAGTTTAACGTGGATATTCTATAACCTTTTCACTTTTATTTTGTCTCTGTCCCAACTTTTTTGGAATGTGTTGCAGCCGTCAAAAACTAAATTTGTTCATATTTACAAAATACATTTACGTTGGTCAGTGAAAACTTTGGACATACACATACACATACACATACATACATATATATACTGTATACGGGTCGCGTCAATTTAAAAATAAAAAAATAGGGTCGCTCTTAAAGTTTGAAAACCACTGCACTAAACCACTGAGGATCACACACTACCAGACTTTCATATCGTTCCAAACACCACGAAAACTCTCTCACAAACAAAAGAAAATGTGCCTTGTTGCTAGGATACGCATTAAAAAAAAAAAAAAAAAAAAAAAAAAAAGGTGTTCTAAAATCAGCTCAAAATACCAAACACATTTGTCTTCCTCTGGAATCAGAGTCTGAAAAAAAATAAATAAATTGGAGTCTGGTTCCATCATACACTACCCAATTTTATGTGAAATCTGTCAAATCTAACTGCCCAAAATCTTCAGACTGACTCTTGCTTTCAGCAACTAGTGTTGGCTTGTCCAGACTGAAAAACAGGGCTGAAATTTGAACAAAAGTTTGTGTATTCCTGTCTTTAGTAGGCAGTATGAGCTGGTGACTTAATATCATGATTCTTGTGGTTCCATCAATTAAAATCCAACATTTTATTCAATCACTGTGAAGATCCAAAAGTGCCTTGTTGACAAAGTGCATGATTTGTCTACACTGCATTTGTCATACGATTAAAGCCCCGTTCAGACTACATGATTTTTTTTGTCGGTTACGACAGTCACTGTGTCAGATTATGCTATTTTGACTCATAAAATCTTGTCGTGTCGTGAACAAGAAACATGTCAGACTATACGATGCTACTAGAGCATTCATTGCATGCCGTAATTAACAATGTACGTGCTGTCATCGGACAAGACAGAAGGTGCTATGAGCGTAAACAAACAACGGCTAGCAAACAGCTTGTTTTACCCTGTCTTGTCATCAGAAAAGCCCAAAAAATAAAGAAAACCTGACAATGGACAAATCTGGATTGCATGAAGAGGATGGTATGGACGGTCAAAGAGAACTGAGGTAAAATAGTTTTTATTTTACCTTTTTTCACTGTGTCGCGGTAGTTCCTCATAATAAATGCAGGAGTATCGTTGCCGTAGCTCCACGAACATTTCCTCCATTGTAAAATTACACCTAGCAAGACCAATACCATTCTCTCTTTCGTTTCGGCTTGTTTGAAAGCTTGTACAAGGCGCTTCTGTGCTCCTATTGGCCAGTGTCACAGATGTGATGGAACTTGTCGTGTACGACGAAAAAAAAATAAATTAAACATGCTAGTCTTTCTGTGTTGACGTCGTGAAGCATCACAGAGGTGTCGTGCACTATGACACACTACACGAGATGAAACTATTGAATCGTGCGACCCGACGGCCATTGTCGTTTACGAATCCCTACAACACCCTACGTCAAGCAGATCGTGGCAAAATCGGGCTAAAATCGTGTAGTCTGAACGGGGCTTAATTTAAAAAGTCCAGTTTGAATGAAAATATTTTAGATCACCACACATCTACTCCAACCACACACAACCTTCAATGTACCAAAATGTAAAGAAAGTAAACAGTCTTTACCTTGGCACCCACATCCTTCAAACCCTGGTGCATGTCTCGCAGGACATCTTTGGGTTGGCGTGGTATTCCGTTGTGTTCCACTTCTCTGAGCTTGCGGTGGTAATGCTCTAGCTTCCTCTGCAGCTGCTGGATGGTCTGCGCAGACTTCTGGTTCTTCTTCTCAAACACTTGCTTGATGCGAGCGCTCTGCTGTTTGTCTGCATTGTTGGCCAGCTTCAGGTATTCAGCTACATTGTCGTCTCTTGCCGTTTGTTCGATTTTGATCTGCTCTGTGAGTTTGAGGATCTTCTGCTGTAGCTGAGCGATGGCCTGCTTGGTGCGCTGAGGGTCTGGAGTTCCATCCACTGAATCCACACCGTACTGACCGCCGTCTGAGCAGGTTGACAGAGCATTGGGAGACACGGCAGAGCCCAACACCTCCAAACGATCTTGCTGCAAAGAGAAGAGAGAGATTTAGTGCTGTGCAGATAAAATCATAAAGTTAGAGTTCATGTCACTGCATTGATAATTTAGATCAGAGATGCCCAGAGTTGGCCAGTGATGACCTTTGATTTGGAAAATAGGAAAAAAAAACAACAAGCATTTCTTTATATTGAGAACCTCTGGTTTAGATCGTTGTGTCAATATTATTTATTTACAGATTTACATCTTTTCTAGGGATGCACAATATATTAGTGTCATATCGTTTATCGTTATTAAAGATATTTGTCATTTAATTAGTATCAGCCATTATTAGAAATTTATTTTTGCATACTCATTTCCCCATTTTTCTCCCACTATTTACTTAAAATTAACTTCAAGTGAGTGCTAGATGATTGCAAAGGTAATATTTTAAAGCACAAAATATTTAAAAATGCCATTTAATATAACCTTTAAGAAAAATCATATTTAAGAAAAAACTATTTTTTTATACTGTACATTATAATAATTTAATGCTTAATTTGGCTAGTAGCATTTAAACTGATTTTAGTTTTTAGCGTTTTATTTTTAATATAGACAAAACAGAATTTTAATATCAACCCACTGAACTCATTGAGACACGAAAATAATTATAGGTCATAATTTTAACATTGGTGCATCTCTAATAATTTACTACAGTTTACCAAATAAAGAAGGTTATCAAAATAAGCACATTTCTTATACTGTACAAAAGTGACAAAGTTTCATTCGATCCAATTATGTTATTGTTACTCCCTACAATGTATTCAACCATGACCGTGACCCAGCCTTAGTAAGGTTAGTGACAAATAAATTATTAAATTAGATAATAAAATAGTAGAAAATTAAAATAATTAATTTTGCACTCTATTTTCCTACAACAATAGAAAATACTGAAATAAATTACCATTAACGATGGTTCACTTTCAGTGCAGTCCATCTTGAAAGATATGCCACATTTGAACTATGTGAGTGACTATACCAGTCTCCGGTGACGTTGACAGTTTGGACCTCTGTACTATGACATAGCCCTCAAATTCTGAGATAATGCAGAACATTCACTGATAAAAAAAAAATGGCACACTGCACCACTTCAACTGAGGAAGATGACAAGGGAACCAACATTAAGGAAAGAATGTAACATTTGTTAAATTCTTTCTGCTTTTTTTGTATGATTAATATACTGTTTATAAGTAAGATTTGGTCTTGTTAAATCTTTAGCACAACCTTGCAATGCAATGAACTCTGTCCCTCCACCCATTGACAGACGAGTCGAAACCAGATTATCAGTGATATGGCCTTCACTGATTGTAGATAAAGAGCTACAGATGATCTAAGCATCGATGAGAGTCATTATAAACTGGCTAAAAGCCCCACCAGCATTGTTCGACCATGAAAAAGGAATTATCATTGCTAATACGATCAGGTGTTTACTGTAAATTTTAAGTGCCCCTATTGCAATAAGACTAGTGATCGACCGATATTGATTTTTTAGAACCGATACCGATACCGATAATTTGATTGTTTATGTGCCTGATAACCGATATGCAGAACCGATATTTATTTACTGTTATACTTGTGTTTTTGACACAATGATTACAACACCACTGAACTGAACAAACCATTTTATTTATAACAATCACTCCCTCCTTGCATAGAAAACAAAACAAATCTTATTTATACACCAATAAATAGAGGGGTCTGAGAGTACAAAAAATAAAAAAGTGCACTGTTACTAAACAGTTTTTTGTTTAAAAATAAAATCTTCGATGAGGTAAAAAAAACAAACAGGTAAAATAAAGCACATAAAAGTAATTCTCACCAATTAAAAAATAAATAAAACTTGTGGCGGCAGGTGACGTCACGTTAATTTGCATATTCATGAGGTAATTGTCAAGTTTGCGTTCAGACGAGTTTTGGCACTTAAGATCTGTTCTAAATGTCACATACTGTAATTAATACAACAATGCCAATAAAGCTGTTCACATTATACTTTCTGTTGTCATACATAAAACAAGTATAAATAGTAAACAGGAACCATTAATTTTACATGTTAACCAGGAATCACTCTCACTATACTCCTTAAATCCTGATTTATAATCGCAACATCGTCTGATAACATCAATACATCTGTATTACTGTCTTGTCTCATTCAGCGCACTGTCTGCGTCTGAGTAACAAGCTATGCGCATATTAACAGACGAATTATGTTCATATTTAAAAGTCCAAACAGTCAGTAAGCGACAGGTGCTTGGAAACGCTGTTTTGTAAATGATTTACTGACGATTTTGCTGCGTTACGGCCAACCGAATGCGCCGCTTCACTGCCGCTCTCTGCTCAGAATAGACGCCGAGAGAGTCGACACTGCGCCGGGAGAGACAGATCTCGCACTCGCGGGGCAGTAACGTTACTGGAGACAAATTCCAATTGAACCATAGCTAAGGTTTTTTCAAAAAAAGTCGCTAGGTTTGTCAGTATGTACCTGTTGTGGGAAAAAAGCCGCCAAAAGGGTCTGAGAGTTGCTAAATACTGAAAGTCGCGCTCTTGTGTGTGAGATGCGGGAGCTGATGGCAGCGGGCGGTGGATATTGTTGCGGCCCGCCACAGATAAAGAGAGAGAGCTCGTCTGAGGGAGTGTGGACAGTTCTTGAGCACACAGCAGTGCGAAACGCATCAGGCGCGGGGAGATTTTCCTCTAGTTAATCGAGCGCGGATGGTTTCATTATCTCGGGCGGATAGAAAAAAAAAAAAGTGTAAGATAATAATAGTAATAAAAACAAAAATGTGTCACCAAATATACTTGGGCGGCCGTTAATATACTTGGGCGGCCCGCCCAGGTAAAGTCTATGTGTGGGAAACACTGGAGTTGTGTTTACTAGGTCGTTTATTAGGGAATTGATGGTTATATAGTAAATGTTTATATAATTACGGTGTTTTAATCGTGAATATTTTTAAAAGTTACATGCGGTGGCCGTGCTGTAGCATTTCCTGAGCATCAACCCACTGAACAGCAATATGAAGCGGCTTCACGAGACTAATGATGAGCAAATATACAACAGAGAGAGAATTTAATTCAGCGCTTTTACTTCCAACTTGCGCTCATTCATGGCTGTATTATTTAATTCATGCAAAGTTACGTCTTTATTGGGACAGGACTTGACGGATTATCTTCCGTGACTCGTCTATTTCTTAGAGCCAAGCTGCATAAACTACATCAAGCATATGTATCACATCTAATTTGTGTATTAATGGCTGTTATGTTAAATAAATATGTACTAATTACAGCAAAGCAAGTAATACTTTACCTGTGCACGCCGTTGTCTCGTCTCCCCTCAGATGCGCTGTAATGGCGATCATGCGTGCAATTCTTAAAACGCCCACAAGATGGCGGCGTTTATCGGAAAATCCGATATTACAAAACCGATATCCGATTATGGAAAAATGCTTAAATATCGGGAAAAATATCGGTAAATCGATATATCGGTCGATCTCTAAATAAGACACATGGGTCGATGTGGACACGCATGCAGAGGAAAGCTAGGTGAACTGATCACGTGGCCAACAGCCCATTTGATAAGACCCAGACAATGCCTGTAGAGACATTACAGCTGACTTTTGATGCTTTTTTTCACACCTAACTGGCCATCAGAGGATTTTCTCCCCGTTTATCTGAGAAGCGTGGTTCTGTTTGATTAACAAAGGTGTTAAATACTCTGTGACAAAATACGATGACCTCAAGTTTCACTGACAACAAAACTAAGCTGTAAAAACAAAACTGTAATCACAGATAGGGGCTAGCCAAACTGCAGTATTTTTCAACTTACAAACAAAAAGCAGCACACCATACTCCATTTACTGAGCTAGCCAGGCTGAAACAGTGGTCTGAAACAAACGAGAGGGCTTATGTTTGGACACTCCCCTAAGAGAGGCACGTTCTGGATGGTGCCGCTAAGTTCTCCAGCAACAGGCGAGTCGAATCACTTTGGCAGTCACCCAGACCCTTTAGTCTATCTGGTAGAAATGCTTAGCTGTTAAAAAAGGCATGCTTAAAAGCATAGTACTATGTAAGCATAATTACCCTCGAGAGACTTTATACAGTAGTCTTGGACAACATTTCTCCAGGTAAATGAATTCTGAATGCTATTTTGAGTGAGCAGCAGGAAAAAGCATCTAGTAATGGGGAAAGGCTAAGCAGAAGAGTAACTGGTTTTGCAACTATCCGAACTGCGGTTCTAAATAAAGTTGCTGCACCTGTCATGCAAGAGCAAACTTAACCTTGACTGTATCCCTGAGGACACAGGAAAGCAAACAGTTACCCTGATCCCACATCCTGGTTGGACAAAAAGCACAAAGGCTATGATTTTGACATTATGCTCAATGCTGCAAACAGAAGTGTTCTGAACTGAAGTGCATCCAAAGACCTGGCTAAATATAGTAGGGCTTAAGAACATAGTGACCTGCCACACAAGCTTCCTGACCTGTGAATGCTGTCAACTCGTCCATCCATCAGGTAGGCTTCTTTCAGACACACGCAGCAGGCAACAGAATGCCATCTGCTCAGCTTGCTGTTAAATTCAAATCTAACTTCCCATAACTTTCAAACAACCTACTATCACTGCCTATTAAAAAACTGATCACGTTTCCCTTGGCAAAATGATTGCTAGTATGTGCAAGGCATGCTGGAATACTTTGTAAAACTCAACATCAAGGATTTATTTTCTGTATGCTGGGTCAGGGCAGAAGTTCTGGGCTGCATTTTCCACTGAAAGCCTAAGCAGACTGTAGAGACCTTTACATTTTAAATTATTTTTATATTAACATTTAGAATTTTAAAATTCCTCATTTCAAATGTATGACTTTTACATTATTTAATATTTATTTAAAATAATTTAGAAGGCTTTTTAACAAATTAATATAAATCAAGTTATATTTTATATTGAATATTTTTATTAAATTATTTTTAAGAAGTTTAAGAAGATTATAAGTTTAATATAAGTTCAAGAAGATTATTTCAATTCAGTTATAATTATACAGGAAACTCAAAGAAATACTTTTATTGGAAAACAAAAAACACTTTGTCCGAAAGCCTTTGCAGTTGACTTGCTGCCTCGCTGCCCTTTCAGGCAATGACTTTGCAGGCAGCGTTTTTGCATGAAGGCACCTCATAAAACTGATTTCGGACAGGCTTCTGAGGCAGCGTGGTTTAATGCTCCACAACAAAACAGAACGGGTTTTGGTGTTAACTAAACAAATATTTAATTACTGTAATACTGATTTCTCGCTAGGAAATAACATCAAAAGTGCAAAACGTTAGTCAGAAATATACATTTACACAGAAACTGACCACCAAACGCAAATTTCATACGCTATCTTTATTTTTTTTAGCTTAACTATCACAGAATGGAACGCACAGGATTATGGGATATCAAAGGCAGCGAAGGATACATCCTTGCTACCTTCATAATTCGATCAGAAGAAGGTACCTCAGGAGACAGGAAGTGAAGCAGAATTTGGATTCGGACATGCCTTGATGTCTTCCCGCCTTGGAATGCTGCCTCTGACGGCATCATTTTAGAGCTTTCGGACGCAGCCAAAGACATTCATAGCAAAAATAGTATTGATTGGTTAAACCAATCATTTTAAACACATTCTTAATGAAAACCTCATCAGTGTTACCCAGCAAGGTCAATTTACCTAACTGACAACTTATTTAAAAGAGGTTCATGATTTTTTTACTGTCCAACATCACTTTTCTGTCCATGAAACTTTGGGAAATTGCAGCTTGGCCACCAACAATGACCATCACAGCGTAATCATGGAAGAAATCACCTTGACAAACCTGTGCCGTTCATGTGGCACTTACCCGATCAGCCTCCTCGGTGGAGTGGTACCCCGAGGTCAGCAACATGTCTGCCAAAGCTGGGCTGCTGGGTGTATCGGTGGTGGAGGAGGAGCGTGGCCGTCCCGCCTGCAGCAAGGTCTCCTGGGTACTGCGCCTGTGGATCTGGGGGCTGCCTTTCTGAGGGGCCTCCCCTTCTGAGGGGCCTGCCTTGCTGCGGCGGCTCTGCAGGCTGGTCCCTCTCTTCATCATGGGGGGGCCTCGAATCTGCTGCAGCACGCGGCTCAGAGCTGCAGGGGGGGCGGAAGCGTGGGGGTCAGAGTTAAGGGTGGCGACCGCCACGGCAGGCGCTTCCCCCAACTCTGGCCCTGCTTCTGGGGGCTCAGGGATGGGGCCTGTGGAGGAAGAGGTGTAGTCGTGCGGCGAGACGGACGAGCGTCTGCGCTGAGGTTGGAAGAAGTGCTTCAGGCCGTGGCCCAACGCGCCCATGTTCTCCAAGGCATTGTGGGTAATTTTGGACAGGCCGTGATCAGGCTCGGATGCCCTCCTACTCGCCTCCCGCTCTGCTCGACCCCCAGAGTCTGGCTCCTCCGCCCCAGGCTGCTCGCTACCACCCTGGTCCATCAGGAGGCGCCAGTCTCACTCAGAGGGTCAGCACAGGGGTGGGGTCTAGCTAAGCCCCGCCTCCACCAGCCCTCTGATAGGCAGTTTCAAAAGCCAGGGAACAGAGGGTGGCAGCAGTCAGGTGGACTCTGAGAGCGTACATGCATCTGTGGTTTGGCGCAAAGTCATGCTTGTCTACCACAGAAGGAAAATAAAATGGATTATGTCATGCAGCTGTGAGCGATGGAACACAAGCAACAACTACATGAGCTCAAATTACAACAGCAGCATAGCATTGGTTGGCTTAGAGACAAAAAGGTGCAGCTGACATTTTTTTCCAGCTTCAGCCTGTAACAGATTAATTGCATTTTCATTCACGATCATGTCTCGCCAATCTATTAATGAGAGTGATGGCAGAGGTCATGGATTAAATAAGCCACGCCTTGAAGGTTCTGAGCCAACCAACAAAAACTACATTAGCAATATCACTATTGACAGACTACTAGCAGTCTACAGCCATGGGTGTTGCCAAGCGAATGAGGTGTGACAGAACTACAAAGAAAACATGAGGGTGCTAATTTCTGAAATGCTCAAAGGGTCTCGGGGTCAAATGATATTAGAGCACTTCAACAACATCACGCAGTATTTTACACAATTTTAGACCCTTTAATGGAAATCATTGCAGAAATTTCTTAAATCATTATCAAAATCCTTTGTGAATAAGATCAGAAGCATGAACGCCAAGTAGGGCTGCACAATTTGAGGGAAAAAAATGAATTGTGATTTTTCTGATAAACAAATTGCAGGTGCAAATTAAATTCCAAGTTAGCGGTGCTTGTTTGTAGGACTGTACAATTTGGCTAAAATTTTGTGATTCATTTATAAATATGCAGTAGCGGCTCCGGACCGTAAATTTAGGTGGGGCTGATTATTTTGTAAACTTTATATTCTAATCTCTGAACACAAAATTTTGGCAGAGATGTCCTTGCGTTATCCTGTGGGTGGCGCGCTAATGTTGATTGACAGGCTCGAAGTAATGTTACACGCATAAAATGCTGTATAATAATTGCCTTAATATAGTATTTATCACCTCCAAATGTTGATTTAGAATGTTACAAGTTGTGGAGCAATTCGGGTGAGGAAAGATCATATGTCTATTCTCAGAATAAACAAAAACACAACAGAACCATATAAAGGCTATGTGAGCACATTTAAACTAAAGGATTTAACGTATAGCCTACTTTGTTAATTTGATCCACTACTCTACATAGAAAAAAACAACAAAAAAAACAGACATGCCAACTAGTTACTGACCTGATGCAGACACATAGCTGAAGCGGATTGATATCGTCTTGGTGGAGCGAGGTTCACGTAAGGTAACGTTAACGTGAAAATAAGCGGGGCAGTCTCAAATCTGCCCAAATGGCTCTCAATTAGAGCGCGCTGCAGTTCCCCTTTTCACCACAGATTTACGTTGCAAAATTGTGGGGCGCTGTTGAGCTCGGGAGGTCTCAGGCACCTCTGCCCCACTAATATCATGTATACATGCCTGCTAAAGCCATGCGCGGGATTTTAATATATACTGCTTACTTTACGACTTAAAATAGTATAGAAAATCCGAAAATTATTTGTTGCAGAATGCTGAACACATTTACAATTTATTATTGATTCAGTTTATATAGAGGTCTATGTTTTGGATGAATATTTTGGTGGGGCTCTGCGCCCCACCTGCCCATATAGACGAGCCGCACCTGTAAATATGGCTATAAAATAATAATTGTTGTTATTAGTATTACTATTAAATAAAAATATAAAAAACTAAATAAAAACAAAATAAGTAATGGGCTATTATTATTTAAAGTGCCCCTATTATGCCATTTTTAAGGTTGCTAATATTGTTTTATGAGTCTCCTAAAACAGGTTTACATGCATCCAAGGTCAAAAAACAGTTTAGTTTTCTCAAAAAATAGATTTAATTTTACCTCATTTCTAAATGATTCCTAAACGACTCGTGCGAAGCAGTTCAAAGAATCAGTCTCTCTAAACCCCTCCTTTCTGTGAGCCCTCGCTGCTGTGATTGGTCAGATGGCGCAGTCCTTTGTGATTGGTCTACCGCATACAGCGCGAATGACATTATGCAAATGTGTTACTTCGTGACGTACAGCTGTAACAGAATAAGATTCGAATTCCTAACGACTCGTTTAGGCGATTGCGAGCCGACTCTTTTTTTTGATAGACAATAACTTTACATATCGTTCACTTTCGCCTTCACAACTTTGCAGAAAGTTTATGTTCACATACTGCTACATGACACACTGCATGAAAGGTAATATTCGAAAAGGCATAATAGGGGCACTTTAAACAATTCACTGTAAAATGAAAAAAAAAATTGTATTTAAGAAGAAAATATTCTAATAGAATTTTACTTTACACTACAACTACAAAAGTACAATACTAATATTTATGGCGGTTTTCAACCTCTGTTTTGTTGGCAAGTGCTTCTCATTACAAGCATGGGAAGATGTTCCAAGTTAAAACGACCAAAACTCAGAGCAGATGCAGATTGTGTGGAGCTGCATTTACCACGTACCAGGACGCTCTGGGACGCTGCAAAAACCAGTGGAAAATTAAAGGTGCAGTAGGAGATCTTGGAAAATGCTAACTTTAGCCTGATAGCACTGAAAGCGAACGTCCCACCCTCCCTGCAAATCGCCGTCCAAAGTCACACCTCCTGAACGCATGAACGCGAAGTTCACAAACAGATCAGACGACCAGAGACAACATAACTACAATACATCATATATCATTTACCGGTGAGAAAACTTTATAGTGCAGTTAGTAAAAGTACTACAATACCAGGAAGGAAGATCAGGTTGTTGATGTCTGCCTGCCATTCTCACTCTGTCTGCACAGCGTGCGGCGTGGAACAAGCGTTTTGATTGGACGAACATTTCTTGGTCCAACGCCTTCCGCAGAATATATAAATACATATAAATACATTTAGACCACTTAACTTAATGATTGCTATCGGGATGTGGAGAGACTTTCAACCAGCATAACAAAAAAAAAATTCTGAAGACAATCACCTATTGCACCTTTAAATGCTCTCGTGTAAGAACACAGTACCATGTCTCACTCTGAAACACGCAGAGCATTTATTTATTCAAATAAATCAGCAATTTGATAATTGCACTAAGCCATAAAGATCTTATTTCATTTAATTGTGCAGCCCTAACGTAAAGCTTAGGTGAGCAGAGGTGATGAGTTATGGGTTTGGCATTGTTTAACACAAAAGTGAACTTAGGCGAGGTGACAAAGCCTCAGTGGAGCCGAGGCAATACTACAACCCCAGGTGGCCTAGCAACAAATCGTTTGTCCATCAAGCACAACCCATCTAAATGTTTAGCTTATTTGTTTTGGACATGCTCAAATTAGTTTAGACTGACATAGAACTGTATACAGGACAATATCACATCAGATCTCAAAAGATAAATATGATATAAAGTAACAATGACAAAGTAAATCATGTCTCCTACCATTAGTCCAGCCTGGCTTCCACTGGCTCACAGTTCAGGGTTGGCTGTGGAGAAAATTTTTTGTCAGATGGGACTCAACTTATTATGACACACAAATTATACATGATAGTCATTTACTTCAAGATTACTACAGATTCACACAGTGACAACAGGGTGTGTTTGGATTATGATGCATGATTTTGGCAGCCGTAGTAGAGTCATTTCCGGGAACGTTTACATTACATTTTTGATTACATCATTAGATGACATTACAGGCGTAAATAACCTTTTTATTTTCTTGATCAAATTTGCTGCACTAATTTTGTAAGCTGCCGTGGACAAACAAACAAACAAACATGGCGTATGTTGCATACAACATTCCAAAGTCTAAAATGAACCTTTATAAATCAAAGTCCAATCTTCAGGTGTGTTGAATCAAGATGTGTTGAGTCTGATGGTGGAGCTCAGGCTTAAGATGGGCCTCGATGGAGAGAATAACAGCCAGCTGTAATCCTCTTTATTCAGCTTACTTTAACGCACATGAACCTTCTTACTACCACAGCGCTCCATAAGTTCAACAGCTACCGTCCCAGTTCTTCGTCAGCCTTTGTTTAATTTCCCATTTGGATTCCAATAAATTCCTTATAAATCCCTCAATAGAGTGGAATAGTGTCCAACTACTTTTTCCGCATCCTTGGTTCCGGATGTATTTTTCCCATAGGGATAAAGTTAAAGGTCTTTGTTAAAGCAATATGACTCATGAACCAAACTGTCCAGCAACGAAGTGAATTGGAACATTGAAAAAAGTATTTGAAAATTGAACAAAAGGTACAAAACATCACCTCTCAGCAGGTCTGTCTTTAAAGGTTTATAAGTTAACGTTCAAAATCAATTCCCCTATGGAGAAAACAAATGGCATTTTTACTTCCGGAACCTGACTGTTGCACTCTATAAAGAATACTAAGCTATGACCCAAACCAATTCACTTCAAGATGAAATTACATGCATAAAAACTTTCCCACTGAAAATGAATGGGATTTCATATCCAAATTCTACTGTTGCACATTGCACCAGTGGTTTATAGCACTTCATGAATGTCAAGCTCACCATCTTGAGTATTCTGGGAAACATACAAATGATTCTTCTTACCATTTGCAAACAGGCGGCACTGCCAAAAATCATCTTGTGAACTTAAATCCCAACCACACCAACATCAACCATCCATGGTCAAACAGAAAATGAGAAATGTCATCAATCCAGACTTAACTCAAGTCCTACACCTAGTTAAGCAGGAAACAAACCCACACCTAGTTTAGCAGTAAACAAACCCTGACCTTAATTAGTTCAGAAACACAGTATCCTCCAGATGTTGGAGTGGCACGATAACAAGGTGACACATGCAGTGAATGAACAGCCATGTCTGTGAAGCTTTACCCGGAGAAGAGTGTTGATGTGTCTGTGTCCTACATGCATAATTAAACGAACGAGTGACAAGAGTGACGCACATGCCTGGCACAGGCAGCTATTCTATTCAACACAACAGCAGTTTAACAGACCCTGCACACACCCAAGAACACCCTGGTGTGCTGTCACACCAGTTCTATCAGCCCAAAAAAATTAGTGTAATGACGGTACCTTCAGAGACTTGTGTGAGCAACATTCTTGTAGTCTGTTCTAGTAGTTTAGAGTTGATGTTTAACTCTCCTTCATCTCATAATGGCAAAAGAAAAGGTCACAACAAGCCAATAGTGGCATATGTGCAGGGGCGCATTAATGCACGGGCTTCAAGGGGCTGAAGCCCAGGGGCCTACACTGGAAAGGGGGCCCACTGGCTGCAAGGAAATTATATTTTTCGAATAATTATTTATATGGGAGTTTGCAGCAGTGACAACAGCATTCTGTAAACAAACTCACACACTCATTTTCAGCGACGCCCTGGTTGTAGTAGCCTATATAGTGAATGGTTCAGTTTAGGTTCCCCCCACACAGTTTGTGTAGTTGGTATGTTCCCCTTCCACGTGTTCCACCAATATACTGTAAGCGGAATGCACAATCAATGCATTCGCTAGTAAAGTAGCCCAGCTCAAGAGTGTCTTTATGTTAACGTGCAGATTAACAAGAGAAACAACACTGCTGTGTGAAAGGAACTGGATCGGACAACTTTCTGTAACACCATACAGTGCGAGTTCAGTAATTTGCGTGGATGTAATCTGTGTCAGTTGAAGGTTTTAGATTAAGGTGCTGCTTCAAAGTCTAAATTTTAAATCCGGGGATGGAAAAATAGGAATCGTCCTATTGCTTAAATGTGATCATTAAAGTTTATAAGGCTGTGATTTAATTAATTAAACATGAGCACGGCATGTTTCAAAATAAAAACGCAGTTAGCAATCACCAAACAGCCCACATTTATGCCAACATGTCGTGTTGTTTCGTTCTACTGATGATGAATAATGAATATTTTGTGATTTGTGGTGTTTAAATAATACCTGTAAACTCACATTTCAGCCAGGAAAGTTTTGATGGCATTTTCTTTTCATATTACCGCCGTATAAAGCCTGTAATACGTAGTGTTAATGTAACGGCTATATTCTGCTGTTCCTAAGCGCCACCTTGTGGCAAAGAGTGAATTTTCATATTCATTTATATTCACATTTTACGCAGAACAGTGTTGTGAATGTTAACTGGCATATTAACAAGTCGAAATTTGACAAATAATTGTCAGGAAGCTTAAAAAAAAACTAAAAAAACAAGTTTTCTGGGGTAGGGGGGCCTACCGTAATGCTATAGCCCAGGGGCCTCTGGTTATCTTAAGGCGCCCCTGCATATGTGTCATGGGCATGTGTTAGAGCTGCACGATTAATCGTTAAAAGATCGCGATCTCGATTCAAATACCCACACGATCTAATTTCTGAATGACAACGATTCGCCCGTGTCTATTAAAACTTTGAAAAAATCATACCGGAACATTCAAATCTGCATTCGCGCTGCTGCTGATCCAGAGAGCAGACAGTTAACATGTTTAGGTAAGAAAAAGCTTCACAAACAGTCTTTTCAACTACACAGTATTATTTCTGTCTTACAGTCATTCATAGAAATACTGGGATAAAAGTTTATAGTTCGGCTACAAACATTGATGTCTATGGTAGCGATCAAAATAGAGCCACTCATCTTTTGAAAGCAACTGGCGCTTCAAATAACGTTTGTGCCGATTGCATCATTTCGCCACTAGGTGGCGACAAGTGACTATTAAAAAATGTATTTGTTATAGAATCATTCATTCGAGATTCGTTCAAAAACACTGATTCATCCATTAATGAAACAAGTGAGGTATGAGTGAGTCATTGAATCATTAATACAAACCAATTTTTCATCATTTTAATTCTAAAAGTTGGTGTATTAAATACACTATATTTTAAATACATATACCCCGGGTTTCACAGACAAGGCTTAAGCCTAGTCCTAGACAAAAATGTAAATCTGAGCTGTTTCAACTGAAAGAAACTCGCATTGACTGATCTTAAAATATATCAGTGCCTTTGTTTTGTCTCAAGATGCACACATAATGTTTTTTTCTAAGCATGTTTATAAAAATTGCTTAAATGTCTTAATTGAACTATGATCTAATCCTGGCTTAGTCTAAGCCCCGTCTGTGAAACCTGGCCATACTGTATTATATATTAAAATGTTTAATAATTCATTTAAATTAAACACTTCTAAATAGACTGCAGCAATTAATATTTTGTCACATTATTTTGTTTAGTTCAGAATCGTGGGAGAATCGTGATCTCTATTAGAGAAAAAAAAATCGTGATTCTCAATTTATCCAGAATCGTGCAGCTCTAGCATGTGTTCATATTACACTGTGAGAAAGCTCTTTCTAAACTTTCCAAAGTTGGCCATGCATTGTTTTAATTTATGTTGACAGAGAATAATATTTTTACAACCATCCATTTAACACTTGGTTTTATTCAAAGCGACTTTCATGGTATACATTTTTATGTGTTTCCCTGAATTCCAATCCATGACCTTGCTGTTGCTAGTGCCATGCTCTACCAGGCAGCTGAGCTACAGGAACTCAATTTGATTTATGATTCATTGGATTTGATTCAAAAGCTAATTGTGTAAATTCAGTTTGATTGCACAAGTAATTGGATTCAGTAAATGGACTATTTTTAACATGGCACATCATCTTAATAACACTATAGCACACCAATCACAGCAGGTTGCTCAAGAAAAAGAGTGAGATACGACACAATGACCAAAGATGTGTATGGCTATAGAAGCAGTGCTTTAAAAGAGGATACATTTCAAGACACATTTTCAAATTTTCTTTTTTAGGTTAATTCCCTTTAAAGTACTACTTGTCTTGTTGGAAAACTAGTTGACTCTTGAACTAATACATGAAGAATTTGGCCTGCAGCCTTGTGCCTATAAAGGCTGGAATACACTACACGACTTTTAAAATCTGAACAGATTTTTAAAACACTAGGCATCATTCACTTACCGACTTTGTAAATAGTGACAAAGGAAAACTGGGCATCATACACTACACGACCAAGGATCATACACTACCAGACTTTAAAGTTGTTCCGATCACGACAAACTCACACAGAAACGTGCGCCTTGTTGCTAGGAGAAGCATGACACATGAAAACATATGTGTTCTAAAATCGGCTGAAAATATTAAACATGTTTGATATCCTCCGACTGGATGGAATCAAAGTATGTGACCATCATACACTGCGATTTTCTGTGGAATCTGTCAGCTGTAATCTGCAGACGCTCTGACTTTCCTCAACTAGCGTCAACTTGTTCAGATTGTAAAATCGGGGCTAAAATCGTGTAGTCTATTCCAGGCTTAAGACAGATATTCAGCAGAAGAGCAACTTTATTTGTGTGATATTGTGTAGAATAGATTCACTTTAAAAAAAATTCTGACATATAAGCATGTTGTTAACAACAGCTAAACTAGCTATTACATTATCACAGGGCCACTGAAAATCTTAACTTGAGGCCCTGCTGGATAAACATCCTTATTATTTCACCCTGTAACCTAATTTATCAAAATAATTTTAAAATGCAGTGTGCAATTTTAACAAATCGCAAATTCTAGCATTTGAACGGATCATAGAGGCTTAATTATTTAAAAGTCATATTTCAAGATGGATGAAGTGCATCTGCAGGATTTGTAACCAGTCCATCTTGAAAACAAATGAATCGTTACACCCCTACGCCTTCAAAAGCAATGTATTTTCTGTGACTGAAATGGGTCAGCTTATTCTCTCCATCACTCTCTCCCCCAGTCCCGTTCTCATAGCTTCCCAAGGTCACATCACTGTCTGTGTGTGTGTTTGCCTTTGAGCAATAATACACTCCACTACAGTCAAGACATTCAGGACACTCAGCACATCCAACAACAGTGGCATGTGTCTATCTGCCGGTATGTTCAGGATAACTTAATTTGCAAAATATTTGTTGTAAAATCCTTCCCGAACAAAAATGCATATACGTGACATAAACAGCTCCACATACCTTCAGTTCCAGTCATCCTGCTCAGTCTTCTTCTCAACACAGAAATATGATACTGTGGATATATCTAAGAGGAAATCCAAAACTGCACCTAGACAATGACCCTCAGTTCTGGGTATGCTGTCCTCTTGACACTTCAGTCAACTTGCCCCTCATAAATGTAAGATTATCACATGCTGAAAAGAGTAAAAAGCATATTATTCAGTACAGTAGAGATGTAGACCTTTTCTCCAAACAAAAGTGGAGGAAATACTTGTCCAGTAACAGTACATTAATATCATGAATGTCAATCCTAGTCCGTTAAAAACGACAAAAATTCGATCAAATTTTATGGAATTTATATTTAACTAGTAGACCATTTTACAGCCAAACAACCATGTGTGCGAATTTCACGGAGAAAACAAAGAAAACACGCAAATGCACGTCTACATATTAAACAAGATTGTCAATACATTAAACAAGACGGTTAAATACTTATTTACAAAGAACTTGGTGGGTTGGTTTTAGGCCATTTGATGGTTAACATGCTCGTAAACCAAAAACAAGAGTGATTAAAAAGACATGTCAAAAACTGCAACAGAAACACAAGACTGGCTTGTGTATGAAGTGTATGAAGCTAACTCTCTCGTCGTGTCATCAGAACTCGAGCTGTCACTGTAAGATTTCAGGATGACATGTAACACGGGGGGTTAAAACAGGAATACAAACCCATTTCACTTTATGAGACAAGCGAATGTGGCTGAAGGCTGAATTAATCCGATCATTTCCCTCAGGACTGTCCGTTGATGCGTTCGCTAACGTTAGCTGAATTAGCTGCCCGGCTAGCTGGTAAATGGGCAGTTTACGCCCAACCCAGGCTAATACTATTAGATGGTCGATATAACGCGCCGCTGCACACAATCATCAGCAGAGGCTGATTAGAAAAAACAAAAAACATCGGAAACATTGCGCTCAAACCGCACGAACGGAAGGAAGAACGACCAACCCTTAAAGCCGGCTTCTAGTTAACATCGTAGGCTGTATGTAAACGCCTGTCAAAGTCATACAAACAGACAGCATCAGCATCTGATCAAGCCAATGAGCTTGTTTGGGTGGCACCACGCGATGGCATAACGTTACATACAATATATTTATATGCGAGTGGGTGGCTAGCGATTCCTTTTGATTTGTGATTATACATATTATGCATAATATATATTATCACCTATATTATCCTCATTTTACCAACAAACACCCCTTTTACGTGGAAGATGAACTATTTCCACAATAACTCATAACTGAATCATTCATTTTGACATATTGGTTTAATAGAGATATAACGTTACGTTATTTAATATCAAGTGGATGATTGCCTGGTTGAGATCCACTTTTAGATTTACAACTTCAAAAAATCATTTACAACTCTATTGGTTGCAGTTCTCTTTGGTAAACTAAATCGGGCTAAAAATCCTGTAGTGTAAGCCAGGCTTAAGTTACGTATTTAAGTTATCCATGTGAAAGATATGTTCATTTTACGAACACAAAACGATAAAGGTCTTCAATTTATTTTATTAGCACAAATTCTAGGTTTTTGAATAATAAACTGAAAGTGTTTTTCAGGCACTGCAGTAGTGAATATACAAATCCCCAATAACACCGTTGTTTGTTTTTATATGAATGAATGAATGCTACAGTGCAATATTCTGTACTATGTACTGTATTTTGTATTGCATTATATGATACTTAATAAAGTGTACATTAAGTATATTACATCTGTATGATTAGGAACGGTTAGCATTGAGATGTTTTGGCGTAAATGTAAGGTTTTGGCGATGTCTGACCTGCTGCACCTGATCTCGCGGCGTGTGCTCTAGTCTAGGCGAGCAGCGCCGCTTGGCTGCTAACGTCATCAGCAACACAGGCTAAACCCGACTAGCTGCTAACAGCTCAGCCAACAAACTGACCGACTGTGCCCAGTCCCACAAACCGAACTACAACATATCGGCGACGGCTTCGAGTTAACGCTGTATATGTATAGAAGGCAAAAGCGTGCGCGTTTTGCGGTTACAACTTACATGAACGCTGAGAGAGAATTGTGCTGATGTCCGTTAAATTCTCACGATGGAACACTCCCACGGTGACGTCAGCGGCGCGCTCACAACGCGTGAGCGTGGCACGATATGACGGAGTGACCACATCAGAGGCTCAAGAGCAGAACTTGGTCAGTGGTCATCAATATGCTGCATTCACACTTTCTCTTAACCCTTGTGCGGTCTCCGGTAACTTCTGACCATTTAGAATTTTTAAAAAACATAGCTTCATCGGAATGATATCTTGGTGACTTTTATGGCACTTGGGATGTGAACACAGGAAAAAAAAAAAAAAAAAATGAGGGCATGATTCAAACAGGCTAAGTGGGCGTAAAAAAAAAGTCACACTCATGGTCTCCGGTCAAAAATGACCGACCATAGGAAATGAACGGGAAATGGGAAAAAAAGTCAAAAATACAGAACATTTGTGTGTGTACAATCTACAAATCTCCCACAATGCAGAAAAAAAAAATGCACAGCAATGAAGGGGTGAAACTCCAACATCTAGAGTGCAAAATCAACACACCCACTCACACATACACACAACTGGTGTGACTGTAACACAGCAAATATGTAAAATAAAATCAATAATTCGACTACAATGCAGTAAAAAAAGTGGACATCAAGAGTGTAAAACAGATATAAAACATCCATTCACACACACACACTCACGTACACACACTTACGGACACACGCACACACACATATACAGAATTATACACACTCAAATTAATTGATCTGGCTACAACCATATAGACACAATGAGCCAGAAGACTAAATAGGAGGTTAAAATCGGATCAGACCCTGAAGGATTAAGCTCTGATAAAGCATTCCTGTTAATCTTTGTTACATTTGTATAGAATTTGAATGTTTTGTGTAACAAAATGCTTTCTGTGCTCAGGTTTGAATGTAGTAATAATAATGCAAAAACCTACACTTCAGATCAACATGTAAAACAACAAAAATATATAAACCGTGGCAAAAAGTAGTCTTTGAGAATGCGTTAATATACATTTAAATCCACCACCTAATAAAAGTAAACAATTATTTATTAAAACAACTAGGGAATTCACAAGCCTCTCTATAGAGTCCAATACAGGTATCTAGTGGTTACACCATGCAATTACATGTTTTTCTTTCTTTGCTCTCACCAGGAGGTGCTAATCTTCATTCAAAAATTGGATTTTAGGCCTAGTCTCTATTTTATTCTGAAATACTGCATCATTTGAAAAATAATTGTTAAAAATTAAGATTTTTTTTTTACTATTTTCAATGAGAAAAATGTATCATAATTATTGCATAAATATTAATTAGTACCATAAAATTCTCACAAAATACAAAGGAAAAAAGAAAAAATATTATTGAACAAAAATATATTAGATTGATTTTACTGAAGAAAAAAAGTTACATTTCAGGTGTCCGGTCACTTTTGACCGCAAGGACCATGAGTGTGACTCCCATATGAGGAGTGCTCAAGGGTTAAAGGAATAGTTCACACAAATATAAATCCTCCTGTTGTACGAAACCCATGTGACTTTTACACATGTTTGCCGTAATGTAGTAACCCTCAGTCGCCATCGCCTTACATATTGCACCTATTCTCCACCTAAATCAAAGTGGAAGGTCATGCGAGTTTGGAATGAAACAGAACTGATTGATATTAAGAAAATGTAGCTTATTAATGTGAATTTTCTATTGAGTTGAGTGACAGTGCTTTAGGGATATTTATAACCAGTTTTAGAAACACTGCATTTGATTTACTTCATTTTAGGCCTATATATATTTAATCCACTTTATATTACATGACTTTATCAATTTATTCAAACCACAAGACTGTGTCTATTTAAAAGCATAAATACTAAATTCCTTTCTTTGAAAACTGTGGGGTTCACATTTCCATGTAAGAGTTTAAGAGCTGTTTTGTTCACCGACGCAAAAGCTTTGAAAATTAATCTCTTGTCGTTAAAATTTTTTTTGCCTCTGCTCTAATTTACTCAGTAAAAAACTGCTCAATTTTATCCACCAATATGTCTTGGATTGAAAGAAAAGGCTGTGCAAAGATTAAAACTCGCTTTTGCCTAAAGAAGTGTTTATTTAGCTTATAAGGTGGTTAGTGTTTCTTGAAGCTTCATTAGGTTTATATGAACCTGAAAAAGGAAATAGAAACACTGACGTTATTTGATTCTATTCTAGTGTCAATGAAGCAATGCCATTTCTGAGTACCTCATCTCACTTTTAGGTGGTGTCTATACAGGACATGTAGATAGTAAATGAGCAGGAGATGATACAGATTTGGGACTTCAGGGAGCAAAGAATGGATCTTGAAGATATTGTCATGAAATGGTGTTTAACAGCAGGAGGCACAAAATACTTGATGGGTTGAGGGGCATTAGAACACTGGGTAAACTGAATAACCTGCTTCTGCTTAGTGGTGGTTGTGATTGTTGTGATCAGTCATGATTAAGTTTGCTGGGGATGCTTGGTTTCGGATAACCAATTGGCTGCTATTTGCACGAGACTGCTTGCGTCCTCTACTTATTCTGCAAAAATTCAGCCCCGTTTTTATCTATTCTAATACAAGGCTACATTGGTAATCTGTCCAACAGTCTGTTCCAGTGAAATTGACAAAAATGGTATATGAATATTTTCTGAGATTTGGTTGCTAACGATAAATAGACAATATTTTACTGGGTATCAGGGGCGATTCTAGGATTTTTTTAATGGGGTGGCACAGGGGGGACCAAGAACCAGCCAGGGGGGGCCCATAGGAAAAGTCATGTAAAAGTCACATAGAAATTGCACCGCACAAGTGCCTGGACAACTCATCTCTCTTTTTATAAATAAAAACCACTGATCAGACAATACTTCTTCTCAACTTTTATTGTCCAAACAGACGATGTGTGTGTGTTTGTGTCTAGTGAACTTTTTGTAAAAAAAATACATGTTCTGATTTTCACCCGTTGCTGCAGATAGATGGCTGGTGTAGTCCTCACTGGCCCTCTATGGCTGGCTCTGACTTGCTAATTTGACCTGCACTGCACTGTATCTACCTGTCTTTGACATGTTTTTTTCTCGATGAAACCTTGAATGTATTGCTGCTGTTGTCCCCTTTTCATTTTTTTACACAAAATTCTGTCTAAAAATAAAAAAAAAAATTCTAACTTATTCATCAAATATATATTTAATATACTACACTCTTAAAAAGAAAGGTGCTTCACGATGCCATAGAGGTTAAACCTCTGATGTTGTTAGGTCATTTTAGACCAGCGGTTCTCAATCCCAGTCCTCGCGTACCCTCGCTCTGCACATTTTGTATGTTTCTCTTATCGCTTCAGACGTTGTTCTATTCGACTGTAAGTGCCCTGCGAAGTGAACATCACAGGATATTCCGCCATGATTCCAGTTCGAAGCGAACATATATGTTCCATTCAAAGGGCATTGAAGTGTGTGAGTTCAATTATATTTATTTACAGAGGTATTATGTAACACTTCATGCTTCTCTAGCAGTGTTGGGGAAAGATACGTTTAAAAGTAATGCATTACAATATTGCGTTACTCCCTAAAAAAGTAACTAATTACGCTACTTAGTTACTTTTTATGGAAAGTAATGCATTACGTTACTTTTGCGTTACTTTTTAAATATGAGCAGGGCTTGATTGTTTTTAATACAAGAAGTTCTAATTATAGCAAATGTAAAGCCCTTTCACACCAAAAAGTGTAATGAATAAACCTCAGACTGAAGGAAAAGTAAATTCACGTCTGTAAAGTAGAACGCAGGAGAAGAAGGTTCAACAATTGTGCTTCATTGTTTTTTTTATTGCTGAAGAAGCACAATTGTTAGTTTATCTAAAGTCATTTTTTCTTATAAGTATGGTTGAACTGGATCATCAAAGGTCAGCAGCAAAGACATTGGTTAATAAGATGGGATTAGAAACATTTGTGTTGTTTAACATTTAATTATTGCAGGTTTGCGTCATATTCTGAATTTGCATTTCACTGTTTTAATTCATTTTGATGAATACGAAATCTGTTTTTTTACAGGTGGGATGAATTAATGCACATTCACATTTAGTATAGGACTACAGTAACAGCATGTTCACACAGCGCACTGTCAGTCAATAAATGGGAAAAAAGTAACTCACATATTTTCTTGTAAATTAAAAAGTAATGCGATACTTTACTAGTTACTTGAAAAAAGTAATATTATTACGTAACTCGCGTTACTTGTAATGCGTTACCCCCAACACTGTTCTCTAGTAAGTTTCGTCTGTGTGTGAAGACGCTGCAGGCTGTGGCGCAGCGCAAATCCATGAATGAATGTTTCCGAAGAGAAGTAAACTTCAACGGATTTCCCCTGCTCAGGGAGTAGGGAGCAATGGACACTGTGTAGGGACCATGTCAATCGGAACACAGTTCATGCACGGAGCTCACTTCTAACGAGCTGATGATCTGAATCAGGTGTGTTAACAAAGCGAGACATGCAAAATATGCAGAGCGGGGGTACGTGAGGCCTGGAATTGAGAACCGCTGTTTTACGCCCTAAACACACCGCACGATTTTCGACTGTCCCAGACGAAAGACTGGCATCGTGAAACAATCGTGGCCAATCAGAAATCGCTGCAATTACTTCACGATGCCAGTCTTTCGTCTGTGACAGCCGAAAATCGTGCAGTGTATCTCGGCTTTAGACCATTGGTCTCAAACTCAGTTCCTGGAGGGCCACAGCTAATCAAGGTCTTCAGGATTACTAGAAACTTCCAAGCAGGTGTGATTTGGAGCTGGTTGGATCTTCATTTGTTCTTATTTACAGACTGTTCACTTGTCTTTAATAATGATGAACTTTATACATTTGTCAGGTTATTATTGTTATTATTATTATTATTATATATTATTGTAGTTTTTGCTGTGGTATTGAAATTAAAAATTGAGAATCGTAAAATTAAATTGGTATCTAAAATTTGGGTTTCATATAAGCTTATTTATTAGAAGAAAAGATAGCATAGATCAAAAACAATTCTGCTCGTTAGCAAGGCTCGTTAACATTTAAATTACATATTTAAATGTTTTTTTCTTGTGAAAATTATTTTCTCATGCCTTAAAATAGCTTGAATGTAACTCTACACCCTTGCCTCATTTACTATACACGGATCTATGAATATGCAAATTAGCCCCGCCTCCACTCAGTCACACTAGCCAGGGCCTCCTGATCCACAGATAATGACTGATAAAACTATGTTTTTACTAGCGGACAACTACAGTGGATACTGTAACAGTCGTTAAAGTTACTTACTTGACGATGTTGTGTCCTCGCCTTGAAGACTCGAATGCAGCCAAGTTTGTGATTCTTAATTCGTACCCGCGAGCATATGCGAGTGAAGTTAAGCAAATTAAGAATTTCTATGCTATGATCTCTAGGCGCACAATGTTTGTATAAATGGAGAGAGGGATATGCTAGGAATCTATCCCTTGACGTGATTGGTTATTGAATTTTATGACGTAGCAAACCGAGGGCTGTTTCAAATGGCGATTCTGGGACTGCCATTGGACACATTGAACTACAGTTTTAAGGAGAAAAATACTCAGCAATGGTGTTGATTAATGGATTGGCACATGGTTTGTCTAAAGGCAAATTAAAAACACTACATAGACAAATAAACAACATAAATAAAACTTGATTTTCACTACAGGGGGACTTTAAATAGAGTTTATTTTTGTTTTCTTTGTGCACATGAAGTTGAAGACAGGATAATGCGGAGACTCTCAATTGGGAATCTGTTCAACATCTCAGCTGGAATTGCTCGCCAGTTCAGCGATGAACAGGGTATGGCTCTGTCTGTTTAAGAGAAGTTGGACTGAAAGTGAACTTTGCAGTGACCAAGCCTCTGATCAGCAGAAAGAATCAAAAGGCTCATGTTTGCTGAGGAGCATGTTGTGTGGAGAGAGGAAAACTGGTCCAAAGTTCACTTTAGTGATGAGAGCCAGTTTAATTTATTTGGATCAGATGGGAAACATTATGTTCAGTGTTAAACTGGGTAAAGACTGAACCCCAAGTGTGTAAAGAAATCAGTGATAGGTGGAAGAGGAAGTGTTGTGGTTTGGGGGATGTTTTGTGCAGCAGAAGTTGGGCCTTTTATACAGCTATATGGCAGGGAGAATGTAAATGTTTATCAGATCCTCCTTCAGCAACATGCAGTTCCTTTCCTGCAAGCATCTGCCAATCAGCCTGCAATTTTCATGCAAGACAATGCCCCCATCACACTAAAATGGGTAAAGCAGTTCTTTGAAGCGAAGAACGTTGACATAATGAAATGGCCAGCTCAGAGATCTAAACCCAAGGCAAGGCAAGTTTATTTATATAGCACATTTCATACACAATGGTAATTCAAAGTGCTTTACATAAAAGGAAGTAAAATAATCATTAAAAAAAATATCACAACAAAAAAAAAACAAGGAATTTAAAAACTTTTAAAATGATTTAAAAATTGATTTTAAATTAATTAAAACAGTTAAGCATAGAAAAAGATTATACATAAAATACAGTGCTGTCATTGGGGGTCTGTGATGACGATCTGTTGTGTGTTCTGCCTGTTTTAGAAGTCCATCAAGTAACTTTGTTTCAAGAACCACAATCCTTTGTAGAAGTCTGTGACAGTTCATGCAGCAAGTAGATTCCACAAGAGGCATTTTCTTTCTTGTCTGTTTGAATGTAGGCATCTGTGTTTTCCCTTCTCCGGAATGTAAGCTGCTGGCAGTGGGAGGCAAAGAGTCTTCTTTTTCGTCCCGAAAAAGGGTTTTAGTTTTAGTGTTTGTGCCAAAATTGTGTTGTTTGAGCACTGTGCTGATCTGCTGAAGTTAAAATCTTAGAAAAATCTGAGAAAAGTAGATAAACAGGGAGCAAAGCGCGGCGCAGTAAGCAAGAGCATCTGAACAGTAGCGAAGCCGGTAGCACCCAACTGAAAATCTCTGCAAAATCCTTGCAAACAAAGTTATGGCTAAGAAACCTATTACAGTTACCGAACTACAGAAGAGACTGCAAGAAGAGTGGACCAAGATCACACCAGAGCAGTGTGAGAGTGATGTCCTGCGGAAATCTGTCCGCAGGAATCTGAAATCAGATGTGCTACAATTCCTTCTAATTTTTGACAGCTGTAACCCTCCAAAGTTTTAGTTGTAATCTTCTTTCGTGCTACAGTGGTTACTGTTCTCTAATTTTGATCACTGTTTACCACAAAATAAAGTTTTTTGTTGAAATGCCTTGGTTATTTTGTTAAACTATTCCCACACCTAATATTCCTTCAAATTTTGAGCAATGAAGATTAAGATTTCAGAAAATAAAACAAGTATTTAAAGATTGTTCTCTAATGTTGATCTCTACTGTACAAATATGTTTTCCTGAAGTTCATCTGTCCTCATTTACTTTCCTTGCACTCCTCCTTTATATCTTAAAGGGGTAGAGCTAAAACACATGGAAACACAGCAAGGAAAGGAACAGAGGGCCAAAGTGACTTCAGCACAAAGGAATAAGTGGACAGTCAAATATTATACTAGCAGTTAGGGTGGGGTAAAGCAAATACAGAAAATACAGCAAATTGCAGGAAATTGAAGTTTAACTGAGTCTACAACATTTTTTGGTTCAGAAAGCGGATTCTCAACTACTTCAGGAAACGGCAGTGCCTTCTCACCTGCCAGATCATTACCGAGAATCAAATCAACTCCTTTACAGTTTTTTTAATTGGTTTGGTACTATTTTCACAAGAAATTGGTACATTTTCAAAACTCTTAGTACTAATATCACAACAGATCATCAAAAGTGCACTTTTTTCAAACATTTCAGCATATTTTCAATTGTCTTAGTACAATACACACAATCACAAAGTATCCTTTTCACTACACAAAATAATTGTTTCATCTATATCAATGTTTCATTCACAGTAACTGCTCTTCATAACGTGTGTGTGTGTGTGTGTGTGTGTGTACTACTTTTGGTACATACTGGTACCCAGAAGTGAGCAAAACCTGACAAAATCACACACACAAAAAAAAAACCTTTGAGGACATCCTCATTTGTAAAACTGTGGGATACAAACTGTGAGATATTTGTAAAACTACAGCAGGATACAAGGGAGAGGAACTGATCAGAGATTGATCAGATATGTATCAGAAGATGGGAGACAGATGGCATCAAATACAGCATTTTACATTACATTACGCCATGTGATACTGTATATAGAGGCATTACATGGTAGAGACTGCACATTACTATAACTCATCTGAAAAGTGCAGTTACAGTGTAGATTCAGTCATATGTCATACTGCATTGACAGTAAACTCTGTCTAGCACCAAAACCTTATGGCCATGTCATATCTTCATCACACCTTTAGATCCAGTAACACACTGTATAAATACTTATGCAAGCTAGGTAATGCAAGTGTATGTTCTAACATGACAGTTATTGCCTCTATTACTGTAATTATTTCAGCAACAAAGGTGATTTGAAACATGTATCTTGCATTCTTTGCTCTTGAATTAACTGAATGTTAAAAGTACTAAGTTGAAAGAAGATCTTACTGTTGTGTTTTGGTGATTAAGCCAAATGTTTTCAATACATATCACAATGATCTTGTGTTCTGAAACTGATTATGTGGAATGAAAATATGCGCAACTACAATGAAATCATGAGATCAGGTTTTGAAAGAATGACTAGTGGTGTTACAAGTGTGATCAGTTTAAAGTTTTGTACTAAGAGTTTTGAAAATGTACACCTTACTTATGAAAATAGTACCAAACCAATTTAAAAAAAAAAATGTAATAGGCAGTTGCGAACGAACGTCGATTTTAACAAATCCGGAAACGAGATCAGATCGAATATTTACATAATGTAAAGGAACTCTGACTATTCCTAATTCAATCCCTTGAATCAGCACATCAGAACCACAATACGAATCCCTAGTAAACGGTAAGATACTACCAAGCACAAAAGATTGGGTCGGCCCAGTATCTCGGAGAATGCGAATGGGAACTTTATCTCTCTCCTGTCCAGTAAGAAAAACCACCCCGCTAGAAACAAATGGGTCATATCCAGGATCAATTCCTGGCTCATCAGAACTAACTGACGGACCCGTAACACGAACAAATCCAACACTCTTTTGGCGCCTGACGTTTTGGAGACTGGTTTTTCTTTTTCAAAACTGGGAAACCAGCAATGAGGTGACCCACCTCATGACAATAAAAACATTCACGTGATTCAGCTTGGTTCGATATATTAGTTTTTACGGTTTTCGCATTCTTTTCAGTTCCAAACTGAGAAGATTCATAGCGCACAGACGAAACAAAAACATTCTTATGAGTCAATACGAATTTGTCAGCTAAAACAGCAGCTTGTGCAAGCATTTTTACTTTTTGCTCATTTAAATGTACAACAATTTTGTCCGGCAATGTGTTTTTAAAATCTTCCAATAGCACAAGTTCTCGAAGTTGCTCAAAATCAATTACCTTGCTGGACTGGCACCATTTATCAAAAAGAGCTCCCTTCTCACGGGAAAACTCAACGAAAGTCTGGTTGGCGGCCTTTAAATAACCACAGAATTTTTGACTATAAGCTTCGGGAACAAGCTCATAGGCTCTAAGAACCGAGGCCTTCAAAATATAACTGTCTAAACTCTCCTCGATGGACAAAGCTGCAGAAACTTCCTGAGCTTTACCTGTCAGTCTGCACTGCAGCAAGAGCGACCAAATCTCTCTTGGCCAATGCAGAGCGACAGCTATACGCTCAAACGCACTGAAGTAAGAATCAATCTCAGTTTCCCTAAAACAGTGGTTCCCAACCTTTTTTTCATGCCCCCCCCCCTCCCTACGTACACATATGGTAATCTGAGCCATCTCCCCCCCTCCTTATTATATTTAAACACGCCCATATATATATATATATATATATATATATATATATATATATATATATACTGTATATATATGCAATAATAATATAATTTTTTTGTCTTTTAGAAATGCACATTTGACATTGAGTTGACAGTAGTAGTTTGAGTTAGGATGCAGATGTAAATTTATATCGTTATCAAAATCAGTAACATCTGTAAAAATTGCAACAACCTCCTTTTTTATATGGTGAAAGTTAATTTTTCTGACTGTTTGAGTTTTATTAAAATTAACCATCGTTCTTCCTTAGTAGCATACATTTACATCATGATAACCAGAGTTAAAACCACACATATAGCACCTCAATACTGTGGTAAAAAGGCAACTATATGGTTTCTAGGTAGCCTATTTATATGTAAAACAGTAGTCTAAATACATTTATTATAAATGCACAAACGCTAGCTATAGCTTAATCACAAATATACTGTAATTACATTCCATTACTCCTTTAATACATTTAATACACGTCTACATTAATATAATACTTGTAAATTTGATATAAATACCCCACATTTCTGCCACAATACCATGGTGCAGTTAGTGTTACTACAGTAAATCCATGGTAAATGATGGTGATTTGTAGATTGAAAAGCCTTCTGACTGTATCGTTACACAGTGTTTTTCTGCTGTTTGTCAGCGCTGTTTTATCTGGATTTAAACTAGTTTAAATCTGTTGACTGATATGGACTGATACTAGTTTATTCCAGTCATTTGTGTTCTTCGCTGAATTCAAGCGCTTCTCACTGGATCTCACAGCGCTGATTAGTGGTTGCGTGATCGGTGAGTCAGCTCGCTCAACAGGGTCCAGTTGCATAAACTTAGCCACTATGTTAAGACTGTGTCTTAAGAACTAGTTTGACCAACTAGCAGCTGCAAAGGGGTTACCAGTCTTACTTTTTCAATACAAATAAAAACCAATCTGCCAACTGTATTAAAAAAGTTATGGCCAGTCTTGAGGAAAAAAAATAGATGACTAACTTTTTAAGACTAGTCTAAACAGTTTATGCAACCAACCAGGTGTCAACAGCTGCTCAGCTGTTTGAAACGAGTGGATATGGTCCGTGTGGCGTGTTTCAAATAAGTAGCGCTGTTTTGTTCGCTTTTGCCACATAAACATTACATTGAATATTTATCGAACTTGTTTTATCGAGGAAAATTATATCACTATAATTATAGTTATCGTTTTATCGCCCAACCCTACCTCAAGGTATATCTGCTCCCGCGCCTCTGCTCCATCTCCATCCGTCACAGAAACAGCATCGACATCCCTTGACTTCGGTTCAATTATCTAAACCCCCGCCGCTACTAAATTCTCCTGCACCACATCTCTTATTGCCTGTTTGGTATCCGCTTTAGATATGGCTATTGTCAGGGTTCTGTTGTGTGTGTCATGTGTTCCCGCCTCATGTGTCCATATTTGGTTTGTTTCCTGTCCTTGATTGATGTCATTATGAGTTAACTCTTGTCCAGCTGTGTTTGTCTCATTATCTGTAATTAACCTGTGTATATTAGTTCATGCCTGTTCAGTTTGATTTCGTCTGGTCTACTCGTTACTTCCCCGGTGTATCCTGTCCATGTCAGTCCTGCCTTGATGTCTCCATTAAATATTATTATTTGAGTTTACGTCCTCGTCTGCGTGTTCCTGTTCCTCCCTCGTGTGTGCACCGTGACAGAAGACCAGACCAAAACAGTAAGCGGCGCCCCTTCACCTCGTTTTGTTTTAGTTTTTGAAAGTTTTTTTGTTCCAGTCAGTTTGTTTATGTCTGTCCCGCGGCAAGGAAGTCGCCGCTCGTAATCCGAATATAGCCCACTGCAAGACGGCGTGGGAGTTCGGCGGGATCGCTGCGAGTGCCGCGAGTCCGCTGGCCGCGATGCCCTCATGCCCGCCGATTGCGAGAGATATCCGCCGCCGGCGGTGGTTCTCCCAAGCCCGCCGGCGGGTTGTCTAGTTCCCGGGTTGCCGCTCCCCCAGGCGCGCCGTTCGCGGGAGATCACGCCACCGGCCCGCCTCTGACTCAATGCCCGCCGGCCCGCCTCTGACTCAATGCCCGCCGGATCGCCGCTGACTCAAGCCCGCCGGATCGCCGCTGACTCATGCCCGCCGGATCGCCGCTGACTCATGCCCGCCGGATTTCCGCTGACTCAAGCCCGCCGGATCGGCGCTGATTCATGCCCGCTGGCCGCCGCAATCCCTAGCCCCGTGGATTCAGTCCACTCGTCATAGCCAGGAGTGCCGTGTTTGTCTTGTTGTGCCCACAGGAACATTTTAATCAAGTCTTGTCTTGTCCGCGGAGACTCGTCTGGGGCAGGCGGCTCTCTTGTTGTGGCTGCGGAGGTCATTCCAGCCGCCTGCCCCCCTGTCGTAGATGTGGAGGCGGTCGCTGAGGAACCCTGTGAGGGCCCCTGACTCCTGGTCATGCCCAGAAGAAGCCTCAGCCTCCGAGCTAGCCCTGGAGGGCTTCCTGTTCCTGTGGGCTGTCCTGTCCTGTCCCTGTCTGTTTAGCCCCGGAGGGCTGTCCTGTCCTGTCCTGTCCTGTTCGTGTGTTTAGCCCTGGAGGGCTATCCATGTACTGTCCTGTCTGTTTAGTCCTGGAGAGCTCCTTATACCCCCTAACTTCCCCAGGGAATTTTTTTTGGGGGGTAAAAGGGTTCCAGCTGTAGGGGCCTGTTAGGTGTTAAAATTTCAAAATGAAGCCTATTGGTAATAGTAAATGTTTAAATGAAATGAACACTCTAACAAGGAAGAATACTTCTACAGTTTTCATTAATGTTACAAATGGACTCTTATTGTTCAGTATTACCATTTCATTTCAACAGTCATGCTTAAAGATGGCCATCTTGAAATACCTACACAAGGCCATATTAAAATTACATGCACAGGTTATTGATATTGTTTGTGTACTCTCACATTTTATTTGCTGCTATTTTATAACACTGCATTATTATCTAATCAAAATATAAAAAAAATGCAAGTGACACACTGTGCAAAAGCGAAGCGCTGCGTCTTGGAGAAGTCACAGGTATCACACACACAGACACCGGACGCGTCACGTTCAATTCAAGCAACGGTCCAAAACGGTTTATTTAATCACCAAACGGACATAAGTTTGCTTCAAGAATGAACTACGTGGCATAAATGAGTTTGAAGTTCGGTGTTTAAAAAAAACAGAGCAAACGGAAAGAGAAAGCGCGATCTGTATTACAGCTTTCTATATAAAGCATACAGACTGTATTAGAGTCACAGAAAGACAAACGTTTTGCTAAAAAATGCACAATACATAATTTATCGCCTAGGGTGAAGTCATTATATTTGTCCCAAATCATTGTTAATGTACATAATGTAATTTAATAGAAAACTATGTGAATGGCGCACTGTTCCGCGGCAGGATTTTCTGTCGGCTGTATTTAAATGCGAGTCTGGAGTTTCCCTCTCTGTGCAGCGCAGGCTGCTTTCGTACTGTATAATAACAGCAGACCATTCTCAACCACTCCAGCAACAGATGCAACACGGAAAACTATCGGCATGGATTTTTGCTGATAACCGATAGTTCCGTAAATCAACTATCGGCGCCGATTAATCGGTCTACCTCTAATTTTGTGTACTTGAAAGCTGATGTAGAGCCAGTTTCGCTTAGCTTCGTCTTCTACAAGAAGGCGATGAAAACTGTACCATCTCTCGCAAGTGCAATCCGCTCTTACTTTAGGTTTGTGTATATAACACTGTTCTTTAAGCCACAAATTAAGCTTTGTCTGGTTCTAAGTGCATCCACGGACAGCACAGGTTGTTCCAGAGCTTTGTAATGCCATTTTACATATTCCCGCCTGAAAAACAAACCACACATAAACAAAACATTTCACCGTCGGCGCAACTCAGTCAACGCTGCTGTGACTTCCGGCAGAAATTATACCCATAATCATTTTTACAGCAGCGCCCCCAGGAAAAAGGTGGATACTGCTCTAAAAACAGGGAAATAGATACACATATAGATACTATATATACTATAATATAAAAACAATATGTAAGTGTTCATACTGTTATTATTTTGTTGTTGTTTGTTTAGGTTAGCAATAACACATTTATCGCCAACATTTATAATAACAACAAACAAATGGTTAGTATTTATTTTTACCTGACACGCTTTCTGTGTTCTGCAATATTTAGTAGTAGCATACAAATGTAATGTAATGTGTTTTACAGCTGCGAGTAACATTCTTTCACGCGGTAGCGGGTTCATATTGTTGACTGTCGCTATAGAAACAGATAATCCCCAGTCGAAGGACGTGAACAGCACCGAGTTGAACGTCACGTGTTGTCATCTCGGAATTATGGTAATTACGACATGGCGTGAATGCAACATAAAATCAGAGAAACACTGCACAATTTTCAGCTGTCCCAGATGAAAGATTGGCATCATGGCTCCTAAATGGTGGTGCTATGTCGTACAGTGAGAGAGGTTCAAAGACACACAGACACTGTGTGTTCTCACAGTTTTGTGACCAAAGATAGCTTAGAATCATTTCAAATTCAGCATGATCATCGCACAGTGTGTTTGCTGCAACGACCCACGTTTACTGACCAGCCAAACAAAATGCAACATTAATGGAAGTTAAAATGGCTTAACTCAAACACTTAACTCCCTCTTTCACAGCCTACCCCTTTTTCAGCAAAAAAAACAATAATTACCAAACTGCATTTCTTCATTTACCACTAGCGCATTCTAATGACGTTATATCATGCAGTTTGCATATGTGTCATACCCAAGTTTATTAGATCCATGTCGCACAACGCAGTTTGTCTAAAATCTTATAGGATTGCTAAAATTGTGCAATGTGTAGAAGGCTTAAGGGTTACTAGCAAGAGAGGCTGGTGAGTTTTTAAACCAAGGTTGGAGCTGAACTCTGCAGGACTGTGGCTCTCCAGGACCGATGTTCAAAGTCTTCAGTTTTTAGTTAAACTGTAACCTCATACAACTTTAAAAAGGCATAAACTGTTAAAAAAAGACAATGAAGTCTCATGAAGTCTTATTAGGCGTATATAAAGCTGAAGAGAAACACACTGGAGTCACTTGAGTCTCGTCCAGTGTCAAAGCAATGCCAATTCAGAGTACCTCCACACATCTAATTTTTTAACAAACCTTTAAGATTAGTAGGCTGAGGATGACTGTGCTGAAGACACTGATTTAGGGCTTTGGGGACTAAAGATTGGATCTGTAGGATACTGGGGCATGAAAGGATATTGAGCTGGAGGCACAAAAGACTTGATGGGTTGACAACCATATAATGGTGGGTACATTGGAAAACCTTGATATTGCTGCTGTGGCTGGTATGGAGCTGGTGTAGTTGTGGTTGTTGCAGGAGTGGTCACTTCAACTGGGCTTTGGAAGCCATAAATGGGAGGAAACTTTGGGTACCAGGGACTTTGAGGTTGTGGTGCTGGGGAGCAGCTGGGTCACCTTTAGAGTAAAAGTATGGATCAGAATCAGAATCAGAATGAGCTTTATTACCAGGTATGTTTACACATACAAGGAATTTGTTTTCGTGACAGAAGCTTCCACAGTGCAACAGAATGACAGTGACAGAACAAAAACAGATAATAAAAGAATAAAAATAGAACAAGTAAATAAGGAATAACAATATACAAATTGACAATTGTATGTACAGGTATATTACAATAGACAGTTTTGTATGTATAGGTATATTATGTGCAAATTTGAAATGTAGACTAAGTATGTGTGTTAGATAAATAAGTGTATAAATAGTGTTGTGTGTTCCACAATTATTGTCAAGTGTTCATAAGATGGATTGCCTGAGGGAAGAAACTGTTCCTGTCTGGTCGTTCTGGTGCTCAGAGCTCTGTAGCGTCGACCAGACGGCAACAGATCAAAGAGGGAGTGTGCTGGATGTGAGGGGTCCAGAGTGATTTTCTTAGCCCTTTTGCTCACTCTGGATGAGTACAGTTCTTGGAGAGTGGGGAGGGTTGTACCAATGATTCGCTCAGCAGTCCGGACTACCCTCTGTAGTCTTCTGAGGTTCAGATTTGGTAGCTGAGCAGAACCAGACAGTTATAGAAGTGCAGAGGATGGATTCAATGATGGCGGAGTAGAACTGTTTCAGCAGCTCCTGCAGCATGTTGAACTTCCTCAGCTGGCGAAGGAAGTACAGCCTCTGCTGGGCCTTTTTCACAATCAATGTGATTGTCCCACTTCAGGTCCTGGGAGATGGTGGTGCCCAGGAATCTGAATGACTCCACTGTCGTTACAGTGCTGTTCATGATGGTGAGTGGGAGGAGAGCAGGGGGGGGTTCTCCAGAAGTCCACGGTCATCTCCACTGTTTTGAGCGTGTTCAGCTCCAGGTTGTTGAGAATGCACCAGATAGCCAGCTCCTTAACCTCCTGTCTGTAAGCAGACTCGTCACCGTCCTGAATGAGGCCGATCAATGTGGTGTCGTCTGCAAGCTTCAGGAGCTTGACAGAGGGGTCTTTAGATGTGCAGTCGTTGGTGTAGAGGGAGAAGAGCAGTGGGGAGAGAACACAGCCCTGAGGAGCTCCAGTGCTGTTGGTGCGGGTGCTGGATGAGAGATGCAGCCTCACTAGCTGCTGCCTGTCTGTCAGGAAGCTGGTGATCCACTGACAGACGGAGGTGGGCACGGAGAGCTGAGTTAACTTGGGCTGGAGGAGTGATTGGATGATGGTGTTAAAAGCAGAGCTGAAGTCCACAAACAGGATACTCACATAAGTCCCTGGTCTGTCCAGATGCTGCAGAACATAATGCAGTCCCATATTGACTGCATCATCCACAGACCTGTTTGCTCTGTAGGCAAACTGAAGAGGATCCAGCAAGGGTCCAGTAATGTCCTTCAGGTGGGCCAGCACCAGTTTTTCAAATGACTTCATGACCACAGACGTTAGAGCCACAGGCCTGTAATCATTTAGTCCTGTAATTTTGGATTTCTTTGGGATGGGGATGATGGTGGAGTGTTTGAAGCATGAAGGGACTTCGCACAGTTCCAGTGATCTGTTGAAGACCTGTGTGAAGATGGGGGCCAGCTGGTCAGCACAGGATTTCAGACAGACTGGTGTAACACAATCTGGGCCTGGTGCTTTTTTCCTTCTCTGCTTCCGGAAGAAGACGCACATCGTCATCGCTGATTCAAAGTGCAGGTGAGGGGGAGAGGTGGGTTGCTGGAGGTGTTAATGGTTGTGTGGAGAGGTGTTCATAGCGGGTGTGGGGTGTTTTTTGAAACCTGCAGTAGAACTCATTCAGATCGTCTGCCAGTTGTTGATTCTCCACAGTGCTGGGGGATGGTGTCTTGTAGTTGGTGATTTCTTTCAGACCTTTCCACACTGATGCTGAGTCACTGGAAGAGAATTGAATCCTTAGTTTTTCAGAATAATTCCTCTTTGCCACTCTGGTCTCCTTTGCCAGAGTGTATTTGGCCTGTTTATACAAGACTTTGTCCCCCTTCCTGTAAGCATCTTCTTTGGCCTGACGAAGCTGTCTGAGTTTTGCAGTGAACCATGGTTTGTCGTTGTTGTAAGTTAGATGAGTCCTGGTAGGAATGCACATATCTTCACAGAAACTGATATAAGATGTTACAGTCTCTGTGAGCTCGTCCAGATCATTTGCAGGAGCTTCAAAAACACTCCAATCAGTGAGGTCGAAACAGGCTTTTAAATCTTGCTCTGCTTCATTAGTCCATCTTTTAACAGTCCTTAAAACAGGTTTAGCTGATTTCAGTTTCTGCCTGTAGGTCGGTATAAGATGAGCCAAACAGTGATCAGAGAGTCCTAAAGCTGCTCTGGGGACGGAGTGATGTGCATCTTTTATTGCTGTGTAACAGTGATCCAATATATTACTGCCTCTGGTGGGACATGTAACATGCTGTCTGTATTTTGGCAGTCCCGAGAATGATTAAAACAGAGTCCGGGTGTTGTTGCTCTGTGTCTGTGATCTGATCAGCGAGTTTCTGTAAAGCTGAGCTCACGTGCGCTTGCGGTGGAATGTAAACACTCACGAGAATGAACGAGCAAAACTCCCGCGGCAAGTAGAAAGGCTTACAGTTAATGAAAAGTGCTTCTAGATCTGGACAGCACATCTTCTTTAACAGTAATGATACGTTTAGTCATTAACTTATTTTATTAACATTATTAATTAAATTAATTAACTCATTATTATTAGTCATTAATAATGATACGTTTGGCCATTAACTTTTAAATGCATCATTATGCAAACACATGAGCAGAGTTCTCGGCATGAAAGACCCGCGATGTGCCTCTTCATTTCTCTCCAATACGGTAGGAAATCAAATTAAACGAAATTATTGTGGATTATGTTAACTGTGACAGTTATGTCACAGATGATTTACAGGGCAGTTTAAACAGTGACAGAATACACGTAACTAAGCAACAGAGCGTCCGTTAAAGAAGCAGCTATGACGAAGTAGTATGTCCCAAAGCGTGCCTACTATTCTGCTACATACTCAAAAGTATGTACTTTTTCTTCACAAAAAGAGTACATACTTTTAGGGCATAGTATAAGTAGGCGAATTGGGATGCAGCAATAGTTTTGCATCTTTAATCACCATTTTGGTAATTTCATGACTTAACTGACGATGTATGCTCATAGTTTCTAGTGCGGTTTATTTATGAAGTATATAGAGGCTGCATCCAAAAACTTAGGCAGCTGACTTGCTGCCTCACTGCCTTATGAGGCAATGACTTTGCAGGCAGCGTTTTTGCACGAAGGCACCTCACGAAACTGATTTTGGACAGGCTTCTGAGGCAGCGTAGCGGTTTGATCTACAACAAAATAGAACGAGTTTTGGTGATAACTAAACTTCTCGCTAGAAATAACATCAAAAGTGCAATCAGAAATATACATTTACACACAAACTAACCACCAAACGCAACTTTCAGACACCATTTTTTAGCTCAACCGTCGCGGAATGGAACGCACAGGATTATGGGATATCAAAGGCAGCGAAGGATACATCTATGGATACATCAGATACAGCCAGAGAGTGCGCTTGCGCCGTGAGCACAAACGGCTGACAGAATAGGAAAGTTTGTTTACTGACATATAACAACCATTCATCAGACCGCAGTTCACTGTTGTTCTACTGAAGCTCATTTGGCACCTGTATCTTTTCCGCGCTTGTTTGACTAGCATGCTGAGGGCAAGCTGAAGTGCGCGTTTGAAAAGTCTCCCATTTGTTGTGGTCGTAAAGATATATGCCCGTTCTGAGTCTTAGTAAGTTTAGAATAAATACATTTTGTACTCATTAGAAAAGCTAAAAGCTGTTAAATAAAAAGGTTTCATTACATTATTTTTAATAACTAAGCTTTTGATTATTTATAATGTTTTATTGAAGAAGATTTTCACAGAATTATTTTGGCAAAATGCACTGCATATTGCAGGGGTGGGGAACGTTGAGCCTGAAGGGCCACTCTCCTGCAGAGTTTAGCTCCAACCCTAAAAAAAAAATAACTAACTGCATCCTGAAGACCTTGATTAGCTGGTTCAGGTGTGTTTGATTAGGGTTGGAGCTAAGGATCAAAGTTCCCCACCCCTGGCATATAGCCTACTGCATACCCCGTTTTTGTGCCACTGTCATTTTAGATTGACGTGAATGTGCTTAGTGACCCATTTATTGGCGGATTACTTTTACTGATCCATGTAGGGAAATTTACTCTGCATTTAACCCACCCTAATCTACAACCCGAATTCCAGAAATGTTGGGATGTTTTTTAAATTTGAATAAAATGAAAACTAAAAGACTTTCAAATCACATGAGCCAATATTTTATTCACAATAGAACATAGATAACATAACAAATGTTTAAACTGAGAAATTTTACAATTTTATACACAAAATGAGCTCATTTCAAATTTGATGCCTGCTACAGGTCTCAAAATAGTTGGGACGGGGACATGTTTACCATTGTGTATCATCTCCTCTTCTTTTCAAAACAGTTTGAAGACGTCTGGGCATCGAGGTGTTTTGGTGTTGGAATTTGGTCCCATTCTTGCCTGATATAGGTTTCCAGCTGCTGAAGAGTTCGTGGTCATCTTTGACGTATTTTTCGTTTATTGATGCGCCAAATGTTCTCTATAGGTGAAAGATCTGGACTGCAGGCAGGCCAATTCAGCACCCGGACTCTTCTACTACAAAGCCATGCTGTTGTAATAGCTGCAGTATGTGGTTTTGCATTGTCCTGCTGAAATACACAAGGCCTTCCCTGAAATAGACGTCGTCTGGAGGGGAGCATATGTTGCTCTAAAACCTTTATATACCTTTCAGCATTCATAGTGCCTTCCAAAACATGCAAGCTGCCCATACCGTATGCACTTATGCACCTCATACCATCAGAGATGCTGGCTTTTGAACTGAACGCTGATAACACGCTGGAAGGTCTCCCTCCTTTTTAGCCCGGAGGACACGGCGTCTGTGATTTCCAACAAGAATGTTAAAACCTGTTAACCCGCACCAGGACGCGGACGCACTGAAAGCTCTTTGAAAGCTCTTTGTTTGCACACGTCATTGCTTTCAAACAGATAAAGTAAAACAGGACAAAATGAATCTTGACAAACTATATATCATTTTGAAGGTCTAAGCCTCTAGCATCGACGACCGATCGCTGTTTTTCGATAGAAAGCTTATACGGAATGTATTTGCTAAATTTGTGTAAGCAGTACACATCAAAACATGTATTAAAAAACCGCAGCACATACCTTATTCATCCTGATAACGACTCTCAAATGTATCCAATGCTGTAAATCCTGGTTTCATTTGAAAGATAAGGGTCCAGTGAACAACATTCCATCGAGCACTTTTAGTCCAAAGAAACAACAACGCTGTAATTTAGATCGTTAATCCTTTGTTTACGTCTCATCTCTTGAGGGAGAGTTATTGTTTGTGTCCGTTATGGAACAAATTATGCTCAAAAACAGCGTCTTGGTGGTAAAAAAAACAGCATGATTTTGTAGCAGGCAATGTCCCAAACAGAATGATATCATCCAAAAAAAAAAAAGTCAAAGATACACGGAAGATTGATTATTTGAATTCTGGCGCTCCCTCGCGACGGCGCGTGACGCACGCTGTGACGCACCTGTCATCTGATGGGGCGTAACTTAGCGATCTTTTTAGCACAAAAAAAAACATTTCTTTTTTTTTGTTTTCATATATGTTTGCGTGTTTTGTGGGGAATTGCCTGTATCTGTGTGATTAACATCCGTATGGCTGATAATGAGCATGTAATTACTGACTGTTCACAGATATCAGTGTGAATGCAGTCTATATAAAAGGCCATTATAATGTGAATATTGACTATATTGGGCAGCCATCAGTATGATTTGCATCTGTATGAATGATCTTCAGCATGTGATTACTAATGTATGAGCAGGAGAGCATCTGTTTGTCAGGAAATCAGTATGTAATTAAGTTATTTTTTTTATTATTATTGTTTTTTTTATCACTCAAAAATTATTATTATTGTATTTTTCTAGTGCTCAAATAAATCACTTATACGATGTCTAAGATTATGTCTACTGTTTTATAATTGAAAAACTGCAGTGGCATGTATAAAGACTAAAAAGTATGTAGTAGAACTCTTCAATAATTTGGTAAATATTTTTCCTCAAACGGGGGGGGGGGGGACTAGAAAAATGTCTGCAGGAATCTCATTTTTCATGGTATCTTCTTCAGATTTGAAATATAAACTAATGAGACATGTGACTTTCAACCCATTACTTTTCTAGATTGCTCCAGGACTGATTTCATGTATTTTTATATGAAATAAAAAAAAAATCAGTGTGGTACAATTTTTATCAAGGCACTTCAGTGTCTATAACTTTTTACATTTTTGAGCATCATCAACTTTGGATGATGGATAGTAAAGGCCAAAGGGTCTTCTTTCCAAAGACACCACAATTGTGTGTGTGGCACACTGAAGTCAGGAGCTGTTACCATTTTAAGTTAGTTAGTCATTTTCAGCTGTGATTCCCAATATGGGGGGTGCAGGTTAACAGGTTTTAAATCTGGGCTCGTCTGACCATAAAACACTTTTCCGATTTGAAACAGTCCATTTTAAATGAGCCTTGGCCCACAGGACACGACGGTGCTTCTGGACCATGTTCACATATGGCTTCCTTTTTGCATGATAGAGCTTTAGTTGGCATCTGCAGATGGCACGGCGGATTGTGTTTACCGACAGTGGTTTCTGGAAGTATTCCTGGGCCCATTTGGTAATGTCAATGACAGAATCATGACGATGAGTGATGCAGTGTCGTCTGAGGGCCCAAAGACCATGGGCATCCAACAAAGGTCTTCGGCATTGTCCCTTATTTTATCCGTTAAACGTCAGTCAATAAGAATATAAGAATCAATTTACATAAATTTTGTGTCCATTGCCTATTTTAAACCATTTAAATCTGTTATTTTGTGGGTGGAAATTGCTAAACGTCTTATTAGTTTAAAGATGATATCTTCACTCACTATGCTGGCGCAGCCATCATACACAGTGACTTTTAGAATGGCCATATCTCTCTCCTACACATTTCTAATGATTTCTGGAGTTAAGAAAGCTGGTGGCTCAATCACAGACAGAGTCTGTTGTAGTGCAATCACAGGAGTCTGAGGAAATTTAGGACTCAAGCCATGATCTAAAGCCCACCTATAGGCTTTGTTAGTTGGGGTGGTGGGTGCTACAATATTATTGTAGAGTGTAGGGGTGACCCCGAATAGTCGACGATTCGATGCTTCGATAGGAGGAGCCTGATTCGACTCCCAATCTCACAGTCGAATATTCGCGGGGTGTTAGGATCATGCCATTTTGGCTATATGGGGGTGCTCAAATGTCTGATTTCACAGAGAACTACCGTTTTTCTCCTAATAAGTTAATACAGCCTATTATGATAATGCTGTAAATAAGAATCTGAAAAGAAAGAAGCTATAAATAAATATTTTAACATGCATGAATAAATCCAACTACCCCTATAGTTTTTAAGTTTCACTTTTCATAATCCGTGACCGACAGAGGAGCATGGCGGCAGGGATTTAAATCTTTAAAAAGACTCAAATTGACACAGGCAGAGTGAAAGACAGGATTTTTTTCGATCAGGTAGGGTACAAGTTATTTCAAAACATTTTGGCCACTTTATATATCGTGTATATACAGGGCCGGATTTACGCACAGGCATTCTAGGCACGTGTTTATGCTCGCTCGTCCAGGGGGGGCCTAAACACAATGAAGAGTTATAATATTTTTGTTATACTATGGGCTATCTACAACAGTAAAATAACCAAAACCCCAGAAGACATTGAGCAAATAAATATAACAAACAATAGGGTAAAAAATGACAAACTGTTTCCATGTCTTCCACCTTTTTTTCTGTACGGAAATCACGCTTTCTTTCTCCCGTTCGCGCACACAGTACAGACACGCACTCGCGCACACATGCAGAGACGTGCACAGAAATTTGTTGTCAGCGTTGCCCCACGAATTTATCAATAAAATAGTTTGGCAGCTGTAGCGAGGTTCTTGAAGCAGTTCAACTTAAAAATTCGCTATTAGTAGAGAGACGCTGAACACTGCTAAGAGACGCACAGGCGCAGGTATTCACATGCATCTCTCTCTCTCTCTCTCTCTAAAGACTGCATTAATAACTGCATTAGCATGCATATCAATGGCTCAAGCCTCTGTTATTAGCTCTAAAATTACGTTTTGGAATTTGCATCGGAAGGTTTGGGATGAGGTGCGTATTAGTTCAACACACACGAGATTTCAGGATGAAAACATATGGAAAAAATAAAAAAGGTAATTGCGACCTTTTATCTCACAATTCTGATTTTTTTTTTCCTGGCAATTGCGAGTTTATATCTCACAATTCTGAGGAAAAAAAAGTCTGAATTGTGAGATAAAAAGTCACAGTAACCTTTTTTTTTATTTTTGTATTCAGTGGCGGAAACGGGCTTCCATAGAAACATGTCAAATGTCATGAAACAAATCATCTGAACAATGTCTCGATGTGTGATTGTGACTCCAGGCTGTTAAAATTATTAGAGAAATAATGCACTCCCGAAGTGGTTATGTGGCCATGACGCCGCGCCTATTAATGGAACGGTCTTTCTCAGTTCTCAAACAAATTAAGAACTACATTCGATTTTTATTGACTGAACATAAGCGCTTATTGCGATAGAAAACACTGTAACAGTTTCCACTGATTAAGAAATATTTTAGTTTGCTTGGGTGGTAATATTAGGCCTATCATATTAATAGGTAAGGGGGGCCCAACAATTTGTTTTGCCTATGTCACGAAAAGAAGTAAATCCGGCCCTGTGTATATAGGCCTACTATTATTTATCTAGTATGAGATGCATTTGGTTGAGTTGCACTGCAGTAAAAGCGCTTCATTGTAGTAGTACGGTGATTATCTCTTCAGCACGCATCGCGAGCAGGACAAACAACAATAATATAATGACTATAACTCGGACTGTCATATACATAACATTATAATGAGAACACTATTATAATAAAACGCATCCACAAAAGGAGTTCATTCAGAGCCGCGCAGACACGTTCACTTGTGCACTCGGGTCTCGGGGCATTTTGTGCAGATAGCCTGTAAAGTCGTAACATAAATAACGAAGCGTATTCTGTATGAGAGAAATGAGTACAGTACCATTCATTAAAAAAAGTCCCATTCATTAAAAAAATAGCTATAATATGCTTAATTTTACTGGTCATCTTCAGCGCGCGCAGCTCAAAACAGAAATGCAGAACATTAATAACTATATAACCTACATAACGTTATAATAAGAGCACTATTGAATTTTTTTTTTGTGAATTCATAGGGTTTTGCTGACGTTTAATGTTAACTATCTTTTAATCAAAACATAAAACATTATTTACCCCGTTTGTATCTGCGAGGCGTCCGTTACACATTTTTTAATTACTGTCGAATGTCTAACTTGACTCTTGGTAATGTATTTTGACCACACCCCCAAACATATGATTCGACTATCAGTCGAATATCGGCAAGATTCGAAAATTCCGATTCGACTATGAAAATCCTTAGTCGAGGACACCCCTAGTAGAGTGGTTCACCTGACCCCTCATTTTGGGTCCAGGAGAGTGCTGAAGGGGTGAAAAAAAAGAATCAACACCAAGCAACCATCAATGCTGTGATGGAGGTTGATGGGTGAAGGTAAAACTTAAGTGAAAGAAAGCAATTGTTTTCTCACTGGTCCACAGAGGAGAGGCATGGTGGTCATAACGGCTGCTGCAGGACACCTCCGCCAGTAAGTCCAGCGTTGTCAATCACAGTCATGATTGAGTTTGCTGGAGTTGCTTGGTTTTGGATTACTGACTGGCTGATGTTTGCAAGGGACTGCTTGTGTGCTTTCCAGTTAACAGTTCAGCCTAGTTCCTATCCATTCTTCTACAAAGCCACACTGGTAACCATTCTAGCAGTCTGCTCCGGTTACACACTGGTAACCATTCTAGCAGTCTGCTCCGGTTAGGGTTATGTGAAATTAACAGAAATTGACAGTAATAGAACTGTTTTTTTGTTTTGTTTTGTTTTTTTGAGAGGTCACCACCTTAAATTGATTTCCGGGGCCATATTTACCTTTATATGGCCAGTTTTTCTAACCTTATTATATGTAGGCTATGCATCATCTTTTATACCAAATCCTTATATTAATAAACTCAATAAAACACAATAGGCTGTTACCAATCAAATAAAATTGAGTTTTGATGTATTTACACTGTGATTACAACTGCATAAATTGTTTAAAAAATATTGACTTTTTCATTTCAGTTTTTTTAATATTGAAATATGATTATTTGGAATTACACTATAAATCTGAAACAAACTCTCAGTAGGAGGTGGCAAGTCACTGTCTTAATAATTGAGTCAGTGGGTGCTTATCAGTACTGAATTTGTTGCTTTCTCATTTGTTCGCTCCTTCATTCTCCAGCTCGTGACCCGGAATCTGATCAAAGCCTTCTTGAAGGACTTGAGTAATGTGGAGTGAGGAAGTTTCTAGAGGAGCTGTAAGTGAGGATACACAGGTGTCTCTTGTGGGGAAGTGTTTCTTTTCAAAAAAATAAAAAATAAAAATAGACGCACATCAGAGCATGTGAGCGGAGCGGAGCGTGGAGCGAGCGATCTGTCTCGCTCCGGTTCCGCTCCAATACCGCTCACACCACGAGCCTAGGGCATGCACAAATCCACCCAGAATTCACCTGTGCCTTCAACAATTAACAAAACTGTCAGCCTACACTTCAAAAATCGTTCGTTGTGAAGGAGAGATGGAGTTCGTGAAATATTTCCAAAAGCAAACCGACAGGTCATACAGGTGATCAATTCCTGTCAAAAAAATAGATGATAACGATGTTGAACATGATCAGGAATGTGGTGATACGATTTCAGTAAGTAAGGATTCGTATTTTAATCTAAAAAGACACATCATGCGGAACCATGAAGAACATGGGGAGGCCAGAGCAAAACGTGAGCATTTTGAATATGGTTGAAATAGGAAATATTGGCTAATAATCAATTAAATAAGTTTTGTCATACGAATATTTTAATGTAGCCTACTTAACCCTGTCCGTGATTTTTTATTTCATAGAGAAAGAGATATAAATATATGTTCTATTTTGACTGATGTTGCTGTGAGTTGTTTATAGGATATAGGCTGCGTGGCGGACGCGTCGCGGAGCGGGTTTGCTGCGTGTTGATTTTCCTTTCTGCACCTATGTTAACAGATTAGAGCAGCCACACTGCCTTCGGAATATGCGCGTATCAGGTGCGCGGTCCAACCACACCGAAACCACAGCCCCGCGACAGAATAGAAGTGAAGCGGATTTTTCCGCAGCAGTCACGCAACAAACCCGCTCCAGGTCCGCCACGCAGACAGTGTGTCCCAAGGCTTCGGTTGAAAACGGCAGGTGTTAGGCATGCAGAGGAATTTTAAATGTGAGCGAGCGTGGAGCGATTTCACCGGAGCGGGATGAAATTGTAGGTGAGCGGGGAGCGGAAATGAGCGGAGCGGTCTGCTGTGACTTTGAGCGGTGGAGCGGGGGGAGCGAACACCCACGTGAGCGGGGAGCGGGAATTCTCACCGCTCAGCTCCGGTCACATGCTCTGACGCACATACAGGTGCATCTCAATGAAAAAGTTCATTTTTTCTTGTAAGTTATTTCAAAAATTGAAACTTTCATATATTTTAGATTCATTGCATGTAAAGTAAAACATTTCAAAAGTTTTTTTGTTTTAATTTTGATGATTAGAGCTTACAGCTCATGAAAGTCAAAAATCAGTATCTCAAAATATTAGAATATTTACATTTGAGTTTCAATTAATGACCATCCCTACAGTATAAATTCCGGGTATCTCTTGTTCTTTGAAACCACAATAATGGAGAAGACTGCTGAGTTGGCAATGATCCAGAAGATGAACATTCATGCCCTCCACAAAGAGGGTAAGTCACAGAGGGTCATTACTGAAAGGTGTGGCTGTTTACAGAGTGCTGTATCAAAGCATATTGAATGCAAAGTTGACTGGAACGAAGAATTTGGGTAGGAAAAGGTGCACAAGCAACAGGGATGACTGCAAGCTTGAGAATACTGTCAAGCAAAGCTGATTCAAACACTTGTGAGAGCTTCACAAGGAGTGGACTGAAGCTGGAGTCAGTACATCAAGAGTCACCACGCTCAGACGTCTTCAGGAAAAGGGCTACCAAGCCACTTCTGAACTAGAGACAACGTCAGAAGCGTCTTACCTAGGATGTGGAGAAAAAGAACTCAGTGGTCCAAAGTCCTCTTTTCAGATGAAAGTAAATTTTCATTTCAAGGTCCCAGAGTCTGGAGGAAGAGTGGAGAAGCACAGAATCCATGTTGCTTGAAGTCCAGTGTGAAGTTTCCACAGTCAGTGATGATTTGGGCTGCCATGTCATCTGCTGGTGTTGGTCCACTGTGTTTTCTGAGCCCACAGTCAACGCAGCCATCTACCAGGAAATTTTTGAGCACTTCCATGCTTCCTTCTGCTGACAAGCTTTATGGAGATGCTGATTTCATTTTCCAGCAGGACTTGGCACCTGCCCACACTGCCAAAGGTACCAAAAGCTGGTTCAATGACCATGGTGTTACTGTGCTTGATTGGCCAGCAAACTCGCCTGACCTGAACCCCATAGATAATCTATCGGGTATTGTCAAGAGGAAGATGAGAGACACCAGACCCAACAATGCATATGAGCTGAAGGCCACTGTCAAAGAAACCTGGGCTTCCATACCACCTCAGCAGTGCCGCAAACTGATCACCTCCATGCCACGCCGAATTGAGGCAGTAATTAAAGCAAAATGAGCCCCTACCAAGTACTGAGTACATATACAGTAAATTAACATACTTTCCAGAAGGCCAACAATTCACTAAAAATGTTTTTTTATTGGTCTTATGAAGTATTCTAATTTGTTGAGATAGTGAATTGGTGGGTTTGTGTTAAATGTGAGCCTAAATCATCACAATTAAAAGAACCAAAGACTTAAACTACTTCAGTCTGTGTGCATTGAATTTATTTAATACACGAGTTTCACAATTTGAGTTGAATTACTGAAATAAATTAACTTTTCCATGACATTCTAATTTATTGAGATGCACCTGTATACATTTTACTCCCCCTTCACATCTGCAATCATTTTAATTTATGCTTTATCTTTGCAATTTAAATAAAACATACATTTCACATATTACAACAGAACACCAACACCAAACCTCAACAAAATAAGGGCAGATGCTTTGAGCACAGCTGATGATGCTTTTAAGTGATCCCTGAGTGATCAAGAACATTCCAATATACAAATAAGTTTTCATTTGATTCCTGTCGTTTTCTTTCCCTGCATCCTTTCTTCATATCCTAAAGCCTTCTACACACTGCAAGATTTTCTACTGTCCCAGATGAAAGATTGGCATGATGAAGCAATCATAGCAATTTCATAGTTCGTGGCTCTTCTAAGGGAAGTCGTGGCCTAATGGTTAGAGAGTCAGACTTGTAATCCAAAGGTTGCGGGTTTGAATCTCAGGTCCGGCAGGGATTGAAGGTGGGGATTGTGAATGAACAGCACTCTCTCCACCTTCAATACCCTGACTGAGGTGCCCTTGAGCAAGGCACCGAACACCCAATTGCTCCCCGGGCGCTGGAGCAATGGCTGCCCACTGCTCCGGGTGCATGTTCACAGTGTGTGTGTTCACTACTCACTGCTGTGTGTGTGCACTTGGATGGGTTAAATGCAGAGGACCAATTTCGAATATGGGTCACCATACTTGACAATCACTTTTTTTTTTTTTTTTTTTCTTAATCAGTGGTCCTATGTCATACAGTGAGTGAGTTTCAAAGATGGTCATTGTCACTGTCTTATGACCAAAGATAGCCTGGGATCATTTTGTGACAGTTATCAGAAATTCAGCATGATCAGCATGCAGTGTTTGCAGCTACAATCCACGTTTACTGACCAGATAATAAAAATGCAACATGAAATGGCATGTTGTTCAATGCAACACGGCACCAAAACTTAAAACGGTTCATATCAAACTCTTAACTTCCTCTTTATTCAGCAAACAAAAAGCACAATCGCCAAACTGTGCTTCATGCTCTTTTCGTTTACTACTAGCGCATGCTAATGATGTTTTATGCATCAATAGTAACTTGCATCATAGCCTACAAGTCACTATAGGTGTTATCATCATACAATCTGCATATATGCCGTACCCAAGTTTATTGGAGCCATGTCACAGTGTGATTTGCAATGATTTTCCAGGACCGATAAAAATCATACAGTGTGTAGAAGGCTTAAGGAGGTAAAGCTAAGACACCAGGAAGCAGCAAATAAAAACTACTATTAGGAAAACAGAATAGTGCACAAGTACATGAATTAGGACACACCTACTCTAATTCATTCAGGAATGAAACACTGTTCATTGCTCAGGGGCACACAACAGTTCTTTTCCAGCTTTGTTTGGAACTACATTCACTGGCAAACTAACCCTTTTTCAAATTTCCAGTTTTCTCAGCACCAGAACTTATTGAAGTTGAGTAAACTTCCATAGCAGTGAATGGGAGGTTGCAATTTTTTTTTTTGCATTCACACAAGACTCGTTAACAACGTTTTCATGAAATCAGATGGCTTTATTAGGCTTGTACCCAAAAACTGATTGAATTCATTCTGGTCAATAAAAGCAACACCACTTCAGAGTGCACTTTTCTGTTTAAGAAGTTATGTACGAGATATGACGCTGCAGGAGAAGATTAAGGGCTGCGAGGACCAAAGACTGGATCCTTAGGATACTGGGGCATTAAAGGGTATTCCATAACAGGAGGCACAAAAGACTTCATGGGTTGAAAACCATATAATGGGGAGTACATTGGATAACCTTGATACTGCTGCGGCAGCTGGTATGGGGCACGTGTAGTTGTGGTCGTTGCAGGAGTGACTTCAACCGGGCTTTGGAAGCCATACATAGGAGGAAACTTTGGGTACCAGGGATGTTGAGGTTGTTGTGCTGGTGGAGCAGCTGGGTCACCTTTAGGGTAAAAGTATGGATCAAATATTGGCCTGGGATTCATGTGAGGGAACATGTGTTGCTGGATAGGATATTGAAAAGGTGTAGTTGTAGTTGGCACAATGGGAGGCAGGGTAGCAGGTACACCAGGATAATATGGAGGATACCACCAGGGTCTTCCAAAAGGGAAAGGGTCAAACATCTGTTGCATGTCTGGGTCATGGACTGCAGGCATGGTTGGAGCTATCGTTGGCTGTGTCCGAGGACAGGAAAGAGTCACCTCTCGGTCACCGTACAGCAAAGGGAGGTGCCATTCAGTATCCTGAGGAAGACATGAACCTCAATTAGTGTAAACAGTATAATTAGACATGCTACGAATGACAATCCTGTCAAATGCACTTTTACCGTCACTCCCCAACAGCTTCCTGTGAACGGTGCGGTGACAACCAGCGAACCAGCAGTAGCCTCCAATGTGAATGAGCATTGAGTGAAGGTTAGAAGCAAAGGCTGCCATGATCCATCCACTAAAAGCAGAACACAAGAGTACAGCTTAAGGGCCTTTCAACTTTTAGATTGAACACAAAGAATTAGGGGACTTGCCTTTAACTTTAACATCATCTGCTCTGACCCCAAGTGTGACAATCATGCCAGAGGAGAAGCAGGACACAGCAGGGAGGCGAGGACTCACAGGACAAGACATTTGCACTGGCTCTCCCATTATAATGAGTGGCAGAATATAACGTCTATCCTGTTAGGAGATGGGAAAGTGATATGCGCCAAACAAATTCATGCAAGGTATCACATGGTTGAAGCATTACAGTGGACTTTTCACCGTTATCATCACTAACCTGTTGTCTGACATGACAGCCCCGGTATGGAGCAACAAGAGAGACATCCCTGCGTACTCGCTTCAGTGCGAAACCACAGCTGGCTGGCAGCTCCGACAAAGGAACTGGTGACTCCTCTCCTGATGGTCAAGAAATTAGGTCTATAAAAAAGGAGGAAAAAGCAGACACAAAAAAAAAAAAAAAAAAATCCCTCACCTCGGTCAACCAGAAAGGGTGGCATTCTCAATCCTGGAATGCGCAAGATCATTGAATCATTTCTACACTGCACAGAAGAACCCAGACGTTGCAGCTTAGCTTTAGCAGGGAGAAGCCACACTTAAAAGAAAGAGATCAAGTTAGTCACCATTTATAAAAAAAAATTAAAAAAAAAAAAAAAAAAAAACTAATTTTAAGTTTGGTATCTCAAATTACCTTCCTCATTTGACTGGCTCCCATGAGACTCCACTGAACTCAATGCAGATGTTTTCACATCCTTATTAGATACTGTACTATGACCACCAATTAAAAGTTTGCCAAAACTGACTGTGTTTTCAGAGACTGCTCCATAAGCAGCACCTGCTTCAGAAAATACATCGGGATCAGCCCTTAAAGAAGAGCCCAGTGTCATCACAGCCATTGTGAAAAGTAAGATGCCAATTGCCCAAGGCATGGTGAGTTCTCAAGCAAGCACCAAGAAAATCACAGTTATTGGGAAAACTTTAAATCCACAGTTTGACAAGTTTACTGAGACACACTGTGCTATTTGTACTCACTTTTGAATCACTCAGTGATACTGGACAACCAATCAAATGTGTTCATCAGTCAGCTTGTTGTTTTCACCTGTGCCTCATTATGCTGAGAGTTAAGACAGGGGCTGAATTTGAAATAGCACAATAGCAAATGACTGCAGAGCAGTATGTTTGTATTGTATTTGAATTTCAGCCAAGATACAGAACATTTATGGTGTCTTCATTGATAAGACTTATAAGACTTGATAAGTTAGAGTAATCAGTCACTATATTATTTTGCAGTTTGAAAAGACAGGATTCAGAGGCATAATACTTCATATATTAAACAGATTGAAGTTGTACATCTGGGATATAATTACCAGGGAGAGCTTTAAAAATGATTGATTACTGATTTTGTAATGTATTTTATCCACTAAATGTCAGTCAATAAGAATATAAGAATCAATTTACATAAATATTGTGTCCATTGTCTATTTTAAAGAATTTAAATCTGCTGTTTTGTAGGTGGACAGTGCTAAACTTCTTTTAGGACTTTTAGGATGGCCATATCTCTATACATTTCTAACGATTTCTGGAGTTAAGGAAGCCGAAGGTTCAAGTAGGGTGACCATATGTGCCATTTTTTCCTGGACGCATGCTGGCCAGGATTTCTATATTGCCTAAAATATTTAGGGTTTGGTTTGTTTGCGTGTGCAGACGGATCTGTGTATGACATCAAAGTACCATACAGACGGTTCCTTATGCTTTCAAAATGCTCTCGAGGTACTTGGATGTCAAACACCGATCGGTCTGAGCCGCAATATGTACATGCATTTGTATCGCTTTGACCGTAGATCCCACCTTCTCACACACCATGATTGGTCCAATATGTACAATGCCTGCATGTTATTGGTCAAACTACTTTTTGATCATTACCTTCAGCAAGTATGTAAACAGGAAAACAAAGCCAAAACAAATCCTGGCAAGGACGTGTCCGGGAAAAATGGCATGTATGGTCACCCTAGTTCAAGACACTCTGTTGTGCAATCAAAAGATGCTGAGAGGAGTTAGGACTCAAGCCATTATCTAAAGCCCACCTATAGTCTTTGTTAGTTGGGGAGGAGGGTGATACAACATTATTGAAGGGTCAGGTGAACCACTCTGCATTTTAGGTCCAGGAGAGTGCTGAAGGGGTGAAAAAAATGAATATACACCAAACAACCATTAATGCTGTGATGGAGGTTGATGGGTGAAGGTAAAACTTAAGTTAAAGAAAGCAATTGTGTTCTCACTGGTCCACAGAGGAGAGGAATGGTGGTCATAACAGCTGCTGCAGGACACCTCCGCTAGTAAGTGCAGCGTTGTCATTCACAGTCATCATGATTGAGTTTGCTGGAGTTGCTTGGTTTTGGATCACTGACTGGCTGATGTTTGCAAGGGACTGCTTGTGTGCTTTCCAGTTAACAGTTCAGCCTAGTTCCTATCCATTCTTCTACAAAGCCACACTGGTAACCATTCTAGCAGTCTGCTCCGGTTAGGGTTATGTGAAATTAACAGAAATTGACAGTGATAGAACCGTTTTTTTTTTTGTTTGTTTGTTTGTTTTTGGAGAGGTGATATTCACCACCTTAAATTGATTTCCAGGGCCATATTTACCTTTATATGGCCAGTTTTTCTAACCTTATTATATGTATGCATCATCTTTTATACCAAATCCTTATATTGTATTAATAAACTCAATAAAACACAATAGGCTGTTACCAATCAAATAAAATTGAGTTTTGATGTATTTACACTTTGATTACAACTGCATAAATTTTTTAAAAAATATTGACTTTTTCATTTCAGTTTTTTTAATATTGAAATTTGATTATTTGGAATTACACTATAAATCTGAAACAAACTCTCAGTAGGAGCTCGGTGGCAAGTCACTGTCTTATTAATTGAGTCAGTGGGTGCTTATCAGTACTGAAATTGTTGCTTTCTCATTTGTTCGCTCCTTCATCCTCCAGCTCGTGTGGGGAAGTGTTTCTTTTCAAAAAAAAAAAAAAAAAGACGCACATATACATTTTCCTCCCCCTTTGTTACATTATTAATGCCACGGGACAATGACTTGCTGCGACTTCTGATGATTAATTATGTGCACACACATAGCACTCAACTCCACAGCATGGTGCATTAACCAGAACTGTCCGGTATGTAACACCTTACCAGAACTATAATTGTTATCGGGCATAACATCACATCTTCCCCCCCTTTAAAAGTAAATAAATTTCCTTTGAAATCTTTGGTTCTATCAATTTGTTCTTATGCCAAAAATAACATTTTCATAACAACATCACAACCAAAGCATTACAGAATTTTCACAATTAACTTTTTTATTTTTTTTTATATATTTTTTTATAACAGTCAACAGATTTCAATTAACCTTTCAGGAGATCTGACAGTGCGTTTTGGTCTGCAGCACTTCCCAGGTGAAGCAGTAACTTCCATTGTCAGATCAGAGTCAGAGTAATCCACAGAACCTTTGTCAATTTGTTCACTTGTGGAAGTGTGAGACACATCTTGTTCATTCGATTGCAACTCGGCTTCTTGAACAGTCACTTGTGGTCTTAAGTCCCCTCTGTTCCTTCTTAGAATTGCACAATGCTCAGTCTGAATCTCGTACGACCGTGGTACTAATTCTCTTTCAACACGACCTTGTTCCTGTTGCATGGTTCAGGATACGAACTCGATCTCCAGGCTTGAGTTTTTGCAGGGTCTTTGCTTTCTTGTCGTAGTTCTCTTTTTGTTTGTTTTTGAGTTGTTGTTTTGCTTCTTTGATTTTGTTCGCCCCTGCAAGTGTCAACAAGTCCTGGTGGATGGGTAAGTTAGTGCGTATCCGTCGACCCATCAGCATTTGGGCTGGGGACAACCCCTTTTGAAGCGGAGCACTGCTGTAAATCATTAGACTCTTATGGAAGTCTGTCTTTCCATCGTGACTCTTCTTCATGAGAGCCTTCACAATCTTTACAGAACTCTCCGCCAGCCTGTTGGACCTAGGGTAGTTTGGGCTTGATGTGGTGTGTTGAAATCCCCACTCTTTAGCGAAGGCATCAAACTCCCTACTGCAAAATTGTGGCCCATTATCAGAAAACACTTCACAGGGAACTCCATGTCTTGCGAAGACTGTCTTCAGAAAAGCAATGACAGCTTGGCTGGATGTCACTCGAAGTGTTGCAACTTCTGGATAGTTGGAGAAATAATCAGTAACTACAATATGGCTCTTCCCATTGCAGTCAAACAGGTCTACCCCAAACTTTTGGTATGGATGATCGGGCACTGGATGAGGCATGATTGGCTCTGCTTGTTGCCTAGACCTGTATATGAGGCATATTTCTCAAGAAGCTGTAGTTTACACTTCTCTTATAGACTTCTCTTATAGACAGCTACAGACCTGTCTCTCTCCTTCCATTCATAGCGAAAACCCTCGAACGAGCGGTTTTCAACCAGGTATCATTGTTCCTTTCACAGAACAACAAACTGGATGCTAACCAGTCAGGTTTCAGGAGTGGCCATTCAACTGAGATGGCACTACTGTCAGTCACGGAAGCCTTGCGGATCAGTTCTTATTCTGCTGGATCTATCAGCTGCTTTTGACACTGTCAATCATTAGATCCTCCTGTCCACCCTCATCACTGGGCATCACAGGGATTCCACTTCGCTGGTTTGAATCATATCTCACTGGTAGGTCGTTCAGGGTGGCCTGGGGAGGGGAGGTATCCATTGGGGTTCCTCAGGGATCAGTTCTTGGACCTCTCCTTTTCTCCATATACACTACATCACACCAGATGATCCAACGGTAGCTGCACGGATCTCAGGCTGCCTGGCGGACATCTCGGCATGGATGAAAGAACATCACCTACAGCTCAGCCTGACAAAGACTGAGCTTCTTGTCTTCCCTGTCACTCTGACTCTACATCATGATTTCACCATCCAGCTAGGTTCTTCTACAATTACCCCATCAACTTTGGTCAGAAATCATTACAAATGATTCAGAATGCAGCGGCACAACTGGTCTTCAATGAGCCCAAAAGGGCCCATGTCACACCTCTCTTTGTCTCCCTGCACTGGCTCCCGGTTGCGGCTCGCATCAAGTTCAAGACATTGATGCTTGCATATAGAACAGCCACAGGCCCAGCACCCTCCTACTTCCACTCACTATTACGAATCTACATCCCCTCCAGAAGTCTGAGATCCGCTAGTGAACAACGCCTCATGGTACCATCACAGAGAGGCTCAAAATCACTTTCCAAAACATTCTCGTTCACCATTCCTGGCTGGTGGAATGATCTGGTAGAAAGACTTTGTCTTTCTCTTTATTTATTTATTCCTTCCCTTTCTAGTTTGTACTTATTTGAGCAATGCCTGAAACTTTGTATTACGAACACTTCCTGTGTCTGTTTGTCTCTTTAAGAAGAATCACTCTATGTATCCACCAATTGTAAGTCGCTTTTTGATAAAAGCGTCTGAAAAATGACTAAATGTAAATGTAATGTAAATGTAAGAGAGGTTACAATCATGTCAACATACACTTGTATGTCTGCCCCTTTCTCACTGATAAGGTTTTCATGCGTGTCAACAGCCCGAGAGGGTGTATCAGCTGCAAACATGAATTTTCCAGGTGTGTAGATCATTTTGACATCATGTTTTTGGAGTCTGATGAGCATTCATTGGATTCTCATGGGGCAGTCATTTAAGGCCTTGGACATTATGGACACCAGTGGCTTATGGTCCGTTTCCACTTCAAAGGACTGTCCATAGTCATACTGGTGGAACCTTTCACAGGCATATGTACAAGCCAAAAGTTCCTGTTCGATTTGTGCATAGTTGGTTTCTGCACCCGTCAAGGCCCTTGAAGCGTAAGCTACCGGCTGCCAGCTCTCACCATGTTGCTGCAAAAGCACAGCGCCTAGGTCATATTGTGAGGCATCTGCTGAGATTCGTGTGCTCTTGTGCAGGTCATAATATCTGAGCACTGGCTCCTCTGTGATGATGCACTTAAATTTTTGAAAGCACATTTCCTGCTCATGAGCCCACATCCACTCATTCTTTTGTTCGAGGAGACATCTGAGTGGAGCGGAATGTGTTGACAGCTGGGGAATAAATTTGGCCAAGTAAGTGACCATTCCAAGGAATCTCCTCACTTCTTCTTTATTTTGAGGCCGTTTCCATGTTGACTATTGCTGAAGTTTTTCTTGGGTCTCGCCTGACCCCTTCCTCAGACAAAACAACTCCAACGAAAGCTCCTAAGCTCTTGACTGCAAACTCACATTTCTCCTTGTTCAATTTCAGATTCAACTGTCTTATTAGCTCCATTACCTGCCTCAATCGTGCATCGTGCTCCTGGCGGTTGGAACCCCACACAAATATGTCATCCATCATAGTCTCTACCCCTGGTAAGTGCTCAAAGATCATGTGGATTGTTTTGTGGTATACTTCAGGTGCTGACAGATAGCAATAGCAATAGAAAACGATCAAGCTTCAACTGCCAAAAGCCAGACGACGCATCAAGCTTAGGCTGGCCGCACACTAGAGGTTTTAAGGCCGATTTTAAGCCCGATTTGCATCGTTCGGGGGTGTGGCCCGATTCGCGGCTTGTCGCAAGCGATTTTTTTGTGCAAAAAAATCCTCTATTGTGTGGTGTCATTAAGATTATTTATCTGCTCTAGATCGAGACGGAGTGTCCACGAACTCAAATCGTAAATATCAAACAACTCTACAGCATGGTGCATTAACCAGAACTGTCTGGTATGCAACACCTTACCGGAACTATAATTGTTATTGGGCATAACATCACACCCTTCACATCTGCAATAATATTTATTTACGCTTTACCTTTGCAATTTAAATAAAACATACATTTCACATATTACAACAGAACATGTTACTTTATTAATATTCATTACAAATTTCTTAACCAAACCTCAACAAAACAATGGCAGATGCTTTGAGCACAGCTGATGATGCTTTTAAGTGATTCCTGAGTGATCAAGAACATTCCAATATACAAATAAGTTTTCATTTGATTCCTGTCGTTTTCTTTCCCTGCATCCTTTCTTCATATCCTAAAGGCTTCTACACACTGCAAGATTTTCTACTGTCCCAGACGAAAGATTGGCATGATGAAACAATCGTAGCAATTTCTACGGCTCTTAATCAGTGGTCCTATGTCGTACAGTGAGTGAGGTTCAAAGATGGTCATTGTCACTGTCTTACGACCAAAGATAGCCTGCGATCATTTTGTGACAGTGTAGGATATCAGAGACCGAATCAGACAAATTTAAGATGCAATCAGAACATTGAAACCCGAGGAGCCGAAATTCCAGAGAAGACAAACAGAACGTCATAAATCTGTCCAGATCCTAGCACCAACTAGTCTGAAGAAAGCCTAACCAGCAAGCCTCTTTCACAAAACAGCTTGCAACTTTGAGACAAAAGAACACTTATTGATAATTCCAATTCAGGAAAAAGACTGTCAAATTTGGGGCAAGTAATCAAGACTGATGGTCAAAGAGATGGCCATCAGATGGGTTCCACGCTGGAAATCACGAGCTTCCTTAGACTGACTTTTCCCCCACATAGAAGACAGACCAGACTGAAATTCCTTTGTTCACAGAACATGTTTCTATGTCCTACACAGAACTACACAGAGACTGCCTTTTCCATATGCACCTAAAATCATCTTAAAAGACTTGTTAGCAACTAATAAGTCTTTTATGCATAACCCCATATCATGTATGTAACCCACACAATTAACTATCATGTTTTAATCAAATATTATTATGTCTTTTTAATCGTTATTGAATAGCTGAAGGATTGATATGCGTGTTTGGTATGTATGAGTTTGAAAAATCATGCTTTAAATGTTTCTTCCAATCAATTCTTTGTCAAATGTATCATAGTCTTGTTATAGAAATCATGTTCAAAAGTATACTTTGCAAGAGCCTGTAAAGTTCGGACATGTGACTGACCAGATAACATGTTGATTTATTGATTGGGTGGAGAAACAGAGCAACACCCCTAGCTAAGATCATTTCTAATTGGTCAAGACATCCATTGGGACGTGTCAAAAAGCAGAGTTTAAAAACTCAGGACACCATCAAACTTTCTCTTAGTCTCTTTTTCTCTTCTCTTTTTGCTTCAACGTTTGCCACCGCGATTTGACACTGTTTTAGCGCTCTTTGAGCGTGCTCTGGCCTACATGCCAGCTGCTACTTAACACCACGATGAGAAGAAAACCCACCTAGTTTCGTTACATCCTCACATCCTTTTATTTTAATTCCTTTTCTTTCCGTTGAGTTTCGTGTGCTAAATCTAAGTTTGCCAACGCCGTGTCTCCGAGTCCGACCTCGAGCGCCCGTCTAAAACTTCAACCAGCCCACAACAACTTCAGCCAAGAGCCAACGCCCAAGACTTCACTACAAACGACCACTGAACTGTCAGCAATCAGCAACCTTGGGAAACCCCCTCTCTGAAAAGACAATGACAAAAGGGAATCCCTGCCTTACCACAAAGGCGACACAAGTAAAACAACTCCAGATTCTAACTGCATTGGTGCATTTAATATAAATTTTAGCCTCATTGAGAAACTCAATGCGAGGGTTAAATAAGTGATTGATGGTTGTTCAGGTCTATGCAAACTTGGGATTTCACATTTTCATTCTCTTAAACTCATGCCTTCCTCACTCTCTCTCTCTTTCTGCAACGTGTGAATGTGTGGATGCTTGTTCATAAGTTAGATTAGTTTATGTCTTAGGTTTAGATAAATAAAGTCTTATTTATATTAAAAAGAGAAGTATCTTGTGTTTTGTGCTCACAAGTTAATGTCTTAATCTGCCGATCTTGTTACTGTGCTATTTAATAGTGTTTTCACTATATTTTGGATTTTGATATCCAGTGCAGAATTGATTGTTATACGGCTCCTTCAGTGAATCGCTGCCGCCTCAGTGATCAGCCGTAAAACAGTGAGTCTGTTCAAATTCCCTATAAAATCATAAATGATTGCCTTTGAGCTAAATTGACCTGCTTATGTTATATTATATATTAACACTACAACAGTGTCAGAAATTCAGCATGATCAGTGTGCAGTGTGTTTGCAGCTACAATCCACGTTTACTGACCAGATAATAAAAATGCAACATGAAATGGCATGTTGATCAATGCAACATGGCACCAAAACTTAAAACTGTTCATATCAAACTCTTAACTTCCTCTTTATTCAGCAAACATAAAAAGTACAACTACCAAACTGTGCTTCATCATGCTCTTTTTGTTTACTACTAGAGCATGCTAATGATGTTTTATGCTTCAATAGTAACTTGCATCATAGCCTACAAGCAGAGCTGGGTAGTAACTGATTACATGTAATCTGGATTACGTATTCAGATTCCAAAAATTAAATACTTGTAATTAGAGTAAATTACATTTTAAAATACTCGTAATCAGACTACAGTTACTTTTTTATGGATTACATGATTACATATTACACACAATAGCAATAAATTAATCATAATTCATCGATTCTCCCTAATTTCTCTTTTTCATCTTTTAAATTTCTAAAATAGCCTACCGATTATATACATATTAATATTATATATGTATATATAGTCCAGTTTTGTGGACATTCACACAAAGGTCAGTCATTAGCCAGGGTGGCAACACCATTTGACCATTGGATTTACAAAAATCATTTCAGGTTTAAGAAGGGTTTCAACATTGCATCAACTACTGATGAACACAATTATTTTTATTTGAATTATTACTGTGTAGGTTTTTTTAACCATGTATTATTAATTATAACTAATTAAAATGCACATTATTCACGTTATTTCTTAGTTACATGTAATGCAGGCATTACAAAACTTTTTGTCATCTAAACCTTATTCACCAAATATATTTGCTTTAAGTACCCCTGAGATTTTAAAATAAATATTTCAATAATTAAGTATCACATTTGCATGTTAACGGTTTCTTTGATGATGATTAATGATCACATGGCATGCAGGTAAATAAAAATATTTAATCTTTGTTAGTAAGTGTTTTATTTAAAACAAAGACTATAGAAATACAAAGACGGTTCACTCCTATACTTTTGAATGGGAGAAACTGCAACCCGCAATATGGAGGAATAGTCCCACCTTCTAAATGAAAGCGCCAAATTTCCCATAGAAACCTGACTAGACCAATCCACATGAACAGTATAAGTACGTTATGACTCCGCATGTGCATTGGCTGGTCTAGTCTGAAAATTTTATCTTATGCTTTCCTATTTGAGCATAAGAAACAACATTCATGGGGCAAATAATTTCAGATTTTTGTTGCTGATTTGACATATGTAATTTAATTGTGAGTTCAGTGAGCAGTTTTTGAGATTTCTGGATTCCCCCATTAATTAAGATACGTCTTGTACGAGCTGCCCGGAGGCGTTGCAAATATGGCCGCTGAGTGAAGAGACTTTCCTCGAAAGGGAGTTTGTTTTAAAATTATTTATTTTCATTTTCATTTTTTATGATTTAATTAATTGTCATCTTTTCATTAAACTCACAACCCCCCTGCAGTTCCTTTACGAACCCTAGTTTGGGAAATATAATGTTCAATGCACTTCATGTTGTAAATTACAATGAATGGAACAAGTTTTCTTACTCTTTGCATTTTTTACATCATTATGGTACAAGATAATGCTATTTAAATCAATGTGATAAACTAATTAAATCAAAAGTAATCTAAAAGTAATTAATTATATTACCTTAAATGTGTAATGTAATGGATGACGTTACTGACTACAATAATCTACCCAGCTCTGCCTACAAGTCACTATAGGTGTCATCATCATGATAACCAAGTTTATTGGAGCCATGTCGCACAGTGTGATTTACAATGATTTTCCAGGACTGATAAAAATCGTACAGTGTGTAGAAGGCTTAAGGGGGTAGAGCTAACCCAGATAGCAAGCAACCATTGTTTAAACAATGTTAAGGCAATGTTGATGCGTCAATGCTAGCTGCATTGAACTAATGTTACAAAGTGATGTTGGTTCCATATCACTTTTGCACCCGCAATTAATGTTGAAACAATAGTGAGATTTCAACAAAAAATCAATGAAAATGTCATTGAATCAACGATTTGAAGTGATGTTGGTTTAATATCACTTTTGCACCCGCAATTAATGTTGAAACAATGGTGAGATTTCAACCAAAAAATAAAAATAAATCCACTGAATCTACGATTGATTCTACATCACTGCTGTTGAATTAACATTGAAATGAACAAAAATAAGCAATGGTAATATTGCTGAATCAATGTTATACTGTGATTGATACCATGTCACTGATGTTGAAGCACTATTGAAATTAACAAAAAGAATTAACGGTAATGTCAGTGAATCAACGTTACACTATGATGTTGATTCTACATCATTGCTGTTAGGGTGAAGTAAACATCAGAGATGCTTTGCCACAAGCTACAACTGTAGGAACTACACTAACTATAGTGATGCAGATCTTCTTCCAAGATGGTATTCCTTGGAGCATCCACGTTGTTGGAACCCTTCCGCATCGTCAGCAGGGATATCAGGGTCTCAGGTGTTTCGCCCCTTAACCTGAACACCTCGCCTGAGTGGGGCAGCGAAGACTGACTAGCCTTCACCTGCAGAAGGGTTCCAACTGTGGGCTCTCTTCAGCCACAGCCATCTTGAGCTGGACTCGGCTGCTGCAGCTATGTCCCTGGTGGCTTTCTTCAGCTGTTTAGGCTCCAGGCCCACCCTCTGGAGGAATTAGCGCACCGATTTAGCTGGGAACCCGCGGCAGCCAACTTCAATAGGGTAGCTGGTTGCATGCCACCCCTTTACAACAGCTTCATCGACCAGGTCCTGGTACTTGGCTTTTTTCAGTTGGTGGGACGTGGCTAGCCTCTCTTCCCAGGGCACCGTGAGCTCAGCAACTATGATGGTTTTCGTGCTCCGGGATAACAGGACCGTATCTGGTCGGAGGGAGGTCACTGCCACATCCTGTGGGAAGACAAGCTTCCTCTTCAGGTCTACTCTCAACTCCCAGTCGGAGGCTCGTTGCAAGGAAGAGGGTGGGTTCTTGGCCACCGTGCCGGTCTTATGAGCCTTGTCTCCTTCCCTCACAAAGGTTATGGCTTCGGGCGGATGGGCCTGCTTGTTATTGGCTTTGACTTGCTGCTGTTCCACCCATTTGGCGATTTCCATGAGGACCTTGTCATGCCTCCATCTGTATCGCCCTTCTGCCAATGCCTTTGGACAACCAGTCAGGATGTGGTTCAGTGTACAGGAGACTGCTCCACATTGGTTGCATGATTGGTCTTCCTCTCCGCCCCAGATCTTTATGTTTCTTGGTGTTGGCAGCAGATCAGTCACCGAGCGCAGGAGAAAGCTCAACCTCCCTTGGTCGGTCTGCCACAGTTCCTTCCACGACAGCGGTCGCTCCTGTGCCTGGTCCCACTGCGTCCATCGACCCTGAGAGGCAAGTCCAATCGCTTTCACCTGGCGCTCCTCCTCTGCTGCTTCACGGACTCTTTGCACCACGAGGCCTCTTCTGGCTCTGGCATCAGCCCTGCTCCACCTCTTCTCACTGTAGTGTCCAAGGCCCAGATGTCCCTGGCATACCACGCCCACGATTTCCTGGTGTTTCCAGTGGGATTCTGCTTCCATCACGGCTTGCTGGGGCTTCCACTTTCTGCCGCATTTGATGGTCTTGCTTGCGTGTCTTACTTTCCCGTCTTCAGACGAGAGGAGTGTACTGACTGCCCTTGCCTTGGCGGCTTTAAACTCCTCGACCACCGATGAAACTGGTAAGGGAAGCTTGGAGGTCTTGCTGTACAGGTTGATTGCGCTGAATGATGGGGGGACTCCCAGCCATTTCTGCAAGAACTTGCTGCACAGTCTTTCCATTCCTTCCACCTGAGACAGGGGAAAGTCATAAAGTAGGAAGGGCCATTGCAGAAGGGTATGATACCATACTGAAAGCACCAGACTTTAAACCTCCCGAGCAGTTGGCTATGCTCGATTGCCTTGAGCCAGGTGTTCAACTGGGCCTTGATGTTAGTGAGATTGCCGCTGTCCTTTAGGGAGCTGTTGTACTGCTTTCCGAGGCATCGGATCCTTTGATCTTGGATTGTTGGGATCTCAGAGCCTTGGATGTTGAAGATGTTTCCTGTTAGCTTCCCCTTCAAGATACTGAGGCTCCTTGACTTTTCCGGTTTGAACTGCAGGCGTGACCATGTTGCCATCTTTTCCAGTGCGCTCAAGATCCACTGTGTCACCTGGATAGATGGAGTCATCACCGTCACGTCGTCCATGAAAGCTCGACAAGCGGGATGTCTCGTGCCGTCGTTTGCTTTCGGGCCTCTGCACTGCATTCCTCCTGCCTTTAGCAACAGATTCATAGCCGCTATGAACAGGGCCACGGAAATCGTGCATCCTGCCATAATGCCCTTCTCGAGCCTTTGCCATTTGGTTACGCTTCCCACGGTGAACCTCATCTGCAGCGCATCCATGTGTGCCATTACAAGCTCAACTACCTCTGATGGAACTCGGTAGTGATCCAATGCCTTTCGGATCAGCTGGTGTGGGACGCTTGGGTAGGCTTTGGCGAGGTCCAGCCAAACAACAGAGAGTGTGTTGTTGTTACTCTTGGCTTCGTTGATGAGCTGGCTAATCACTGCTGTATACTCCAGGCAGCCGGAATATCCCGGTACTCCTCCTTTTTGGACACTGGGATCGATGAACTCATTGGCGAGCAGGTATGTTGTTAGCCTTTTGGCGATGATGGACCAGAACATTTTCCCCTCTACGTCCAGCAGGGAAATCTCCCGGAACTGGTCGAGTCTTGTGGAATTTAGCTCTTTTGGCACAAAGCAGCCCTCAGCGAGAGTCCAGAGCCCGGGTTCCAGCTTTTTCTTCCACAGTGTCCGTAGGAGCTTTGAGAGCCTCTTCAGCAACAGTGGGCAGCATTTATAGATTTTATAGGTGGTGCCTGATGGTCCTGGTGCTGATCCCGCCTGTGCTTTTGTCACCACTGCCCTCACTTCATCCATGGTGAAGTCTGCCATGTTAAAAGGGGTGTGTGGTGTAAGAATCTGCAATTGGAAAGGACATTCACCCAGAGGAATACCTCTGGAGGAGTCTCCGTGTGCAGCCGCCACACTGTTTTCTATTTCCTCCTTTGCACATAACAGAGTCCCACCCTTGGGTTAAATCAATACTGAAATTAACAAAAATAATCATTGGTAATATCGTTTGATCAATGTTAATATGACGTTGGTTTTTCACTTTTGTTAAAGCATTTAAAATACAACTGAAATGTCAACATAAAATACTGCTGTCATCTGATGTACTGAGTTAATATTGAAACATTTTTATTTTTTGACCATTTCAGAGCTTGGGGAAAACATTTTCAAACACAAATGACACCTTTTTCAGCAGCTGAATCAATTTATTTTATTTGACAGTTCAACACAATCAATGACAAAAAAAATTATTTAAAAAAAAAAAGTGGGGCAAAAAGGACAAAAGCATTACCTTTAAAACAACATTACTTTCAGAAGTCTGATGTCATTATAACAACCGTTCCACCGGTTCAAGTTTTGAAAAGGCTTGTAGCACTGTACTGCCTCTTTTCCTTTGGGTTCTCCTAAATCTGAAAAAAAGAAAGCATGATGTTACTTAAGAGCAAGTCAATTCAGTTGTCATATTCAAGAATGTTAATATGCTAAACGCACTATGATTCACTTTTTTAAATAAAACAAAATAATCTAACAATATTAATAATACTGTTGAACTACATCTATTTATCTCAAATCTATTAACACTTCAATGTCAAATGGAAGCACTATGGCAAGGTATCCAATAATTCCACTCAAGTTTATCGCCAGCCCTAATTAAACACACCTGAAACAGCAAATCAAGATCATTAGGATAAATTAAAAATTGTAGTCAGGTGGGTTGGTGCTAAACTCAGCAAGAAGAGGAATAAACACCCCTGAACTTAAATTATGGCCATTGCATGAATCTCATTTTCCATGAAACTACATAACATTCAAATTGCAAGTTTCTCTTGTAGAATAAAGAGATTTTTTTTTTTTTTTTACCAATAGAGGTATACACAAGGTGAATTTGCGACTTTAAAGAATTTGTCATTAAAAAAAAGCATGATGGTGTAGTTTTTTTCTGATTGGGTTTCAGTGGGAACAGGCTAAACTGAATGGAGACCAGTTACATTCATCAAATTTAATACAGATTCAGGAATATGAACAATTACCTGATTAAGCAGTAATCAGGGAGCAGGACATAAGGCACAGGATAGCATCAATCTGCCTTCAACACTTACTAAGTTCTCTGAGTCTGCAAGAATTGAGTAATAAATGCAACATGTGGGCTAGTGATGGCCGCTTTCGAAGCACTGCTTCGTGAAGTCAAGTGATTTCAGTAAACGAGGCTTCTTCGTTACGTCATAACCGTTTCGAACAGTTTCGAAAAGTCAATGGCTGCTGTTCGAAATCGCATACTCAATGAGTAGGTACTTAATTTCAAAAAGTACTTACTTATCGAGTGCTAAAAGAGTACGTACTCTACAGCCAAATCTCGTTAAGCTGGCTGCACACTAGACGATTTTCAAGTCTTAAAAGATTTTTAAAACCATGGGAGACCACAGACATGGAGACAGTTCAACCGATTTTTAGCCTTATAATCCTCTGAATGCGCACACTAGATGATTAGACCAGACCGCGAGACCGCACACTTGAAGATTGTAGGAACGATTTCACAGTGACACGTGATCTCACAGAGACTCGCGAGATCAAACGTGACTAGAGAAGAAAAACAAATAGAGGACAATCGATGTTGTCAGCTGGCTCTCCTTGCGTGAGTTCTGTTTCACAGTGAAAAACAAAGTATAGAAAATAATATGGGTGATGTTCTCTGCTTTCATAGCATGTTTGTGGCTGCCAAGCTTCAGCTATAGAAGCACGCAACATCCGGTAGATGACGATTGCTCGCTCTCATTGGCTATCGTGGGTATCAGGTCAGAGGCAGCCCGATCAAAAGTCGTAAATATCTAACATGTTTGATATTTAGGATTTGAGTTCGGCGATGCTCCGTCTCGATCGGGAGCAGATAAATAATCGTAATGACACCACACAATAGAGGATTTTTTGGACAAAAAAGCCGCGAATCGGGCCACAACCCCGGATCGTTCGGGGGTGCAAATCGGGCTTAAAATCGGCCTTAAAATCCTCTAGTGTGCGGCCAGCCTTAAGCCGGGCATACACTGTGATTTTCATCCGATTTTGAGCCGAATTCTGACTCGTGCGACTCTTTTTTGAGTCGGGCCGAATTTCAGCTTTGTCGTGTACAGGGGGAAACGAGAAGCGATTAGCCTCTCCCGACAGGTAATCGGACGGTCAGATGAATTTCTGACATGTCAGAAATTTTGGTCGCCCCTCGTGAGGGTATCGCACAATTGAAGCAAAGCTACGAACCGACTGCCCTAAACTCAGTGCTTTTTCCCTCACTGCGCCTGCGCGGAAACAGATCTTTAACTATTTAAACTTTATTGCAGCAAGAAAACGATAAGAGAGAGATCTTTAGATTAAAATAATGTCATTATCACGGGAAATGTGAATCATTGTCCATCATTTTGCAATCAGTGATAAAGACAAACACGTCGCAAAATGATAAATATTTCAGTTTTAAACCATGAAGGCTAGCCAGTGCATACCACACAAACAATTTTCAAACTGCATGAGCATAATGCCCGTGAAGAAGTTTTCAAATCCAGTCAATTCAAGCTACAGAAATTGAAATTAAAATCTGACCAAGCTTTTGGCATCTGTCGCTGCATTAACGGCACATATTCTCTCAGAGGAGACGAAATACATATTGGGTAGGCTTTTGGCTTAATTTTATTTTCTTAAAAAAAATTAAACAAAAATCCCTTATGGCTGATATACGTAGTGAAAAACAACAACAACAGAATTGAAGAGTTTCATGTTAAACAAGTTGTTTTTGGAATTTCCTTGTCTGTAATAAAGATTTTATTTTCATTGACTGATTATTTATTAAGCTGTTCATTCAGTGTTCGGAGTCCTGACATAGGCTAGATAGATGGTTGAGAATTTTAATTATAGGCCTATTAATATATCTAAATGTTTTAAATAATTTTCAGTGAGGACAAGGAGTAATCTAAATTAATCTTTTATTATCCGCGCCTCAGTTGTGCGGTAAATGCGCAATTATTTCGGGGCAAATTAATTTTAGTAGACCTATAAATTTAATAATAAAACTACCATAATAATAATAATAATAATAATTTAATACAATAATTGGAAATGCCAAATCCTCACGATATCACCGACAGGTTTTTTTTTTTTTAGATATCTCTGGCTATCGTCCATATACGGTGTCATCGTCTGCGCAAGCGCAACCCGAGTATTTCACACTGTATAGTGTGAGCACATAAATCGTGAGCTTTGGCTTTACATCGCATGCGATCTTCTCGTACAGTGTGAGTTGATACCTTGCTGAAATCGCACAGAAATCGCACAGTGTATGCCCGGCCTTAAAGGAACACTCCACTTTTTTTGGAAATAGGCTCATTTTACATCTCCCCTAGAGTTAAACAGTTGAGTTTTACTGTTTTTGAATCCATTCAGCCGATCTCCGTGTCTGGCGGTAGCACTTTTAGCTTAGCTTAGCATAGATCATTGAATCGGATTAGACCATTAGCATTTGGTCATCAAAAATGACCAAAGAGTTTCGATAATTTTCCTATTTAAAGCTTGACACTTCTGTAGTTGCATCGTGTACTAAGACCGACCGAAAATGAAAAGTTGCGATTTTCTAGGCCGAAATGGCTAGGAACTATACTCTCATTCCGGTGTAATAATCAAGGAACTTTGCTGCCGTACCATGAGTGCAGCAGGCACAGTGATATTACACAGCGCCTGAAAGTAGTCCCTAGCTGGGGACTATCACTGCGCCTAGCTGGGGACTAATTTCAGGCGCTGCGTAATATCACTGCGATATCACTATGATATATTTATTTATATATAAAAAAATTTTTTACCTGCATTTTAAATTAAGCATTGTTTTTTCAGGTTACAGGGTGATAATGGATAATGTCCTGGAAAATGACTATATTTTTTCTATTTTTCTTACAGTGTACTAACTGATCAACAATCGCAGGTACAAGCTTCTAACAAAGTGTATCATAAATGAACAATTATTCAATTATTATTATTAAATTGAACAATTGCAAACAGCAGCTAACTAGTACACGTAATGTGTGTAATGCTAGGCATCTTTGGTTTCCTCTTTTTGTGTAATTTGGATGGAAAATGTGTGCCTTTTATTGTCTATATAACATCAGAGATGCAGAGCAGATTTGTGAGGCCGCTGTATACAGAGTGGTAAGGAAAGTGTGCTCTCATGATCTTTATGAGAATTTTTGTCTAGTTTCCTTTTTTTCTTTTTTTTTTTGTAAACAAGTCTATTGAAATTTTCTTCGTTTCTTACAGAATAGAAACAGCAATGTAAAACAAACAGCAACTGTGCAAATCTATAGAACCCACCCCAACCCCTCATATTTTTGTATAGTTTCCTGAGCGCAAACCCATCAAAAATGAAGCTGATTACTGTATGGAATGGAAGGATGCCAGACGGAAAGGTAGTTCGAGATAGCCGTAACCACCTCCACAGCTGTTATATTTATTTCCTACAAATACAAAAGCAACAGTTATTCTGTTTCCTGTTGGATTTTAATATTCTTCCAATACTATGTATGTATTGTATCTCCTCTTCATTTGTTCTTCATTATTTTGCGAAGCTTCTTGCTGTTGGCTGAGTTGAAGTCAAATGTTAATTTTATTACTCTAATTAAGAAATGTAACAGGTTAGTTTAAAGAACATTTAATTGAAAAGAGCATTAGACTATGTGGAAAAAGCTGCTGCACATTGAAATAGACCAGCCCGATCTCACGGCAATTCGTACATATTTTACGAGGTGGCTAATTCGTACGAATTCGTACGACCTCACTCGTACAAATTCATACGATTTTTGCTAAATCGTACATATTTTACGAGTTGCCAATTCGTATGAAATCTAGTTTAGACAAATCGTACTAAATCGTACGAGTGAGGTCATACGAATTAGCCACCTCGTAAAATATGTACGAATTGCCGTGAGATAGCGTTGAATAGACACTGAATGATATTTAGTTAATCGGAGTGTCTATTTACACTAAGTGCAAATAGCCTGCCTTGTTGGCAAAGGCTATTTACACTAACTCCGCCCACCAACGTGCCAGTCTCAGTCAACACTGCAAAAAGACGCTCTTTAAACATCAGTTTCAGTGGTGTAGATAAGGCGCCTAGTACAGCCTAGTGTAACTCTGGACTTACTAGCGGAGGTGTCCTGCAGCAGCTGTTATGACCACCATGCCTCTCTTCTTTGGACCAGTAAGGACACAATTACTTTCTTTCACTTAAGTTTGACCTTCACCCCCTTCACCCATCAACCTCCATCACAGCATTAATGGTTGTTTGGTGTATATTCATTTTTTTTCACCCCTTCAGCACTCTCCTGGACCTAAAATGCAGAGTGGTTCACCGGACCCTTCAATAATGTTGTATCACCCTCTTCCCCAACTAACAAAGACTATAGTGGGCTTTAGATAATGGCTTGAGTCCTAACTCCTCTCAGCATCTTTTGATTGCACAACAGAGTGTCTTGAACTAGGGTGACCATACATGCCATTTTTCCTGGACACGTCCTTGCCAGGATTTGTTTTGGCTTAGTTTTCCTGTTTTCTTACTTGCTGAAGGTAATGATCGAAAAGTAGTTTGACCAATAACATGCAGGCATTGTACATATTGGACCAATCATGGTGTGCGAGAAGGTGGGATCTACGGTCAAAGCAATACAAATGCATGTACATATTGCGGCTCAGACCGATCGGTATTTGACATCCAAGTACCTCGAGAGCATTTTGAAAGCATAAGGAACCGTCTGTATGGTACTTTGATGTCATACACCGATCCGTCTGTACACGCAAACAAACCAAACCCTAAATATTTTAGGCAATATAGAAATCCTGGCCAGGACGCGTCAGGGAAAAAATGGCACGTATGGTCACCCTACTTGAACCTTTGGCTTCCTTAACTCCAGAAATCATTAGAAATGTATAGAGCAGTGGTTTTCAAACCTGTCCTGCAAGCACCCATGGCCTGCACATTTTGTATGTCTCCCTTGTCAGACACACCCAATTCAGGCCTTGCAGTCTCTACTAACGTGCTGATGAGTTGAATCATGTGTGTCTGATAAGGGAGACATACAAAATGTACAGGGCAGGGGTGCTTGTAGGACAGGTTTGAAAACCACTGCTCTAACTTAATGAGTCTTATCAATGAAGACACCATAAATGTTCTGTATCTTGGCTGACATTCAAATACAATACAAACATACTGCTCTGCAGTCATTTGCTATTGTGCCATTTCAAATTCAGCCCCTGTCTTAACTCTCAGCATAATGAGGCACAGGTGAAAACAACAAGCTGACTGATGAACACATTTGATTGGTTGTCCAATATCACTGAGTGATTCAAAAGTGAGTACAAATAGCACAGTGTGTCTCAGTAAACTTGTCAAACTGTGGATTTAAAGTTTTCCCAATAACTGTGATTTTCTTGGTGTTTGCTTGAGAACTCACCATGCCTTGGGCAATTGGCATCTTACTTTTCACAATGGTTGTGATGACACTGGGCTCTTCTTTAAGGGCTGATCCCGATGTATTTTCTGAAGCAGGTGCTGCTTATGGAGCAGTCTCTGAAAACAGTCAGTTTTGGCAAACTTTTAATTGGTGGTCATAGTACAGTATCTAATAATGACGTGAAAACATCTGCATTGAGTTCAGTGGAGTCTCATGGGAGCCAGTCAAATGAGGAAGGTAATTTGAGATCCCAAACTTAATGAGTTTTTATTTATTTATTTTTAATTTTTTATAAATGTTGACTAACTTGATCTGTTTCTTAAGTGCGGCTTCTCCCTGCTAAAGCTAAGCTGCAACGTCTGGGTTCTTCTGTGCAGTTTAGAAATGATTCAATGATCTTGCGCATTCCAGGATTGAGAATGCCACCCTTTCTGGTTGACCGAGGTGAGGGATTTTTTTTTTTTTTTTTTTTTTTGTATGTCTGCTTTTTTCTCTTTTATAGACCTAATTTCTTGACCATCAGGAGAGGAGTCACCAGTGCCTTTGTCGGAGCTGCCAGCCAGCTGTGGTTTCGCACTGAAGCGAGTACGCAGGGATGTCTCTCTTGTTGCTTCATACCGGGGCTGTCATGTCAGACAACAGGTTAGTGATGATAATAGTGACAAGTCCACTGTAATGCTTCAACCATGTGATAACTTGCATGAATTTGTTTGACGCATATCACTTTCCCATCTCCTAACAGGATAGAAGTTATATTCTGCCACTCATTATAATGGGAGACCCAGTTCAAATGTCTTGTCCTGTGAGTCCTCGCCTCCCTGCTGTGTCCTGCTTCTCCTCTGGCATGATTGTCACACTTGGGGTCAGAGCAGATGATGTTAAAGGCAAGTCCCCTAATTCTTCATGTTGAATCTAAAAGTTGAAAGGCCCTTAAGCTGTACTCTTGTTTTCTGCTTTTAGTGGATGGATCATGGCAGCCTTTGCTTCTAACCTTCACTCAATGCTCATTCACATTGGAGGCTACTGCTGGTTGTCACCGCACCGTTCACAGGAAGCTGTTGGGAAGTGATGGTAAAAAAGTGCATTTGACAGGATTGTTATTTATAGCATGTCTAATTATACCATGTTTACACTAATTGAGGTTCATGTCTCCCTCAGGACACTGAATGGCACCTCCCTTTGCTGTACGGTGACCGGGAGGTGACTCTTTCCTGTCCTCGGACACAGCCAACGATAGCTCCAACCATGCCTGCAGTCCGTGACCCAGACATGCAACAGATGGCTGACCCTTTCCCTTTTGGAAGACCCTGGTGGTATCCTCCATATTATCCTGGTGTACCTGCTACCCTGCCTCCCATTGTGCCAACTACAACTACTCCTTTTCAATATCCTATCCAGCAACACATGTTCCCTCACATGAATCCCAGGCCAATATTTGATCCATACTTTTACCCTAAAGGTGACCCAGCTGCTCCACCAGCACAACAACCTCAACATCCCTGGTACCCAAAGTTTCCTCCTATGTATGGCTTCCAAAGCCCGGTTGAAGTCACTCCTGCAACAACTACACGTGCCCCATACCAGCCACAGCAGAAGTATCAAGGTTATCCAATGTACTCCCCATTATATGGTTATCAACCCATCAAGTCTTTTGTGCCTCCTGTTATGGAATACCCTTTAATGCCCCAGTATCCTAAGGATCCAGTCTTTGGTCCCCGCAGCCCTTAATCTTCTCCTGCAGTGTCATTCTCAATCTACGCATCCCGTACATAACTGCTTAAACAGAAAAGTGCACTCTGAAGTGGCGTTGCTTTTATTGACCAGAATGAATTCAATCAGTTTTTGGGTACAAGCCTAATAAAGCCATTGACTTCATGAAAACGTTATTGTTAACGAGTCTTTCTTTTGAGTGAATGCAAAAAAAAAAATTGTAACCTCCCATTCACTACTATGGAAGTTTACTGAACTTCAATGAGTTCTGGTGCTGAGAAAACTGGAAATTTGAAAAAGGGTTATTTTGCCAGTGAATGTAGCTCCAAACAAAGCTGGAAAAGAACTGTTGTGTGCCTCTGAGCAATGAACAGCGTTTCATTCATGAATTGGAGTAGGTGTGTCCTAATTCATGTACTTGTGCACTATTCTAGTATATTTTCAGTGTTTTTTGTTTTTCCTTGCTGCTTCCAGGGGCCCGTTCTTCGTACGTTGCATATTTCAGCTAAGATGATTTGAAAGATTCCAGATCTTCTAATCCTGATAACTGCTCTCTGGTTAATTTGGTTCTTCAAACGTATTTGTTTATTAGACTAAAATATCTGGATTAAGTGGTCTAAGATTACTGCGCATTCTCGTGTTCCCCGAAAAGGGCAGATGTAACTATACTCGAAACCACGATCAGCAATGCAGCGATTGGTTGGTGGTAAGACAGCAATGTAATGACATATCATTAAAAAAAGACACCTGCCAAAAAACTTGACAAATTTTTGGACGTTTATAAGGAAACAGCCAAGCGAACAAAACTAAGTGGTTGCTAATATAAGTAGGCTATTAAATAAGGTAATATTCTAATATGGTTTTTATATTTTATTGGCATAAGTTATCTGTATAAATTATAAAACACTATTGACAAGGGAATGTTTAATTTATTGTATATATTTATTACATTCTATATCTCACACATGGATCGGCATTTTCTATAATGTATTTCTATAATAAAAATACACATATGACTTATATATATATATATATATATATATAATTATCAAACAAACAATATAATTCATATTCAAGGATTAAAGATTAAACGGAAAAAAAGAAAAGAGAAATTATTGCACAACCATCAATTAGGTGGCGATATGCACTAAGCATGTAAACGACCATTGAACAAAATAAACAACATGGGGCGCTTTTTCTTAGCGTCCGTTTCCATAGTGGCTCGTCGATTCGTCGCTCTGTTGAGAATTTCTTGAGTTTTAACCAGGAACGTACTCTGAGTCAGTGGCGTAGTCAAGTTTTGTTTAGTCAGCGGCGTAGTCAAGTTTTTTTTAGTCAGCATACTGTGATTTTTCCCTCCCTCACCCGTCCCAAAGCGACACCCCATAAGCACCACTCACTAATGTGTACAGTATGCATCTACATGTAACTGACAGCATTCTGAAAGACTGCTTATGCGATATCAACATGTCAATTTATTATAAGCAACACAAGACAGCCAATGACATTTACAGCTGGGGAGACTGGACTGATTTTCTACTGTGTTAATCATCTAACTTAACTAGCCAGTTAAGAGAGACATTTTTCCTGAATATGGTCCCTGGAGCACAGGTTTTATCAGCTGGCAATTTTCAATGCACATTTAAGAGTGCCTGTTTTTAAATTCCCTAGCCTGACCTTCAGTCCACAAGGCTGCCCAGGAGTTCTCATCTCTCTCATCATCTGAAACAAGGAGATATAAACATTGTATTCAGTTTAACTGCTGTACACAGACACACACATATCTGTGTTATCTCTCCACTTCTCCTGCATTCATTGATCCGCACACTAATGTTACTGAAGTTATTAGCTAGTTATGTTGGCCTGAGAAAGTCAACATACTGTTGACTGTGTGAAAGATGCTTGGGACAGTTGACTGATCTGTCACTTCTCCCCGGGCCGTAGCTGGGGTTTGTGGGGCCCCGGTGCAGGTTGTACCTGTGGGCCCTGTTTGAAAAAGTTTAATATATGTTTGTTCCATATATTTATTTGTGCTATTTACACAATGTTTCGTTTTTCAAGTTTGTAGGTGTCCAGGTACAGAAACCGAATAATCAAATATAAAATAGCATTGCATAGTCTTCACTATATAAATTAAATATAGATTAATTCTTGTTAAACTACAAAGTAGTTCAGTAAAGAGCTGTGAGTGATTTTCTCTGGTTTAATTTCTTGGATTAACATTAAGGACACTGACAGCAGCTAGTAAATTAGGCACGATAACTTCAAGAGACAAAACATCCAATATAATACACATCCGATTTTTTTTCTCAACTGTTTACGTTTGCTCTCTATGTGCGGTCCGAACACGGCGCGCGAGTACTCATTTGAGTTTTTCCGCGTCCTGTGTTTGAATGTTTATAAACTCTTTTGAATGTTTAAATGGGCAAGGCATAAAAACACGTGCAAATGAGAAGCTTTCGGACGCACAGCAGTGGCACATTTTTAGGATAGCCTCAGCCAGTCAGATGAAATGAAAGATGCGCAATAGCACTGGTCATCAACAGAAACAAAGCGTGATTTTCAAAAAGTCAGTGCTTCAATCGCAACACAGATGGGGTGAATTTATGAATGAACGTGTGAAAGTTCTGTCACAAAGATGTTACGTAGCCTCATGCTTTAAGTGGGTATACCCCCAGGGCTGGATTGGTAATCGGGCATACCGGGCATTTTCCCGGTGGGCCGACGCACTGAAGGGGCCGACAGATTTTTTTTTTTGCCAAGGACCCTCAAGCAGGGACAGCGAGCAGCCAGTGGCCTATTGGTTTGTCTCCTGTATTGACAGCGTAAACCACCCAGTCACAATGCGCTATAGACGGAGTGATGAAGTATTTTGCTCCGCCTATATAAAGATCGCTTCACCCCAACTTCTTCCTCGTCGGCTTTTCCCACGTTTCACAGCAGCTTTATCAAGAACAGGCTTGCTCTGCGGTGAGTGATGCGGGCCAAAGAGCCAGGCAGGAGGAGGAGAAGAGAGTAGTTGAATTGGTAAAGTGCTTGATAGGGACTCACAACGGAGGCAGGCGTCTATCCTAATGTGTGCACGCGCCATGAGTGTGGAATACGCAAACACTTTTTAATAAAACGTAAATTCGTCCCCCGTGATTTTTTGGCCAAGTCAAGTGTGTTCATAGAGGTTTCATGGGCCAATGCGAATTAATCTAGATTTAAATTCGAAAAGACACAATATTGTCGGACCTGACATTTTATTCTTATCCAAAACAACTAGATGCAATGATACATATCTACACTACCAGTCAAAAGTTTTTGAACAGTAAGATTTTTAATGTTTTTTAAAGAATTCTCTTCTGCTCACCAAGCCTGCATTTATTTGATCCAAAATAGGAAAAGCAGTAATATTGTGACATATTTTTACTATTTAAAATAACTGCTTTATATTTGAATATATTTTAAAATGTAATTGATTTCTGTGATCAAAGCTGAATTTTCAGCATCATTACTCCAGTCTTCAGTGTCACATGATCCTTCAGAAATCATTCTAATATGCTGATTTGCTGCTCCAGAAAAATTTATTATTATTATTATTATTATTATCAGTATTTAAAACAGCAGAGTATATATATTTTTCTGGATTCTTTGATGAATAGAAAGATCCAAAGATCAGCGTTTATCTGTACCATTCAAAAGCTTGGAGTCAGTATAATTTTTTTTGTTTTTTGGGAAAGAAATTATAGAAATTAATACTTTTATTTAGCAAGGATGCTTTAAATTGATCAAAAATGATGATAAAGACATTCATAATGTTACAAAAGATTTCTATTTTGAGATTTCTATTTTAAGATTTCTAGTGAGGTCATGCGCTGATCAGCTTGCTGGTTTGTTCACCTCAATCTTTAATGAGTCCCTTGCTACCTCTGTGGTTCCCACCTCCTTTAAAAAATCCGTCATCATCCCTGTGCCTAAGAACAATAAACCCTCTTGCCTGAATGACTATCGACCAGTGGCCCTCACATCAATAGTCATGAAGGTTTTTGAGAGACTTGTTAAGAGCCACATTAGCTCCTCCATCCCTGTTACTTTGGACCCTCTTCAGTTTGCCTATCGTCCCAATAGATCTACTGATGATGCCATCTCTCACATACTCCACTCCTCCCTCACACACGTTGACAGCAGCAATGGGAACTATGTAAGGCTGCTATTCATAGACTATAGCTCAGCTTTCAACACCATAGTCCCCATCAAGCTGACTTCTAAACTCACAGGCCTCGGCCTAAACACTTCACTCTGTGACTGGATTCAAGATTTCCTCACCGGCAGACCTCAAGTGGCGAAGGTAGGCCAGTTCACCTCAAACTCCATCACCCTGAACGTTGGAGCCCCACAGGGTTGTGTCCTGAGTCCCCTGCTCTACTCTCTCTACACACATGACTGCGTGTCCTCTCACAGATCCACATCTATTATCAAATTTGCTGATGATACTGTGGTTCTGGGCCTCATTTCCAACAATGATGAGACCGCATACTTGGATGAGGTAGAGAGACTCACATCATGGTGCCAGGACAACTGTCTCTCTCTGAATGTTAGCAAAAGTAAAGAGCTGATTGTGGACTTCAGAAAGAGACACCTGCGGCCCTACACTCCTCTTATGATCAGTGGGACCCTTGTGGAGAGAGTAAGCAGCTTCAAGTACCTCGGTGTAAACATCTCCGAGGACCTGACTTGGACTACACACATTCAAACACAGGTTAAGAAAGCCAGGCAAAGGCTGTACCATCTGCGACAGCTGAGGAAATTCAGGGTCTCACCAACAATCCTGAAAACTTTAAATTCAGGGACCATAGAAAGTGTATTGACTCAGTGTATCTCAGTGTGGTATGGAAACAGCTCCAGTCAAGACTGCAAAGCCTTGCAGAGAGTTGTGCGCTTAGCTGAGCGCATCTCAGGGTCTGCTCTCCCCTCTCTGCAGGACATCTACCTCAAACGCTGCAGAAGCAGAGCTGTCAAAATCATCAAGGACTCAAATCACCCCAGTAACTGTCTTTTCACTCTGCTGCCATCTGGTAAGCGCTTCCGCTGCCTGATGGCAAAAACTGAGAGACTTAGGAGGAGCTTCTTCCCCCAGGCCATCAGGCTCCAGGGGCCTCATTTATAAAGCGTGCGTACGCTCAGATTTGATCTTAGAGTGTGCGTACGCTTAAATCCACGCCAAAGCTCATATTTATAAAGACGGTCTTTGACGTGGAAAAGTGCTTACCGCCACGTCAAGGTCTGAGCAGGCGTACGCACTTTTCCTTGTGGCAAAGTCAGAGTACTGCAGCTATTTGAATATCTAATAAAAGCGGTGTATGTGCAAGCACCGAATTCATCAAACAACAAAGATGCAGTGTGAGAGATTAATTGTGCAGTGTAGTCAGATTTTTTTTAACGGGAGTTTTTGCGAGATTAAACTGACCTTTTTAGTATCCTAATGTTGAGAGTTCTTTACTCGCATTCTAGCTACACAGTTTATTCCATGTTGTTGTTTTTTATTATTTTATTTTACAAGAGAACTTGCGACGTCTTGTTTTACTACTATTGGGGGGGGGGGAAAGCACAAACATCTCCGACTGTTTTGTCTGTGTAGCCTATAAGAATCTATCGTTCAATAACGGTTTTAATATATTCTATTCAATCACATTGTTAACTGTTTTTATTTATAACATCTGCTGCTTTGCTTCTGTGAAAATGAACAGAGACATCAGCCTTAAACTTTGTTTTTGTCATTTACATCAGTTATATTTGTATAAAATACACTAGATATGTTTGTGTCAGTACATTAATGGCATATTTAAGCAGCATTAGTAAACTGTAAATATAAAGAAATTCCAAATCACATGCAGGTTTTTTCAGACCGGAGACCATAATCGTGTAATAATTTATTTTATTATGATATGAAACGTCCAATTTTTCTTTCTATAATGTTTTTTTTTTTTTAAGTTTTGCTAGAATTTTGTGATACTACACTTTTTATTAGTTGTCATAGCAAGTGATTTTAAAAGTAGGATGCTCACTTTTTATAAGATGACTGAAAATTTTACTTGAATTCGTAGTTTATTCTTACTTTTGGAAACCTTATTGTTTAATAATTACTACTACTACCACCACTACTACTATTATTATTTCTGTTGTTTCTAATAGTAATTTTGATAGTCAATAAAAAAAATCTAACCACACACACACATTGTTTGTCCAAAGAATAATTACACATTATGAAATAATTTGGATCCACGCATGTTAATAATTCCTATGCATCTATGGCCTATAAAATGGCCTATGAAGTAGTAGTTTGCAAGAAGCAGAATGGACCGTGCAATGAGAAGACAACGCGTTTTTTGGACTGTAATTTCAAGTCAGACCATTTTTTTTTACATCTTTTAGGGACCTTTGCTTAACACAAGAGGAGAACAATCAGTAATCAACCCAGTTAACAAGATAAGAGGTGTGTATATATACACAGCAGACTTACCTCTGTTCATTGGCAGTTTTCCGGCATCCCTCCGCCACCCCTTCTCCGCACTTACAACTATTCCTGTCCTAATCTGTAGGGGGGGTACTCTGGGTTCGGGCCAAAATTCCAAGCTCGGAGCCCTCCCCTCGGACAGCACGCCAAATACGCTTAAACTTTATTCTATTTATTATATGTAAGTGTGAACTCGTGAATATGATAATGATATTAATTAGGGGGCGTTTACAAGGCGGAGATCTGACACCAGTCAGCTGCGCACAATTTCAAGATCATTTGCGATTTATAAACGTCACATCTGGAAGAGAGGCGTACGCACGTGTTTTTGAGCGCACGTTCGTTTTCTCTGAATCTCACTTACGCACTTTTGCGAAATGATCTTAGAACAAATTTAGGATGGTTTCTGCGCAATATTTTATAAATGAGGCCCCTGAACTCAAACTCAGCCTCTTAACATCATCATGACTCCACTTATTAATCACTCACAATCAGTAAGATACTCACACTCATTCTCTACCTCATACTGACAGTATCATTTGCACACATCACTTTGTGTTTTGGTATCTTATTTTTTTTGGTATTGCTGCTACATGTCAACCATGTACAACCTATTTGCACATTCCTCTCTTGCACAGTCATGCTTATCTTAATATTTAAGTCTACAGTATACTATCATGTACATTATTTTATATTTTATTCTTTATATCTTTTTTTATTATTATTTTATTCATTTCATTTTATGTATACTGCGTGTTGTTTTCTATAATATTGCACTGTCCATGGAGCAGACCTGACTCACATTTCACTGCTGGTTAATACTCTGAATAATTGTGTATGTGACAAATCTTGAACTTATTTCAGATGAAAGTTTTTCTGAACTTTCGATTCAAAGAAACCTGAATAAATTACATTTTAGAAATATATTCAAATAGAAAAAGAAACACAACATTACTGCTTTTGCTGTATTTTGGATCAAATAAATGCAGTCTTGATGAGCAGAAGAGACTTCTTAAAAAAATTCAGAAACTCGGTGGGCCACCTGGACCAAAAAAATGCCAGGGCCGATTTTTTGTTCCAGCCCAGCCCTGTATACCTGCGCATCACGTAGACTACACCACTGCTCTGGGTTGAATGAACTTACTCCTGGACGCGTTTTTGGAACCATGTAACTCGAGTAAGCAAGGTTTGGGGTTAATCAACCAAAAGTTCAGGGTTTAGCTGATGGCAAGTTAACCAAGCTTTCTGGAATACACTCCTGCTCTGGACTACAAAACAGTGCACAAGTAGGCCTACATGAATTGGGACAAACCTACTGAGTCATTCTGGAACAAATCATCACACAACGGTTCAGTTACAGCATTGTTTGGAACTATATTGATTGGCAAAAATAAACCTCATTAAGTTTCGCAGCACTCATTAAAGCAGAATAAGCTACAGCAGTGAATGTGACAATGTTTGCTTTCCCCATTTTCTCAAATAGCAGAAGAAAAACGCCACAACATTTAATGAAGTCACAGATTTATTAGGCTTAAACCAAACAACTATTGAGGTCATTGAATTCACTCGTGTCAATAAAAAGCAATGCAACTTCAGAGTACTCTCATCTGCTCAATGAAATGTTTATCTACGAGGCCTGTAGACTGAGGACAACTGTGCAGAAGACACAGATTTAGGGCTGCGGGGACCAAAGATCGGATCCTTAGGATACTGGAAAGGATATTGAGCTGGAGGCTCAAAAGACTTGATGGGTTGATAACCATATAATGGGGAGTACATTGGAAAACCTTGATACTGCTGCGGCAGCTGGTATGGGGCACGTGTAGTTGTGGTCGTTGCAGGATTGACTTCAACCGGGCTTTGGAAGCCATACATGGGAGGAAACTTTGGGTACCAGGGATATTGAGGTTGTTGTGCTGGTGGAGCAGCTGGGCCACCTTTAGGAGGAAACTTTGGGTACCAGGGATGTTGAGGTTGTTGTGCTGGTGGAGCAGCTGGGCCACCTTTAGGGTAAAAGTATGGATCAAATATTGGCCTGGGATTCATGTGAGGGAACATGTGTTGCTGGATAGGATATTGAAAAGGAGTAGTTGTAGTCGGCACAATGGGAGGCAGGGTAGCAGGTACACCAGGATAATATGGAGGATACCACCAGGGTCTTCCAAAAGGAACAGGGTCAGCCATCTGTTGCATGTCTGGGTCACGTGTCAGAGGACAGGAAAGGGTCACCTCTTGGTCGCCGTAAATTAAAGGGATTTGCCTTCCAGTGTCCTAAGGAAAAAAAAAATTACACACTATTATATATACTCACAATATTGCCAAAAGTATTGGGTTGCCCCCTTCCAATGAACAGGTTTGACTACTTTTAGTAACTTCTATGAATACAAATCTTAATGTTAAAGCATATAATGATATTCTAGGAAATTGTACGCTTCTAATATTATAGCAACATTTTGGACAGGACCCTTTTCTATTCTAACATGACAACGCCTCTGTGTATAAGGCAAGGTTCAAAAAGAAAATGATTGATTCAGTCAGTGTGGAAGAACTTGACTGGTCTGCATAAAACCAATGACTTGTACATATGGGTTCAGTCATTTTAGACACTTCCAAAACTGTTGCAACAGATGGAAGTACAATTTAAGTACATGAATTATGTTCTCATCGTCGTTGCCACAGATTTGGAAGTGCCTTTTTCTGTTCTAAAGAAGGGGGTGTCCCAATACTTTTGGCAATATATATAAAAAAAATTTTGCGTATATACACACACAACATAGTGTATATTTTTTTACAACAGATTCAGAGATTGCAGGGAAGCAGTAGATCCACTAGAGCGGCTTCTAGTGGAAACTGTAGAGTTATACAATGTAAAAATTTGCTCAGACTGTTCTCAGTGAAAGGGGTAACATTTTGGCGTCATTGCCTGACTATTTAAAGTCTACTGCAAATTATAATCATTTTTTAAAAAGCCATGAAATCTTGGTTGCTGCATCAACAAACTTGTGGTCATGTTTAGTGTACATATAACACATTTTGTAACTAATTTATAAAAGCCCTCCTAGGGACAAGTGTTGCAAATTAGCTTTGACAACAAGCACTATGGTCCATGCATGGGATGACTTCAGTGTCATCCATGTTTACTGTTAGCAAGCATGCAAAATTACACGCAGGAACGATAAAAAAAAAACATCAACTGCACTCAATTACCGTCACTTCCCAACAGCTTCCTGTGAATGGTGCGGTGACAACCAGTGAACCAGCAGTAGTCTCCAATGTGAATGAGCATTGAGAGAGCATTAGGAGCAGAGGCTGCCATGATCCATCAACTAAAAGCAGAGAAGGGGTCAAGCTCATGCTTTTCAACTTTTATATTAAATGTGAAGAATTAAGTGACTTGCCTTTAACTTTAATATCATCTGCTCTGACCCAAAGTGTGACACTCATGCCAGAGGAGAAGCAGGACACAGCAGGGAGGCGAGGACTCACAGGACAAGACATTTGCACTGGATCTCCCATTATAATGAGCGAAAAGATATAACTTCCACCCTGTTAGGAGATGGGGAAGAAAATAAATGATTTCTTAAAACGCATTAATGGAATGCATCCCACAGTTGAAGCACTACTTGCACTTATCACCTTCATGCATACTAACCTGTTGTCTAACATGACAGCCCTTGTATGGAGCAACAAGAGAGACATCCCTGCGTACTCGCTTCAGTGCAAAACCACAGCTGGCTGGCATCTCAGACAAAGGCACTGGTGACTCCTCTCCTGATGGTCAAGAGACATTAATACACATATATAAAAACACAAAACCCACAAACAACTTACCTCGATCAACCAGAAAGTGTGGTGTTCTCGGTCCTGGAATGCGCAAAATCATTGAATCATTGCTACACTGCACAGAAGGACTCAGGCGTTGTAGCTTAGTTTTAGCAAGGGGAAACCGCGCTTAAAAAGAAAATTCAAGTCAAGTTATAGTCTCTACTTAAAATAGGTCCCATTTTAATTTGGCTTCTCAAATTACCTTCATTTGACTCCAGTGACCTCAGTCCAGATGTTTTCATGTCATTATCAGATACTGTACCTTGACCAACAATTAAAAGTTTGCCAGAACGGACTGTATTTTCTGAGACTGCTCCATAAGAAGCACCAGTTTCAGAAAAGGCCTTAGAATCTGCCCTTAAAGAAGAGCTCAGTGTTGTCACAACCATTGTGAAAAGGAAGATGCCCTTTACCCAAGGCATGATGAGCTGTCAAATGAGTGCCAAAAAACTCACAGTTACTAAAATAACTTTAACTATAGAGATTGACAAGTCAATTGGAATATACTCTGCTATTTGTAGTTGCTCAGTGATATTAGTTGACCAATCAAATCTGTTCATCAATCAACTTGTTGTTTTCACCTGTGTCTCATTATGGTGAGAGTTAAGATGGGCTGTGTTCCAGTCCATTTTCTTATGCCCTTCACTCACAAACTTCCTTATGTCTCATTTATTGGGAATTCATTGGCTGTGTTCGAAAAAGCATACTTCCCTACTGCTTACTGCGTACTGCCCAGTACACAGTGTATACTGCCTACTATTTTTTAAGAATAGTGTGTGAAACAGTATACAATAAGCAACAAATGTTTCAGAGTAGTATGCTTAATTGTCACATGACAAACACAAACATTAATTCAGCACAGCTGTGAAGGTTGTTACCTTAAAAACAAATGTGCTAACTATTCTTTTACAAAGGCTTGTTAATAAGGCTTCATATTAGTAAACAATGCTATATTGCCCAATTAAACTCATTTCATAACTGAAGAACTTTAAATAGGCTATTGGACTGAACTGAATGAGCTGTCTTTAACTGAGCAATGATATTTTTGGCAGTTACACTAAGTGGAAAAAGTGATATATTCTAGTTACACTAAGTGCAAATAATGATAAATTATGTTTACACTAATATAGCAGCATTTTCTTTAGCAACAGGTGTGTAAATAGTAGTTAGGTGGCAGATATTTATACTGTAGTACATTATAAAAGAGTATGCAATAACATATTGAGTGTAAATTATCATAAATCTAATTTGATGAACTCCACTTTATTGAGACAAAAACCTACCTACGGCTAAGCACACTGTATTATTAATGAGGCGTTTAATCTACACTTTTCAAATATTTACTTAATTTTTTATTGAAAATAAATGCCTTTCTGATCTGGTATAAAATGGGAAAAGGAGTAGCACGAGTTTGACAAAAGTCAGGATCGAACTCGGATCGCTCACGAGTCGCATAAACAGCTCACATCGCACGCCTTTTACTCACTGCGCCACTGATTCTGGTGAAACAATGGTGTATCAGTTAATGTAAATAGCATCTAACAACAAATTGGTCTATTTGTCCTTAGAGTAAATACACCCCGTTTCTTTTTAGAGCTGCTTGACAGCGGAATTTAATTGTTTACTTGAAATATTAATTATATTTATATATTATATTACTGCAATATTAATATTATTATGTAATATCTTTGAAACATAAAGCGCTATAGAGATAAAGGTGACATCATTTGACTTGATCGGAAAAGCGCCGTAGAGATTAAAGTACAATTTATGTCCAACAAATGATGTCGTTTTTAGATGCACAGCAATAGTTTGTAGTTTACATGTATATGTATATAAGTACATATACAAGTGTAACATTTATAATTACTATTCCCCGCCTCCAGTTCACTCATGCCTTTGAAGATGAAACGTCACATGGAGCGCGTTGCATTCTGGGAAACAGTATCCCACGCAGTGTCTTCAGATGCATACATCAAATTTCAGCAAATGTAGCAGGTAATCCGGGCATTCCATGCTTACAGAAAATTCACATACTATTCACAGTATTCACACAGCATGCTGCAGTATAGTAGGAGTTGTATGATAGTATGCCATTCGGAACACAGCTTCTGTACTGATTTCAGTGTACTCGAGTTATATTTAGCAGATTCTGGCAAATATAGTAAGTCATCCGGGTATTTCATGCATACAGAAAATTTGCACACATTTGGACGTGTTGCCCCGCCCAAATGTGTCGCCCCGCCCCATCGTCCAGGGTGCACTCTGGAGTACTTGGAAGCGCTGGCACTTCATCAGTGAAATCTTTCTCCTGCTAAAATGTGCTGCGGCTGGCAGGCAGACCATGCACTAGCACAAGTGCGACCACGTCAAATGTTTACTCGCACACTCTCAAAAAATGGTCGCATTTTGGTCGCAGTCTAGAGCCCTGAATATATAAAATAATTTTATAAAATAAAGAAAACAATGATGTGCCGTCTCGTCTTGAACAGGAGCACTTCACAAAAATGAACCGAAAGTCAGCGAATACATGCCTCACAGACATGATAAATATATCTACAGAAAGCTTTAAATTACTACTTAACGAAATAAATCAAATCGAAAACAAAAACTCTTTCATTATAATCCGTGAAGATGCACTTCTCTCTAAAGGCGCGTCTAATGAGGGGATGGCGAGTCAGGATCATCATCTGATTCTTCATCTTTGCAACACTGACACAGAAAACACTAGTTTATTAGTAAATAATTCAAATATCTCCTTACTATTTCCCCCTGACACATTCATGTTAATTACTTTGTTGGGGCTTTGCGGCAAGCTTTATTGCTGTATTTGAACGCAGAACTTTTCAGCTGCGCTGACGGCTCTCTGCTGCTGCTGGACACTAAACACTGTCGAGCCGCTCTTGACAGTCGCGGTAGCACGGTCTCGTGTTGTTTCCACCAGCGCGGCAATTTTCTTCATCACTAATTGATGGATGTCTAAAATATAAACATAAGGAGAAGCCTAAAACAGGCCCGAGGCCCGGCCCGCGTCTGAACTATGACGTGAAAATTGGCCCGATCGAAGCCCGGTCCGGGCCGGGCTGAAATGCAGGGCTCTAGCGTTCCCCTCGGTAGAAATCACGTTTCTCCCTCGGGGGCCCCCTCCCATCGTCGGGCCCTTAGAATCGTCCTAACTTTCCCCCCCTTATGGCGCCCCTGGTATGGCATTTCGAACACAGCCATTGCCTACGTCCCAATGTGCATACTGTCCATCCTAAATTCTATGTGATAGTAGTAATTTTCTATACTATTTAGGGCAGATAGGGTGGATAGTATGCACATTGGGACGCAGGGATTGATTACGTTGCATTAGAGCCCTGCACAGGCCTAAAATTTAGGCCCTAGCCCGGCCCTGGCCCGAGATGCTCAGGCCCTAGCCCGGCCCGTGTCCGAAAGCTTATCAGAATTCTCGGCCCGAGTCCGGCCCGAGTCCGACCCGAGCCCGTCTTTTTTTTCCCCCCTTCTCCCAAAACAGCTCTGATTGTTTCAGCTATTAAAATACTTCAGTTTTGTATGAAATGGCAAAGTGATTGCATTTAGTTTCGTTATTTTATTAAGTTAATTTAGAAAAACGTTTGGAGCATTTTTTTATTCGTTAAATGTAAGTTTTTGTTTTTTAAAGTAATGACCAAGCGCCCAGCGTCAGACAGTGAGCTGATGATCATAGCCTATGTTTGATCAATTTAGCCTTCTCAAATCATCACGACTTGTCTAAAATTAAATCTATAGTTCGAAAACAGCTCCACAATGTTAGTTTAAACACTTAACCTAGATAAATGTGCACTGACGCATATCCAGTCGTTTGTGCGGAGAGTGGAAGCTGAAGCGCGCTTTACAGGACGCGCCAGAGCGATCACTTGTATTGGAAATATTTCAAAATACGTGTCATTTTTGCTAGAGTAATAGGCTACAATGTTCGGAACTGTAAAGGGTCTACTTTTATTAGTGTGCACTCAAAATATCAACAAAACATGCTTTTATAAAATAAAGGAGAAAAAAAAGCAGTTTCAGTTTTGAGCAGGAGAACTTTTAGTAACCAAGCTCCAAATTCTCCCTGAAGCTCTGCATGGTCAACGGTCACCTGTATGCTAATGCGTGCGAATATGCGTTGCGTAGGCGATGTGTAATATTTATAATATAATCAGTATTTCATAAGAAGCTAAATGAGCCCGAGTCCGACCCGAGCCCGATCTGTAAAAAAAAAAAAAAAAATGGCCTGAGCCCGGCCCGAATGGACTCAGCAGCGTGTTGGGCCCTGTCGGGCCCCGACGGGCTTGCAGATCTCTACGTTGCATGAGTGCCCACTACAGGCGGAACCCTTTCAATGGGCTGAATTGGAACGTTCTAACCACTGGTCTCAAACTCAATTCCTGAAGGGCCGCAGCTCTGCACAGTTTAGCTCCAACCAGCTCCACACCTGCTTGGAAGTGTCTAGTGATCCTGAAGAGCTTGATTATCTGGATCAGGGGCCTCATTTATAAAATGTTGCGCAGAAACCATCCTAAATTTGTTCTAAGATCATTTCGCAAAAGTGCGTAAGTGAGATTCAGAGAAAACGAACGTGCGCTCAAAAACACGTGCGTACGCCTCTCTTCCAGATGTGACGTTTATAAATCGCAAATGATCTTGAAATTGTGCGCAGCTGACTGGTGTCAGATCTCCGCCTTGTAAACGCCCCCTAATTAATATCATTATCATATAAAAGAGCACACGCCAATATCCACATTTCTATGCTTGAGAATGACGAGCACAAAGAAAAAATAAACTTTACTGAGTCTGAAATTGAGTTTTGAGAGTTTCGTGCGGGGACGCTTTTTGAGAGTCTCTCCAGTGGGCTTTCACACAAAACAAAATGTGTGGCATGGCAGTGTATAGTGCAGGCTGTGAACGAGGTAGGGGGGCAGCAAAGGTCCCTAAAAGACGTAAAAAAAAGAAAGAAAGAAATTACAGTCCAAAAAACGCGTTGTCTTCTCATTGCACGGTTTGCAATATATTGGAAGCGCTATTGCTGCCATTCTGCTTCTTGCAAACTACTACTTCATAGGCCATTTTATAGACCATAGATGCATAGGAATTATTAACATGCGTGGATCCAAATTATTTCATAATGTGTAATTATTCTTTGGACAAACAATGTTTGTGTGGTTATATTTTTTTTCTATTGACTATTATCAAAATTACTACTAGAAACAACAGAAATAATAATAATATTAGTAGTGGTGGTAGTAGTAGTAGTAATTATTAAACAATAAGGTTTCCAAAAGTAAGAATAAACTACGAATTCAAGTAAAAGTTTCAGTCATCTTATAAAAAGTGAGCATCCTACTTTTAAAATCACTTGCTATGACAACTAATAAAAAGTGTAGTATCACAAAATTCTAGCAAAACTTAAAAAAAAAAAACATTATAGAAAGAAAAATTGGATGTTTCATATCATAATAAAATAAATTATTACATGATTATGGTCTCAGATCTGAAAAAAACCTGCATGTGATTTGGAATTTCTTTATATATACAGTTTACTATTTATATTTACTAATGCTGCTCAAATGTGCCCTTAATGTACTGACACAAAAATATCTAGTGTATTTTATACAAATATAACTGATGTAAATGACAAAAACAAAGTTTAAGGCTGATGTCTCTATTCATTTTCACAGAAGCAAAGCAGCAGATGTTATAAATAAAAACAGTTAACAATGTTATTGAATAGAATATATTAAAACCGTTATTGAACGACATATTCTTATAGGCTACACAGACAAAACGGTTGGAGATGTTTATGCATTTTATTTTTTTATTTTTTTTATTTTACGCAATATTAGTAAAACCAGACGTTGCCAGTTCTCTTGTAAAATAAAATAATAAAAAAACAACAACAAGGAATAAACTGTGTAGCCTAGAATGCGAGTAAAGAACTCTCAACATTAGGCTACTAAAAAGGTCAGTTTAATCTCGCAAAAACTCCCGTTAATAAAAAATCTGACTACACTGCACAATTAATCTCTCACACTGCATCTTTGTTGTTTGATGAATTATTTTATTAGATATTCAAATAGCTGCAGTACTCCGACTTTGCCACAAGGAAAAGTGCGTACGTCTGCTCAGACCTTGACGTGGCGGTAAGCACTTTTCCACGTCAAAGACCGTTTTTATAAATATGAGCTTTGGCGTGGACTTAAGCGTACGCACACTCTAAGATCAAATCTGAATGTGAGCAAAACTAAAGAGCTGATTGTGGACTTCAGAAAGAGACACCTGCGGCCCTACACTCCTCTTATGATCAGTGGGACCCTTGTGGAGAGAGTAAGCAGCTTCAAGTACCTCGGTGTAAACATCTCCGAGGACCTGACTTGGACTACACACATTCAAACACAGGTTAAGAAAGCCAGGCAAAGGCTGTACCATCTGCGACAGCTGAGGAAATTCAGGGTCTCACCAACAATCCTGAAAACTTTAAATTCAGGGACCATAGAAAGTGTATTGACTCAGTGTATCTCAGTGTGGTATGGAAACAGCTCCAGTCAAGACTGCAAAGCCTTGCAGAGAGTTGTGCGCTAAGCTGAGCGCATCTCAGGGTCTGCTCTCCCCTCTCTGCAGGACATCTACCTCAAAAGCTGTCAAAATCATCAAGGACTCAAATCACCCCAGTAACTGTCTTTTCACTCCGCTGCCTGATGGCAAAAACTGAGAGACTTAGGAGGAGCTTCTTCCCCCAGGCCATCAGGCTCCTAAACTCAAACTCAGCCTCTTAACATCATCATGAGTCCACTTATTAATCACTCACAATCAGTAAGATACTCACACTCATTATTCTCTACCTCATACTGACAGTATCATTTGCACACATCACTTTCTGTGTTTTGGTATCTTATTTTTTTATTTATTTTTTTGGTATTGCTGCTACATGTCAACCATGTACAACCTATTTGCACATTCCTCTCTTGCACAGTCATGCTTATCTTAATATTTAAGTCTACAGTATACTATCATGCACATTATTTTATATTTTATTCTTTATATCTTTTTTTATTATTATTTTATTCATTTAATTTTATGTATACTTTGTGTTGTTTTCTATAATATTGCACTGTCCATGGAGCAGACCTGACTCACATTTCACTGCTGGTTAATACTCTGAATAATTGTGTATGTGACAAATAAATCTTGAACTTATTTCAGATAAAAGGTTCTGAACTTTCGATTCAAAGAAACCTGAATAAATTACTAGGGCTGTGCATTGGCAAGAATCTGGCGATACGATACGTATCACGATACAGGGGTTGCGATACGATATATTGCGATACTGTAAGCAAGGCGATATATTGGGATATTTCTTATTTTAGGAATAGGATATTTTTAGGAAAGCTGTCATTAAGAGCACACCACTATATGCAAACCTTAGAAATAAATACATAAAAATTGTTTAACCAGAACACACTGGGATCTGCATTTGCAATAATCAGTCCCTGTAACATTCAACATTATTGAACCACTTTTTGTGCAGCACGAGTCAAGGGGGAAAAATTAAAGTGCTTGCAGGATTCTTTACTTAAATGTATGTATAAAATGTATTTTATAAAAGAGACCATATATATTTTTAGACCCTGCTTTAAAGGTTCACAGTTTAAGTTTACAATTGTAATATACAATGTCATAACATTTTGATCTGAACAAAAACTAACATCTGCTTAGTATCTATTTTACAAAAATTAGCAAACTGCAACAAAAGTGGGAACAAAACTCATCTTCACCTGTGAGCAGAATAGGATTGGAAAGATGGAAAAAAGGAGAAAAGCACAAGAGCTTCAAAGGGGAGCTGTAACATAGCCACATATTTATAGTCTAAAATATATTGGGATCATTCTATGGAAATGTCCATTTTTCTGTCCCTAGCCTTTACAGAAATATTACACTTAAACACTTGGTTACAATTTTTTATATATATATTTTAAAATGAAACAATGATGTGTAATGAATTACACCTTCTTGAGCCATCAATGTGGCAATATTTGTTTTTAATTAATTATAAAGAATTCCAAGCTCCAGAAAAAAACTGCTCGTTACAGCCGTGTACAGAGGGAACGTGCTTTATTATGAGGTCAAAAACAGTTTTTTCTTCCATTTAAAATAAAATAATGTATACATAACTATCCAATAAATGACATAAAAAAAACAAAATGCCACATAAATATTATAGAAAAATATATAAAATATTATATTAAATGATAATATATATATATTATAGTAAAAAATAAAATATTAAATAATATTATAAAAAAGATTTTTAAAAAAGCATTAAGCTGTCATTAAAGTGCATTCATGAAGTCAAAAGGTAATCTAATAATGTGGTCCAAGTTTAAATGTTAAAAAAAGAAATACATTTTAAGACATCTTGCCATACCAGGCTATTCGAACCAAATGTATTTACTCTTAGTATTAGGATATGACTACTTGTTTTTTTTTATTACAGCCTGTGATAATTAATACATTACAAAACATTGTAAAAATTAGGCTAAAAGAAAGTCACCCCTCTCCTCTACGTCTACTTCTGTCATCGCTTGGATTACAGCGTCACGCTTCTTTCTGAATATGATTTTTCTCCACTGAGGGGCAGAACATATGGCAAATGACTCTACGGCTCTTATATTATTGCACTGGTTGCTATTAACTGCGAGCAGACAAAGTGTCAATCAATGTATTGGAGAATACGGCGAACATAAATAAAGAAACGAAGTTGCTTGTCAGATTTTCCTAACAAGCAACCATATTTTGTAAAATAAGCCCCAAAAAACGCAACCCGCGACCAGGGATTTTTTCCCGCGACTTTACAAAAAAAGAAGCCCAAAGTCGGGTATAATACGCGGACTTGGCAACTGTGCCCCCGACACGAGAGAAAGCTGGAGCTTTCCCTGCCGCCCGCCGCACCCCGCGTGAAGGCTTTTCACACGGGGCGCGGCAAGCGGTGGGACCGAGGTGGAGCTCGCGCCGCGGTCCCGGGGCGGACATTACCACAAAAGCCCAAATGACGCCACACTTCAGCTTTGTACACCGAAACGAGAGCTGGAACAATTCTTTCATCCTCCATTACTGGCAGTGAACTAGATTAACGCGAACATTAGTGGTGTGCTCTAATGCTAGTATTTCCTGTCACTGTTTATGTTCAGAGATGAAGACTGCCATCTAGCGGTCGGGATATGAACTCAAAACGAAACAACTGACATGAATCCTGTATGATTTTTTTTAAAATATCGATATTCCGTTTTTGAGAATCGATACAGTATCGCCAAACAAAATATCGCGATACTCACGTGTATCGATATTTTCTTACACCCCTATAAATTACACTTTAGAAATATATTCAAATAGAAAAAGAAACGCAACATTACTGCTTTTGCTGTATTTTGGATCAAATAAATGCAGTCTTGGTGAGCAGAAGAGACTTCTTAAAAAAAAAAAATAGTTCAGAAACTTGGTGGGCCACCTGGACCAAAAAATGCCAGGGCCGATTTTTTGTTCCAGCCCAGCCCTGTATACCTGCGCATCACGTAGACTACACCACTGCTCTGGGTTGAATGAACTTACTCCTGGACGCGTTTTTGGAACCACGTACCTCGAGTAAGCAAGGTTTGGGGTTAATCAACCAAAAGTTCAGGGTTTAGCTGATGGCAAGTTAACCAAGCTTTCTGGAATACACTCCTGCTCTGGACTACAAAACAGTGCACAAGTAGGCCTACATGAATTGGGACAAACCTACTGAGTCATTCTGGAACAAATCATCACACAACGGTTCAGTTACAGCATTGTTTGGAACTATATTGATTGGCAAAAATAAACCTCATTAAGTTTCGCAGCACTCATTAAAGCAGAATAAGCTACAGCAGTGAATGTGACAATGTTTGCTTTCCCCATTTTCTCAAATAGCAGAAGAAAAACGCCACAACATTTAATGAAGTCACAGATTTATTAGGCTTATACCAAACAACTATTGAGGTCATTGAATTCACTCGTGTCAATAAAAAGCAATGCAACTTCAGAGTACTCTCATCTGCTCAATGAAATGTTTATCTACGAGGCCTGTAGACTGAGGACAACTGTGCAGAAGACACAGATTTAGGGCTGCGGGGACCAAAGATCGGATCCTTAGGATACTGGAAAGGATATTGAGCTGGAGGCTCAAAAGACTTGATGGGTTGATAACCATATAATGGGGAGTACATTGGAAAACCTTGATACTGCTGCGGCAGCTGGTATGGGGCACGTGTAGTTGTGGTCGTTGCAGGAGTGACTTCAACCGGGCTTTGGAAGCCATACATGGGAGGAAACTTTGGGTACCAGGGATGTTGAGGTTGTTGTGCTGGTGGAGCAGCTGGGCCACCTTTAGGAGGAAACTTTGGGTACCAGGGATGTTGAGGTTGTTGTGCTGGTGGAGCAGCTGGGTCACCTTTAGGAGGAAACTTTGGGTACCAGGGATGTTGAGGTTGTTGTGCTGGTGGAGCAGCTGGGCCACCTTTAGGGTAAAAGTATGGATCAAATATTGGCCTGGGATTCATGCGAGGGAACATGTGTTGCTGGATAGGATATTGAAAAGGAGTAGTTGTAGTCGGCACAATGGGAGGCAGGGTAGCAGGTACACCAGGATAATATGGAGGATACCACCAGGGTCTTCCAAAAGGAACAGGGTCAGCCATCTGTTGCATGTCTGGGTCACGTGTCAGAGGACAGGAAAGGGTCACCTCTTGGTCACCGTAAATTAAAGGGATTTGCCTTCCAGTGTCCTAAAGGAATAAAAAAAAAACCTCACTATATTGCCAAAAGTATTGGGTTGCCCCCTTCCAATGAACAGGTTTGACTACTTTTAGTAATTTCTATGAATACAAATCTTAATGTTAAAGCATAATGATATTCCAGGAAATTGTGCGCTTCTAGTATTATAGCAACAGTTTGGACAGGACCCTTTTCTATTCTAACATGACAACGCCTCTGTGTATAAGGCAAGGTTCAAAAAGAAAATGATTGATTCAGTCAGTGTGGAAGAACTTGACTGGTCTGCATAAAACCAAGTCCTAATCCCAGTTTAACACCTCTGGTGTGACTGTAAATGCAGACCTTGAGCCAAAAACTCGTCACCAAACACCAATGACTTGTACATATGGGTTCAGTCATTTTAGACACTTCCAAAACTGTTGCAACAGATGGAAATACAATTTAAGTACATTAATTATGTTCTCATCGTCGCTGCCACAGATTTGGAAGTGCCTTTTTCTGTTCTAAAGAAGGGGGTGTCCCAATGCTTTTGGCAATATTATATTTAAAAAAAAAAAAAAAAAAAAAAAAAAAAAGTGCATACACACATCATAATGTATATATATATTTTTTTACAACAGATTCAAAGATTGCAGGGAAGCAGTAGATCCACTAGAGCGGCTTCTAGTGGAAACTGTAGAGTTATACAATGTTAAACAATTTGCTCAGACTGTTCTCAGTGAAAGGGATAACATTTGGCATCACTGCCTGACTATTTAAAGTCTATTGCAAATTATAATCATTTTTTAAAAAGCCATGAAATCTTGGTTGCTGCATCAACAAACTTGTGGTCATGTTTAGTGTACATAACACATTTTGTAACCAATTTATAAAAGCCCTCCTAGGGACAAGTGTTGCAAATTATCTTTGACAACAAGCACTATGGTCCATGCATGGGATGACTTCAGTGTCATCCATGTTTACTGTTAGCAAGCATGCAAAATTACACGCGAGAACGATAAAAAAAAACGACATCAACTGCACTCAATTACCGTCACTTCCCAACAGCTTCCTGTGAATGGTGCGGTGACAACCAGTGAACCAGCAGTAGTCTCCAATGTGAATGAGCATTGAGAGAGCATTAGGAGCAGAGGCTGCCATGATCCATCAACTAAAAGCAGAGAAGGGGTCAAGCTCATGCTTTTCAACTTTTATATTAAACGTGAAGAATTAAGTGACTTGCCTTTAACTTTAATATCATCTGCTCTGACCCAAAGTGTGACACTCATGCCAGAGGAGAAGCAGGACACAGCAGGGAGGCGAGGACTCACAGGACAAGACATTTGCACTGGATCTCCCATTATAATGAGCGAAAAGATATAACTTCCACCCTGTTAGGAGATGGGGAAGAAAATAAATGATTTCTTAAAACGCATTAATGGAAGGCATCCCACAGTTGAAGCACTACTTGCACTTATCACCTTCATGCATACTAACCTGTTGTCTAACATGACAGCCCTTGTATGGAGCAACAAGAGAGACATCCCTGCGTACTCGCTTCAGTGCGAAACCACAGCTGGCTGGCATCTCAGACAAAGGCACTGGTGACTCCTCTCCTGATGGTCAAGAGACTAGGCATTAATACACGCATATATAAAAACAAAACCCACAAACAACTTACCTCGATCAACCAGAAAGTGTGGTGTTCTCGGTCCTGGAATGTGCAAAATCATTGAATCATTGCTACACTGCACAGAAGGACTCAGGCGTTGTAGCTTAGTTTTAGCAAGGGGAAACCGCGCTTAAAAAGAAAATTCAAGTCAAGTTATAGTCTCTACTTAAAATAGGTCCCATTTTAATTTGGCATCTCAAATTACCTTCATTTGACTCCAGTGACCTCAGTCCAGATGTTTTCATGTCATTATCAGATACTGTACCTTGACCAACAATTAAAAGTTTGCCAGAACGGACTGTATTTTCTGAGACTGCTCCATAAGAAGCACCAGTTTCAGAAAAGGCCTTAGAATCTGCCCTTAAAGAAGAGCTCAGTGTTGTCACAACCATTGTGAAAAGGAAGATGCCCTTTACCCAAGGCATGATGAGCTGTCAAATGAGTGCCAAAAAACTCACAGTTACTAAAAGAACTTTAACTATAGAGATTGACAAGTCAATTGGAATATACTCTGCTATTTGTAGTTGCTCAGTGATATTAGTTGACCAATCAAATCTGTTCATCAATCAACTTGTTGTTTTCACCTGTGTCTCATTATGGTGAGAGTTAAGATGGGCTGTGTTCCAGTCCATTTTCTTATGCCCTTCACTCACAAACTTCCTTATGTCTCATTTATTGGGAAGTCATTGGCTGTGTTCGAAAAAGCATACTTCCCTACTGCTTACTGCGTACTGCCCAGTACACAGTGTATACTGCCTACTATTTTTTAAGAATAGTGTGTGAAACAGTATACAATAAGCAACAAATGTTTCAGAGTAGTATGCTTAATTGTCACATGACAAACACAAACATTAATTCAGCACAGCTGTGAAAGTTGTTACCTTACAAACAAATGTGCTAACTATTCTTTTACAAAGGCTTGTTAATAAGGCTTCATATTAGTAAACAATGCTATATTGCCCAATTAAACTCATTTCATAACTGAAGAACTTTAAATAGGCTATTGGACTGAACTGAATGAGCTGTCTTTAACTGAGCAATGATATTTTTGGCAGTTACACTAAGTGGAAAAAGTGATATATTCTAGTTACACTAAGTGCAAATAATGATAAATTATGTTTACACTAATATAGCAGCATTTTCTTTAGCAACAGGTGTGTAAATAGTAGTTAGGTGGCAGATATTTATACTGTAGTACATTATAAAAGAGTATGCAATAACATATTGAGTGTAAATTATCATAAATCTAATTTGATGAACTCCACTTTATTGGGACAAAAACCTACCTACGGCTAAGCACACTGTATTATTAATGAGGCGTTTAATCTACACTTTTCAAATATTTACTTAATTTTTTATTGAAAATAAATGCCTTTCTGATCTGGTATAAAATGGGAAAAGGAGTAGCACGAGTTTGACAAAAGTCAGGATCGAACTCGGATCGCTCACGAGTCGCATAAACAGCTCACATCGCACGCCTTTTACTCACTGCGCCTTTACTCACTGCGCCACTGATTCTGGTGAAACAATGGTGTATCAGTTAATGTAAATAGCATCTAACAACAAATTGGTCTATTTGTCCTTAGAGTAAATACACCCCATTTCTTTTTAGAGCTGCTTGACAGCGGAATTTAATTGTTTACTTGAAATATTAATTATATTTATATATTATATTACTGCAATATTAATATTATTATGTAATATCTTTGAAACATAAAGCGCTATAGAGATAAAGGTGACATCATTTGACTTGATCGGAAAAGCGCCGTAGAGATTAAAGTACAATTTATGTCCAACAAATGATGTCGTTTTTAGATGCACAGCAATAGTTTGTAGTTTACATGTATATGTATATAAGTACATATACAAGTGTAACATTTATAATTACTATTCCCCGCCTCCAGTTCACTCATGCCTTTGAAGATGAAACGTCACATGGAGCGCGTTGCATTCTGGGAAACAGTATCCCACGCAGTGTCTTCAGATGCATACATCAAATTTCAGCAAATGTAGCAGGTAATCCGGGCATTCCATGCTTACAGAAAATTCACATACTATTCACAGTATTCACACAGCATGCTGCAGTATAGTAGGAGTTGTATGATAGTATGCCATTCGGAACACAGCTTCTGTACTGATTTCAGTGTACTCGAGTTATATTTAGCAGATTCTGGCAAATATAGTAGGTCATCTGGGTATTTCATGCATACAGAAAATTTGCATACTATTTGAAAATTTGCACACATTTGGACGTGTTGCCCCGCCCAAATGTGTCGCCCCGCCCCATCGTCCAGGGTGCACTCTGGAGTACTTGGAAGCGCTGGCACTTCATCAGTGAAATCTTTCTCCTGCTAAAATGTGCTGCGGCTGGCAGGCAGACCATGCACTAGCACAAGTGCGACCACGTCAAATGTTTACTCGCACACTCTCAAAAAATGGTCGCATTTTGGTCGCAGTCTAGAGCCCTGAATATATAAAATAATTTTATAAAATAAAGAAAACAATGATGTGCCGTCTCGTCTTGAACAGGAGCATTTCACAAAAATTAACCGAAAGTCAGCGAATACATGCCTCACAGACATGATAAATATATCTACAGAAAGCATTAAATTACTACTTAACGAAATAAATCAAATCGAAAACAAAAACTCTTTCATTATAATCCGTGAAGATGCACTTCTCTCTAAAGGCGCGTCTAATGAGGGGATGGCGAGTCAGGATCATCATCTGATTCTTCATCTTTGCAACACTGACACAGAAAACACTAGTTTATTATTAAATAATTCAAATATCTCCTTACTATTTCCCCCTGACATATTCATGTTAATTACTTTTGTTGGGGCTTTGCGGCAAGCTTTATTGCTGTATTTGAACGCAGAACTTTTCAGCTGCACTGGCGGCTCTCTGCTGCTGCTGGACACTAAACACTGTCGAGCCGCTCTTGACAGTCGCGGTAGCACGGTCTCGTGTTGTTTCCACCAGCACGGCAATTTTCTTCATCACTAATTGATGGATGTCTAAAATATAAACATAAGGAGAAGCCTAAAACAGGCCCGAGGCCCGGCCCGCGTCTGAACTATGACGTGAAAATTGGCCCAATCGAAGCCCGGTCCGGGCCGGGCTGAAATGCAGGGCTCTAGCGTTCCCCTCGGTAGAAATCACGTTTCTCCCTCGGGGGCCCCCTCCCATCGTCGGGCCCTTAGAATCGTTCTAACTTTCCCCCCCTTACGGCGCCCCTGGTATGGCATTTCGAACACAGCCATTGCCTACGTCCCAATGTGCATACTGTCCATCCTAAATTCTATGTGATAGTAGTAATTTTCTATACTATTTAGGGCAGATAGGGTGGATAGTATGCACATTGGGACGCAGGGATTGATTACGTTGCATTAGAGCCCTGCACAGGCCTAAAATTTAGGCCCTAGCCCGGCCCTGGCCCGAGATGCTCAGGCCCTAGCCCGGCCCGTGTCCGAAAGCTTATCAGAATTCTCGGCCCGAGTCCGGCCCGAGTCCGACCCGAGCCCGTCTTTTCCCCCCCCCCTTCTCCCAAAACAGCTTAAACTATTGTTTCAGCTATTAAAATACTTCAGTTTTGTATGAAATGGCAAAGTGATTGCATTTAGTTTCGTTATTTTATTAAGTTAATTTAGAAAAACGTTTGGAGCATTTTTTTATTTGTTAAATGTAAGTTTTTGTTTTTTAAAGTAACGACCAAGCGCCCAGCGTCAGACAGTGAGCTGATGATCATAGCCTATGTTTGATCAATTTAGCCTTCTCAAATCATCACGACTTGTCTAAAATGTAATCTATAGTTAGAAAACAGCTCCACAATGTTAGTTTAAATGCTTAACCTAGATAAATGTGCACTGACGCATATCCAGTCGTTTGTGCGGAGAGTGGAAGCTGAAGCGCGCTTTACAGGACGCGCCAGAGCGATCACTTGTATTGGAAATATTTCAAAATACGTGTCATTTTTGCTCATAAAGGTAAGAGTAATAGGCTACACTGTTCGGAACTGTAAAGGGTCTACTTTTATTAGTGTGCACTCAAAATATCAACAAAACATGCTTTTATAAAATAAAGGAGAAGAAAAAGCAGTTTCAGTTTTGAGCAGGAGAACTTTTAGTAACCAAGCTCCAAATTCTCCCTGAAGCTCTGCATGGTCAACGGTCACCTGTATGCTAATGCGTGCAAATATGCGTTGCGTAGGCGATGTGTAATATTTATAATATAATTAGTATTTCATAAGAAGCTAAATGAGCCCGAGTCCGACCCGAGCCCGATCTGTAAAAAAAAATAAAAAATGGCCTGAGCCTGGCCCGAATGGACTCAGCAGCGTGTTGGGCCCTGTCGGGCCCCGACGGGCTTGCAGACCTCTACGTTGCATGAGTGCCCACTACAGGCGGAACCCTTTCAATGGGCTGAATTGGAACGTTCTAACCACTGGTCTCAAACTCAATTCCTGAAGGGCCGCAGCTCTGCACAGTTTAGCTCCAACCAGCTCCACACCTGCTTGGAAGTGTCTAGTGATCATGAAGAGCTTGATTAGCTGGATCAGGTGTGTTTGATTAGGGTTGGAGCTAAATTGTGCAGAGCTGTGGCCCTCCAGGAATTGAGTTTGAGACCAGCTAAGCCCTTGATCACTTACAATCGGCTGTGGAGTTGGTTTATTGTTTACATTTTTCCCCTCATGAATTTGTTTGGTGCTTCTATAGGTATGCTTGGGCTGTTATGCATTTAAAAAAAATATATGTATATATTATAGAGTTGTTTGGGGTGGGGATAAATTAAATGCGATCTGTGATGATGTCATAATCGTGTTGCATTGTGGTCTATGGAGCAGCCTGAAGTGTGCATATGAAGCAGACTTGCTCCGTTAGTCAAAATCGAGGAGTCGAGGATCTGCCAATATATACTTCCCTCGTCCACTTCATGAAGTGGAATGCACTTCAAAATGGCAGCAGGGATTCCCCCGAGGGGAAGTGCTTAGGGAAGTTTGCTAGTGCCTGTCTAAAAGTGGAGTGGAACGCAGCCAGGAGCTGAATTTGAAATAGCACACTAGTATGGGTTGCTAGTATATGATTGCAGAGAAGTATGCATGTGTGCTATTTGAAATTTAGCCAACATTCAGAACATTAAGTGCCTTGATTAATATGAGTCAGTAGGTTACAGTAATTACTTTATTTATTTTTATGCAGTTTGTAAAAACAGGATTCGGAGATTTCATAGAACATGTATTAAACAGATTTATACATGAAGGGAGAGCTTTTAAAAATGACTAATTACTCCTCTTTAATGTATTCCTTACACTCCAGTCAATAAGAATGTAAGAGTCAAATTACTTGCAAAGTAAGATTATCTATTTAAAAGCATTTCAATCTAAATCACTTAAATTTTGCAAGTGGAAAGTGCCAAATTGCTAAACTTCTTAGTAGTTCAAAAACTAGTGACGTCATCTTCACTTGTTATGCTGGTGCTGTCATCATCCGCAGTGATTCTTGGGATGGCCATATCTCTCTCCCACACTTTTCTAACAGTCTCTTGAGTTAAGGAATCCGGGGGCTCAATCACAGACACTTGAGTCTGTTGTACTGCAGTGCCAAGATGCTGAGGGGAGTTAGGACTCAAACCATTATCTAAAGCCCACCTATAGGCTTTGTTAGTTGGGGAGGAGAGTGATACAACATTATCACAGAGCAGACCACCTGATCCTTCATTTTGGGTCCAGGAGGGTGCTGAAGGGGTGAAAAGGGTACCAACACCAAGCATATGGGCATGATGGAGGGCCTTGTCAATGCTTAGATGGAGGTTGACGGGTGAAGGGGGGCGATGGTCAAACTCAATAAGTGAGAGAAAGCACTCGTGTTCTTGCCATTCCACACCACTAGTCCACAGAGGAGAGGTGTGATGGTCATAACTGCTGCTGTATAGGATGCCTTCACTAAAATCTCCAGCGTTGTCATGCACAGTCATTATTGAGGTTGCTGGAGTTGCTTGGTTTCGGATGACCGAATGACTGACATGTGCATGAGACTGCTTGTGATCTTTCCAGTTATTCGGCAACAGTTCAGCCCAGTTCCTATCCGGTCTCCTCCAAGGCCCCATTGGTAACCTGACCAACAGCCTGTTCCAACGTGACACCGGTTTCCTCTTCCCTGCTCTCTTAGATGTCTGCTTACTTCCTTGTGGTCTCCAGAACACCCGAGATCCCAGTAGTAAAAGAGAGAAACTCCAGGCCATCTCAAGCAGTCGTGCAGAGAGCTGCTCGAGCCACCAGCCCCACCCAAATCTGCGCCAGTCACCAAGTAACCCATACAGCCAAAGAAAACTATAGATTTGCAGTGCACAAGAGAGCACTCCGAGGAGGGCACACAGCAACAGCACACGCCTGACACTGTTTTCTAAGCGCTTCGGGGCACTCCACCTTGGTAGTGGGGTCCTGTGGGAGATGTAGAGTTGCTTTAGAGACTGGAAAAAGATTCCTAAACAAAGCAGTAACCCCCAACAAATAGTAAGTGTCTGTAGCATTAATGGCAGTGCTGGCGATAAGGTTTTGGATAGCAGGTCAGCCAACATGAGGGAGGTACAGTGCAGTGCTGCCAGCCCCCCGGTCACCGAAAGCCGCTGAGGCAATGGTTCTTCTCTCAGAGCAAGAAGTGCCAATGTGGCTTGGGCCCAGAGCAATAAGGGAACAGGTAAGTTATGCAAAGCTGTGAGGGCAGGGCGAGGCAGAATGTTTCTGGAACCATATGGGTCAATTATGAGCTGTACAAATCGAAGCAGACCTGCTAGCAGAAGTAGGATGTTAGCAAGGGTGAAGGCCTTGCAAAACGGATGGAGCCTATTAGCCCCACCGATCACTCCGAAAGTTGCAGCTACGATCATCAACAGAAACAAGACAGCTGAGCCATACACATGGAGCTCCCAAGCAAAGGTTAGTGTCCGTTTTAAGTCATCCCACTGTAGCCGGGTCACATTGCCACCAGTGGAGACCACACATGGGCCTAGTATGCATGTACCTATGAAATCAGACAGGTTGTGCTCTGTTAATAGTCCAAATAAACTTCCAAACCATTTTGGAGTTTCGTCATCTATAATGGAAGTGGAGAACATTTTTAGTTAGTTGTTTTCGCTCTACTAATAGAGTGTAAAAGTCGTCTACATGTTGTTTTAATAAATTGTCAATATTCATGATTACCTTTGTTATTTGAGTAATCTGTGGCTCTATTTGTTGCCTGTAAAACAGATGGAGTTGTGGATGATGACCCCACTGGTAAATCAGATGTAGTCTCTTCACGTCTCTCCTTTCCTGAAATTCATAAGAACAATCCATGATTTCCTGACTTTCATGCTCTGTTGTTTCTTTTTCAGAACTGACAGTGCAGTGGTTATTCAAAAACATCACCACTGTTTAACAGAATAAACCTCTCAGATAAATACTTACCAGTCTGTAATGGAGGTGTGGCTGCAGGCGGATGGTTGGTGCCATAACGTTCCTCTCCCACTGTGAGATCAAGGAACCCTTGGATGGAGCCAGACTGTGTCACAAGGGTGCCATTGTTTCCCAACATTTCAGGCTTTGTGGTTGAGCTTAAATTCTGTGTGGATGTAACATACTCTGTATCTTGAGAAGCCTCCATGTCTTCTTTGTTGTTCACCTCTATATCTATACTAAATGTCTCTAAATACATATTGACTGGAGACTTTCCTGTACTGTTTGTCTCTGTAATTGGTTTGATAGTTGTCAACAAAGGTTGGTCTTTGTTCAAGCTCTCATTGTTATTTATGTGGGTGTGGATGTGTGTAATGTGTGTAATGTTCCTGTGGCTCAGTGATAGAGCATTGCGTTAGCAGCGCAAAAGGTTGTGGGTTCAATTCCCAGGGAACACACATACTGATAAAAAAAATAATGTATAGCCTGAATGCACTGTAAGTCGCTTTGGATAAAAGCGTCTGCTAAATGCATAAATGTAAATGTGTAGTCAACTGAACAGCCATTGTGGAAGTAGCTTGATCAGAGGCACTGTTATTATTTTCTAAAGTTATATCTTGATCATCTTCGTCAAAATGCTGGGTTAGTTCAAGTGGAGTTGGAGGGGCAGGGTGAGCGCCTAACTCTTGTATGTCAAAATCTTGTTTCTCTGCTCTGTCTGGAATTAACATGTCCATCTCCAGTAGACCAGTAGAGGGCAGCATAACCTCAAGGCTCTGCTGAAGTCCACTTCCTTCCCCAGATCCCTCATTTATGCTCGAGTTAGGCAGAAGGGGTAAAAGCAAGTCTTTGGTAAATCTGTTGTCAACACTTTCCTCAATCCAGCTTGTGTTATGTGATGCGGGTAGATTTTTTGGAAAGTCACCAATTGCCTGGATGCTCAGGTTGTTGTGGCTTATGGGTTGTGTTGAGTTGGAGCCAAGGGAAGTGACAGGTTGTTGGAGAAGAGGCAGTCCTAATATTAGAGTGAGGAGCCAAACCATTTTGTCCTGTTAATCTCCAAAGGCTGTCAAGGAAAAACAGTGTCAGGAGCTAAATGGTGACAGAACAGGATACATATGATTTACGAAGATTTTTAATAGCTATACTTGTGAAAGTAAATAAAATTTCCCAAATCAAAACCTGGAAAAATGTATAGCATATTTATACAGAATATGAAAATAGTGATAAGTATTGCAAAGATTAAAAGGTAAACATTTTAGGTCCCAAAGCAGGGACTAAAGTAACTATCTGCACTATCACTTTTTTTCTTTTTGTTACATTTTCACCAGGTGCTTCTTACAGCTTCTGCACTGTATTTATACATAGATTATAATCTGTCAGTTTACATACATTGTCCTGGTTGACAATGCATATAAATAACTTGATTGTACAATAATGTTTGATTGTTTTGTACAACTTTACTAATGTAACAACTTTTTGCATTCTAGCATTTTTTAATTAACAGCTTGTAACTTGCTATACGAAGAGGTGACGAACCAGTAACTTAAATAGTTTACATAGATTAAATAGGTTTTGGTGTGAAGGCTGCTATCGAAATTATCTTATACCTATGAAATTTCTGCTAGCACAACCGAAGTACAACTGTTTTAAATTTATAGTTCCAGTAAATTACATAAAATAATTGTGCACCAACATACAAAAATTATATACATACATACATACATATATATATATATATATATATATATATATATATATATATATATATAACATTTTTGTTTTTTGTATGTGTTTGCACATAGCCTATAAAAATAAAAAGTGGCATTATCAAAGATTGGATCATTCTAGGCACTTCAACCAGTCACATTTATTTATTTATACTGTTTTCATATTAAATGTATTTGTTTAAATGTTTGTGTAAATGTCTACCTCTCCAGCTTATGTGGGTACCTTGTTGTCTATAGACCTATAGATTTGTTAGATTTGAAACAGAAACGTAAATACTCCTCAGTAAACCCTTTGAACACTTACCTGAAGTTCCTGAGGTCAGCTGTAAAATGAATATCACAGTTCCTTGTAGTATTTCTCAAATAATTTTGGTGTACTGCTGGTGCAGTCTTCATTGAATGCTGTCTTCTTAAAACTGCTGTATCTTTGTGGTGATGCTTAGAGTACAGCCCACCTGACGTTTCACTGTAATCTTTCTGCCATCTGGTTGAGTTCTGATCCCCAATCCAAACAACAAAAGTTAACAAACCCCAGGAGCTTTGAAACGTTAGTGTACAATGAAATATGTCAAGTCAGTGTCACAAAATTTGTAGTCTTCAGAAAATATAGATACTTTACTCTTTCAGTTTTGTGCATCTGTTCCTTTCTGGTATCACAGATGTGTAAAGGTAATCTCTTCGATATAAAGGATTTCAGTAAGACCATTAGTTCTGTAAACAAGTCTGTTCTGCACACTGAAAGCTAATTGACGTAATGTGAGAAAATTATTTTCTCACACCTGTTTTTTTCTGATTCAATACAGTAATTCTGTCTTTTTCAAAACCATGTTAGAATAATATCTACCGCTTGCTTGGTTCTTGATACAAACCTGCCATGTGGGGCTTAACATGGTTACTCACAGCAGAGGCAACATGATGGATTTAACCAGATCTTATTTGAATGTATGTCAAATGCTCCCACACACAAAAACCACAGAGACATTAGATTTGACCTCTTACAGACATTTAAAAAAATATATATATTTTAAAGTAAAAATAGTTAAGTACAAAACAAGTCATGTACAGTATTTGACTTAATATTGCATTGAAAAAATAGGCTATATACTGAAGTAAAAATAATTCTGAGTATATTATTGTTTTATAGGTCTTCAAAGAGGTTCTATGCAAATTGTATTAAATATTTAAAAATCATGGTTTAAGTTATTAGCTTGAAGTCTTTTTAAGTCATTAGTGTATTTGGTCAGCTCTATTTTAAATGTTGGAGTGATGCTTTCAAAAATCAATTTCAATTATCTGTTTAATGTGTATTGTAGCTCTATAGGCTGATCCAAATTACAATAAAAATGGTTTCTACAAAAAAGTGCTTTGGAATGTGTTTGAGTTTAACATTAAGTCGTCATTTAAAATGTTATTATTTGGATTGTGTTATTAATAGTTCAATGTGCTGCTATTTGCAATAATGAGCACAGGAAATAACATATTTAGGCTTACTTACTCTTTCAAATACTGATTTTCTGATATTTACAAATGTGATTTGCTGAGATAATTTGACTCCTATTATGCAAATTATTAAACGGCTTGTGAAGAGCTATATGTTTATCCAAATTATAGATCAGGGTCATTCTGGGGTTAAGAGAGAGACCGTGGGAATTAACTCTTTCTGAACTCATAACAGTCATATGATTAAGCGATATACAGCATATCTCACCCGGTCCACCTTAAGAGCTCAGTCAGGCAGCCTTTTGCAGGGCGATCAGGGGGAGGCCCTCACAGACACATGCTTAGCGCTTTAAGGCGGACTGGAGCGAATAAAGCTCCGCTTAAAGGCACAAGCACGCTGAAATGACATATACAGAATGACTTTTTCTCGCTCTGTTACGTACATAGTGATACACAACGTAATTAAAATACATAAAATACGTTATTTTCTATAGCCTATATTTCTTTAATAACATACTCTAATTAAAAATAAAGTATTTTACATTGAAATCACAAGCAGTTGTTTCACAGAGATTATGGAAAATAAAATCTAATTTACCTCTTTTTAAAGTACCAAACAGACTTTTATAACGAGTTTCAACATATTAATGTATAACTATACCAACAGCATATCAATGTACAGCGTAGTTCTTTATGTTCCTGTGAAACCGTTTAATGTAAAATGTCATACATGCCGAGTGCGCGCACCCGTGCAGTGTTGCCATGTCCGCTAATTATAAGCGGACTGTTTTGTTGTCGTTGTTATTGATTATAAATATGCAGCTGGTTGTATTTTTGGACGTATTCCAAATTACATTCACTTTTGGGCTTGTTGGTGTTTGGTCACTATAGCATGATAAAGTGACTAACCACTAAGTGAATTTATGAAATAGGCCTATCACCAACTCAATAATAATAAACATTCAGCAATTTGATAATCTAAAGATAACCATAAATAAAGACTGAAACTTGACAATATAATAGTTTAGTTCAGAATTCACTTAAGTATATACTTTACATATTTATAATGTGGAAAATTATTTTTGACCCTCTAACTCTAGCACTCTCTTTCCTAATTATATATTATATATTTATTTTCTTTTTTTATTTACATATAAAAAAAATAAAAATTAAAAAAGCAACACTTGCACTCTCTATTCTATTTCTATTCTAACTCCTTATTCTTTTTATTTATAAAAAACAACCCTCTAACACTAGCATTCTCTATTCTTTTTCTATTCTTTTGACTTTTTTATTTTCTATTTTAAAAAAAGACCCTCTAAAACTAGCGTTCCCTCTTCTTTTTTTCTATTCTATCTACTTGTTTTCTTTTTATTTATTATATAAAAAACTGTGTTATACTGTGTTATACTGTGCATGCTGTGTTAGACTTGTCACAGCTATTACATAGGCTATTTGTTGATTTTGATAGCTTCTGTTGTCCTCATTTGTAAGTCATAAAAGCATCTGCGAAATGACTAAATGTAAAATGTAATGTCTATATTATACATTTTTAAATTATATATTGTATTTTCAATTTGTCTATTTAATCATGTTTTACTATAATGTGATTTATTAGCTATTGTTGTTGTGGTTGTTGTTCTTTAGTTTGAATCACAATGTTCTTTCTGTTTTTCTTTTTACCCTTGTGTTACCGATTAATTGATTTATCAATTTCTCAATTTATTATTGGGCAGCATATATGTGTTCCCTATCCAATATTCCCCGTGAATTTCTCTCATTTACTCTACAAATCTGAATTTTAATAATGCAATTTGTTTGTTTCAGAAATCTGGCAACACTACGCTCCGCGTTCATGGCATTGTAAATGTGCTTGCGGCAGCGGTGGAGCCGGAAGGGGGAGCTGCGAATCCGTCCCCGCCTTCACGCTACAGGACAGCCCGGGGTCTAGCGCTGTCACAGCAGGCCTACTTCCGTCAGCGCTATCGCAAACATTATTGGTCAAAAATAACATTTTCAGCCATCCAAGCCGTCCAGGCAGCGCGCTTGTGTATTTTTCAATACGGTAGGACATGTTTGCAACCGGCCGCAGCGTGGTTTAAACCGTTTCATTTATATGTGTAGCAGAATAAGCACACGTCACGACATAAATCGCACTTAAATATTGACAAATGTGCTTGAGTGCAGAAATAACGAGATATAGCAAAGTAAACGGACTTTACATGTGCACTGCCAGCTTTAGTGGGGATTTTGTTTTTTGAACGGCGTGTTTTGGCGGAAATTGCTTTGGCTTTTATTTAAGGTAGCATGGGACGATTAGCACGTGAGCTCACGTTAGCTACACAACTGCGCGCGCGTTGCCACATTTACTGCGGGAATAATGACTAATATCGCATAGCGGCGTGTCATAAATGTATTTAGTATCGTTATGCAGGTCCTTGCACTTTTTCTGGGGGTTTTGAAGTTTAATTTTACAAAGGCTAGCGAGTTAGCGTTGATGCTAGCATATTTTCGAGGCAAAAGCATTGAGTGGTCCAGTGTTTGATTGACCATAAGCCGAGCTGGCTTACAGTCGCATACAATTATAATTATTGCTTGTGTATTCATTCAGAAATGTCACATTTGATCATTCAGAATGAGGTTGGCTTTGTGATTTTTGAGCAACCTCAGAGCAACTCATTTATTTTGCTCAAGGGGTCTAAAGTCCAGCAAGGGTAACGTTAGAGGCTGTTTCTGTCTGAATGCTTTAAACACAGAGCTCTTCATCATTACCAAATCACATGAAACACCTTTAGCCTCCAGTTTATACAATTTAATCTAAACTGCAAAAGGATGCATGCAGATTTCATATGTTTATGGGTGGATGGGGTGCTGATGCACTATTAAAAAGTGAAATCACATCTGCATTGTGCAGAGAGTGTATTGAATGCTTCATATGCCAATGTAGACATAGCAGTGATGAAAAATATCTTATTACCGTTTTTCAGGTTCACTATCTTCAAGTGCATTTAAGCTTTTGGTTATATGTATGTATATGGTTGATTGTATGTTAATAATTTATATAAACATAAATTACCTGTCATTAATAGAGTAATAATGACACATTTGTCTATGGACCCTTTTCACAGACTGTAATTACATGTTTACACAGTTATTAACTTTGTAAATATAGCAAGCTTATATATACGTACATGTATAATTTTTATATAATCTACATTTATAAAATTATACTTCTTGTTATATTACCTTGACATTACCAAAAATCTGGTTAATGCTGTCGCTTGTGTTTTTACTGAAGTGAAATCAAATTTGACATCTGTTTCTCTTCTGACCATCATAATCAATCTCAATCTATATATTTTTTCTCTTTTTTATAAAATCATAACCTATTGTGGATATTTTCTTTTGATATCAGAGCAAACGGGAATGCAAAAATTCTATTTGTTGTAGTTTCTGTTCATCAACGATAAGACTTTTGAGGACCCCAGAAATGTGAAAAGGGTACATATAACTAATTTTATGCATACGCGTTAAGTTTAAACTTTAAAGGTCATGAGAAATATGCATTCAGTTTGTGTCAAATTTTGACTGGTATTGTGTTCATGTCATTTGTGTTCAAGGCTCCTGTGCAGGGTGGATTGACCTGTCATGAATGAGCCCATTGAAGGCGGTGCGATCTCGTTCGACGAGTATGTGCGGCAGAAGGCGCGCACTATACCTCAGCACCGCATGAAAGAGTTTCTGGAGTCGCTGGCCTCTAAAGGCCCGGAGGTTCTGCAGGAGTTCAGTCAGCAGACCACCGGCACCACCACCACTATGGTGTACCAGCAGGGGGCCAACTGCATCTACACGGACAGCACAGAGGTGGCGGGCTCATTGTTGGAGTTGGCATGTCCGGTAAGAAAATAATTACTTTTCGTTGTCATTTTAGCTGTAATTTAAAAAGCAAAAACTTGTGGTCAGATTTCTGCTTCACCTCTGAGCAGGTGCAGGTGACATCTACACAGATCTCCCCCCAGCTGGCTGCAGCTGTGCATCAAGCATCTGAACAGCAGATCCAAGTACAGGTTTGACTATCTTTTTTGATTGTTTTTGTGTGTCATATCTGCAGGGCAATTATACAACATTTACTGTGTTTGTTGGGTTAAAGGGTAGTTTGGCCAAAAATGAAAATTCAGTCAACATTTATTCACCCTCATGTAGTTTCAAAGCTGTACGACTTACTTTCTTCTAAATAACACAAATATAGTTATTTTTAAGAATGTTGGGAGCCAGACTGTTTTGGTGACCATTGATGTCCTGTGTGTGAAAAAAAAAAAAAAGAAAACACTTGTTAAAATATCTTCTATTGTGTTTAACAGAAGACGGCAAGGTTTAGAATGATATGACACTTTAGACATTCAACATTTGGGTTTAAGAATTGTGTTTTCTGACTTTACATACTGAGAATAACGAAAAGCTTCAAACTGCCAGGGGCATTTTTTTCCTCTGGTGCTAACAATCGTGTTTATTATCCGGTCTGTAGATAGAATGTCCGCTTTGTCTTGTCGATTTTAGTATCTGTTCACCACAGAAAAATCAGTAACTCGGGAAATATTTCAAAATTCATCTGTCCTAAAACTAGTTGCCCTCATGATTGCTTTGGAGTTGCTTACATTATAAGCATCATATTAGAATTTGTAGGCATCTCAAATGCAACGTGAATGTAGCACCTTTTCAATGAACTTACTGGCAGCGTCTTGCCAAGTCTTTTTTTAGAATGAAAGAAAATAACATTTACAGTATTTGTATTCTTTAAGAAAATAAATTAAGTTAGATATTTTGTTGCTGAAGAAATTCAATTCAAGTTTATTTGTATAGTGCCTTTTACGATACAGTCGTTGCAAATAAATACTTGATAACTGAAATAAATACTTTTATTTAGCATGGATTCTTTAAATTGATCAAAAGTGGCAGTGAAGACATGTATAATGTTAAAAAAACTTTGTATTAAATAAAAACTGTTCGTAGTCTTGAAAGTTGTTCAGAATTAATATTCGTAAAGAATCTTGGGGAAAACAAACAAACATTGATGTTAGATCTAGCCCCGGACGCCAGATCAGCAAAATTGTCTACCCAAAATCCGTGAACAGCAAGTCTTGTCTGGTACCCAAAACTGTAATAACAGTCTTCTATCACTTAAGAAGAATGATAGAATAATATAGAATAAATAATAGAATGACTGATCAGTGAATAAATCAATGAAATGAGTATATAAATGGTTAAAATAATTATTATAAATGATTGATTAAATGGAATAATACAATGATTAAAAAATTATAAATGAATTAGTGAATGAATGAAGAATAGATTAATATAAAAGAAAGTAAAACACATCACAAATGTATGATTGCTCTCTTGAAGCGATACACGCTGTTTGCATTAGAGGATCCTTTCAGATAAGAAATGTTAGTTGAACACTAAATCAGCATATTAGATTTTTTCCCCAAAATTTTCCATATACTCCAACTTGTGAATTTTACATATTCATAAACACACTTTTGCAGGAAAGTGATAACATAGATGGCAAAACAAGATTGAGACCTTGCTCCATATTAGCAGGACGTGCTTTTTATTGAGCCCTGATCTAAATACCTCTCCATCTCTTTATTGGCAGGTGCAGATCCAGGGGGAGCAGGGTCAGACAGTTGGTCAGGTACTTCAGGTGGCCTCTCCCACCCAACAGCAGCTACAAGGAGTTACCACTACACAGCTGGTACAACAGGGAGAACTCACAGAGGAACAACATCAACAGGTAATGCACACCAATGCATGATCGGCCTCTACATTTATGCATTTTAGATTCTTATCGTAATGTGTATTTGACTCACAGCTCCAAGCCCAACTGGTGGCAGCGGTTGCCGGAGGTCAGCAGATTCAGATCCAGACTGTAGAGGCTCTGTCCCCTCCTCAGCTGCAAGGCTCCCCCAGGGAGGCAGAGCGGCGACCTGGAGGCTCACCCGCTGTCCTCCAGCCTGCAAAGAAACGCAAGGTGGACGTCCCGACAGTTGTGTCCTACTCACTTCCTCAAGGGCAGCAGCTGGCTACTGTATTGGCCATTCCACAGGGCCAACAGCAGGGCTACTTGTCACTCCGACCAGACCTGCTGACCGTTGATAGCACTCATCTTTACAGCGCCACTGGTACCATCACAGGCCCAGCCGGTGAGACCTGGACCATACCTGTGTACTCTGCCCCACAGCAGCAAGGTCTGGCCCACATCGCTATCCCTCAGGAGGCCTATAGCACCGTGCAGGTACAGGCCTCGCATACCGATAAGGACAAGATGGTAATCGGTGCATCTCAGGCTGCCGGGGCAGTGGCCGTTCCAGTGTCCGGCTCAGGAGTGGCCACTCAGGAGGAGGTTGTACATTCGCTGTTCCCAGCGCAGTTTATGAATGGAAACATTCATATCCCTGTAGCAGTGCAGACCGTAGGGGGAGCTTACTCTGGGACGACGCAGGCCTTGCACATATGGGATCCGCAGCAACACATACAGGATGGAGAGGCTCAGGAACAACAGCTCCACCTGCAGGTGAAAACATTCTGTATGCTTAAGTATTCATAACCCCCCAGCTGTCTCAAGTCTTTCTTCAGTGTGTGATGCACATTTAACTGAAGGATCACTTATGCATATCAAAACAATGTGGCAATGATGGTGTTCTGTGTTTTCAGGCGCAGACGGAGGCAGAACCACAGGTGGAACCTCCTCCAGAGCTGGTCCTCCCCAACACGCTGAAGCCTGAGGAAGGGTTGGAAGTGTGGAGGCTGTGGGTTCAGCGCAAAAATGCTGAGCTGGACAAGAATGAACAAAATAAGCTGGCACCTATAGGACGTGAGTTAACGTTTTCATCGCTACCTCCGTCTTTATACCGCCGCTGAATTTAGGATTGTTACTAGATTTGAATTTTAGTAGGCGATAGTAATATGAGTGAAATATTATGATTCTTGATTCCATATTTGATACCACAGCTTTGGAACACATGGAGTGATTTAATGAAATATTTAAAGGGGACCTGTTATGCCCCTTTCACAAGATGTAAAGTCTCAGATGTCCCTAGAATGTGTCTGTGAAGTTTTTAGCTCAAAATACCCCACAGATCATTTATCATTCCATGCTGAAAAAGACAATTTTTTTAACAGGAAGCAAAAACATGCCCTTTTTGTGTATGTATCTTTAAATGCAAATGAGCTGCTGCTCCCCACCACTTTTCCAGAACAGGGCTGTGCCTTTACATGCCTCGCATACTCTGCCAATACAAAACATCTGTTTGGTCATGATTATCATATCTATCATGTTCACGTTCTTTGACATCATGTAAATGTATTATTTGCACGCGTTTTAAAGTCGTATAAGTTTAAGCTTCTGATATGGTTTTCTGAGCACATTTGTACAGAAAGCTGGCTGTCAGATGGCATCACGCGAGTCCCCTTTCACATCTTATTGCGCTTAAACTGTCAAAAACACATGAACACACTATATTTTAAATCACAATAAGGGTGGTTGTGTACACACATTGCTGACGCATAATGATGTTCAAAAACAATACAAAAGTGAATTTTGCATAATATAGCCACTTTAAAGTCCGTGTAAAGAGAATTCTGAGAATTGTTTCTAAACACATTACAAATGTTAGAAATGTATTTAGGGATTAAAGTTCTCCGTCGCTACGACGGATTTCCGTCAATTGCTGCGAGTCTACGACGGATTTCCGTCAATTACAGGGTTCCGCCTGTCCTTAATGTCTTAAATTCACTTTTCATAATTTTAAGGCCGTAAATATGCTTACATTTATCAAATAGTGTAATAAACGTCTTTATTCTAGTTTGAATAGGTCTTAAATTAAGGAAAGACGAGGTGTATTCAGCCTGCTGAAGGGGATGTGATCAAAGCCTGGAGTGGAGCGATAGCACGTTCCTCTCTCCGCTTTAAGTGTTCTGTAACTCCTCTCTGGGTCCACTCACGGAAAAACTGCTCCGTGTTTACTCCATTTTAAAAGTTATCAGGGATTAATGTTTTCTGTCGCTATGACGGATTTCCATCAATTGGAAAAAATGAGGGGAAAAGAAACATGTAGTGCACTGTTCTTGTTCTGCCAGCACACCAAAAAATCATCCCCGCCATGGCTGCAGCTTCTCACTGACAACATAGTAACGCTGCTCGCATCATTCACAGTCGGGTTATTAGCAGAGAACACAGAACAGAACTTGATTGCGGATATTAATAATAAATATAGGCTACTCATTCCCGCAGGTTCCGACGGAATGTAGGCTATCACATTTGCACGTGCTTTTGTGTCTTGATAACTCACTCGCAAGCTCTCATTTTCTGTGCGCCCACAGATCGCGATAAGGAGAGTGACAGCTTTTAATAATTATTAAGGGAGTTTGCAAATGTGATATTGGTTTAATACAACAGATCAATAAACAAGTACTGCATGATTTTACTCTATATCATCAACAAAAATAGTTCCAAATAAAGTAACAGCTGAGCGCTGCGCATTTCTAAAGCAAACAGTGGTGTTTCATTCATTAATGAACTGCGTTTCTGAATGAATCTAGTGAGTCAGTGATTCATGATTCCCCATTCATAAAGACAGTCACTTGCTTCATTCCAGAATGAATCAGCCGTTCGAACGAATCAAATGAATAAATGATTCAGTGAAAAATATCAGTGACTTACCGCCACCTGCTGGTGGTTTCAGTTTCAATTTTAGCGTATCATTGCAGTTATTTAATTCATTTAATATTTCTGTATTCCAACATTCGTATAAGCGTCGGGTCCGGGTAGTACATTTAAGGCACTTCTCGGGTCTGCGTGGGTTCGGGTCCCACTTTCAAATAAAACACGGGTCCGGGTCGGTCCGGGTCTGACGCGCGTTGAGCGCGCTTACCGCGCGTCTACAATTAAATAACGAACTTGCACGCTCAAACATATATGGCTGTATAAATCCAATTAAGCTACTAGAGGTAGTATCAGTAGCATCCATTCAGGTTGTAGCAGTATTTGACAGTTGAGAGAGACGGCCGCTTTCCCGCGAGTGGGCGTGGTTTCAGCGCCGCCAGCGGACACGCCCCCAGCGTTTGAGAGCAGAGAGTCCTGCTTATTTTTCAAAGATTTTGACAAGTTATTTTAGTTACTTGGCGGGTTTTTTTATCATTCAAATTTGGCTGGGTGGTTAATAACACATTTTTTCTGTTGTGTGACAAACTCAGAACACATATTTTAATATCACTTTACACGGACTTTAACATATCGCTATAAACAAAGCAATATCCTAATGCATTTTGTAATAGCATGTACACATGCCTGTACAGTCGGGAAAAAAATTATTTGATCCCCTGCTGATTTTGTACGTTTGCCCACTGACAAAGAAATGATCAGTCTATAATTTTAATGGTAGGTTTATTTGAGCAGTGAGAGACTGAATAAAAATATAAATAAAAAAGTTATAAATTGATTTGCATTTTAATGAGTCAAATAAATATTTGATCCCCTATCAATCTGCAAGATTTCTGGCTCCCAGGTGTCTTTTATACAGGTAATGAGCTGAGATTAGGTGCACTCTCTTAAAGGGAGTCCTAATCTCAGTTTGTTACCTGTATAAAATACACCTGTCCACAGAAGCAATCAATCAATCAGATTCCAAACTCTCCACCATGGCCAAGACCAAAGAGCTGTCCAAGGATGTCAGGGACAAGATTGTAGACCTACACAAGGCTGGAATGGGCTACAAGACCATCGCCAAGCAGCTTGGTGACAACAGTTGGTGCGATTATTTGCAAATGGAAGAAACACAAAATAAATGTCAATCTCCCTCGGTCTGGGGCTCCATGCAAGATCTCACCTCGTGGAGTTTCAATGATCATGAGAACGGTGAGGAATCAGCCCAGAACTACACGGGAGGATCTTGTCAATGATCTCAAGGCAGCTGGGACCATAGTAACCAAGAAAACAATTGGTGTAACACTACGCCGTGAAGGACTGAAATCACAATTATCTTCTGCGATAATGAATGCGATATTGCGTAGCTTGTCAGTGAACTACGGCTGTGTGTATTAAATGCCGCTCCATTTGAAAACAGGTGATGGAGATTTACCGCTAATCAAGGAACCGGCTTTACTGACGAGATGCGCATGCATATCGCATGAGATATATCGCCCAGCCCTAGTTGTGGTCAGATGAGACCAAAATCGAGCTCTTTGGCATCAACTCAACTTGCTGTGTTTGGAGGAGGAGGAGGAATGCTGCCTATGACCCCAAGAACACCATCCCCTCCTTCAAACACGGAGGTGGAAACATTATGCTTTGGGGGTGTTTTTCTGCTAAGGGGACAGGACAACTGCACCGCATCAAAGGGACGATAAACGGGACCATGTACCGTCAGGGCCAGGGCATTGAAAATGGGTCGTGGATGGGTATTCCAGCATGACAATGACCCAAAACACACGGCCAAGGCAACAAAGGAGTGGCTCAAGAAGAAGCACATTAAGGTCGCCTATAGCCAGTCTCCAGACCTAAATCCCATAGAAAATCTGTGGAGGGACCTGAAGGTTCGAGTTGCCAAACGTCAGCCTCGAAACCTTAATGACTTGGAGAGGATCTGCAAAGAGGAGTGGGACAAAATACCTCCTGAGATGTGTGTAAACCTGGTGGCCAACTACAAGAAACGTCTGACCTCTGTGATTGCCAACAAGGGTTTTGCCATCAATTACCAAGTCATGTTTTGCGAAGGGGTCAAATACTTATTTGACTCATTAAAATGCAAATCAATTTATAACTTTTTTGAAATGTTTTTCTGGATTTTTTTGTTGTTGTTCTGTCTCTCACTGTTCAAACAAACCTACCATTAAAATTATAGACTGATCATTTCTTTGTCAGTGGGCAAACATACAAAATCAGCAGGGGATCAAAAAAAAATTCCCCACAGTAAGCATTAAAGCAGCTACCAATCAGCACTCAATTATAATAAAACAGAAGTTATAGTTGTAAGAATATTTCACAATTTTACTGTTTTAATGTATTTTTGATCAAATAAATGCATCCTTTGGGGAGAAAAGGAGACTTCTTTCAAAAACACAAAACTTCCCGCCCCAAAACTTTCTAACAGTAGTGTATATGGTTTATTTATTTATTTTGCAAAATTGCTTACATTTTTCAGTTCATTTAGGTCTTAAAAGGTCCCTTTACAATGTATAATGCATGGTCAAAACTGTGAACTGTTTCTGTTAAGCATCTAGCGATGTTTATTTGCCACAAGATGTCTGTGTCTGCAGGTCGACAGCCGCTGCGCTTCCAGGATGATCTTGTGTCAAGTTCAGTGGGCGAGCTGAACTTGGCTCTGTCTTTGATGGCCCAAGAGGCTCGTGGGCTGGAGGGGGAGCCATTTGAACCTGATTCACTATACTATGTATTTATATGTATACAGAAAGTATGTCTTACTACTTCATATTTTTGTTTCTGCTGATTGTTGGATCATTAGTTTGCATAAGCTGATTTCTTTCTTTTTTTGTTTTGTACAGTACATGTTTGAGAACGGCAGAGTAGACGACATCTTCTCTGATCAGTACTACAGCCGGTTTTGTCAGTGTTTACACAAAATTCTTGAAGAGTGGAGGCCCAGTGTTCATCCTCTTGGTAAGATATTTGTGTGTTTTAAAATGATGTCCTTTTGAGTTTTGTAAAATTTGTTTATTGCCTTTGCATTTGCCAGGCTACATTATTCCAAGTCATGTGACAGAGGAGATGCTCTGGGAGTGTAAGCAGCTGGGAGCTCATTCTCCATCCACTCTACTTACTACACTGATGTACTTCAACACCAAGTGAGCATCCTTCTCTTCAAAGATGATGGCAGTGAGTGCTCAGGGGTTATAATGTTGTCTCTGCATAGGTACTTCCACTTGACCACAGTGGAGCAGCATATGAAAGTGGCCTTCTCCAAAGTGCTCAGACACACCAAAAAGAATCCCACCAACCCTAAAGACAAGAGCACCAGCATCCGCTACCTGAAAGGAGTCGGGTCACACCATGTTGGACAGAAAGGTTAGGAGGCAGCCACAAAATAAGGCTGGATGTTTTCAAATGTTTCAAGATAAATATAAATTTTACCCTTGTGTATAGTGTAAACAACCTTTCAAAAGTTTGGGGTCAGTACATTTTTATTGTTGCTCACCAAGGCCGCATTTATTGAAGGAAAAAAAAACAAAAGCAAAAAAAAAAAGGTAAAAATGGCAATTTTAAATATTATTATACATTTTAAGATAACTGTTTTCTATTTTGATATACATTAAAAAGTAATTTATTATTAATTTTCAGCAGCCATTACTCCAATTTTCAGTGTCACATGATCCTTCAGAAATCATTCTGATATACTGATTGTATGCTCCAGAAACAATTATTATCAGTGTTGAAAAACGTTGAGCTGCTTGATGTTGAAGCATTTCCAAAGTTATAGTTATCAGTGATCAACCAATATGGGATTTCAGCCAATGCAATAGCTATATCTAGAGTAACCGGATGTAATACTGGAAATTTGACAATATTTCTAGCAAATGAGACACTAAATTGCTTATTCAAATAAATTGCAAAATATTTGTGACACAAAAAAAAAACTAATTCCAGTCCTGGCCATGGAAACTTCTACAGTGGATAATAATAGTCCGTAATAGTTTTTGTGTGTGTGGGTGATCTGTAATTGTGATTTTGACATGAACAAATGAATGGAAGAGTTATAGAAAGTCATAAGTTCATTGGTCAAAAACTGTGGGAAGTCATAAATCACATCAATTATTGTTCTAGTGACAGATGACATGTACGCAGAGCAGGCAGAGGACCCAGAGAACCCGCTGCGTTGTCCTATCAAGCTCTATGACTTTTACCTCTTCAAATGGTGAGCCACTGATTTTATGATATGCTAATGCAAAAGCTGGCGCAATATATTTTTTATTATTATAAATAAAATGTACTTTTCTGTATCTTCCTCATTTTTTTTGTCTGTCCTCAGCCCTCAGACTGCAAAGGGTCGTAATGACACATATTACCTGACGCCAGAGCCTGTTGTGGCTCCCAACAGCCCTATTTGGTACTCAACTCAGCCAATCACGAGTGAGCAGCTGGAGCACATGCTAACACGCATCATGATGGTGCGGGAAATCCAGGAGATAATCTCCATCACGCAGGCCAACGTACACTGAGAAAAGACAAGGGCAAGTGAAAGAAAGCAAGATGGAATAAGAGAGAGGCTTTCTCCAGCGCTCCATCATGCCATCATCTTCTCCTTTCTCAAGAGACTGAATCAAATAGCCTTTGCAGCGTCTCATATTTCACCCATGATTAAAAGGAGAGCGAAGAGGTTCAAGAGGGGTTTTCAGTGAACTGGACATACATACAAGCCTTTTTTTTTTTTTTTTTTTAGATACAGGAACTATTTCTGTTTGTTCCTCTAATGACCATTGAAACGTATTTGCCCAGATCCCTTGATGTGTGCAGTTTCTCTTTCTGCCATGTATGTTATCCTCCATCCTTCTTCCCACTGTCATCTCTGTTTATTTTCTAAGTGCAGAACTGCAAGGATCTGGTGGCTTTTAAGACTGCATACTAAACTTAAGTGATTATTGGCAGTGGACTGGAACACCATGTGATGGTCAGGCAAAAACACATTTAATAACATGGCTTCATTCATCTGTAACACCTAACACAACCCCCGCTCACCCCCAGGAGCTTGCAGTAGCAGAGTTCACGTACCTGAGGAGTGTATTATACATGAAGACTTTTTGGTTCTGTTTTTATTTTTTTTTATATATACATGCATCTATAGTAACCTGATATGTATTGATATTATAGTGGTGCTGGAGAATTGAAGCCGGTGTTTTCAAACATGCCTTTTTGTACAGTGAATTACCTGTATGTGTCGTCTTTGACCCTTTCTGCAGTCCCTGGTCAGTTCTGTCACACAAGCACAAGTGGGCTCATGACAGAAACAGAATAAATTTCTGCGCAAGTAGTTCACAAAATTATTATTACATGCATTATTGAACTGAATGCAACAATTCACACAATTATTTAGTAAAGAATTTGCACAAGGGACATATGCTGGTATTAAAATTCTAGCTAATGAGAATTTTCATGTTATTAAAATGCTATACTCATTTTTTCCCCTAAATAAAAAAAAATTAAGGTTCTCAATCGGGGCTTGAGCAAACCTCCAAGTGATTAATTTAAGAAGACAACATGCATTAAATCACTAAAAGATATTTCTTATTTTAATTTGTCCCCTCAAAAACTGGATTCCCACTATCCAAAACCCTGAAACCAGATTTTTTTTAAAGTGTTTTTTCTAGACCTGTAAGAAATTGAGTTAAACAATTTTTTTTTTTTAATTCTTATGCTTAATTTTTATGCAGAAAATCACAGACAACTGGAAGGGTCATTGGGCCTTTTATTGTCAAAACGGTTGAGATTACCACTGCTTTAGATGCTACATGCGAATTTCAACATTATAATAAAAAGTATGAAAACAGGATATTCAAAATTTGTTTTAGAAGCTGGTGATATAAGTGTAAAAATAGGGCAAATGTGTATGCACAATTATGGTAAATGTACATCAACCAACAGTGAGTATTTAAAAAATCTAATGTTGGCTGATAAATTATAAGGTACATGTATATTGTGGATCTCTAATTTGCACAGTCATTACGTAATTCACAGGTGAAGTGGAGATATCATTTTTCTTCATAAAACGCTTTCAGTGGTCTTTTATTTCAAATTCTGGACAAAAAAAACATTCAGAATGCACAATGTAATGTCAGGTTTGTACATGACCTTTCCTACAGTCAAAATCCACCCCACTTCATCCTCTCAATACAAATGTATTACTTTTTCAAATGGAGTTGCTAGCTGTGATCTATCTCATTCTTTTCCCGGTAGTGGGATCTGTAGTCTCTTTAAGGTGTTGGTGAAGTATTTAGGAAGGGGACAGGACACTGTGATGTCACTGTGACCTTTGACCCCTGGTAGGACGATCCTTCGGGAGTGCAGGTGAAGAGGGAGGTATCGTGTTTTACTCTGCACCAGGCCCAGCCGTCGCAGTATGCCCTCTGGCAGCTTCTATAATTTGAAATGTAAGACCCGTGTGAGGTCAGTCTTCAAACGTGAGTCATGTCTCAAGAAAACACTACACCACCTCTTGATTATTCATTATTAACACAACACTTACTATGTTCATAGATTAAGTAAATACTGTAGTAAGACTGGACCTAGACTTGAATAGGTTGTGTATCTAAAACTTGGGTTAAGCAAGTGTTCATTAAAAAATACTTCTAATCTGGAAATACAATATTGTTTAAAAGTTTGGGGTCCGTAAGTGTTTTCTTTTTGTGGAAGAGATACATTAAATTGATCAAAAGTAACATTAAAAACATTTAAGATTTTACAAAAGATTTCTATTTCAAATGAATTCTGTTCTTCTGAACATTCTATTCATATAAGCATCATGAAAAAAAAGGATTAAGCAGCACAACTGTTTTCAACACTGATAATAATAATAAATGTTTCTTGAACAGCAAATCGGCATATTAGAATGATTTCTGAAGGATCATGTGACACTGAAGACTGGAGCAATGATTCTAAAAATTCTGCTTTGCCATCACATGAATAAAATTACATTTTAAAATATATTAAAAGAGAAAACAGCTGTCTTAAACGGCAATGATGTTTCACAATACTGTTTTTTTTTTTTGGATCAGATAATGCAGCCTTGGTGAGAATAAGAGACTTCTTTCGAAAACATTTAAAAAAATATTTTGAATGGCAGCATAGGTTCATATTTCAAGGAACCTGTGCTACAACACTTGTATTTATTATACCTGTGGTGCTAGTTTGTTCCAGTGAGCATATTTGTGGTCTCCAAGAATGGGGCAGGTCAAAGCAAGAGCCATGTGCACTCGAAGTTGGTTTTTCACGCCTAAAACACACATTGGTTCTGGTCATCATATGCTTGAATGTCTTCTTTTACATAAATAAAAACACAATGTTACATTACATATGGGTAAACCTAGCAACATTTACAATAATTAGCGAATATAGGGCACAGTCAGGAGTAAGGTACGGTTTTCACGTCTCATAGTCAGTCAATACCTGTGACAGGCTGCAGTTCCACCAAGCTGCAGCCACTGGTGCTGTCCAGAACCCGATACTGCGTGACTGCACTGTGTGCCTGTCGATGAGCTCTTACCCTGGTCACTCCATCTCCCTCCTCACTCACTTTGAACAATGGGCTCAGACCCATCTGAGCAGAATAAACATACATACTTTAATTCTAGTAAAGTAAGAAAACTGGAGATCCTATTCTTAAAAATCTGTTTTCTAAATGCATTATATACTTATCTTATTGTGAACAATTCATGCTCACCAATGGATCCTCTGCAGTGAATGGATGCCATCAGAATGTGTTTGTGAGGTGTTTTAATGTAAAACTGATGCCTCTGGTCAAAAGTCTATGATCCATAATAACGTTTCCTCCAGGAAAATAGTCCATCCTCTGTTGCCCTTTCACATTGAAATCCACCTAAATATTTGTTTGGAGCTGTTTTGGACTGTTTTCACTTGTAAATAGTGTTTGATCTGTGCATATTTCTCTCCCAAGTCAGATGAGACAACTTTTTCCAATGGAGAAAACAATATGAAGGACTTGTTTCAAGTTAAAAGCATCTCGATGGATTTCTTTCTTACAAACATGCAGCTTTTCACTTTACATGACGTTAAGTGATGGACTGGAGCCTTGTGGACTACTGTGATGTTTTTATCAGCTGTTTGGACTCATTCTGACGGCACCCATTCAACTGAAGAGTCCCATTTAACTCGCTGTATTTTGGGATTGGTCAGTCAGCCCTATCCCGTCTGCAGATAGTTCAAAATGCAGCTGCAAGGCTTTTACCGAGTACCAAAAAACGGGATCATTTTACACCAGTTTTACGTTCTCTGCACTGGTTGCCTGTGCTCTATCGAGTTAATTTAAAAATTATTCTCTTAGTGTTTAAATCATCAAACCAAAGTCGAAGTTGAAATGCAGGGGTGACCGTGCTTTCTCAGTTGCTGCCCCTAGATTGTGGAATGCTCTGCCCCTCTGTATTAGATCTGCACCTTCACTATCTGTTTTTAAATCAATGTTGAAAACCTACCATTTTGATTTGGCGTTTTATCAATGAGTACTTTTTATTGTATTGTTTCTTTTAGTAATTATTTTGTATTGTCTTATTTGAATTGTTTTTATTGTGCAGCACATTGGTCAACCCATGGTTGTGTTTAATAGTGCTATATAAATAAAATTGACATTGACAAGAGGATCCACTGGTGAGCAAGTAATGTAATGCATAGATAAATTTCTCCAAATCTGTTGAATGATAAAGAAACAAACTCATTTACATATTGGATGGCCTGAGGGTGAGCATTTTAATAAAAACGGTCTTTTCATACGGTTTTTAAAAACAGGTCAGAATAAGAGATGGTATAATATGTTACCTTAAAATGCGGCTGAGGTCCCGTGACCTCCTTCTCTATAATGGGAATGTCAATCACTCCCTCGGATGGAACGGGCACACCTACAGTGACTGCCCTGAACAAAACAAATGGGATTATGTTTAAGTTATTGTATGCTGCTGCAAGAGAATCAGTTATCAATAAGCAAAAAAATATGTTGCACTACACAACTTAATGGGATGCCACAAATAATAGAATAGAATAGAATATACTTTATTGTCCCATTTCTGGGAAATTCATCTTGGACAACCATGACATGTCCAGTACATCACATTACAACACAATAAATTACACCTTTATAAATTACCCTTTCAAAACCAATTGCATCCAACTGAAAACAGGCAACAAATAAAGGTTTTGAAATTTAACTTACAAGTATTTTCTTTCCATTTTGTGTGATCTGATGAGTGTTTGGACATGTTCAGCAGCTTCCTCTGTTTTAGCCAGGATCAAAACTCCAGTATTTTCTTTTTCCAGGCTATGGCAAAGGTGCAACTGTGCTCCTGCCTGCATGCCATCAGTTATCTTTGCTAGCAAAGGCAGACATTCTACTATGCTGTTTCTGATGCCATCTACATCTATGAGAATGGAACAAGGAAATTAAGAAGTACGTTAGTATATCCAAAGACCTGTCTTATGCAATCATGTAAGACTCCGGATGTATGTACTTAAATGGACTTTTAGCCCTCAGGTGGTCTTCTGAAAAAAAATCCTTTTTGATTTTTGAATACATATTTTACTTTATCGGAATGGTATGAAACTTTTAGATTTTTGTTGCATTTACTGTATAAACCTAAATGATTGGATTAACGAGAAGTTAAATACTCACTATGCAGAGGCACACCATATGGTTTATTTATGGCGATTATGTTTTGGTCTTGATAAAGCACGCCCCTGTAAAGAGCTTTTACGAGCACACTGGGATGAACAGATTGTAGTTGCTGAGAGAATTGTTTGAGTTCGTTTACTCTGTTTTGAAGAGGTGACACCGGAACCTTTGGAGAGGAACGAAAAAAGACGGAACCCAAATGGTTGCACATAAATACACTTTAGTCAAAACGCACTAAACATGCATAAACAAACGTAGCTAACCTCATTTTTGTCAATTGTTTGTTTTTCCTTTTCACTCCGGAGTCTGTTCGCGATATCTGCTGCTTTAAGTCCTGCTTTCCCGTTAGAAGCGACGGTCTCAGTCTTTGAAGCTGTGGCATATGCTCTCACCAGCATCGTAAATGTCACCTCACGTGCACAGCGCATTTTCACAGATGAATAGTTCAAAGGCAACTCTCTTTCCTCAAATCTGAGCCCCTATATCGTACATTACTCACTGGCGTATATGTCCGATTAAAAAGCTAGCATCACAGGAAAAGCTGAGTAACCCTAACCAAGAAGACATTAAACATAAGTAAAATGAACAGCTGAGCAAGATGTAATAGTGAATGAACACCAGTTCAAAATAAAAGTCATTGGTCACTTCTTTAGCCAAATCAGATCAATAGATTCGAGAAGAGAAGAGAATTACACTGGTCACGTTTTTGATTTATTAATTGATTTATTTTAAATTCATGAATCATCCCTTATATCAATTTGTTAAAAAACGAGTTATGAGCTACCTCAAGAAGTATTTTGGACGAACTTAAAACGTATGAATATCATTGAGATAAAATATTAAACAATCTGCAAACAAATTTAGCTTTTGAGCTATTTGAGCTTTTTCTTTTCATCAAAATAGGTCATTTTAGTGGATAGTGCAATTCTAAATAAAAGGCACTGGGCAGAGTGATATTAAATAATTATATTCAATATAAAAATACAAAAACATGTTCACATATTTTATTCACAGCATGTTTTGATTCACGAAATTCACGAAAAGAGTCGTTTGTTAGAGAATCAGACTGTGTAGGCACAGTTGCCAACTCTCGCGAGACAAATAAGCAACCACAGCTTCAAAAACAAGCCCAAAACACTCTCCCAAAACAAGCCCAATATTTTTTTTTATGATTTATTATCATCAATATTATTTATTATCAATTATTTATTACCAATAAATGAGCCACATATTTATAGCCTAAAATATACAGGGGTCATTCTATGGAAATGTCCATTATTCTGTCCCTAGCCTTTACAGAAATATTACAATTGAAAAACACTTGGTTACAATTTTTTTATATTTTAAAATTAAACGATGTGTTATTTGAACAATTATACCTTCTTGAGCCATCAATGTGGCAATATTTGTTTTGAATTAATTATAAAGAATTCCAAGCACCACAAAACCGCTCGTCCCCACAGCCATGTACAGAGGGAACGTGCTTTATTTTGAGGTCAAAAACTGTTTTTTCTTCCATTTAAAATAAACTAATGTATACATAACTATCAAATAAATGACATAAAAAAAACAAAATGCCACATAAATATTATAGAAAAATATATAAAATATTATATTAAATTATAATATATATTATATTAAAAAATAAAATATTATATAATATTATTAAAAAGATTATAAAAAATATTTTTCTTAATCATTATGCTGTCATTTATGTGTATTCATGAAGTCAAAAGGTAATCTAATAATGTGGTCTAAGTTTAAATGTTAAAAAATAAATACATTTTAAGACATCTTGCCATACCAGGCTATTCGAACCAAATGTATTTACTCAGTATTGCTACTTGTTTTTTATTATAGCCCGTGATAATTAATACATTACAAAAACATTGTAAAAAATGAGGCTAAAAGAAAGTCACCCCTCTCCTCTACGTCTTCTTCTATCATCGCTTGGATTACAGCATCACGCGTCTTTTTGAATATGATTTTTCTCCACTGAGGGGCAGAACATATGGAAAATTACTCTACGGCTCTTATATTATTGCACTGGTGCTATTAACTGCGAGCAGACAGAGTGTCAATCAATGCATTGGAGAATACGACGAACATAAATAAAGAAACGAAGTTGCTTGTCAGATTTCCCTAACAAGCAACCATATTTTTTTTAAATAAGCCCAAAAAACCGCAACCCGCGACCAGGGATATTTTTCCCGCAACTTTACAAAAAAAGAAGCCCAAAGTCGCGTATAATATGCAGACTTGGCAACCGTGTGTGTAGGCCTAAGTATGTTTCTGATTCACTAAAGAACCATCACGAGAGTCATAAAAACGTGGAATCGGTTTTAAATACACTTTCAGCTCTAGTAAAGACCTTAGTTATACTTGGACTTCGGACCTAGTTGTCAAAATAGTTTGATCAACAGGGGTGCAGCCTTACAAAATGTAGCCTATATACGAACAACAGCAAATTGTTTGTTATCATTCATGCTTTTTTTAAAGGGGTCTGACTCTGAGAAAACAGAGGGCGCATTCCTCCTAAATATTGTCTAGAAATGCATACGGACAAGTCTGTAGTACTATATGTCATATTTAGTGTTGTGAAGAAGAAAGAGAATCTATGTGTGCTGAGCATGTGTGTCTTTGAAGGGAGGCCTGCGCATGAATAATGAATAATGGCTGGGTTTGTGCTCACAGCTGAGTGAATTAAACATGAAGCCAGCACTAGAAAACTCCCAGGTATGCTATCTCTCTGTCTGTCTTTATACAGATACATAATATCAGATTTAAACCTTTTTGTCTGTAATATGCTCAAATGAAATAAAAGGCCCTCAAACACTTTTTAGAAACACAATCATTTCCTTGAAACAAATCTCATAAACCTCATGCAAAATCTCAAGTGTGGTCAAGAGAGTGAGTTTACAGTTTGAAATGGCCTTTTGATAACTGGTTAGGCTGTCTAATTGAACCGCCTGTCCTGCTGGTTGGGGGTCAGCAGCCGCCTGCATGGTATCTCATGACAGCCTGGTGGAATTTGAGCTCCCACAGGCCACTGCTTTATATGCTCCTATCAGGTCCTCGATGTTTGTGAGTGATAATGTGCCATTTCTTTTCACAAAGCAGAGACAGACAGATAATGTTCAGACTCTCATTTTCAGTCGGGCACTTCCTTTTATTCTACACTAGAGCTTCATCATTCAGCTCATCACATATATCAGATGTTGTCATCCACTTTATACCCCATAAGGGCCACCAGTGATGGATGAATAATACTAGATAGGTGGTGTGCTGGAATCCATCCCTTGACAGGTGTAATATTAGGCTACACATCTTCCTCAGTTCCGCAGATCAAGTTTCAAACAGGATTCCCCAGGTAAGATGCTTAAGGGGCATTGATGTCATTGTACGGAAGTGAGTTGGACCACACTGCTGGGCACAGATAGCAGTGTCACTGAAGACAATAGGAGGACAACGTGGGAGTTTCGACAGGAATTCGGACTGAGCTGGACCATCGTGGGGATTTGGGATGTCGCACCAGACGGGTATTCATGGTAAGTACACTGCAGCCCATATACAGTAGATTTATAAAATTAAAAATTTAGAATAAATCACTTTATATTTTTTCTTTATCTTCTCATTTTAGTGAAAGAAAAGCATGCATTCTGAGTTAGAAGTGTAATAGATACTATGAAGATATGCAAAAAGTAAAAAAAAAAAAAAAGGGACTTTGGAATAAAAACTCTAGGTTAAATTGAACTTTTTCAGAATAGAATGGAGTCTATGTGTTCGTCTGCAGCCAAAGGGAACTATCTATTTGAAAATAAATTGCACTGCTAAAAATGTTTTGAGAAGGACTATTGATAGCTCTGCTTAATTCTGGGTTTTAGCAAACAAACTTTTGGTTGTACAGTATAGTGGTCTATATAGGTTTGAAATAGAGAGATAATATTATGCTGTGTTTTATGTGAATGATGGGAGGTAATTTAAGCTTACGGGCGGAAGCGCTGTTCCTCATCCATCTCACCTGCACCTACATCATTTATGAGTTCTGATGCCCTGTTACCATGGTGAGGCCAAGAATGAGGCACAGTGTGGAAGCAGTGTAAAATTTCCTTTGATTCAGTCCATTTTCTTGGTCTTGTTATAATTTATAACATGAAATACTAGGCCTATGTAATGGGGGGTCGTCTCTCGCTATTCTTATGATGATTAACGGTTTGTGGCAGGTTAAAGGTTTTTGTCTCTGTTGTATACTTCTCTACTGAAACCAGCAACTCCAGACTTGAGAGAGTTCCTCGTGAAGACGAGAAGGGGCGCAGTCAGAGTGGTGAAGATTGTTATAAGGAGCGGTGAGTAGGAGCATTTGTTTGTGAGACCATCTGTATATGTAGTATAATAATATATTTCAATACCCACAGGATGGTTTTGTTTGAGCAAAAAGTTCGATGGTGCTTTTGATTAGTTTACTGCTATTTACCCTTTCCAATTAATGAAGCAGGCCTCACATTATTTTGTAATAAAAATACCTACTGTAGAGTAAACCAAGTTCTAAACTATTACTTAGAAGATCACATGTTGGTCATATCATATAGAAAAGTATTTGGACACTCAAGTCATACTTAAATATTACATTTCTGAGTCAAAAAAGAGCTGCACTTGATTGTATTAGATGTAAACTTGTTGTGTAATTCAAATCTTAGAATTCTGTTTTTAAAAATGATAATATTGATGAAATAAATAGCCATTTAAAGTGAGTACACTTTTAGGACCATATTTCGTAACACTCTAAAGTACACTTTAAAAAAGTTTTAAATCATTTTTTTAATAAATAGTTTTTAAAATAATTTTGTTTTAGTTATAAATGTAGTTATAGTTATATTGTTTTAGTTTAGTACCACTTGGGTTCACATGGGTGTTCATCATTTAGATGTTTTATCATTTAAAACCTAACAAACATATAGATGTTTTGCTTAAAAGTGTGCTTTTGTAAAATAAATTACACTTGGTTTGATGTTTTGCCATGTAAGGCTACATACGTTTACTCTAGCAAATATATTTCAGTCACTTGTTGACTCTAAAGAATGTCAAGTAAATGCTGAGATAAACTGGACTGTGGAATGTTATCCATGCAGTGCTAGTGTATGATAACATGGCACCGTGCTGTTTTTGGACCCAGAGTGATAGTCAGTGCATTTATCTGGGGCTACTGCATGCAGTCAGGGTGTGTGTCATGAGGTGTGTATGTGTGTGTATCTGTCTGTGTGCTTCAGAACAGCTGGTGTTGGGAGCGTACAGAGAGGTGTCTCAGAGCTGGGATCAGGACTATGATGCATGTGTCCTGCCCATGCTGGACGGCCTGGAACCCTGTTATATCCTTTACCGCCTCGACTCACAGAACCAACTGGGATATGAGTGGCTATTTATCTCCTGGTCACCAGACCAGTCACCAGTAAGTAGGAAACACATGATAAAGTTGAACGTGTACGCTCAATACAAACTCTCACCCTCATACTCTATAAATTATGTTCCCTTTAACCCCTTTGGGTTAAAGTACTGTCAGTTACTCTTCTGTGTGACCATACCCATTCATTCCACGCTACACAGGTGAGGTTAAAGATGGTGTACGCTGCTACCCATGCCACACTGAAAAAAGAGTTTGGAGGAAGTCACCTGAAAGATGAACTGTTTGGAACAGTCCAGGTGTGTAGACAGGTTTATTTGAACATCAAATACAGATGAGTTGAAATTATTTTATAACTGTACTATTACAGTATATGTATTTACATACAAATGTGCATAGCAATGTACAAAACGTTTAACATTTATTGTTTTCTTTTCTTTCTTTTTAGCATGTTTCTTTCTATTTAGTGGCCATAACTCTTTTTAATTTCTGTGTTTTTTCTTTAAATTTATATACAGTATATATATATATATATATATATATATATATATATATATACAGTATCTCACAAAAGTGAGTACACCCCTCACATTTCTTCTCAAGGGACAATACTACACAAATTAAACTTGGATATATTTTAGAGTAGTCAATGTGCAGCTTGTATAGAAGTACAAATTTAATGTCCTCTAAATATAACTCAACATATAGCCATTATTGTCCAAATAACTGGCAACAAAAATGAGTACACCCTAAGTGAACATGTCAAAACTGTGTCCAAAGTGTCAATATTTTGTAGGGGCACCATTGTTATCTAGCACTGCCTTAATCCTCCTGCATGGAATTCACCAGAGCTGCACAGGTTGTTGCTGGCATCCTCTTCCACTCCTCCATAATGATATTAGAGCTGCTGGATGTTAAGACACATGGTGCTTCTCCACCTTCCGCTTATTATAGGTCCTTATTCCGGTCTTATGAAGTATTCTAATTTGTTGAGATAGTGAATTGGTGGGTTTTTATTAAATGTGAGCCTAAATCATCACAATTAAAAGAACCAAAGACTTAAACTACTTCAGTCTGTGTGTATTGAATTTATTTAATACACGAGTTTCACAATTTGAGTTGAATTACTGAAATAAATGAACTTTTCCACGACATTCTAATTTATTGAGATGCACCTGTATATATATTCACTATCTCAACAAATTAGAATACTTCATAAGACCAATAAAAAAAAAACATTTTTAGTGAATTGTTTACTGTTTACTGTATATGTACTCAATACTTGGTAGGGGCTCCTTTTGCTTTAATTACTGCCTCAATTCGGCGTGGCATGGAGGAGATCAGTTTGTGGCACTGCTGAGGTGGTATGGAAGCCCAGGTTTCTTTGACAGTGGCCTTCAGCTCATCTTCATTGTTGGGCCTGGTGTCTCTCATCTTCCTCTTGACAATACCCCATAGATTCTCTATGGGGTTCAGGTCAGGCGAGTTTGCTGGCCAATCAAGCACAGTAACACCATGGTCATTGAACCAGCTTTTGGTACCTTTGGCAGTGTGGGCAGGTGCCAAGTCCTGCTGGAAAATGAAATCAGCATCTCCATAAAGCTTGTCAGCAGAAGGAAGCACGAAGTGCTCTAAAATTTACTTTGGACTTTGGACCACTGAGCAACAGTCCAGTTCTTTTTCTCCACAGCCCAGGTAAGATGCGTCTGACGTTGTCTCTGGTTCAGAAGTGCCTCGGTAGCGCTTTTCCTGAAGACGTCTGAGCGTGGTGACTCTTGATGCACTGACTCCAGCTTCAGTCCACTCCTTGTGAAGCTCTCCCAAGTGTTTGAATCAGCTTTGCTTGACTGTATTCTCAAGCTTGCAGTCATCCCTGTTGCTTGTGCACCTTTTCCTACCCAAATTCTTCCTTCCAGTAAACTTTGCTTTTAATATGCTTTGATACAGCACTCTGTAAACAGCCACACCTTTCAGTAATGACCTTCTGTGACTTACCCTCTTTGTGGAGGGCGTCAATGTTCGTCTTCTGGATCATTGCCAAGTCAGCAGTCTTCCCCATTATTGTGGTTTCAAAGAACAAGAGATACCCAGAATTTATACTGTATGGATGGTCATTTATTGAAACTCAAATGTAAATATTCTAATATTTTGAGATACTGATTTTTGACTTTCATGAGCTGTAAGCTCTAATCATCAAAATTAAAACAAAAAAACTTTTGAAATGTTTTAATTTACATGCAATGAATCTAAAATATATGAAATTTTCACTTTTTGAAATAAGTTACAAGAAAAAAAATACTTTTTCATGGCATTCTAATTTATTGAGATGCACCTGTATATACAGTATATTTTCATTTAAATTTAGTCATTTAGTAGACGCTTTTATCCAAAGCGACTTACAAATGAGGAGAACAATAGATATATTATATAATATATATATACTATAGGGTTACAACATTAAACCTACTATGTTTTCTGTTCTGCTTGTGCCCTGTACTCACCTTTGCTCAGGTTTCTTCAGGTCACATGTTTAGAGTTGTGATGATGTGTCATCTAAGCACTATTTACTGTTCTTATCTGCAGGAAGATGTCTGTCTCCAAGGTTATCTACGACACCTGTCCTCCTCCTCCTGCCCGGCTCCTCTCACCACTGCTGAGCAACAGCTCCATCAAATTAAAATAACAGAGGTGAGGAAAGTCAAAAAATTTCATATACTTCAAATCGCCTCACACCAAAATGGAGTATCTGACAGTTTGACTGTCTAAATATCTAATAAACAAATGCATTTCTTAATAATGCACCTGACAGGACAAAGTGGCACGGGTAAGTGTACTATGATTGATTTTGTTTTCAAGTGTGTAAGTATTAAGGGGATTTTCACAAAACTTTTGTACTTTTCTATATAGGATGAGAGAAGACGAGTTGCCACCATAAGTGGACAAGCAAAGGTAGCCTCAGCTATCTAAATAAATGTTAATATAACATTAAAAGTTTATATATATATATATATATATATATATTAGGGGTGGCACGGTACACAGATGTCACGGTTCGGTACGTACCTCGGTTCGGGGGTCACGGTTCGATACGATTTCGGTACAACAGGAAAAAAAAAGAAATCTACTATGCTCGGTTTCTTTTCATTTATTTTGAACAGACAGTAGTGCAAATTACAATTTTTTCCCATCTAGATGTGAAAATACTAAATATTATTACATGTTATATATATAAAATCTGTTTTGTTTTCATTGTGAGTGTACACAAATAAAAGCAGACCTTTATACAGTGATTATTAATTAGACAATAAGTGTTTAAAGTTGATTCTGCTAGTATAAGGAAACAGTTGAAGTGATCGCGCCGGAGCGCGCGCGCACACAAAAAAAAACACACAAAAAAACACATCAGTTCCAGTATTGCTAACTGTTGGTACTTTATCAAAATAAAATACAGTGAGCCAAACATCAGCACGACCGCCCCTGTGTCACCGTTGGAACGCGACTGAAGTACAAAGCCTATCATTTACATAATAAATAATAGTTTAGCATTCAATTACGTTACATCGCAAATATGGAAATATTATGGAATATTTTGATTTGTGCCGAATGAGAGAAGTAGGATACACGAGCACAAAGCTCCATTTCGCAAACAGTTGAGTGCGCAAACCTTTAATGTATACTCCTTTGTCAGTCTATGTGAGAGACACGTTCAGAATCAGCACATGGTCACTGTCTAGTGGGCTTTGTTTTCAAGTGCATAACTCATGGCATTCGCTGTTCTTCTGCTGGCGGTTATCAAACAGCGTTGCAGTACTGCGGGCACCCCCTTCTGGATTGAGGGTGAATTGCCTGTTCTCGTCGTAAGGTCTCATGCACCGAACCGAGATGTCTGTACTGTGACGGTTCGGTACGAATACATGTACCGTGCCACCCCTAATATACGTATATGTATATAAATCCTTGTTTTCTGTTATATGTGTTTTGGATACAGACAGAGATCAGCGTGGAGAGTAAAAATCCGACTTTGCAGGGTTTGGCGTTCCCATTGCAAGAAGAGGCTAAACATGCTTTACAGCAGCTTAAACTCAAACGCATCAATTACATTCAACTAGTAAGTTCCACATACACACATTCAAAAAGCAAAATGTTCAGACTGCCACGTATATTTTTAACAGTATAGGTTGCACTGAATAAGCACATGTAGTAACAATTACCTTCATTATACATACAAATAAAAAGCTTCTCATAGTGCTGTTAAATAGCTTGTTTATTTTGCATGATTTTTATAACAGGATTCTCTACATAATATTACATTTCAGAATAAATTAAGCAACAAAACACCTAACTTCAAAATATTCATTATGCAGTAAACAAACGTAGTTGTTCAAAAGTTTGGGGGTAAATAAAGGTCTGGTATGCTCACCAAGGCTGCAATTATTTGATCAAAAATACAGTAAAACAGTAATCTTGTAAAATATTATTGCAAATTAAAAAAAAAATTCTATTCGAATATATTTAAAAATGTCATTTACTCCTGTAATGACAAAGAATGAATTTTAAGTAGCCATTACTCTAGTCCTCAGTGTCACATGATTCTTCAGAAATCATTCTAATATGCTGATTTGCAGCTCAGAGTGCTCACTATTTCTTCTTATTATAATTTTAAAAAACGTTGTTCTGTTTAATACCTGTGGAAACCACGATATATTGTTTTTAGGATACTTTGATGAATATAAAATTTTAAAAACCAGCATTGATTTGAAACAGAATTGTTTGGTAACATTGTAAAGGCATCCTTGCTGAATAAAAGTATTAATTTCTTTAAAAAAATCTTACTGACCCTACTGAACATTTTGAATAAGAGTTAAACAATTTTACATTATCACATAGAATAGTATGCCTGATGCACTCCACATAATCTCCATAAGCCCAATAGCAAAGCACTTTTTACTGTATCTTTAAGCGGCTGGACACCGAACGAGAGACAATTGAGCTGGTCCACACTAGTCCTACAGAGACCAAAGATCTGCCGAGCAGAATCCCCACTGATGCCCCACGATACCACTTTTTCCTGTACAAACATGCCCATCAAGGACAGGCACTGGAAGCTGTAGGTTAGTGCCAAAATATTACTGTAACTGCCGAATTGGCTTCTCAGTATTGGTAATGAGATTTTTTCTTCAAAGCTAATGTTTGTTATGTTTGAATATGTGGACCAGTTTTCATCTACTCCATGCCTGGGTATAGCTGTAGCATCAAAGAAAGGATGTTGTACTCCAGCTGTAAGAATCGACTGCTGGATGAGGTAGAGAGAGACTATCACATAGAGATCACCAAAAAGGTACAATAACAGCAACAGTTGGTCCTAATACAGTACAGTATGTTTTTTTTAAATAGATGTTGAAAATCCAAGATTTGACCTGAGTAAAAGAGTCCAAGGATGTCAGATACTTGAGAATGGAAAATAAAATCATATTTTACTTATTACAATTTCACATAGACCTCCAAAGTACAAAGTTCATATTTTGTGTCATCGCGACATAAAATAAGCTATATATTGAACTAACAAGTAAAATCACAGTTCCTTGAAGTTAACTAATTTACAATATAACAGGTTCCTGCATTTATTTGGTCAAAAATAAAGTAAAATATTATCATTTCATATAACTTTTTCTACTTAAATATATTGTAATTTATTTCTGTGATGGCAAGCTGAATTTTCACATCACATCTTCCTTCAGAAATCATTCTAATATGCTGATTTGGTGCTCAAGAATCATTTCTTAGGCTATCAATGTTGAAAAAAGTGGTGGTGCTTAATTTTTTTGTGGTTTTTTCAGGATTCTTTGATGAATAGAAATTTAAAAAAGCAGCATTTATTTGACATTTTATATTTTCTAACATTATTATTAATATCTTTAGTGTCACTTTTGATCAATTTAGTCCATCATTGCTAGGTAAAAGTATCAATATATTTAAAATCAGATTGAAACTTTTGAAAACTCAGACCTTTGAATAATAAATTCATAATCCCTAACATTTTGACATTCGCTTTAAATCAAATACTCATATTTATCCACATTTCAGTAAATCTGTTTATGTGTCATGTGTGTAGATGGAGATTGATAGTGGAGAGTGCCTGACAGAGGATTTCCTGTATGAAGAGGTTTACCCGAAGCAGCATGCTCTGAAACAAGCCTTCACCAAGCCAAAGGGCCCAACAGGGAAACGAGGGAACAAACGTCTAATCAGAGGAGCGGGAGAGAATGGAGATGAGAGCTAGAATCATACAGTCAGAACATGTAAAATGACATCTGATACACTTGTTTAATTTCACCCTCAATTTCCTGTAGCCTATTTATTGTCTTAGCTATCCCTTTCTTGGTTATTATTTTTTATGTTAGATTTTAACTAGTCTTCTTTCACTCTGAAACACATTCTCACATGGTTTTCAAGGCCACATAAATGTGTTGTTTAGATGATGATTTTTATGTTAAAGATAAAATAAAATCCATTACTCTGTCTTGTTAAATCTCCCTTTTGTCTAACCATGGAGAAGCATTATGTTTAGCTAACATTTTAACAGGCCTCTACACACACACACACTACTGTGTATGGCCTGAAGTCTTAGGCCATTAGTATTTTCACAAAAAAATAAAAAATAAAGCCACCAATGGCCCAAGACTTTTGCTGCACAGTAGTGCCACACACACACACACACACACACACACACACACACACACACACACACACACACACACACACACACACACACACATATATATATATATATAGCAACTGAATTTAGTATTAGTATGTGATTATTATCCAATAATACTTTCTTATTAGTAATTAAGTTATATTTTAATTCATATAAAATGTATACTCGCTAGTTGTTTAGTAGAAGCACATAAAAATGGCAGGTTTTTAAAAACATAAATGTAAAAAAATATTTTTTAATATTCAATATAAACGGTTATTCCATTGTTTTTCTGGGTTTGTCTATTAAAGGGTTAATGCATGCTGATCCAGGGCCAGCTCTATCAGTTACCAGGATGTTGGGATGTAATTAACAGAGGTGGAAAGTAATGAATTACATTTACTCGCGTTACTGTAATTGAGTAGCTTTTTTGTGTACTTCTACTTTTTAAAGTAATTTTTAAAATCTGTAATTTTACTTTTACTTAAGTATATATTTTTTAGAAGTATTGTACTTCACTACATTTTAAAACACCTCAATTACTGAGTAAAAAAAAAATCGCTCCCTTGTAACTACTGCAGTAGATAATGGGCAGGAGAACAAATTGGCGCTAAAATCACAAGAAAGATGCAGACGGACAAGACAGGCGTTATGGTGCAGACCCAGCTGAAAATGAAACCCCGTCGTATTCTTCTGAAGTTGAACAAGAAGAAAATGAAGTGAACCCCTGGCCATATTTATGCTCTATTATGCAGTGTAAACTGTGTTTGCCTAGAGAGACCAAACTAGCAGCTTATAAAATCTCGACATCAACCCTTCGCAAGCATGTAGAGGTAAGGTCAGAGGCGTCATGCCCATTCAAAGTGAGGGGGCACGTACCTCAGATTTTTGAGCCAAGTGGATTTTGAATGCAGCTTCCAAAAGACAAAAAATAGCAGAATAATATTTTCTATATTTGATACAATCACACCGGCGTGATTAGATCGTTCAATGCGTCTATCATCAGCTGCTAAATTCAAATCGGTGTTCGCTGGCTGGCGCTGAGCCAGAGACAGACGCATTTGTACAGCGCTGCATTATAACCAATCACACACGATGCTGTTGAGCTTATGAATGCAAGGACCAATCAGAGGTGTTCAGATGAGTCATGCTAAAATGTCCTGTTTTCTTCACTTGCTCGCTGACTGAATACATATTTCTGGCGAATTATTTCATTAGAAACAACAAAGTGCAAATGTGTGTATGAATCTGTAAGTAAGATATTCATTTCATAGTGTAAACAGCTTCAGTGATTTTAATGGGAGGTTTTGAGAGTGCTTGAACTCTTGACTGTCAGTGAAAATGTTCTTTGATAATGTAAATGTTATTTGCTCTCTTTCTGTACAATGAAAGTGTTATGATAAGTAGCCTAACTTACAATGTTTTTAATATTCACATTAAATATAAAGTCAGTCGTAATAAAAATAGGCATATGTTATGGCATGACACCCATATCTGTTACAGACAGGTTTTTATGCATAGACAATCGAGATTTTCATGATATAGTTAAAGCTTTTGTGGATGTTTTGAATAACACCCCCCCCCCCCCCGAAAATTTATATATTTATATAATTTCATATAGTAAATCAATATCACACAATGAGTGCCATTTTCCCTCCAAAAATCAGCATGATTACACATAGATTTTTTTTCAACAAGAAGTTAATTAAGAGACTTGAGTTTTAGACACCATATTCCCTGTTTTTGCTCTATTTCAACAAAAATAATTCCAAACACAGCCACCATAGCACAGTTTTGCATCTCTGAGCAATGATGGTGTTTTGTTCCTGAATGAATCAACCGTTTAAATGATTAGGTTCAATCGCAATGACTCACTTATTAACAGTGACTTGCTGACACCTACTGGCGGTTTTAATTTCACATTTAAAGTATCTTTTTATTTTATTATTTCATTTTATTTTATTTATTATTTCTGTATTTGTAACTGCAGGTTAAAAACAACTAGTTTGAGATTTATAGGCCTATCCCAGGGGTGTCAAACTCAGTTCCTGGAGGGCTGCAGCCCTGCAGAGTTTAGTTCCAACCCTGCTCCAACACACAAACCATGTAGTTTTCAAATAATCCTAAATGATTAGATTAGCTGCATCAGATGTGTTTAATTAGGGTTATATCTAAACTTGCAGGGCTGTGGCCCTCCAGGAACTGAGTTTGACACCCTTGGCCTATCCCATTTTTGCCTCTCTCCCACTGTTAAAATGTAACTAAGTAATTTTTACTCTGAGTAAATTTTAAACAAGCTACTTTTTACTTTTACTTGAGTAGATTTTTAGACTGGTACTTTTACTTGTACTTAAGTAAAATTTCATTAATGTAATGGTACTTTTACTTGAGTAGAATATTTTCGTACTCTTTCCACCTCTGGTAATTAACCATATAACTAACATTCTGGCAATAAACATTTTCTGGAACTAGACTTTACTCAGCACTCCCATCACAGCCCTCGCTGTCGCCCAGAGATCTCTCAGTTAATGCAGCTGGCGCAGAGGTCAATTTCAGTGACTGTTTCAGCATTCCTGGAAAGCTCTTTACTGGGAAAGTCATCCGCCTCTGAAACCGGCACGGGCGCTTCGTCAGCGGCGCACGGCAGCCAATGGAAACGCAGCGACGGTCGAGAGCGCAGTTCTGCGAAACGCCAAGCGCCCGGTGATGAGGCCGCGGGCGCAAAGATGTAGCGCGCTTCTTGGAATGTGATTCCTAGAACGCGCGTCAACTCATAAAACAGCCAAACATACTGCAAATGCGTTTCTTATTGCTCTTAGTACAGGAAAATAACAATCCACCAAGCCAAACGACCTATTACTCTTGTTTGAGTACTACTATTAAGCTTGTTTTGTTGTTGTTTTGCGTCATTTTCGTCCTCATTTCGCTCCCTTCGATTTCCTGGAGAATATTTGACAGAAAAGGCTCGTTCGGCTTAGACAGCATCAGAGATTATTGTTGTAAAATGTTTAGATGTTGACCAGATTCCCTCACTTTGTGGACGTTTTGTCGCCATTATAGCACTGCTGGAACAATGTCAGCAGCTTTGGCATTTTGCAGGATTCTCGTAAATCTCACAGTCTTTCCAAACTGTCATCGCACATTCTGCTGCCTCTTGGTGACCTACAGAAGGTGACGATTTTATGCCCACAAAGGTAAGAAATCTATGTGTTTTATATCTAAAGTCCTTTAAGTTTCATGGGAACTGTGAAGCGGTCATACCTGTTTGTTGGGTTTGCTCTTGACTTGACTCATTTGTGATGAACTTCAGGGGTTACATCACGTAGCTATATATCAACTATCTCGTCTCTTTATGATTGATCGTAATCCATTCCCGATTCCTGCTGCTGTTTCAAAATTGAACATTTTGTTCTCATCTAAGCGATTTTTAATGTTGCATTGTGCAATAGGGAGCGAAAACATGCACTGAAAGTTACTGTCTGAGCAAACATGAAAACGTTTCATGTACATTTTTATAGTTTTAAAATCAAAACATGCGCATTTCCCTGACATGTAGCTGTTGAGTACAGGCCCAGAATTTAATTTAATTAAACTTATTATTATTATTATTTTATTTCAGTTTCAATACTGGAAAATGTAAATTGTAGTTCAGCTCCATTTTAATCCTTTTTTTATTTTATAGACTTCATAACATGTCTGTGATCATACTTTTGCAGTTTGTTTGAATATAACTTGAATCAAATACAGAATTGTAGTGTCTGTAAAAGAAGGCAAGTCGATATTTTGTTCTCATTTCACCTTTCCAGGGCATTTCAGAACTGAACCATCATGATAATTGTTTCACAATGTGAGAAAAAACATATAGATTCTGACTTATTGAGGCAGAGGTTGAGACTGAAATAAAAACACCAGCATTCCAATAGCATATGGATCTGATTTATAGGCTACTGTTTTAGATATGACATATTTGTAACTTGTTGTCTTGTAAAATCTGTTGTTTACCCTGTTGCTTTCCAACTGAAATTATTGCTATGTGTAAATAGCATGTGAGTGCATTCTCTTGTTCTTGGCAAACTGCACTTCCTTTGTTTGTTCTTTCTTTGAGTTCACTGAAATTATAATGACAAAGCAATGATATAGAAAGCACAGCAATTTTTAACCTTTGGACTGTTTCCCCTGCTCTCTCACCTCACATCATTTTGTAGATTTAGAAGAAAAAAAATCTGTTGATTACACAGTTATTATTACACAGTAATTATTCTCAAGAAATGTGTTTTTTCTTCCATAAGAAGGCTCTCATGCCAGATCCACCTTCAGGAATGGTCGCTAGCCATACAAGTGCCCAAAATGAGAGGGATGAATCAGAGGTTCAACAAATTCAGCGGCCCCAAGCAGCTCCCTACTCGTGGACCCCTGCTGAGGACTTGCGTTTCATCACCACCACCTTTCAGCACCTACATACCTCAGGTATATATTATTTAGTATTTAAGCATTCGAGGAACTGTTGTGCACTTCTTTCTTATGCTTCATATTTCTTGATTTCATCTCTCCAGTATCAGCAACTATCAAGTCAAATTCCCTCCATTAGGTATAACTGGCCAATAAAAACCTAATCAGATTCTGAACAAACGTGTTTAGTTAAAAACAAAAAGACAATGGAAGTCAATGACTCCCTCTTCATTTGAACAATCACTGAAGAACTCACTGTTTCACGGCTAGTCACTGATTCGGCCAGCGATTAACTGAACGAGCCGTACAATATCTACTCTGCACTGGATATTAACATCCAAAATATAGTGAAAACACTATTAAATAGCACAGTAAAAAGATCGGCAGTTTAAGACATTAACTTGTGAGCACAAAACACAAGATACTTCTCTTTTCAATAGAAATAAGACTTTATTGGATAAATCTAAGACACGAACACACACATTCACAGATTCATACACGTTGCTGAAAGAGAGAGAGTGAGGAAAGGATGAGTTTAAGAGAATGAAAATGTGAAATCCCAAGTTTATAGCAATATATGCAATTGCATAGACCTGAACAACCATCAATCACTTATTTAACCCTCGCATTGAGTTTCTCAATGAGGCTAAAATTTATATTAAATGTACCAGCTCAGCAAAAATCTGGAGTTGGACTTGCTTGCATTGCCTTTGTGTTAAGGGATTCCCTTTTGTAGTTGTCTTTGCAGAAAGGGGGTTTCCCAAGGTTGCTGATAGCTGACAGTTCAGTGGTCGTTTGTAGTGAAGTCTTGGGCGTTGGCTCTTGGCTGAAGTTGTTGTGGGCTGGTTGAAATTTTAGATGGGCGCTCGAGGTCGGACTCGGAGACACGGCGTTGGCAAACTTAGATTTAGCACACGAAACTCAACGGAAAGAAAAGGAATTAAAGTAAAAGAATAAAATGATGTAACGAGACTAGGTGGGTTTTCTTCTCATCGTGGTAGCAGCTGGCGTGCAGGCCGAAGCACGCTGGAATGGCTCTCAAAGAATGCAGAAAGTGATGACAAAAAGCATGGCTAGAAGTTAGAAGAGAAGAGAGGGAATGATGGTGTCCTGAGTTTTTAAACTCGGCTTTTGGACCAACAACTGGTGTGTTGACCAATTAGATATCATCTTAGCTTGGGGTGATGCTCTGTTTCTTCTCCCCATCATAAATCATGTTATCTTATCAGTCACATGGTCCGAACCCTCTTGTAGATTATAATTTTGGACATGATTTCTCTCTCTCTCTCTCTCTCTCTCTCTCTCTCTATATATATATATATACACATACACACACATACACATTACATAAATGTAATCTATAAATATAAATAAAAATAGACTATATTCAGTATATGATCCAAAGTAACTAGTAACTAACTACTTGAGTAGTTTTTTTATCCAATACTTTTTTACTCTTACTCAAGTAACTATTCAGATGATTACTTTTACTTTTACTTGAGTAAATATTTCTAGAAGTACTTTTACTTTTACTTGAGTACAGTTTTTGAGTACTCTACCCACCTCTGCATATATGTTTTTTAATTTAATGTGCCCTTGTTGAATAAGGTATTCTTTTAAAATAGATAAAATCATACTGATCTCAGATGGTAGTGTATGTCATATTAATATAGTTTCTTTATGTTTTAGGATGGTACTGGGGTGGTATGACAGCCAGTGAGGCAAGGGATGCCCTAATCGGAGCATCAGAAGGGACTTTCCTTGTCCGTGACAGCAGCCATCCTCTCTACCTCTTCACCCTGTCCGTACAGACATGGAGAGGCCCCACTAATGTCCGCATCGAATACGACAGCGGCCGATTCCGTCTCGATTCCAGTTTTCCAGCCCGATCTAGCCTGTTGTCCTTTTCTGCCCTTCCTAGTCTCATGCAGCACTATACATCCATGAGTCAAGAGGAGGAGAGGATAGCAGAAGAACATCACATGGTGTCAAAGGACAATGGCATCCTGCTGAAGCTCAGGAAGCCTCTGTACAGGCCTCAGGCCTTTCCAACATTACAGCAGCTCACACGTCTCGCTATAAACAGCCATACAGATTGCCATACACAGCTGCCGCTGCCACGGCCGCTGATGCTGTACTTGCACGAATACCCCTTTCAAGTGTGAGGACACTTGAGGGGATGTTGGTGCATTTCAGGGGGTTCGTTTTTGCAAAGTCACAAGTGATTTAGCCAAAATTTGCAAATATTGCTCCCTGGCAGAATCATGGGTACTTTTATTTTGGTCATATGTCAGAGTAGGTGTGCAAATAAGCAAGGACTGTTTTGTGTACATTTAAAAAAAAAAAACTTCTCATTTTAGTAAACGAAATGTTTCTATATTTTTCTGTGCTTCTAAGAATGGAGCTTCGACTCTGCATACATACTACCATCACCAGAACAATGAAAAAGTAAAATATCAAAAGTACACATAAATAATACTGTACTGTAAGGTCGTGGGTTCAATTCCCAGGGAACACACATACTGATAAAAAAAAAAATGTATAGCCTGAATGCACTGTAAGTCGCTTTGGATAAAAGCGTCTGCTAAATGCATAAATGTAAATGTATTCTGACTGTAATACTGTCTCCAAAGGTGTAATTTCCTCAGAAAGCAATTTATTTAGAAACACAGTCTGTAATTATTGCATTTTTAAAACACTCTGTTTATAGAGATTAATTTAGAAAATAGTTGACAATGACAGATTTATTTGTAATTTAGCTGATAAAGGAACTAGATTTCAATGAGAAATCTGTCAGAAGCTGTCGCAGATGCCCTGGAGTCCTTAATCAGACTTTAGCTAACATGAAAGTCATTTTAATAGACAACATTCCAGGAAAAGTTAAGGTCTTTTTTTCCACACACCAAACACATGAATAAAATTTGGGATAGGGCCTATAACATAACAGCAAAGAAAAACAACAACAACAACAAAAAAGACATTGTCTTTGAATGTGTAGGGCAAGGAACTTCCATTTTACATTTGAAGTAATGTAGGCTAATGTTTTTATTTATTTATGTATTTTACCTAGTAACAGTCCAAATAATATTTCAGTAGCCTACACATGATGACATTCGATAAGCATCTTGTAACGTAGGCTAATTTTCTTGTAATCGACTTCAGCAGACGAACATCGCCGTTTTATATGAAAACAGGCAGACTTTCTTTTCATCACATTGTGTGCTTGTGCAGTTTTTTTTATAAGAAAGAAGTGTACTTAATTAAATGCTAAAATTAATCTGAGACATCATCACTTTACCATTTTTTATTTTATTTTATGTATTTCTTTTTTTACTCACTAACACGTCAGTTGTTATAAAAGTCATATGAAGTGTCATACACTATTAGTATACACAAATCTTACGCCTACGCAAACATAACACTAGAATTGCGCCTGTCCCCATAGTCCAAAAAAGGCTCACCTTCGTTTTAAGTGTTTTTAATAAGTGTTTTTAATTAAGTGTTTTTAAGTAATAAAATAAAATACAACAGCTCACATTTCATCCGACTGACATACAATAAGTTCTCAGGAGATGAATGAATGAATGGAGATAATGAAACGCAACTGATCCCTTATTATACGGGACAGTTGTTAATCCTAAAAATAATAACAACGTAACTGTTAGTTCTTTCACACTGCAGTGAGGCAGATGCTGGTTCAGCTGCGCTCTGTTGGATTCAGGTCAGTGAATGATTCATCAGACTCATTTTCAAAATCAGTAAATCGTCTTTTCAAACTACTATTTCACGAACTGGCTCATTTGTGCTATAATTTTGTTTATTAAAATATATTTGTACCGGATTATGAAGAACTAAAGACTTTTATTTTGAAAATGACATTGTGCGTCAAGTGGATTGCAGCTTTGCCTTGTCATAAGGTTGCACATTTCACTTCGAATGTTTATGACAATATGGCGGAAGGAGAGGAGCCGTAAGTGAAATTTTATACAAAACTGCACATAAATCCCTCGTAACAGTGCTTGTAGTTCAATCAACAGGACGCAAGAACGTTAACTTGCGGGTAGCAGAGCATGAATGAACCTTCTTTTATTCTCTCTTTTTAGGGAGAAGAAAAGAAGGAGAATAGAGGAGCTGAATGAGAAGTTAGTGAAATGAAATATAAGAATTTAGATGTGGCAGCCAGCAGGTTTGCTTTGGGAGGTGTTGATTCTTATAATGAGCTTCATCTGTACTGCAGATATTGTTCAGACATTATTTTGAACGGCTCTCCGCATATAACGTTAGGCCTACTGTACATAAAATAATGTAATCTATCTGAAAGCTCGGTGAAAGCTTGCGAAACCTCCAAACACTGCTGTTTGCACACATGCCATAATGTTCTTTCATAACATTTAATATAAAACACTTTCTTATTATTAATTATGAAATTTACCTAAATTCAGTGCCATTCAAGCCATACCTTAATTATTATTGTACATAAAAAACCTGGACTACAAAACCAGTCATAATCATCTGAAAGCTGAATAAATATGCTTTCCATTGATGTATGGTTTGTTAGGATAGGATAACAGATAATACAAGACACAGATAATAGGATTTTATTATCTGTGTTTTGTCCTGTTGCTGTCATTCTGTTGCACTGTGGAGCTTCTGTCACTATAACAAATTCCTTGTATGTGTAAACATACCTGGCCAATAAAGCTCATTCTCATTCTCATTCTCATAATATTTGGCCGAGATACAACTATTTGAAAATCTGGAATCCGAGTGTGCAAATAAATCATAATATTGAGAAAATTGCCTTTAAAGTTGTCCAAATGAAGTTCTTAGCAATGCATATTACTAATCAAAAATTAATATGTTAGAAAATTTACAAAATATCTTCATGGAACATGATCTTTACTTAATATCCTAATGATTTTTGGCATAAAAGAAAATTTTATAATTTTGACCCATACAATGTAATGTTGGCTATTGCTACAAATATACCCGTGTGACTTATGACTGGTTTTGTGGTCGAGGGTCACATATGTGAATGTGTTTTGTAATTACTAAATAAACTGAGTAGTGAGTGTGCTGTATTTCTAAGCATCTGTATTTCTCCACAGTATGGTTGTGGATGGAGGGAGTGGGGATCGCACTGACTGGCAGGGAAGATGGGACCATGTCAAAAAGTTCTTAGAGAGAGCTGGACCCTTCACTCATCCGGATTTTGAACCCAGCAATGAGGTATGACATAAATGCACTCTGTTATGCTAAATAGAATATATAATATAATTCAATGTAATATATATTTCACACCCCATTTAAAAATGTTTAATGAGTCAATCACAGAGTTCAGCTTTGGAGGCATTTTATCAGAACAATACATTTTATTTTTTCAATTCATTTTGCTTTGCGTAAATTACTTAATGCCTGGTAAAAAAAATTAATAAAATAACGAGACTGGCTGCTAATTTATTTATTGTGCATTTATTGTGCTCTACTTCTTACCAAATTAAATAAATAATTAAAAAAAAAAAAAAAAAAAGTTTTACAGCAAGAGCATTTTTCCTATAAATATCCATGCCTGATAGGACAGAGGTTATCATGGAGTTATTGCATTAGTGTAACAGATAAAGATTCATGCTGAAAATGATCATGTGCATAGGGTAATTTTTCTTCGGTTTACCTCCTTTTTTTTCTTTTTTTTTTAGCTTTATGCAGAATATTTGATTCAGGGTCTGTTCTGTCACTGTCATAAAGCAGTTTCTCAACCAGCGTGCCTTAAGAAGATGACAAGATGAATGACAAATCAAGCATTAAAATACAACAAAACATCTAAAAATCAAGATATTTCTCATTTTAATTCATCCCCTTAACCACTGTCTTGAAAAATCAGGATGTATGAAGAAGCCTAATTTAAAAAGTGTGATTTACAGACCTGGAATCATGTGAATAAAATTATTAAAAAAGGAGAGAGTATATATATATATATATATATATATATATATATATACACACACTGTATACAGAGCTGGATAGATTACTTACAAATTGTAATCCGTTACTGATTCCAAATTACATGACAAAAATTGTAGTCAGTAACGTAATCCATTACATTACACATTTTAGGTAACATAATCAGATTACTTTTGGGCCCGGTTTCACAGACAGGGCTTAGACTAAACCAGCGGTTTTCAACTCCAGTCCTCGCGCCCCCCCGCTCTGCACATTTTGTATGTTTCTCTCTTCACTTCAGACCTTTGTTCTATTCGACCGTAAGTGCCCTGCGAAGTGGACATTCCGCCATCATTCCAGTTCGAAGCGAGCGTATATGTTCCATCCAAAGGGCATTGAAGTGTGCGAGACGTGAATTTAAATTGGATTTATTTACAGAGGTATATTTTGTCACACTTCACTAGTAAGTTTCGTCTGTGTGTGATGACGCTGGCGTAGCGCAAATCCGTGAATAAATCCGTGAATAAATAAGTTCCGAAGTGAAGTAAACGTCAACGGATTTCTCGTGCTTAGGGAGTAGGGAGCAATGAACACTGTGTAGGGAGCATGTCAATCGGAACACAGTTCATTCATGGAACTTTCTTCTAATGAGCTGATGATCTGAATCAGGTGTGTTTAAACAACAGAGACATGCAAAATGTGCAGAGCGGGGGGGCGCGAGGACTGGAGTTGAAAACCGCTGGACTAAACCAGGATTAGGCCATAGTTTAATTAGGACATTTAAGTGGTTTTTATAAACATGCCTTAGAAAAAAAACATTACTGGTGTGCATTTTGAGACAAAACAAAGGCACTGATATATTTTAAGATCAATCAGGGCAAGTTTCTTTCAGTTGAAACAGCTCAGACTTACATTTTAGTCTAGGACTAGGCTTAAGCCTTGTTTGTGAAACCGGGGGTTAGATTTCTTTTGACCTAACTCGTTTATCACATTGATTTAAACAGGATAATCATGTACCATAATGTTGTAAAAATACAAAGAGTGAGAAAATATATTCCTTTCATTGTAATTAACAATATGAAGTGCATTAAACATTATATTACATCAAAGTTTGCCAAACAGCACTGGGGTTCGTAAAGGAACTGCATGGGGTTTGTGAGTTTAATGAAAGGCTAACAAGCAATTAAATCATAAAAATTTAAAATTTAAATTAATAATTTTAAAATAATCAAAATAATTCACTTACTAAAAAAGAAGAAATATTTTGTTTACCTGCACGCCATATGACCATGAACCAGTGTCAGAGAACCGTGAACATGCAAATGTGATACTTAATTATTGAAATATATATTTTAAAATCTCAGGGGTACTTAAAGGGGTCATTGATTATGATTTCCCTTTTTTAACTTTAGTTAGTGTGTAATGTTGCTGTTTGAGCAAAAACAACATCTGCAAAGTTGCGATGCTCAAAGTTCAGTGCAAAGGGAGATATTGTCTTTTACAGAATTGCTGATTGACAGTAAATATATTAGGTGAAAGAGGTTCAGATGACAAAAAGTTTGAGAATGTCTGCAAATAAGAAATAACGAGAATTTGTGCATTTTAATGAGTTTGAAAGACAAAAGCCTTTCAATAATACATAGTAATACATGGTTAAATAACCTACTGAGTGATAATTAAAATAAAAATGAATGTTCATCAGTAGTTGATGCAATGTTGAAACACTTCTTAAACCTGAAATGATTTTTTGTAAATCCATTGGTCAAATGCTGTGTTGCCACCTGACTAATGACTAGTCTATGCATGAATGTCCACAAAACTGGACTTTCTGAGTGTATATAAGCGGTAGACTATTTTAGAAAGGAAAATTTAAAAGATAAAAAAGAGGAATTGGAGAGAATCAATAAATGATGAATAACTTATTGCTATTGTGTGAATAATATGTAATCATTGTTGCGACCCATGGCTCAAGGGAAGCAACAAACAGAGGACACACGCGAAACCAAGTTGTTGACTCAAAATATAATTTATTTAAGGATTAGAGTCACATGGAAGAAGTAAAGAAAAACCATAAAGAAAACAATTATGAATTGGAAAACGTCAGTAATGTCAGAGTGCAATGTAGAATGCATGGATGTAAGGAAATGTAGTGTACTGCAGTGTTGAGATGCAAAGGCAAAAGCAAACCAAACCAAAGATCCAAAACCAAAGCCACCTCTCTGGCTCAAGCGGAGGCCTCTTTTAAACGGAGCGTCTGATAGAGAAAAGGTGTTTGAAACGGCTGCCAATCAAAGTAATTTGTGGGCTCAGCGGCAATTCCACGAACAAATGACAGGGGTCGTCACACCCCTCCCCATAAGACAGGGACTCCCACAAAGATCCCTGTAATGGAATATCAAAACAAATCAGCCATACAACAAACCTGAATCAGAACCAAGGACAGCTCCTAAAAAGAAAACGCCAAAAGAGTCCGACATCCAAATTAGCACAAAACCATGGCTACGTTATACATCCGGAGCGCGAGACAGCGCATCGGCTACCACATTTTCTAAACCTCAGACGTGTCGAATATCAAGGCAGAATGACTGTAAAAACAAAGACCACACTGTAAGGAATTCAGAAAGGTCAGTGGATTATGATCTGTGTATATCACAATAGGAGCACTTGAATTTCGATACACGGCAAAATGCTGTAATGCCCAAATAAGGGCCAATGCTTCCTTTTCAACCACAGAATAGTGACGCTGATATGAAGTAAACTTTCTTGAAAAACTGGATGATCTACTCCATCATCGTCACGCTGCTGAAGGACAGCTCCAGCTCCCACGTTGCTGGCATCAACGTGCAGCGTAAAAGACTTATCAAAGGACGGAGCCCGAAGCACAGGCTCTGAACACAACAGAGACTTAACTTCACAACTAGGAGACCAAATAAACTTTACCTTGCCCTTCAACAGATCTGTAAGTGGTGCGACTACAGTAGAAAACTTGCGACAAAAAGATCGGTAGTACCCTACCAGTCCTAAGAACCTCATAAGTTCTTTCTTGGTTGTTGAAAAAGGAAAGTTCTGGATGGCTTGGACCTTTGCATGTACTGGTCGCACTTCCCCACTCCCCACATCAATATCGAGTTTAACCCAATCACTCCTCTTCCTCCCCCACTAAACTCACATTACCCCTACCAACAGAGGCTACGGAAAGGGCGGGATGCGAAGGCATGAACTCTCCCAAGGGCTTCCTTTCGGTTTCATAATAAGGTTTTAATATATTTACATGGCAACGTTTAACAGATTTTCTTCGTGATGGCATTATAACTTCATAATTTGTCACTCAATTTACGTTGTACTACAAAAGGACCATCAAATTTAGCCTCAAAAGGAGAAGATACAATAGGTCGTAAAACAAGCACTTGAGTTAAAAATAGCACTAGGTTAAAAATTCGATGCTCAACTGTGAGGTCGTATAATCGCTTCATGTTCCCCTGATGTTTCTTAAGATTTTCCTTAGCTCGCTCCCTCACTTGGAGAAGTCGGTTCTTAAAACCCAAAACATACGACGCCAAATTTTTAGGAGGTTCGGCAACTTTACCAGCCTCCTGAAATATGGACAACAAACCACGCACTTTATGGCCAAAAACTAAATTATTAGGGCTAAAACCCGTACTTTCCTGCACCACTTCACGTGCCGCTAGCATCATCCATGGCAAACCCTCTTCCCAGTCCCTATCCAGCTGCACACAGTACGCACGAAGTAGTGACTTTAACGACTGGTGGAATCTCTCTAAAGCACCCTGGCTTTGAGCGTGATACGCGGTAGACTGATTATGTTTGATGTGCAGCTGTTTCAACACTTGCTGGAAGAGGTGAGAAGTAAGGTTTGAGCCTTGATCGCTTTGAATGATCTTTGGAATTCCAAAGACTGATATAAATTGGGTTAAAGCTTTGACAATAGAGCAAGAAGTAATACTGCGCAATGGATATGCCGCAGGGAAGCATGTATTTAAGCACATAACAGTAAACAAATAAGTGCTTCCTGTCCTTGAACGAGGTAGTGGCTTTACACAATCCACAATAAGATGTTCAAAAGGTTCACCAGTAGCTTCAATTGGTCGCAAAGGGAAAGGCTTCAACACCTGATTCGGTTTACTGGTTAGTTGGCAGGTCTTACAACTTTTAATATAAGCAGAAATGTCTCGCTTCAAATGCGGCCAAAAAAATATTGCAACAAGCGATCGTAAGTTTTACGCACCCCTTGATGGCCTAATTGATCATGCGCAATTTCAATCATCATTCGCCGATACTTAACAGGAACAACTACTTGGAAAACAGGATCCCCCACAAAATCATCCTTGTGAGGAATATATTTCTGCAGCAACACACCATCGTGAACAAGATAGCCACGAGCCACGTTATCCACTTCCACTGGAGAAACAACACTTTGGAACAATTCATCCAAGGAGGAGTCACTGCGCTGTTCCTTTCCCAATTCCACTGCAGAGACAGGAAAAGACAAGGCAGACAAGTCAGGCATTGACACTTTAGTACATATTTCAGATTAGCTATCCCTTTGAGTATGTGTCTTTTCACCACACAATTCAGTATTTTCACATTTCCTTGCACGAGTCACAACACACACAGAATCCTGGCACAAGATATTCGACTCCTTGATGGTTTTACTATTAGAATTAACAATGGGAAACCCTGAACTATCAGCCCACACACGCTCACCTACTAATCCGTTTCCCAGAATCAAATGAATTCCGTCCACTGGCAAAACAAGTCGTACTCCCACTAACACCTGTCCTTGAACCAAATCAGACTGGATCTTTACCTTATGGAGTGGCACAAACAAAGTATTTAATCCTATTCCCCGAATTAACACATTCTCCCCAGTATAAGACTGTGGGGAAAAAGGCAAAACGGATTCCAAGATGAACGAATCTATGGCTCCAGTGTCCCTTAATATCTTAATTGGGACCTCTTCTTCCTCCCCAACAAGAGACACAAAACCTTCTGTAACAAAAGGAGTGTAAGAATAAAAAAATCAACATCAGGTTCTTTATTCTCAACAGATTGACTTTCCACAACCTGAACTGGTGCCGCGAGAACTGTGGGCTTAATGTGTGAACCCTGTGCAAGACGTTTAGATTTATTTTTAAGAACAAAACAGTCTGCCTTCCAATGTCCTTTCTCATGACAGTAATTGCATATTTTATATGGGTCAAACTTCCCCGTGAAAACATGACTGCCTTTAGGCGAAGTCTTTACAGGCACAGCAACCTGCGTCTCACGAGCACGCCAATCAGAAAAAACTGTTTTGTGCGTCAATACAAAATCGTCTGCCAATACAGCCGCTTCCTCAGGCGTTTTAACATTATGCTCACCAATGTATGTCACAACCCGACCTGGAACTGAATTTTTTAATTGCTCTAAAATCATTAAGTGACTTAAATCATCCAGTGTTTTAACACCTACTGCTGTGCACCAATGATTAAAGTGTTTTCTCAGGTCACGCACAAATTCTAAACGAGTCTGCGTCTCTTCTTTCTTCTGTAATCGAAAACGCTGTCTATACGCTTCAGGAACACACTCATATAATTTCAAAACTGCAGCTTTAACTCTGTCGTAATCCTTACAATCATTAAGTGACAATGAAGAAAAAGCAACTTGCGCTTTCCCAATTAAAACACACTGTAACAGCGCAACATGATTCTCATCTGACCAGTTTCTTAATTCTGTCACACGTTCAAAAAGAGTGAAAAAAAGTGTCAGGATCTTCTTCATTAAATTTCATAACAAGCTTTAAACTTGAGACGAGTGAAAAAGACATACCTTGTTCTTCCGTGCAGTTAGAAAATTTATCCTCCTTCATCAAGTTCAATTTGAGAGCTTCTAATTCCAACTTTGATTTTTCCAACTCGATCTTACCCTGTTCAGAACGGTGTTTCAATTTCTCATGCTCCATCTGTAAAAGCAATAGTTATTTTTGTTGTTCAAATGACAGATTAGTTTGCAATGAAGACACAACCGGTACAGACTCTTCCATTTTCAAAATGCCTTTTTCAATCAAATTCGTCCTTAATTACTTTAATATTTTCCTTGAGCCTCTTATCAGAAATTACAATTTCATATCGATCCGCAATTTTTAATAATTGTTCTTTTGTACATTTTTCCCAAAAATTACAAAAGGGCAAATTAAAGAAATCAATATCAGCCATGAAAACAATCGCCAGAATCAATTATACAGTGCAATTAAATAACGAGAGTTTTCCCTCTACCTATATTTCAATCAACTACCTACCTCAACCCTAGTCTTCATGCGATTACTTGTGGGGGGTACTTACGCACTTAGCCCGCTGGGTGAAAAACGCAACTGGTAAAACCAGCGACACCTTCAACACCACGGATGTGCTCCCGAGATAAATACTACTACCCACGTTCACCGCAACACTACAGAAAAACAACAACCTCGACACGTCTCAAAAGAAATATGCCGCTATGCCTAACAGGGAAAATCTCATTCAAACAACATTCTTCTTCTTCATCCTAGCGTGTATCCTGCATTTGCACAGGGTCCGCTTGTTTGCATGCCTTTTTCCACTTAGCTCGGTCCAGGGCATCATCAGGGGTGATATTGACTAAGTGCTTGTCCTCCGCCAGACGATCGAGCCACCGCTTCTTTGGCCGACCACGCAGTCGTCATCCAGGTGGTGATAGGTTGTAGGCTATTTTCGCCACTGTATCATCACCACTTCTGATGATGTGGCCATACCAGCGTAGTCGGTCTTCACGCATCTTGTCGACAATGGGCGCCACGCCGTCACCCCTGATTAGAGAACCGAGATATTTAAATTCGGTAACCTTGTTCAGTGGCTGCCCTGTAACTCTAATTGTCCTGTCTATCTGGGGCCCACACTCCATGTTCTCAGTCTTCTTGATATTGAGGCACAATCTGTGACAATCACGTCCAGCCGCTCGCTCCAATCTTGCACTTGACGTTCAAGCCCACAACGGGTTTTGTCAGCTTGGAAGATATCGTCAGCGAATAGAAGTGACCAGGGCTGAGGCATCTGAATATCCGCTGTGGCCGTGTCCATGCAAAGGATGAATAGAAGCGGAGAGAGGGCAGATCCCTGGTGCACGCCGATGGTGATCGGGAATGGTTTGGACAGGCCGGCAGGGCATTGGACGATGCTAGTGGTGTTGGCATAGAGGAGCTGGATCCACCTTACGCGATCAAATGCCTTCTTGAGATTGAAGAAGGCCATGTGTACTGGATGGTTCTTCTCTCAGTGCCTCTCCAGCAACAGCCTGACGGCGTAGATTGCATCAGTAGTCCCGCTTCCTCCTAACAAATCCACACTGATTGGGGCTAATGGAGATGATCTTCCGGAGACGGGTGTCGATTACACGCTCTAATATCTTCATGGCATGGCAGAGCAGGCGGATTGGGCAGTAAGTGGTGCATTCGCCGACATCACCCTTGCCTTTCCAGATCGGGACCGTAACACTGGCAGTCCACACTGAAGGAGTGGCACCCTTGTCGATGATCTTGTTGAACAGTCGAGTGAGGACTTAAGCACCTCGGTGTCCATGTAGCTTCCACGCCTCAGCGGGAATGTCATCGGGTCCAGGGGCCTTTCTGTTTTTCATCTTTTTGATGGCAAGCTCGACCTCAGCAGGGCTGATCGGTGATACCGGCCCAGAGACAGGTGCAGCACTTGTGATTGATAGATGAGGGAATTCCTTGTTGCATGTCGAGTCAAAGTACTCTTTCCAGCGTTGCAAAATGGCGAGGGGATTGCGGAGGACTCTGTGGTCGGTGTCTTTGATATTCATTACTTGACCGATGTCCAGGGTTGAGCGATGGCGGGCGTTCGCAAGTTTGTATATTAGGTTGGCTCCTTCAGGGGTATCAAGCTGGGTGTAGAGGTCCGCATAGTGCCGGCTTCAAACAACATTGCACAACATACACTTAACAAAATTATAAACGCAACACTTTTGTTTTTGCCCCCATTTTTCATGAGCTGAACTCAAAGATCTAAGACTTTTTCTATGAACACAAAAGGCCTATTTCTCTCAAATATTGTTCACAAATCTGTCTAAATCTGTGTTAGTGAGCACTTCTCAAGTTCAAGTTCAAGTTTTATTTGTCACATACACGACTATACAGAGATTGTATAACCAGCAGTGAAATGTGAGTCAGGTCCGCTCCATGGACAGTGCAAATATTGTAAAATACAACACAAGGGAAGTATGCATAAAATAAAATGAATAAAAAATAAGATATAAAGCACAGAATATAAAATATAAAGTATAAAAGAATGTGCATGACAGTATGCTGTAGAATTAAATAGATAAGCATGACTGTATGAGAGAGGAATGTGCAAACAGGTAGAACATGGTTGACATGAGCAGTAATCACAAAAAGAATAAATATAAAAAATAAGATAAGATATCAAGATACAGAAAGTGTTGTGTGCAAATGACACTGTCAGTATGAGGTAGATAATAATGAGTGTGAATATATTACTGATTGTGAGTGATTAGTAAGTGAAGTCATCATGATGTTAAGAGGCTGAGTTTGAGTTCAGGAGCCTGATGGCCTGGGGGAAGAAACTCCTCCTAAGTCTCTCAGTTTTTGCCATCAGGCAGCGGAAGCACTTACCAGATGGCAGCAGAGCGAATAGACAGTTTCCAGGGTGATTTGAGTCCTTGGTGATTTTGACAGCTCTGCTTCTGCAGCGTTTGAGGTAAATGTCCTGCAGAGAGGGGAGAGCAGACCCTGAGATACGCTCAGCTAAGCGTACAACTCTCTGCAAGGCCTTGCAGTCTTGGCTGGAGCTGTTTCCATATCACACTGAGATGCACTGAGTCAATACACTTTCTATGGTCCCTGAATAGAAAGTTTTCAGGATTGTTGGAGAGACCCTGAATTTCCTCAGCTGTCGCAGATGGTACAGTCTTTGCCTGGCTTTCTTAACCTGTGTTTGAATGTGTGTAGTCCAAGTCAGGTCCTCGGAGATGTTTACACTGAGGTACTTGAAGCTGCTTACTCTCTCCACAGGGGTCCCACTGATCATAAGAGGAGTGTAGGGCAGCAGGTGTCTCTTTCTGAAGTCCACAATCAGCTCTTTAGTTTTGCTCACATTCAGAGAGAGACAGTTGTCCTGGCACCATGATGTAAGTCTCTCCACCTCATCCAAGTATGCGGTCTCATCATTGTTGGAAATGAGGCCCAGAACCACAGTATCATCAGCAAATTTGATAATAGATGTGGATCTGTGGGAGGACACGCAGTCATGTGTGTAGAGAGAGTAGAGCAGGGGACTCAGGACACAACCCTGCGGGGCTCCTACGTTCAGGGTGATGGAGTTTGAGGTGTACTGGCCTACCTTCACCACTTGAGGTCTGCCGGTGAGGAAGTCTTGAATCCAGTCGCAGAGTGAAGTGTTTAGGCCGAGGCCTGTGAGTTTATTAGTCAGCTTGATGGGGACTATGGTGTTGAAAGCTGAGCTATAGTCTATGAATAGCAGCCTTGCATAGTTCCCATTGCTGCTGTCAATGTGTGTGAGGGAGGAGTGGAGAATGTGAGAGATGGCATCATCAGTTGATCTATTGGGACGATATGCAAACTGAAGAGGGTCCAAAGTAACAGGGATGGATGAGCTAATGTGGCTCTTAACAAGTCTCTCAAAAACCTTCATGACTATAGATGTGAGGGCCACTGGTTGATAGTCATTCAGGCAAGAGGGTTTATTGTTCTTAGGCACAGGGATGATGATGGATTTTTTAAAGGAGGTGGGAACTACAGAGGTAGCAAGGGACTCATTGAAGATAGAAGTGAACAAACCAGCAAGCTGATCAGCGCATGATCTCAGAACACGGCCAGTAATCCCGTCAGGTCCAGCCGCTTTCCTGATGTTCACTCTCTTTAGTGCCCTCGTCCTCCGACACGGTGATCACATGATTCTCGCTTCTCTGCCTGCTGCTTCCTGACGCGCTGCTCGGCAGAGCCGCGCTGCCGCCATTGTATTCAAAGCGGCCGTATTCTCCTTTGCCGAGATAATCCATCCACCTCACAGGTGTGACATATTAAGATGCTGATTAGACAGCATGATTATTGCACAGGTGTGCCTTAAAAGGCAATAAAAGGCCACTCTTATCACAGATGCCACAGATGTCGCAAGTTTTGAAGGGAGCGTGCAATTGGCATGCTGACTGCAGGAATGTCCACCAGAGCTGTTGCCCGTGAGTTTAATGTTCATTTCTCTACCATAAGCCGTCTCCAAAGGCGTTTCAGAGAATTTGGCAGTACATCCAACCGGCCTCACAACCGCAGACCACGTGCAACCACACCAGCCCAGGACCTCCACATCCAGCATCTTCACCTCCAAGATCGTCTGAGACCAGCCACCCGGACAGTTGCTGCAACAATCGGTTTGTATAACCAAAGAATTTCTGCACAAACTGTCAGAAACCGTCTCAGGGAAGTTCATCTGCATGCTCGTCGTCCTCATCGGGGTCTCGACCTGACTGCAGTTCGTCGTCGTAACCGACTTGAGTGGGCAAATGCTCACATTTGATGGCGTCTGGCACTTTGGAGAGGTGTTCTCTTCACGGATGAATCCCGGTTTTCACTGTACAGGGCAGATGGCAGACAGCGTGTATGGCGTCGTGTGGATCGAGTGGGCCGCTGATGTCAACGTTGTGGATCGAGTGGCCCATGGTGGCGGTGGGGTTATGGTATGGGCAGGCGTATGTTATGGACAACGAACACAGGTGCATTTTATTGATGGCATTTTGAATGCACCGAGATACTGTGACGAGATCCTGAGGCTCATTGTTGTGCCATTCATCCACGACCATCACCTCATGTTGCAGCATGATAATGCACGGCCCCATGTTGCAAGGATCTGTACACAATTCCTGGAAGCTGAAAACATCCCAGTTCTTGCATGGCCAGCATACTCACCGGACATGTCACCCATTGAGCATGTTTGGGATGCTCTGGATCGGCGTATACGACAGTGTGTTCCAGTACCTGCCAATATCCAGCAACTTCGCACAGCCATTGAAGAGGAGTGGACCAACATTCCACAGGCCACAATTAACAACCTGATCAACTCTATGCGAAGGAGATGTGTTGCACTGCGTGAGGCAAATGGTGGTCACACCAGATACTGACTGGTTTTTGGACCCCCCCGGACCCCCCCAATACAGTAAAACTGCACATTTTAGAGTGGCCTTTTATTGTGGCCAGCCTAAGGCACACCTGTGCAATAATCATGCTGTCTAATCAACATCTTGATATGCCACACCTGTGAGGTGGATGGATTAGCTCGGCAAAGAAGTGCTCACTAACACAGATTTAGACAGATTTGTGAACAATATTTGAGAGAAATAGGCCTTTTGTGTACATAGAAAAAGTCTTAGATCTTTGAGTTCAGCTCATGAAAAATCAAACGCAATTAACGAAATAAATTAAACAAACAAGGACGAGCCCCCCAATTTGTTACGACCCATGGCTCAAGGGAAGCAACAAACAGAGGACACACGCGAAACCAAGTTGTTGACTCAAAATATAATTTATTTAAGGATTAGTCACATGGAAGAAGTAAAGAAAAACCATAAAGAAAACAATTATGAATTGGAAAACGTCAGTAATGTCAGAGTGTAATGTAGAATGCATGGATGTAAGGAAATGTAGTGTACTGCAGTGTTGAGATGCAAAGGCAAAAGCAAACCAAACCAAACCAAAGATCCAAAACCAAAGCCACCTCTGGCTCAAGCGGACAGTAGCCCCTCACTGCAGAACAAAGATCCAGGGGGCGGGGTTGGACCCACATCTAGGGGGTGGAGATGGGTGGGTTTAGGGATCAGGGGGTGGAGACGGGTAGGTTTAGGTATATGTAAGGTGGGAGGAGTTGGATCTGGATCCAACCTCGCCCCCTGGATCTTGTGTTCTGCAGTGAGGACCATCTCCAGTAGCCGAAGCCTCTTTTAAACGGAGCGTCTGATAGAAAACGGGTGTTTCAAACAGCTGCCAATCAAAAGTAATTTGTGGGCTCAGCGGCAATTCCACGAACAAACGACAGGGGTCGTCACATCATGTAATCAATAAAAAAGTAACTGTAGTCTGATTATGAATATTTTAAAATGTAACTTACTCTAATTACATGTACTTAATTTTTGGAATCTGATTCTGATGTAATCAGTTACTACCCAGCTCTGACTGTATATAATGTATATTAATATTCAGAATTAGAGTTCAAACAGCTGATAAAACATCACAATAATCCACGATTGTCATAAAGGACTGCAGTTTTTGAGCTATTTTAGCTTCATGAGATCAGTCGGTTTGTTGTAAAACCTGAATGTTACTCTACTCTCTTCTCTTTTCATAAACTGTGCACATCTTCTTCTAGTCTCTCCAGTTTTTACTGGACACATGCAAAATTCTGGTTATTGGAGCTGGTGGACTTGGTTGTGAGCTGCTCAAAGATCTGGTACAGTTTTTGTTGTGCTGTATTTTTTTAGACAGATTCTTGTTTGTTCAATGCTTAGTGACAGCTGCAATACTGTATACCTTGTAATTACAAAGAGGCTAATTGCTGTGTTTTGTCCCATCATGCTCATACATGGTGCAATTTTATCACCCAGGCCTTGTCAGGTTTTCGGCTCATTCATGTGGTGGACATGGACACCATTGATGTTTCTAACCTCAACAGACAGTTCCTCTTCAGGTTAGTCTTAGTCAGCTGATAGCTGTCTTTTTGAGCCTTTTCTTGTTCTTTTTTTATTAATGTAAATTGATCGCTGTTGTATCTACAGACCAAAGGATGTGGGCCGACCAAAGGCAGAGGTTGCAGCCGACTTTGTAAATGGCAGGGTCCCAGGCTGCAATGTTGTCCCGTATCCTTCAAAGTGTATTAAATGTAGCCTGGAGGTTCAAATTCTAAAACATTCCTTTAATCGTTCCCTCAGGAAATTTTCATTTTTGGGAATGCTGAAATGCTGCTATATGTTTCTTTATAAAACGGATAATTCCGGTCCTTGATTCTGATTGGTTGAGCCACGTTCAAAGCCGTTGTAAATTACACTACAAACCTACACCTTTGTTTACTTTGTGTGTTGCTTGGCAACCACTTTGTTCCAACCATAGGTTCCAACCACAACTGTTTCTGAGGAACTACATTGTTTGGTGGAAGAATACTGTTTTTATTAATATTACACTTATTTGCTCTGTTTTATTTTGTGAAACCTTACTAAGTATATGGAATAACCGTTTTATAAAAGCAATAAGCCCCGTGAAGCCGTGGTTTACAGTGAATTTATAACAGCTAAGGGGCATTGTTAGGCACGACGTGAAGCGTTCTTGGGGCTTATTGCTTTAATTTGATACAGTACCGTTCAGAAGTTTGGGGTCAGTAAGATTTCCACAAAAATATTTAGTAGCAAAACAGTTTTCAACATTGATCAGAATTTTTTCTTGAGCACAAAAATCAGCATATTAGAATGATTCTGAAGAATCGTGTGACGCTGAAGTCTTGAGTAATGGCAGCTGAAAACCAGCTCTGCCATCAGAGGAATAAATCACATTTTAATATAGGCAAATGTCAAACAGTTCTTTTAAACTGTAATAATATTCCAAAATATTACTGTTTTTACTATATTTTGCTAAGAGGAGTGTATATGTTATATTTATGTGTCAAAATATTTGCATTTACCTTAATAAACAATGCAGACATTTTAAGAAAATCCAGGACTTGGATGAGACATTTTACAGGCGTAAATACCCTATAACTCTTTTTCTTTTGTCAGTGTGACAGTTTTGTCCTGCATTGTGAGACTGTTGTTTTCATATATTATGACACTTTTTGGGGGCAATTTTTGCTTGGAAATCTGAGTAATGTAACTGTTTTTTATTTTTATTATTACTGTGTAGAATTTCACATAGTAGTCTGTGGCCTGGACTCTGTTGTTGCCAGAAGATGGATGAACGGGATGCTGGTATGTGTTTATTGTCCTGAACATCTAACAATCTGTCCGTATAAATGCATAGACCTAAAGTCCTCTCTATGTCATTTAAATAAAGTCTTTCTATTCTGTGAGAAGTGCTTATATTATAGTTTATGCATTTTGTTTTTCACATGGCTATATACTGTATATTCACATAGCTAGAAATATGAGCTAATGTGCTTGTTAATGTTTACTAATGTACTTATTAAACATTACCTAATGATTGTCAGATCATTATTTTATGTAAATTGAAATGCTTAATAATGTCATGAAACTTTTCAATTCATATGATCAAGCACTTCTTGAAACTTTTCAATTTGAATATATATTAACTAACGATCTGGTAAACATTATATGTTTCTTAATGATTTATTAATGAAAGCTATTATAAAGTGTTACCTTGTTTTGTCTTTCTCAGTTATCTCTGCTGATTTATGAAGATGGTGTCCTAGATCCCAGTTCCATTATTCCATTAATAGATGGAGGCACAGAGGGCTTCAAGGGCAATGCCCGAGTCATTCTTCCAGGCATGACAGCTTGCATCGATTGCACCCTCGAGCTCTACCCTCCACAGGTGCACACTGGGATTTTATGTTAAGTTGAATTTCAAAAGCCTTTTGTCATACTCATTTTTGTCCCCTACACAGATAAACTTTCCTATGTGCACTATAGCCTCTATGCCACGGTTACCAGAACATTGTGTTGAATACGTCCGCATGCTGCTTTGGCCCAAAGAAAAGCCTTTTGGAGGTACATGAATTTACAGTATCTGCATAGAATCCAAAACAAAACAACCAAAGCATATTTGGTTATATTGCTGCTAGGTAGTCTGCTATTATTTCACATTTGAATGTGTTTTCCTCAGATGGTGTAGCCCTAGATGGAGATGACCCAACGCACATCCAGTGGGTGTACCAGAAATCTCTGGAAAGAGCAGCAGAGTTCAGCATCACTGGGGTGACATACAGACTCACCCAGGGTGAGTGAGAAGGGCCTGTCAGTGGGACTTTTTTAGCAATTTTGTAAAATCCTCTCATTTGTAAACCGTTTTGATTGAGACGATGTCTAGAGATACTCTTAATATTTTTAAAAAAAATCAATACTTTTATTTAGCAAGGATACATTAAAATATATCATGGTTTCCACACACATATCAGGCAGTACAATGGTTTTCAACATTGATAATCATAATAAATGTTTGTTGAGAAGCAAATAAGCAGTAGAATGATTTCTGAAGGATTCTGTGACAACGAAGACTGGAGTGATTGCTGCTGAAAATTCAGCGTCGCCATCATCAGGGCTGTATTAAACTTCAAAATTGACAAAAATAGAAAAAAGTTATTTTAAATTGTAGTAATATATCACACTATTACATTTTATTGTATTTTGAGCAAATATATGCAGCCTTGGTGAGCATAAGAGACTTAAAAAAAAAAACAAAAAAAAAACTTACCCTGGCCTAAACTGTAGTGTATAAACCTTGAAACAGAAAATTTTAGGTCCTAGGTTCACTGATTGGGAACCCGAGAATAGGAGCTCATATCATCCGCTGTCATTTATTTTTTTAACACCATATGATATTTTCTCACACACATACATTTGCTTATCTCTCTGCAGGAGAAAATGTCTGTTTTCCATCTTTTAGTTTTAAAACAGACCGATTCGCGGAACAGCGCGAGTTTGCAAGCTTCATTACAGTGTAAACTGATGGACATACATAATCATACCTGAAACAGGAAACTAATAAATTCAGTAATATTCCCTCCTCGCTTTGGAAATGGCAGTCTTTCACACAGACGCGCGCCGCACACACATCAACACATCTCCGCATGAGAAGTGTTTATTTAGACGGGGAAGGACGTGGTCTCAAAATTAAAGATGAAAGATGCAACATAACGCCAGCAGGGGTCACTCATACTTCATTAAATAAATGGCAAACAGTTAATTCTGCCGAAATACATAATACATTAAACAGTTTTGATGCTATTGATTGTTTGTCGCTAAGGGTGTTGCTCAGTGATACACAGAAAGGTTGGGTGAAGCGGTCATAGCCCTGCTGTATCGTGAATAAAACACAGCTGCTGACCAATCAGAATCGAGGAATGGAACTAACCGTTTTATAAAACAAAATAAAAACACTCAGGGCGAATACCAAACGGAAGTGAGCATCCCTATGTCCTACTTCCTTTGAAGGGCAGGGCCCTTGAAGCGTGTTCTTTGAAGGGTGTAGGTAGGGCATTACTGTCTCGTATAAGTGTTTGGAACTCCCTTGGTGAAGGGAATGAAGGACAAAATGTTACCTTGACAACGCTGAGCGTGCGTGTAGCATTCCGTGCTCCCAACAGTTGTTGCAAATATTTCTTCTTATTGTTATTATTTTATTCAAATACTGTCTAATTGTGTCTTATTTACTATTAAACTTTTTCAAACTAAACTTGCTTACAATACAGTCTTAAATCATATTTCTATCACTGATGAAAATATTTTGTATTACATAAAAATTAAGACAAATTTAATTTGCTTATTCTACTTACGTTTATATGTAAATTCAAAATAAACCCCAACTTTGCTTTAAAATGCATCACTAGATCTATTCTGTCCTAGATGCGTGTTCCATCTACGCAACACTGACAGATAGCTAACAGTCAGAATTCAGAAAAGGGGCAGACGCAGGAGTAAAGTTGAACGTTTTACTGTTAGGTTCTTTCCTCTTCTGTTTCTTATTCTTTTCTTTTTTGTAAAACTGAAACATATGAAGATTACAAGTATCTTGTTACAGAGAGTTCACAAATAAATGTGAATGAATTTACATTATTTACAATGTTATCTGAACACACATAACAAAGGGCTACATTCGTGCTCTGCTTAGTATTGTTATCACCGAAGAGTAGTTCGTTCAAGGTTCTTTATTATTTGTCACATACACAATCATACAGGGTATAATCAGTAGTGAAATGTAGGTCAGGACAGGACCGCTCAATGGACAGTGCAAAAAAAATAAAATAAAAAATGAAACATAACACAAGAGAATATATATAAATATAGGTAAGAGTAAGATAAAAAAATATGAAAAAAAATAAACTAAGGAGGAAAATGTGCAATGAAATAAAATAAAATGTGCAATACAGTCTACTGTGGATTTAATAAATATTAATATAAACAGGGATGTGCAAGAGGAATGTGCAAAACAGGTTGTACCGGGTATGTACACATAGCAGCAATGCGGATGATGGAGAATAATGAATGTTTTTGCAGTTTATGAAATTGAGTCCTGTAGATGTTATGAGACTGAGTTTAGGAGCCTGATGGCCTGAGGGAAGAAGCTCCTCCTCAGTCTCTCAGTTTTTGCCATCATGCTCGTTTTAAACTAACTTATGAATTTCACATTTATACGTGCATATACAGTCTTACAAACACTGAAGAAAAGTAATAGACTTACAGGCAAAGCCTTTCCGAGGCACAAAACACAAAGGAAACAGAGTAAATAACTTCTTGGATAACCGCATGGAGAGAATCTGGAACACTCTCTCTGGTTTTCTTGGCGGATCACAACCAACTTGTTCATGGTGCATACCGCCACCTACTGTACCGGGATGTGCAACTTCAGGGTGTCATGTACTTTGCATAGTTATAATTGTAAAAAAAAACAAACAAACAAAAAAACAAGACAAAAATTAAAATCTGGAACACTGCGATTATTTCCTGGTTAAACTCTAACCCAAGAGTCACATGGTCTAAATCAACCACTAAGAAAATAGCTCACAATTATCAATGTTCTTTGTTGTTACACCAAACTGCCACAAGATGGTGCTAAAAAATAACAAACGAATGCATGACATGACACTCCCCACCTGGTATTGTTCAGATACCACTATATAATCAGCTGAGATATAGGGAATGTCCACACAAGAAGTCCTTACAAAGTTTCAGTCCTCTGCTGGCATGAGGAGAATTGTTTCGGATATAGGTCTAAGGAATGTCTTGATTGTCCCATTTCTTGCAACTCTTAGTTCAACTGTTCTCACCTTTTTGTCACTGCTGAAGAAAATCTTGGTTACAAGAGCCATAGGCCATTCATTACGCTTGGCTTGAGCATCCTTAAGAAGGACTACATCACCCTCTTTTAAGTTTCGTCTTTCCTTTTGCCATTTGCTTCGGCTTTGGAGTGTTGTGAGGTATTCACGCCTCCATCTGTTCCAGAAAGTGTTGGCGAGATTTTGTACTCGTCTCCACTGTTGTCTGTGGAGATTGGTTTCCTTAAATTCACCAGGAGGCGGGAGGAGTGTATGACCCTTTTGAGTTAGAAGCATAGCTGGCGTCAACAAGAAAGGTGAGTCTGGGTCTGTAGAAATAGGAGCAAGAGGTCTTGAGTTAACAATTCCTGTAACCTCTGCCATCAGAGTAGACAACACTTCATGTGTCAAGCAGGAAGGACTAATCTGTTGAAGCATGGAATCCAGTATGCGCCTGGAGACTCCAATCATCCGCTCCCAGGCGCCTCCCATGTGGGATGCGTGAGGAAGATTGAAGACCCATGCACAACCTTCTCCACTAAGGTACCTCTTCACGTTAGGCTCTCGAGAGTTAGCTAGCACAATTTCCAGCTCCTTACAGGCTCCTACAAAATTGGTCCCACAGTCAAAACGGATTTGTTTTGCAGGTCCTCGCAAAGCAAAAAACCTTCTCAAGGCATTTATAAAGGTGGACGAATCCATGCAGTCAATCAGCTCGATGTGTATCGCACGAGTGTTCATACAAGTGAAAAGAACAGCCCATCTTTTGCTTTGAGCTTGTCCTCCTCGCGTGCGCCTTGCAACAACTGTCCACGGTCCAAAAACATCAAGACCAACGTACGTGAATGGTGGTTCAGTGCTTAGGCGATCGATGGGTAGATCAGCCATCTTCTGCTCAGTTACCTTCCCACGAAGCTTGTTGCATATGACACACTTGTGTAGGATGGTGTTGATAAGCTTCCTGACACCCACAATCCAATACCCTGCGTTGCGGATAGCGGATTCAGTTAACACACGACCCTGATGTTTGACTCGATCATGGTAATGCTCCACAAGTAATTTTGCGACATGACTGCGGCCTGGAATAATCAAAGGAAACTTCTCATTAAGATCCAGTGTTGCATTCTTAAGCCGACCTCCTATCCTGAGAAGCCCTCCATTGTCCAGGTAAGGGCTCAGCTTTCTCAGAGGACTGTTCCTTGGAATGTCGTTTCTCTCGACAATGCAGTTAAGCTCTTCTTTGTAGGCTTCTCTCTGTACACTCTTTATTATGGCTGTTTCTGCTTGTAACAATTCTTCCACTGAGCGAGGCTTTGAGCAGTGGTGCCATGATCTACAGGTATTGTGATGATCATTCGCCTTGTAAGCCTGGACGATGTGTATGAGGGAAGCTATGGCTCTAATTAGAGACCTCCAAGAAGAGAATCGCTCAAAGCGTTGACATCTGAGGGAAGAACCATCAGTGGATAGAGTGGTGACAAGAGAACGAACCTCTGTGTCTGAGTCTGGCTCGATGAGATCAAACCTCTCTTCCTCCGATGATGAACTTTGCTTTGCTTGTAACAGGAAAGCAGGTCCTGTAAGTCAAGTGGTGGTGCTCAACAGATCTGCTGGTACAGAACGAGTGGCGTGGTCTGCAGGGTTATGCTTCGTAGAGATATAATGCCACTGTGTTGGGCTTGACACCTTCCTGATACGCTGCACTCTGTTGGCAACGTATACATAAAAACGTCTCGTCTGGTTATTGATATATCCCAGGACAACTCTGCTATCCGTGTAAAACTCCACAGCATCTAGAGAGAAGTCCAGCTCATCCATGATTGTCTCTGCTAACTCTGCAGCTAAAACCGCAGCTCCCAATTCCAATCTGGGAATCGTATGAGCAGCTTGTGGAGCTAACTTCGCCTTCCCTAGGACGAACCCAGTGTGACATGCACCTTCTTCACTGATGACATGAAGATATGCCACTGCTGCTATCGCTCTGACATGTCGACATATGTTCTTGGAATATCCAGCTCTTTGAGGCCTTGTAAAGATTTCCTCCATTCCTCCCATGCTTCTTCTTTATCTTCAGGGAGAGGAGAGTCCCAGTCAAGAGCTTCACTTGAGAGTTCTCTTAACAGGAATTTTCTTTCGATAATGATAGGGGCAACGAACCCAAGAGGGTCGAAGAGACTGTTCACAAGTAGCAAGTATCCCTCTGCGAGTAAAAGGTTTCTTGATATCGGTTACCTGAAAGGTGAATGTGTCTCTCTTCACATCCCAGCTAAGTCCGAGACTACGTTGGATGGGAGTAGGATCAACATCCAAGTTGAGATCTTTGAACCCTTTTGCATGATCTTCAACTGGGAATGCGTTCATTACTTCCTTACTATTAGAGGCGAACTTGTGCAGTCTCAAATTCGAAGTGGCTAGCATCTCCTTAGTTCGTGTCAGCAGGTCAATGGCCCCTGCAGCTGTGGGCGTCGACAGAAGTCCATCATCGACGTAGAACTCTCTCTCTACAAAGTGTTTGGCATCTGTACCATACTCTTTTTCACCATATGCTGCTGCACGTCGGAGTCCATAAATGGCTACAGCAGGAGATGGACTATTTCCGAATACATGCACCCTCATGCGGTATTCGATTATCTCTTTACTGGTGTCGTTATCCTTAAACCAGAAGAAACGAAGGCAGTCTCTATCTTCTTTCACAACAAAGCTGTGAAACATCTGTTCGATGTCCGCAGTTACAGCTACCAGCTCCCTTCTGAAACGCAGTAAGACACCTAAGAGACTATTATTCAAGTCTGGACCAGAGAGAAGAACATCGTTCAAGGAGATGCCCTGTGTCTGCGCACTGGAGTCGAAGACAACTCTGATCTGACCGGGCTTCTGCGGGTGGTACACCCCAAAAATAGGTAAATACCAATATTCTTGACCTTCTCGAAGAGGAGGGACTACTTCAGCATGGTCACGATCAAAGATGTTCTGCATGAAGGTAACAAAATGAGACTTCATCTCAGGCTTCTTCTCCAATGTGCGCAATAGAGAGGTTAGGCGGGTTAATACCTGGTCTCTATTATTAGGGAGTCGCTGGCGGGGTGTCCTGACCGGGAGTGGTGCGACCCAACTATTGCTCTCATCCATAAACATCTCTCTATCCATGATTTCCAGAAAACATCTGTCATCAATAGACAATCCAACTTTATCATCCTTTGACCTCTCGAAGATAGTATCCCCTATGGCATAGTCATCGAAGATGAAGGTGTCACATGCCAGAGATATCTCAGGCAGAGGCTTGACGTCAAACTTCTCTTTGACTCTAAGTTTGTTGGGACATGGAGGAAGTAGAGACGGACGTCCATTATCAAGCACATGGGTGCGGTAGGTACTAAGTGATGCAGACCTGTGTACAGATCCCAAGCAGATGTCCCCTACTACGACCCAACCCAGGTCCAGCCTTTGCGCATAGGGTGCGTTACTAGGTCCGTTACGTTGCTCTCGCACTTTATGAACTTGAAGGATGTCACGACCCAAAAGAAGAAGAATTTGGGCTTCTGGATCCAAAGAAGGAATGCGATGGGCTTTAGATGAGTATGCCAGCGTGCTACGTCAGGGGTTGGTATCTCAGCCCTGTCATCCGGCATGTTGTTGCATTCGATCAGAGTTGGCAATTTCACCTTCATCACTCCATCTAAAGACTCTATAACGAAACCTGCGGCTCTTCTCCCTGCCATCTCTGTCACACCCGCACATGTACGCAGGGTGTATGTTGAGCGTTCTCCCTTAACATGCAGCAAGTCGAATGACTAATTTCTGGCGAGCGATCTATTGCTCTGGTCGTCCAGGACCACATAAAGCCTGATTGCTTCTTCTGGATGACCCTCTGGGTAAACCTTGGCCAGACAAATCTTAGAGCAAGATCGTGAGCTTCTACCATAACCACAGACCTCAGTACACTTGGAAGTGACATCAGGTTGAGCAGCCTCTATCTCTCTCTCCCCGCCTTGCTCGGGTAAGGTTATAGACGGTGGTCCTGGGTGAAGTGCTGCGACATGAGCCTCACTACCACATTCCTTACATTTAATAGCTGCTTTACAGTCTCTGGCCAGATGAGTGGTAGTAGCACAACACCTGTAACAAACCCCTTTCTCTCTTAGGAAGGTCTTGCGCTCGTTTAAAGGTTTACTCCTAAAACCTCTGCAACGTTTGAGAGGGTGTGGCTTCTTATGAATCAGGCAGTTTTTATCCACATGCCTGTCCAAGCACCACTTGAGTGCAATTCAGCACCAGTGCATGTCTGAAACGCAGCACCTGATAAGACTTCTGTCTTGTGAGTATAGACTGGGCTTTTCACTTGTTTCTTCACTGGCTGCTCCAGTTTTAACACATTATGGATTCCGTAAGAAAGAGCAAAACTTGGATCATTGCGTGTTCGAGCCTCTCTGCAGACGAAATCACAGAAAAATGAGAATGAAGGAAAAGCGACTTGATGTGTAGTTTTATACTGGGAACCTTGAGTCATCCACTTCTCTTGCAAACTATGAGGTAACTTATCCACTATGGGAGCTACACCACGAGCAGTGTCAAGATAGAGAAGTCCAGGTAGATAGCCTTCTTGTTTTGCTGACACGACTTCCTGTAGAAGATCACCAAGTTCTCGAAGCATTTTCACATCTCTATTACCAATCTTAGGAAAGCTGTCAATTCTGTCAAAAAGAGATTTCTCTATAATCTCTGGAGAGCCAAAACAATCTTCTAAGCGCTCCCAAGCCCTTCTTTAGCCCGTGTCTGGGTTACTTGTATGCACAGCTCTGATCCTTCGCACATGATGTGAAGACTGTTCTCCCAACCATTTCGAAAGAAGGTCTAACTGTTCTGTGGCTGACAGGTGTAACTCTTGAATCGCATTGACGAAAGATGACTTCCACGCCCAATAATTCTCAGGACGATCGTCAAACTTGAAAAGACCTGAATTAATAAGCTCTCTGCGTGCTAAATACCTAGCTATCTCACTCACATTAGCTTCGTTATTGAATGATGGCTGTGGTGTTGTCTTATATGGTGAAGAGGTGAATGGCGGCACTTGGAATTTATGGCAAGATGTTTGCACTGACCTCTGAGGCTTCTGCGTCTTGTTCTCAGTATCAGGCTTATTGTAAGAATCTCTGACATCACTAGCCAAAAAGCGATGCTGCCTTGGTGGTGTTTCAGACTCCAACACATGGACAATAGGCTCTAGAGGTAATTGATGTAGTTCATCTCCAAGAGGTGGCAATAACTCCAGTTGAGACTGACGCATGACGTAATCACGGGTGAGATCAGAAATCGCTCTTACATCGGAAATCCTTTCTCCGAACTCACTTTCTGCTGTTGCCTCCAACACTTTCGCCTCAGCGAGGGCTGCTGCTACCTCACTCTCTTGCTTTAGTGTTGCTAGGGTCGCTTCCATACGAGCCTCTGTCACTTTCAGTTGAGCTTTTTCGATCAAGATTTCAGATTCTTTTTTAAGGAAATCAGCCTTGGCCCGTGTGGCTTCCAACTTAGCGCGAGCTTTGGCAGCAGCTATACTAGTGATGAGCTTCTCGATCTATTAGTCGAAGCAGAGGCTATAGATCTTGTTTCCAATGCTTGGCTTTGCTCTGTAGCTTCCTCAACCTCCGTAGCTTTCTCTGCCATCATGTATCGCCGATACTGTCAAGGAGTGCAGGACGTGATGATGAGTGAGGAATAATAGAGGTGCAGCTTGCTTTCCTTAAACTGTAGTGCCCGCCTTATGGAGGCCTTTTTACTATTCTGTCCTAGATGCGTGTTCCATCTACACAACACTGACAGATAGCTAACAGTCAGAATTCAGAAAAGGGGCAGACGCAGGAGTAAAGTTGAACGTTTTACTGTTAGGTTCTTTCCTCTTCTGTTTCTTATTCTTTTATTTTTTGTAAAACTGAAACGTATGAAGATTACAAGTGTCTTGTTACAGAGAGTTCACAAATAAATGTGAATGAATTTACATTATTTACAATGTTATCTGAACACACATAACAAAGGGCTACATTCGTGCTCTGCTTAGTATTGTTATCACCGAAGAGTAGTTCGTTTTAAACTAACTTTATGAATTTCACATTTATACGTGCATATACATTCTTACAAACACTGAAGAAAAGTAATAGACTTACAGGCAAAGCCTTTCCAAGGCACAAAACACAAAGGAAACAGAGTAAAGAACTTCTTGGATAACCGCATGGAGAGAATCTGGAACACTGCAATTATTTCCTGGTTAAACTCTAACCCAAGAGTCACATGGTCTAAATCAACCACTAAGAAAATAGCTCACAATTATCAATGTTGTTGTTACACCAAACTGCCACAAGATGGTGCTAAAAAATAACAAACGAATGCATGACATGACAAGATCTCCTAACTGAAGATCACATGATCACAAACGGAAATCACTTCCGTGAAGTGACCATCGTATGTTCCCTTCGCTAACGGACTTCTGGAAGGGCCCTTCGTGAAGGGAATCAGTTGTTCACTTTCGTTTGGAACGTCCCTACAAATGGCGTCCCCTTCCCGAAGTGCCCTTCAAGGGTGCAAAAAAGCCGTTTGGAATTCGCCCTCAGTATGCAACAGCATACTGTACCAATACCCTGGCAACCACCCACAACACACTAGCATCATGGTGCATAATTTTGCATAGGCAAGCAATATTATAATTTATTTTAGAAAATGTCAAAATCAAGTTTATACTTATAATCGTACACATTGCTGTTTGTAAGTTATTGCTCAGAAGCTCCTATTGTTGATGTTCTACCTCTCCTGTGTTTCAGGGGTCGTGAAAAGAATAATTCCTGCTGTGGCTTCTACAAATGCTGTTATTGCTGGTATGCTGACATTGCAAGTGTTCTCTGGTTTAATGATGCTTGAAAGCGTTTTGATATTTTTCAAAAAGTTGAGCTGTAACTGGAAATACAGCTTCTTCCTTTCTTTCACATTTCAGCTGCTTGCGCCACCGAGGTTTTTAAAATTGCCACGAGGTAAGTTATAACAACTTATTTCCCAGGAGAGAGCGTTGAATTCATTGTTCATTCACATGTCTGATTTATTCTTTTACTTCTGCTGAACAGCGCCTATGTTCCCTTGAGCAACTACCTGGTGTTCAATGAGGTGGATGGGCTGTACACTTACACCTTTGAGGCTGAGAGAAAGGTTAATGATTTGAACGTGATTTAAAGGACATGACTAAAAAAAATTACCTTAATGCTAAATATCTCTGTTACATGTGTAGGAGAACTGTTCTGCCTGCAGTCAGGTGCCACAGGACCTGCAGTTCCCACCTTCAGCTAAACTGCAGGAGATTCTGGACTACTTGACTGAGAATGCCTCTCTGTGAGTCACAATGTTCATTCATGTTCACCTATGGTTACCTTTTATCAGATTTGTTTTATTTATTTAACCATAAATGTTACCAAAAAATAAACATCATCAAAATATGTACATAAACAAGATACACTATATTGCCAAAAGTATTGGGTCACCCCCTTCTAATGAACAGGTTTGACTACTTTAGTAATTTCTATGAGTACAAATCTTAATGTTAAAGCATATAATGATATTCTAGGAAATTGTGTGCTTCTAATATTATAGCAACAGTTTGGACAGGACCCTTTTCTATTCTAACATGACAATGCCTCTGTGTATAAGACAAGGTTCAAAAAGAAAATTATTGATTCAGTCAGTGTGGAAGAACTTGACTGGTCTGCATAAAACCAAGTCCTAATCCCAGTTTAACACCTCTGGTGTGACTGTAAATGCAGACCTTGAGCCAAAAACTCATCACCAAACACCAATGACTTGTACATATGGGTTCAGTCATTTTAGACACTTCCAAAACTGTTGCAACAGAGATGGAAATACAATTTTTAAATACATGAATTATGTTCCCATCGTTGTTGCCACAGATTTGGAAGTGCATTTTTCTGTTCTAAAGAAGGGGGTGTCCCAATACTTTTGTCTATATAGTGTATGTACAAGTCATTGGTGTTTGGTGATGAGTTTTTGGCTCAAGGTCTGCATTTACAGTCACAACAGAGGTGTTAAACTGGGATTAGGACTTGGTTTTATGCAGACCAGTCAAGTTCTTCCACACTGACTGAATCAATTTTCTTTTTGAACCTTGCCTTATACACAGAGACATTGTCATGTTAGAATAGAAAAGGGTCCTGTCCAAACTGTTGCTATAATATTAGAAGCACACAATTTCCTAGAATATCATTATATGCTTTAACATTAAGATTTGTACTCATAGAAATTACTAAAGTAGTCAAACCTGTTCATTAGAAGGGGGCAAGGCAAGGCAAGGCAAGTTTATTTATATAGCACATTTCATACACAGTGGTAATTCAAAGTGCTTTACATAAAAGAAAGTGAAATAATCATTCACAGCAATAAAAACAAGGAATTAAAAATAATAAAACAAGGAATTTTAAAATGATATAGAAATTGATTTAAAATGAAATTTAAAACAGTTAAATAGAAAAGGATTATACATAAAATACAATGCAGTCAGTTCGGACGTAGCACAGTGCTCATTCAACAAATGCACAGCTAAATAGATGAGTTTTGAGTCTGGATTTAAATGTGGCTAATGTTTTAGCACATCTGATCTCTTCTGGAAGCTGGTTCCAGCTGCGGGTGGCATAATAGCTAAAAGCGGACTCCCCTTGTTTTGTGTGAACTCTTGGTGTTTCCAAGGGTTGGGGCGACCCAATACTTTTGGCAATATAGTGTATATACATGGATAATCATACACACATACTGTACAGTCTCATACATACATGCTTAGAATATTTACCATATAAAATAGTTTAACAAAATAAAGTGAAGGCTATTATCATCCTAAATTGACTATATTAATTAAATGGTTATTTACACTTGCCATTAAATGATCATTTTACTGTATTAGACATCAACGAAATGGCAATACCAAAATAAATGCATAATATCTTCTTCTGTTCTAAACAAAGCCTACTGAAAGAATCTGATTCATCTTGCCACTTTTTAGTTAAAAAATATTGAATGTGACAGTTAAATATGATAAAAAGCAAAAAATGTGTTGTCCTCACGTGTTAACTGTTATCTTTTCTGAAGCTATTTCCTCCTGTTTCCCCGTTTGTAATAACACTGAATCCTTTGTCTACTAGCCAAATGAAGTCTCCTGCCATCACGACAACTTTGGATGGAAAAAACAAAACTCTGTATTTACAGGTTAGAAAATTTCTAACATGTACCAAACTTGTCATATTTAGTTCACTTAGATTAGGATTTTCTGAACGTGCATTTTATGCTTTAGCTGTTTATTTTTAATACATTTGAATTTGTTTGGTTTTATTTTCAGACCGTAGCATCTATTGAAGTGAGAACGCGACCAAATCTAAACAAAACGCTGAAAGGTGATCTAAAGTACAACCTGAATTCCGTAAAATTTTGGGACGTTTTTTAAATTTGAATAAAATGAAAACTAAAAGACTTTCAAATCACATGAGCCAATATTTTATTCACAATAGAACATGGAGAACATAACAAATGTTTAAACTGAGAATTTTTACACTTTTATCCACTAAATGAGCTAATTTCAAATTTGATGCCTGCTACAGGTCTCAAACAAGTTGGCACGGGGCAACAAAGGGCTGAAAAAGCAAGACATTTTGAAAAGATTCAGCTGGGAGAACATCTAGCAACTAATTAAGTTAATTGACATCAGGTCTGTAACATGATTAGCTATAAAAGGGATGTCTAAGAGAGGCAGAGTCTCTCAGAAGTTAAGATGGGCAGAGGCTCTCCAATCTGTGAAAGAGTGCGTAAAAAGATTGTGGAATACATTAAAAACAACGTTCCTCAACGTGAAATTGCAAAGGCTTTGCAAATCTCATCATCTACAGTGCATAACATCATCAAAAGATTCAGAGAAACTGGAGAAATCTCTGTGCGTAAGGGAGAAGGCCGAAGACCTTTGATGGATGCCCGTTGTCTTCGGGCCCTCAGACGACACTGCATCACTCATCGGCATGATTCTGTCATTGACATTACTAAATGGGCCCAGGAATACTTCCAGAAACCACTGTCGGTAAACACAATCCGCCGTGCCATCTGCAGATGCCAACTAAAGCTCTATCATGCAAAAAGGAAGCCATATGTGAACATGGTCCAGAAGCGCCGTCGTGTCCTGTGGGCCAAGGCTCATTTAAAATGGACTGTTTCAAAGTGGAAAAGTGTTCTATGGTCAGACGAGTCCAAATTTGACATTCTTGTTGGAAATCACGGACGCCGTGTCCTCCAGGCTAAAGAGGAGGGAGACCTTCCAGCGTGTCATCAGCGTTCAGTTCAAAAGCCAGCATCTCTGATGGTATGGGGGTGCATAAGTGCATACGTTATGGGCAGCTTGCATGTTTTGGAAGGCACTATGAATGCTGAAAGGTATATAAAGGTTTTAGAGCAAAATATGCTCCCCTCCAGACGACGTCTATTTCAGGGAAGGCCTTGTGTATTTCAGCAGGACAATGCAAAACCACATACTGCAGCTATTACAACAGCATGGCTTCGTAGTAGAAGAGTCCGGGTGCTGAATTGGCCTGTCTTCAGTTCAGATCTTTCATCTATAGAGAGCATTTGGTGCATCATTAAACGAAAAATACGTCAAAGACGACCACGAACTCTTCAGCAGCTGGAAACCTATATCAGGCAAGAATGGGACCAAATTCCAACACCAAAACTCCAGAGACTCATAACCTCGAAGCCCAGACATCTTCAAACTGTTTTGAAAAGAAGAGGAGATGCTACACCATGGTAAACATGCCCCCGTCCCAAATATTTTGAGACCTCTAGCAGGCATCAAATTTGAAATGAGCTCATTTTGTGCATACAATTTTAAAATTTCTCAGTTTAAACATTTGTTATGTTATCTATGTGCTATTGTGAATAAAATATTGGCTCATGTGATTTGAAATTCTTTTAGTTTTCATTTTATTCAAATTTAAAAAACGTCCCAACATTGCCGGAATTCGGGTTGTAGATTGTGATATCATGTAGTATATGTAACTGTTTAATAAGTGTATTTCCAAAATATATTGATGTTGTTTAATGTCTTAAATGCTTGCAGAGCTTGGACTAGTCGATGGACAGGAACTGGCAGTAGCTGATGTCACCACTCCTCAGACTGTGCTCTTCAAGCTCAACTTCATCTCATAGGACAATGCTTCATTCTTATAGACAGTTACAAGTGGTTATTGCAGTCATCATCAAAATGAAGCAGCCTTGGAAATGTCGTTTATAAAAACTCAACATATCAGCAGAGACATCACATGCAGGAATCACTGCAGTTTGTATTTAGATTTTATGGTCAACTCTGTCCATCAAAGACATTTACAGGAGACCTTTGTTTCGTTGTCTTGCACTGCTATAGTCGTAGGAGTCATTCTGGTGGATTTCTTTTTTTATGCAAACTGTTTATCTATTTATTTTGTTGTGCATTCACAGTATCTTGTTCAATGTCTTGTAGAAAAAAAGGTTCATGTTTTGAATTAAATTTGGAAACTGTATTTTAAACAAGTATTGAAGTCTTAGTCCGGTAATGTTTTCCTATAAATTTACTGTTACTCAATTTGTGAATAAATATATTTGATTAAATATTTAAAGAAATAAATTCTCTAGAATTAAAATTGACATTTTGTAAGCAAATACAGAATTTTGCATTGTCAATGTAATATTAAGAAAGAGATATTAAGTATACTGTACTGTTTTATTTGTTTTATGTGGCAGTGTCATGTTATACAGGTTTGTAGAAATATAATGGAGACATTTATTCACAAGGTCAGACTTATTTAAAAGTTTTTTTTTTCAGCCACAGCACCACATACTACAATGGATCAAACTGTATGTTGTTGGACAAGCTACAAACTGAAATTAAGCTACAGTGAAATAATTTGTTTGATAACTTTGCTATATTTAGTGTCCTATTACATTTTTAAAACTATCATACAACAGTGCAATAACTTCAGTTCATATTTAAGTAAAATATTCATTTTGATTCATATTAATTTCAGTTAAATATCTTAATGCAAGAATTTCGATTCATATTCACTTTATTTTAGTAAACCATTTTTACTCTATTAATTTAAAATGTTTATTTGTTAAAAGTTTTTAGCAAAATCCCATATTTGTGCATTGGATCGTGAGACCGCATGGTGTCCCCCTTTCAAAAGCAATAAACACCTGTTCAGGTCTGACACAGAAGTCGTGCTTGCATACACTTACAAAAAAAAAAAGGTGCGTTTGAGTTTACGTTTATTCGGTCAACTCAATATTTTAGTAAAATTACGATGTTCCAGAGGTTTCAACTGAAAAGTGACACTTTGATCGTTTACTTTTTAAAATAAAAATAAACACAAATCACAGATATCAGTAGTATATAACTTCATATGGGTTATAGTGTAATATATAATAATAATAATACATTTTACTGTAGACATTGGTCACGTAGCCTTGACGTCACGTCCAGGATCGGTTGATGCGGCTTGTTGATGCTACGTGGATGGGAAGTAGTTCTCGAGCTGCCTGCCAGAGGAAACCAAACCAAAACAAAACAATGCGTAGAAGTCCAGTTTAGAAGCCGAGTAACGCGAAGGCAAATAAAAATGTCGCCCAGTACGTCGTTTATTTATTTATATCATTGAATTTCATTTTAGCTGAGGATTATGTCATCTGCCAGCAAATTGTCAGTTGTTTTGCGAGCAGAATTAGCCGCCAAGCTAATGTGGATAGCGGCCTAACATACAAACACAACCCACTTGCTCCGGCTCTTAATGTGGAACGAACCTGCTCTTATTTAGGATGCTTTTGATAATGTTGTGTTTCATGTAACTTTCACGTTCACTGAGCTGTCACGCAATATGAGTTGGTTCAACGCGTCACACCTGTCGAGTTTTGCTAAACAAGCTCTGACAACTGCTCAGAAATCCATCGACAGAGTTTTGGACATCAAAGAAGAGGACCGGTGGGGTGACACGACCGAACAGACCTTTACTGGTAAGTTTAGTTATAAATTGGTTCACTTGATGTGGAAAGAAGACAAACATGATTGACAGTGCAGGGTGACATCAACAGTGACAATTACTGGACTTCAGCATAACATTAGTGATATAATTATGCATTTTTACAGTTGTCACCAAACGCACACACACATATACATATTTTCAGTTGACCACATACATTTTTCGTGATTCATATTCCATATCCCAACTCACACGGAAACCCCACACAACAACAAAAAAATCCTGAATCACAAACCAAAGCAAACAAAATCTTTCTTTTGCAAAACATGGATCAATGTGCAAACTATCAAATATTATCCTTATATTGTAATCATTACAGTCGCAAGCTGTAATCATTGCCTAACATGTTAATTGTGTCTGCTTAACTGAATACATGACAAAGCACATAACTTGTAGGCCTATTTATCTTATAGTTATATATTACCATATGGACATTAATTACAGCATGTTTCCGTATAGTAACATTGAAACATCCATTTTTACATAAAGCTGCTTTGAAACAGTAGGCCTATGTGCTGTAAAAAGTGCTATACAAATAAACTTGAATTGAATTTCCAAGACGAATCCTGATACTACAAACAGCCACCAAAGAATATAAAAGAGTTTGTCATTTTGATGTAGGCTATTGTGTTTCCGAAAGTTGGATTTGTTGTCTTCTTGAAGCTTATGTTTATATTTATAAACTGTATGTTTGATTTAGTAGCTTTATGCTTGATTTATTTATTTTGTTATTATTGAACTGAATTGAATCAACACTGAACTGAACCGTTCCTTCTGTAGAGCTGCTTTATCAGAAATTGAATTTGTTTCAAAAGTCATGCATTCTACCAGGGCTGGTCCGAATAACATTTTTTGAGCTTCGAAGCTTCGGTAGTAATCAACACCAAATATTCGAAGCTTCGGAGGGAGGGGGCTGAACATATTCTTCTCTCTAATAAAGGCAGGAATCTCTGTGCGTCTGTTTGCATTTTTATTATGTCGAGAACCGTTCATCCAATGACTTCATGCGTGGCGAGTGTGTTGCTGCGGACCCAAGGGAGTGCAGTGTCGCATTTTGGTGCAATATGGACACGCGACACTTCAGAATTAATAAACTTTTAATAAACTACAGAACAGCGCGAGCCGGAAGTGGCGCGCTTCACGTGGGCAGGGCTTATATGCTCCGAGAATGGACACTGCACTATAGTGATACAAAACACACAGGTCTGTTAAGAGCAATACTTTTAATAAGGTAGCCCAGTGCTTAATTTGTAAATTGAGAGGTCCCGGAATAAAGCGGGGTAACGGATCCGGCATGTGATCAGAGGAGGGAGAGGACCAATCTTTAGTGATTGAAAGCGTGCATCAGTTGCTTTTATAGGGTTCGTACGGTCATGAAAAACCTGGAAAAGCTATTAAATTTTAAAACAGCAATTTCCAGGCCTGGAAAAGTTTTGTAAAATCATGGAATTTTATTTCACAAATCTCTGTATAATAGAGTTATATTTAATCAGGTCCTGAATTTGTGTGTATATCGCATAGTTTTACTCATTCCCGCAGCTTTCGAGTTTATAATGAGGGAAATTCCTGCAAACATTTATTGAATATAGCATGTAGGTTAGATGAGTAAATAAATCCACACAAACTATCAGATTAAATCAGTCATTTGAAAACAGCGTGAGTGATTCAGCTGCACCGCGTCTTCTCTCTTTCACTCTCTCAAAGCGGCTTCACATCAGTGCATCTCGTCTGCAATACAAGAGCTCTACTGCACGCTGATCCAAGACTTTCGCTCGCATCTCGGGACAGTTGACAGAAAGAAAACGCATGCATCGCATTCGGTTTTGTGATAGCAGAGGGTCCGTTCACGTCGCGCCTTTTGCTTGCTTAAGTTCATTATTTCAAATGTAAATGGGCGGCAAGCGCACTCATAATAGAAGATTTTTCATGAAATATATGCATGCTATAGGTCAGCACGAACGTCTTTCATTGGTGAATGGTCTGTTGCAGATGTTCAGCTAGGCGGACAAGTTGAGAAGCGTTTTGCGGGGGATGCCAGGGGTTCCAAAAAAAAAAAAAAAAGGGATATTCGAATCTCAAAATTGAAAATCGAATGCCAACCCACCGAACGAATATTCGAATAATCGAATATTCTGGTCCAGCCCTACATTCTACAACATTGTTATTTTCCTGTTTATTACTATGAATGTGCTTTGACAATCTTTATTGTATAAAGTGTAATGTAAATAAAAGTGACTTGACATTTGAGTAACCTTTTTTTCCAGATCCACCAGGCAAGCTGGTATCAACAGGATGGGGTATGAACCAGTGGAACTCGCCCTCTGAGGAACGGACCAAAACTCTCCCTCCATCATCTGAGGCCATTACTAAGCCTGTCACATGGACCGTGGTTGACGAATCTGAGGATTTCTTTTGTGCTTTTCTGCCTCATGGAGACATACAAACTGTAAGCAACACTAAAGTGGTGTCTGTGCCACCTGCCAAGTCAAACCGCAGACTACGGGATAAAGCAGACAAGGAGAAGGAGATGGAAGGCAGTGATGTGCAAGATCAGGCAGACCTCATTAAATGCAGCAGTCTGGAAACTGTTGAGATAAAGCCAACTGGGACAGAACTTTTGGAGCAAAATTCATTCTCGGCAGAGGAGCAGTCACAACCAGAACTGGTTGTTCCTGTTGCGTCCATTGCACCAGAGCAAGCTGCTGAACAGGAGACCAGCAAGGACCAGACAGAGACAGATGGCTTAGTTTTACCTTCAGATGTCAAACTCATAAATGTACCTTTATCAGCTACTGAGGTTGAATCTGCTGGAGTGTTTGAAGCAGCTTTGACCATCGAGACCAAAAATTCAGTGAAAACCTTGCCTGTCCCTCCTAAAGAAATCCTGTTAGAATCCAAAGACGCTAAATCAGAGGACAGACAAAGCGACACCCCGTCTCCCCCTGTTAGTGCCTTCTCTTCTGGTACTTCCACTACCAGCGACATAGAGGTTTTGGACCACGAGAGCGTGCTAAGTGAGAGCTCAGCCAGCTCCAGGCAGGAGACTGCAGAGGCTAAAGCTGGACTCCACCTAATGCAGGGCTCTTTCCAACTGCTCTCCGCTTCAACGTGCGCCGACTTCCCTCGTCTGGATGAATACCCAAAACTCACTGAAAGCTGCGGCTCATCGTCTGACGCCTTTGAGCGCATCGACTCGTTTAGCATGCAGTCGTTGGACAGCCGTAGTGTCAGCGAAGTGAATTCTGATGATGAGATCCCAGGCAACCGCACCTTAGCTTCCATCACGGCTGGACATTTGCCCGCTCCTGCACAGTCAGCCCCACAGACCAATCAGAATGAAGAGGAGGTTATGACTGAGTCAGTAAATGACCAATCGCTGGATGATAACGAGATGGAGGAAAGTGGCCGCAGTGCAACGCCAGTGAACTGTGAACAGACGGATGAGCTTCAGGACCAGGGACCTGAAAATGACCTCACACTGACCAGCCAAAAAACTAATATGAATGAAACTGTAATTTCACAGAGTACTGAGGAGAAACTAGGAGATTCACCCTGTCAGATGTTTGAGCTCCAAAAGGTTGGCCGCCTTCATAAATATTTATATAAATGATAAAAGATATATAATATAATGTAAGTATTAGATATGCCCTACTGTTCAAAAATGGTAGTTTGTAAGATTTTTTTTAGTGTTTTTGAAACACTATTTGAAACACGATTTTTTTCTGCATTTATTTGAGCAAAAATACAGTAAAAGCAGTAATATTGTGAAAAATTATTTTAAAAATAATTTAATATCTCTCAAGGCTTCAGTGTCACATGATCCTTCCGAAAATCATTTTAATATACTCGCATGGTGCTCAAGAAACATTCCGTCTTATTATTATTCTTATCAATGTTTAAAACAGTTTTTAAAAGAACAACATTTATTTAGAGTTTTAGTAACATTATAATTTTTTTGATCAGTTTAATTCTTTGTCACTGAATAAAAGTATTAATAATTAAAAAAAAAAATCCTATTGACCCCCATTTTTTATTCATCTTATTTGTATGTGTCATGGAATTTATATTGTTCTTTTTTCTTATCTCTCCAGATTATCGAGGAGCTCTCTAGTCGACTAGAGAAGAGAGAATCACAGTTGCTTGTGGTTAGTAAAGACAAGGCCAGACTGGAGGAGGAGTGTGACAATCTCAAAGAGTGAGTTAAGGAACCTGTGCTCCAGAAAACCATCTGCTGCTGTGTTTTCTTAAATGACAAATGACTGTAATAACTAACTAGGGCATAGAAACAGGTGGAGGCAGCAACAATATTTACACAGCTTAGGGAAAACTGGATGCTGTGTTCACATACTGTTGTCAGATAAAAAGATTAGCTAATAAAAACCATCCACACCTTTCAGCATGTAAATGGGATAAAAAAATGCTACAAAATGGTCTTATTGTACAGATTCTGTGTAGTCTGGCATGTTTGTGGTGTTCATTTCTTTCTATTAAAGAAGTTTCACTGCACAAGATGTTCACACAACAGTGCTATAGATTCTTCTTTCTTATATGCCTATTGAATTAGAGTCCGCAATACTTGTGTTTCACAGTGAGATGATCAGCTTGAAGGAAGAAAGCTCTACTGTGCAGTCTTTAAAAGATGAGTTCACTCAGCGTATAGCTGAAGCTGAGAGGAAAGCTCAACTCGCCTGCAAGGAGAGAGACATCGCCAAAAAGGTATAAATGTTTTATTATTGTTATGAATTTATATTATTCTTAAAACCCCATTCTTAGTTTGCATTGAATGCATCATTTGTCTTGGTCACAGGAAATTAAGGGCCTTAGAGAAGAATTGGCGAGCAGGTTGAATTCAAATGAGACTTTGGAACTGATAAGAGAGAAGGAGGAACAGATCCGAGAGCTGCTTGAAGAAGGTGAGACTTTGAGGCTGTTTGATGTGTTCAGCGAGACCTGACAATATTCACATTGATTAGGATGATTGTATTGAGATAAAAACATTTATTGCTTCATCCTTGCAGAATCTGGGTCATTGTTAAGCGTGTGTCTGTTTACTTGCTTCTTTTGATTAGGTGAGAAACTGTCCAAGCAGCAGTTGCAGCACTCCAACATCATAAAGAAACTGCGTGTGAAAGAGAAAGAGAGTGATGCACAGATCACCAAACAGACCAAAAAACTGAAGGAACAGGAAGAAGATCTGAAACACTTGCAGCAGGTCAGGGACACAGCCTTCAAAGCTGTGTTAAGTGTAGTAAAGTACATTCAGTGTTCAGTTCAAGGAATAGGTTACACAAAAAAGTACAATTAAACTAAAGTAAAATTTACTCATCCTCCTGTCATCCAAGATATAGATTTTTGTTTCTTCATTGGAACAGCTTGGAGAAATGTACCATTACATCACTTACTCGTCAGTGGATCCTCTGCAGTGAATGGGTGCTGTCAGAATGAGAGTTCAAACAGCTGATAAAAACATCACAACAATCCACAAGTAATCCTTCGGGTAACGTTTTGTAACTTAAACCCGCTAAAATCCTAGTCCTCTATCCATAATATTGCTTGCTTCAGTGAAAATTGTAACTTGTACTCTGGCCAGAAGCAACGGTTTAAAGTTAAAAGACCTCAATGATGGATTTTTTTTTTTTTTTTACAAACACAAAGCTTTTTGCTTCACAAGACGTTAATTGACTGTAACTGGACTGGAATCATTTGGATTCCGACGGCACCCATTCACTGCAGAGAATCCATTGGTGAGCAAGTGATGTAATGTTACATTTCTCCAAATCTGTTTCTGATGAACGAACAAAATCATCTATATCTTGGATGGCCTGAGTGTGAAACAAATTTTAAATTTTGGGTGAACTATTCCTTTCATATGAAATGTCAATAAAATGAGAAGATGATTGATGATTGTTACAATCAAGAAATGTTGATTGTAGGTTTTGGACGGTAAAGAGGAAGTAGAAAAGCAACACAGAGAGAACATCAAGAAGCTGAATGCTGTGGTGGAGCATCAGGAGAAAGAATTAAGTAAACTGCAGACCAGCAGCGAGGAGCTTCAGGAAAACAACCGCAGTTTGCAAGCAGCCCTCGACAGCTCCTACAAGTAAATAAACACCACACACTCTACTTCATGCTAATACACACTCATTCACTGTCCCATTATCACTGCCATTTGGGTGGTGGTCTTTCCCAGCCTGTTCATTTTTTATTAATTTTTTATTATCTAGAGAGCTGGCGGAGCTGCATAAGGCCAACGCCACCAAGGATAGTGAAGCCCAGGAACTAGCACTGAGCAGAGAGGTACAGGCGAATGAAGAGCTGAGTCTGGCTTTGGAGAAAGCCCAAGAAGAGTCCCGCTTGCAACAAGAGGCACTAGCTAATCAGGTAAGTCCATTTTAGTATTTTTTTTTTACTTGTACTGTATGTTATCACATCATATTACTTTATTATTATTATTAGGGATGCTCCAATCAGGATTTTTGCAGCCGATACCAAGTACCGATTTCTTGTCATGGTGATCGGCCGATACCGATGCCGATTCTGATGCTTCAAGCTTTATATAACATATGTAATAATAATGTTATATAAATAATCACAAAAATGATTCCTTATACAGTGAACATTTTAATATTCCTTTAAAATGGTGTTTATGCATAACATTATGTATATCAGGATACTTAATATAAGACAAAAATAAATGCAAACAAAATGTGTCTGATGCACCACAAGGCAGAGATCGAGTCGCATTTTTATAGCCTTAATACTTGACTTGACCTGAAATGACCCCAGACTTTACTCGACTCGAGGAAAAGGACTTGTGAATATTTTAAAAGCAACTCGAGTCTTTTATCCTTAAATACTTCTATAAGTGCATCCGCACCCCTGCATCCATCCGGACCACGAGCCGTCGCAGCAGCACCATTTTAAGTGAGCAGCGCATCAAAACAGCGGAGCAGATCACATAACAAGCGCTCAGGGTCGTTTATGGTAAATATCTTTCAGCGCTATATCCTCGTATTTTTATCTAAAGCTAAACGCGCTTTATTCAAGCCCTTTCAGCTCCGTGCACTTTCTCTCTCTCTCTCTCTCTCTCTCTCTCGCTCTCTCTCTCTCTCTCTCTTTGGACGCGCGCCGGTGTCGTGCCGAATTCTGCACCCTGCCAGATTATGCATCCCCTAGTGTTGGTAGGTTTAGGGTTAGGTGTGGGGGAGGGGTTAGGATTAGGGGTGGGGTTGGGATTAGGCAATCAGGTAGCGATTTCAACGAGGGGATGCATAATCTGGCAGGGGTGCAGATTTCGGCACAACACCGGTACCAAGTTCAAGAGCTGCCACGGTTATTTTAACAAAAACAGAAACACGGTGAGCGGTCAAATTATAGATTACTTTCACTAAAATACAGCAGAAAAAAACAATGCTGCAAATATTGTTATTTTTCTTACTATCTATTTATCTATCTATAAGTAACCTACGACTCAAACCAGATGCAACAAAACGTTTCTGATCTACATTTAGCATTATTAATCTGTAGGCTAAGAACATACATATATAAAAAAAATTGTTGTTAGATGGCTTGGTTGGAATTTAAACTTTGAAACTGTTATCTTTCTTTTCTGCTCAAGATGAGAATGTTTTGATTAGCCTATCCAATGTTAGAGAGAGGACAAAATAAATAGAAACATTTAAACTCCAATATGGAGAAGTCTGATGTAACTCATAAGGTTTAATACTGTCCAATATAAGACTGAAGAGGAAAAAAATAAATAGAAACATTTAAACTACTGAAAGAACAAAACGGAGTAGTTTGATCACGGTTATATCCACTGGCGCTACGGATAATCCATGGGTCGGGCAATAAAAAAATGCATTCTGATTATTAGCGGGTGGATAAAATAAATCATAAATTATGCAATATTAACTACATTTTTTTTAAACAAATTTTTTCATCAGGCAGATGATTTAATTTGTGTGTGTGTGTTCGCCTGATCGGGAAGTTGCAGTGACAGAAATGGTGACATTCCAGATAAAGTTTGAAAGGAGTAAAGCCTGTGTTAATGCTATTGAGTAGGCTAATATGGCCAAAGAAGATATTTTGTTTTATAAATAAATGTTCATAGAGCGGCCGCGATCAGCTCCGGCTCCCGTGGAGACACGTGCAGTGATGCGCAGATCAGCTCTAACTGAATCTGCTGTTAAAAATGAACAATCCATTCATCATATCATCATGCAAAACATACACGACATATAGCAAATTTTTCATTGTTTCTCAAAACGTCATAGCATTTCCACACCACCAAATCATTTATGTCCCCACGCATCATGTACGTCCTCAAGTGCTGACATCATCAAATTGCGATCGGTACATGAGATCGGCCAAATGTACGAGTACCGATCGAGTCATAAAATGTGATGATCGGCCGATACCGATCTCCGGCCGATCGATCGGAGCATCCCTAATTATTATTATTATTATTATTACTTATTTTTCTGTGCTTTAACAGTATTTAAATGTTTGTTTACATGTTTTGAGGAACTTTGTGTACTGTTTTCTTGGGTTACTCATCTACCTGTAGTTGCACATGTTTTATTTTAGTGGCTGATTAATCTCCAAATGTTAGCTTTTGTGCCTATCTTGACTCTGTTTTTTATGTTGAGGTGGCAGATCTGAGGCTGGCTTTACAGAGAGCTGAGCAGCAGCAGGCCAAGAAGGAAGATTACCTGAGGGAGGAGATCAGTGAGTTACAGCAGGTAACTAGAGCACTTTACATCCTGTTTACAGGAATTATTGCACTATTCATTTCATATCAGCTGTTGTGTAGAAACGTAGATTTTCAAGGCAAACTACTATGCTGATATCTACAGTGGGAAAAAAAATTATTTGATCCCCTGCTGATTTTGTACGTTTGCCCACTGACAAAGAAATGATCAGTCTATAATTTTAATGGTAGGTTTGTTTGAACAGTGAGAGACAGAATAACAACAAAAAAATCCAGAAAAATGCATTTCAAAAAAGTTATAAATTGATTTGCATTTTAATGAGTGAAATAAGTATTTGACCCCTTCGCAAAACATGACTTAGTACTTGGTGGCAAAAGTCTTGTTGGCAATCACAGAGGTCAGACGTTTCTTATTGATAGTTTTCAGTAACGTGACCGGCTCGAAGACTTGGAGGGCAGGGCATCCATAGAACTGCTGCACAAGCGTGTCAATTTTTCATCTGTTTACCAGCCGCAAATATTTAGATCACCTCTCAAAAGAATAAAACAAAGGTATGTCTGAATAAAATGCAAGTTTTGGCCATTTGCAATCCATATTAAGCACCCGCGGCAATATTTCAATCATAAATAGTGCGACAAAACGTTGTAAAAACACTAAAGTGCCTTAATATATTTAAAACAGTCATATTAAAAGATCAAATTCAGTAATCACTAGGGTTGGGTATCGTTTGGTTTTTTTTCAATACCGGTGCCAAATCGATACTTATAAAACGGTGCCGGTGCCTGAACCGATACTTGTTATATATATATATATACATGCATACATACATACATACATTCATACATGTACATATATGTATACACACACACACACACACACACACACACACATACTGTATATGGAACTAATGAAGCTCCAGGAAATCCCCAATATGGACAAAGGCATTGCTATTCCTGTAACTGAGTAAACAGAAGATATAAACGTTTTGAATGATAAAACAAATACATTAAACACTTGGCTACGACAATATATAGTTTGTCTGTGTTATTCAAGCCATCTCTGGTATTTTCATAATTAAGTATATTTAAAATCCATTGCTAATCAATGCATTAGTAGCCTATGGAACATATTTTCTGCCTCATTCTGTGACAAGAAGCTATCAGATCACAAAAGGAAACATTTAACTGGTGTTGTGGACTAAAAAGGTTATAATGTTCTATTTTGTTGGTTTAAACAGGTTTAAAAACGCGAATACAAGAGAATTTTAGCTTTAGGCATTTTAATTAAAGCTAGGGCTGGGCGGTATATAGAGTTTGTACGATATATCGATATATTCTTTATAATCGATACGTTATTATGAAGCAATACAGTTAATATTGATATGCAGTAGTTTGATACGAGCGCATCTGATAAAATATCTAGGGAGGACACAGACTGAACTGCTGTGGAGAAAGTGCATAATACAATTTGTTCTAAACATGTGACAAGCTTTATATGAAGGGCTATAAAAAAACTCGTAAGATACAGTAGCCTATAGTTTATAGTTTCAGTTTAAAGCGGCTCACGCTCTACCTGTCAGATGCTCTGACAGAAAGGCTGTGTGTGCCGCTGACAGAGGTGCTTCTCGCGCTGTTTAATGTGTTTGCTGTTTTCCGTAATGCATAACTTACAATTCACAGGTATATTCTCCATCTGTAAATGTTAGAAAGCCATGGAAATATTTCCATTTTGCTGTCAGAAGTGCGTGAGCTTTTGCTTTGCGATTCTCTGCTAAACTTCACAGACTTCATTTAGAATGAGCGCCGCCGTGCGCATGTGCGCCAAACAGACGGCGCGCAATGAAATAGGAGCGCAATAACTCTGACTAAAATATACATTTTGCTGAAATATTTGTAGTTGTAGCCTGTGATGCTTCTTACGTGCGTTTTGGAGAAACAAAGGACAAATATTTTAATCGATTGCTCAGGCATGGCACCGAAATGAGGCACCGAAATCTGCGTTCTGATTCGGTTCTAGTACATACTGGTTACATAGGTACCGGTGCCATATTGGTACCGGTTCTCGGTACCCAACCCTAGTAATCACCACATTAATGATGCATAGTTTACACAGGCAAGCAGATGAGGCCGGGAACATGAACGCAGTCCGCTTAACGGTTCAGTGTTTTCCTGAACACTGAAATGGTTTTCTATGGGAAGCCATTTAATGTGAAACTTTGCACATTGCGTTTATATTCTGGCTTCATCCTCTTGCCTGTACAAAATATACATCATCAATAAGGTGTCCACTGAATCTCGCCTTTTAATATCTGCGTTTTACTACATTATTACTTAATGAAATCTGCTTAAAAATAGCTGGCGGTCAGTGGAGCAAAGCTTCGTTTTGCCCGCCAGGTGGGCGTTCCTATAAGGGTGTGACGTCACGTGAAAACTATCAATAGTTTGCCACCAGGTTTACACACATCTCAGGAGGTATTTTGTCCCACTCCTCTTTGCAGATCCTCTCCAAGTCATTAAGGTTTCGAGGCTGACATTTGGCTACTCGAACCTTCAGGTCCCTCCACAGATTTTCTATGGGATTAAGGTCTGGAGACTGGCTAGGCCACTCCAGGACCTTAATGTGCTTCTTCTTGAGCCACTCCTTTGTTGCCTTGGCCGTGTGTTTTGGGTCATTGTCATGCTGGAATACCCATCCACGACCCATTTTCAATGCCCTGGCCGGCTTCAATGCCCTGCCCTGACAGTACATGGCCCCGTCCATCGTCCCTTTGATGCGGTGCAGTTGTCCTGTCCCCTTAGCAGAAAAACACCCCCAAAGCATAATGTTTCCACCTCCATGTTTGACGGTGGGGATGGTGTTCTTGGGGTCATAGGCAGCATTCCTCCTCCTCCAAATACTGCAGGATTTCAGTCCTTCATGGCGTAGTGTTTTACCAATTGTTTTCTTGGTGACTATGGTCCCAGCTGCCTTGAGATCATTGACAAGATCCTCCTCCCGTGTAGTTCTGGGCTGATTCCTCACCGTTCTCATGATCATTGAAACTCCACGAGGTGAGATCTTGCATGGAGCCCCAGTCCGAGGGAGATTGACAGTTATTTTGTGTTTCTTCCATTTGCGAATAATCGCACCAACTGTTGTCACCTTCTCACCAAGCTGCTTGGCGATGGTCTTGTAGCCCATTCCAGCCTTGTGTAGGTCTACAATCTTGTCCCTGACATCCTTGGACAGCTCTTTGGTCTTGGCCATGGTGGAGAGTTTGGAATCTGATTGATTGATTGCTTCTGTGGACAGGTGTCTTTTATACAGGTAACAAACTGAGATTAGGACTCCCTTTAAGAGAGTGCACCTAATCTCAGCTCCTTACCTGTATAAAAGACACCTGGGAGCCAGAAATCTTGCTGATTGATAGGGGATCAAATACTTATTTCTCTCATTAAAATGCAAATCAATTTATAACTTTTTTGAAATGTGGTTTTCTGGATTTTTTTTGTTGTTATTCTATCTCTCACTGTTAAAATAAACCTACAATTAAAATTATAGACTGATCATTTCTTTGTCAGTGGGCAAACGTACAAAATCAGCAGGGGATTAAATATTTTTTTCCCCCACTGTATTGTTTGTTTGTTGAAAGATTGGTTTCTCTGTTTTAGAGAGAAAAAGTTTCTAAATTAAATTAAATTCTAAATTCTCTATTATCTCTAAAAACCAAAGAGGTATAAATAATTAAAATAATTAACAATTTATTAAATATGTACACTATTGTTCAAATATTTTTAAAGAAATTAAGATATTTATTTAGCTAGGACACATTAAACTAATCAAAAGTGACAGGTGTGTAAAGTGTTCATTATTTGTTTTTCAAATAAATGCGTATTAAATCGGCATATTAGTATGATTTCTGAAAGATGATGTGACACCGAAGACTGTAGGAATGGCTGCTGTTAAAATAGAAAACAGTTCTTTTTAATTGTTGTAAAGGAATTTACCCTTTTACATTGTTTAATTTAGCTCTTTGGTTTAAGCTTTATTTTGCATTTCAGCTTTTAGGGAATCTTAAGATTTGATATTGATATGATCAATTGATATTAATCAAAACGTCCAACTTATACCTTATCTAACAATCGTCCAGCGAGTCGTTAGGTTTCAGTATATCTGAGAAATTCTGTTTATTCTCGTGGCCATGATATAATAATACAGAATTATTTAAATAACTTTATGACAGTTATGAGCATAGGTAACGTAATCTGGGCAAAGTTTGATTTGAATATTACACAACAGAACACAGAACACTTCTCTATAAATCAAACAAGAGTTTATTTGCTGTCTTACTAAAATACATGAACTGAGCTAAATAACACAAAAGAAAATACATACATACACATCACACACACATAGGCAATGAATTGTTACAATTTGAGAATGATTAAAATATAGCACTGTTTTGCTATTTCCACACGATTTTACCCGTGCCGATCATCAAGAGGAGAACTCTATTATCCTTTCTCTTAGAGATAAATACCACACGATTCAGCCACTTTAGAGAGATTTTGTTTGATACTTGCTTTAAGTTGAGATGATCTGTGTGGCTTGAGGGAATCCCGCGCGTCGTTGCGTGATGTCACTCTGGGGATGCCCTTTGTTGGTTGGTTGGCTCTGGGCTGTGATGACGCTCTTGAGTTAGTCTGTCTCAAGTTCTTACGGCTTCAGATGTTGAAGTTCCTTTCGTGTAGCTTCAGACTTTCAAGGGTTTCTTCAGAGATTTGACTAAGTGTTGGTTCAATGTTCACTGCTTGGCCAGATGTTTAGGCTAGGAGCTCTTTTGGAGCAGCTCCAAGTTTCAAGAAGCGCGCGATTTTCAAGCAGAGAGCCAGAGCGCCAGAGAGAGAGAGCTGGGGTCCGTTTTTTTAGATGGACTGATGTCAGGGCGTCCACCAGCGCTCTTCCAATGAAATGGTTCCTGTGGGTGGAGCAATCTTCCGTGCGTGAATTTATCTGCTTAGTTATTTTGTCACATGAAGAAAATATCCTGGCAGATTTCTATATGTGTTATAATCATACATTATGGTGCTAAGGTTAATTTTCATTCACACCAAATTATTGCCACTGAAATGAGCTTTCATTAAAACCCAAACAGCAGATATCTGGCATTCCCCAAAGTACATATCTCAATTTTATATATTACATTCTAAATAATCACACCAAGCATGTGAAATTAAACAATAGTGATCGGGAAAATTAGACATCAAAAGATTCCAAAAATACCATAGATTCCAATAACACAGCAAGCTTAATTTCATAAAATACAACTTGAATGTATATATTGTAAAATATATTATATATATTGCTTTTGAATATATTGCTTTAATAGCCCAGTAGCTATTATTAATTGTCTTTTGAAACACTTTATAAAAGTTTTGAGTCCTTTTAGCAAGGTCCAAGACCAGAAACGAGCTGTGGAATGTGGGAGAAACGGGAGGTCAGGGAGGTCACTTTGGGGCATGCATCTGCCCAACTCCAGCTCTCGTAAAAGTCTTTCTTGTTGATACCATCATTGAATTATGCGTTAACGATCATCCCAGACCATGTCCAGATAGGGAGTTTTACTCGTCCTGTTTCGGTCGAGTTATGGTCAAGTGATAAGTCCTGTTTTAAACCACATTCAAGATGTTCTCCTCCAATTTATCCTGGTTTTAACAAAGTCTCTTCAGATAAGGAGGTTTTATGGCAGGAAATCGGAACTCAGGAATGTGCTCGCCATTATGGCATGTGTGTGCGTTCTACCTTCCCCCAAGGTCTTACATTGTAATATTTTATAGTAGTACTGTTCTTATTGCATTTTTGATTGCTGGGCAAAAAAGACTTATTTAAAAAACATTTAAAAAATCTTACTGACTCCAAACTTCAGAATGATAGTGTCACTGAAGGTTATGCTGTATTTTTGCACTTCAACAGAGGTTACAAGAAGCAGAGACCAGAAACCAGGAACTAAGTCATAGTATTACATCCGCAACACGGCCCCTCCTTCGACAGATAGAGAACCTCCAGGCAACGCTCGGGGCCCAGACAGCATCATGGGAAAAACTAGAGAAGAACATCTCTGACCGCTTAGGTGAGACTTGCTTGTTTTGATTGAATATCGATGGCTTCTGTCATTTGCTTAAATCTGATGTTTTTAAACAATAAACCACATGTGACATTGTCTAAATGTTTTAACTTGTCATTGTCTTCTCTCAGCTGATGCCCAAGCCCAGCTTGCTGTTTCCGTAGAGAAGGAGCGTTCAGCTACAGAGGAGCTGCTAGCTATCCGAGCACAGATAGCGTCTTTAGAGTCTCAGGCTTCCCTGTTGAGGCAAGAGAAGGGACGTCTGCAGGGGCAGCTGGATGCAGAGAGGATGAGGCGGGAAAAACTGGAGGATGACTTTAGCAGGTAGGAGATGTGTATAAAATTGAAAAAGAAGCTGCTATTGTAGGTGCCAGTACTGATTTCTGTATCTGTAGGGAGCGTGTAGAGCTGGAGAATCTTAAAGGAGAACATGCTCGAGTATTGGATGAGGCCAAGAAGGAGAAGGTATTGTTTGTACCTTGACCACTATAAGAAAATATATACACACATTTATTCTCAATATCTGTATTATTTGGTCCTCTTCAGTTGCTTCTCACCAACCAACTTGAAATGGAGAAAATGAAGGTGGAGCAGGAGAAAAAGAAATGTTACCTTGCACAAGAGGCCCTCAAAGAAAAGGTTTTGCATGAAAAGACCTGTTTTGAATCTGCTTAATAATGTTTTCCTCAGAAATTATTTAAAATTACTCTGTTTTTGTTTCATCAGGAGAGGAAGTCTCTAAGTCTGTCTGTGACTGATGCTCCAGCATCCTCCACTCCTACACTGTCCCGTTCCAGTTCTGTCAGTGGGGCCGAGCATGCCGGCTTACCTTCCTCCCTTTTCTCACAGGTATATTCATCTCACCCCTGTCCACACTTATTCAGATGCAGTGAAACTTTTCTCCTCCTAGATATCTCACATTCTGTCATCACCTCACCTGGCTTCTGTGGTTGTTTTTTTCAGCAGGAGGATTCTCTCGACCATTCTTTCAGCACCATGACCATGTCCATCAGTGGGACTAACCTATATGAGGCGGCTCGACTGGGTGGTGGATCCAGTGTCATTGAGAGCCTGCAGTCTCAGCTCAAGCTCCGAGAGGGCGAGATTGCCCAGCTGCAGGTATGCCTTGGTCTTTCACTAGAATTAATTCTGTGTGTAATTACATCTTCCATGTTTATAACCAGATTGTGGTTTATAACTGGTTGTGGAATTAATGTTCTAATTTGTATTCAATTATTTTGGTCATCCTCAAGATGGAGATTGCTAGTCTAGAGAGAAGCCGCACTGTCATGGCAGAAGAACTGGTGCGACTGACCAATCAGAATGATGAGATGGAGAGTCAAGTGAAGGAAATCCCTAAACTGAAAGTACAACTGAAGGTTGTGTTTTGGTTGAATAATTAAAAATATATAAATCTTTAAATAATTTTAATGCTCATCAAGGCTCCATTTATTTGATTAAAAAATACAGTAAAAACAAATATTGTTAAATATTATTACAATTTAAAAAAGAAGTTTTATTATTTTAATGTTTTAATTTATTCCTGTGATGGCAAAACTGAAATTTCAGCAGCCATTATTCCAGTCTTCAGTGTCACATGATCCTTCAGAAAGTTCACAATGAAACAGGAAGTTCAAAAGAGCAACAGCATTTGTTTAAAATATAATTATTTTTTAACATTAAAAATGTCACCAATGTGTCCTTGCTAAATGAAAGAATTAAAAAAAAGTCTTACTGACCCTAAACTTTGAATGGTAATGTAAATGTTTAAATAATTTTTTCATGCCGAATAAGTGTCTAGAAATTTAGTTTATTAAAATTGTTCCTCATTACAGTGTACCCTCTGTAAGTATAGACAAAATGAATTGAGTTTTCCATCCCGTTTAAACAATTTCACCATTCCTTCATAGAGCCTGCTAGATGATCAGTTTGCTAACGAGCACATTGGACTTTTATTCTGGTATAGTTAAACACTAATCAGATGTTTGTGTTCATCACAGGATCTAGAACAAAGGCACAACACAATTCTGCAGATGTATGGAGAGAAGGCAGAGGAGACAGAAGAGCTGCGTCTGGACCTTGAGGATGTGAAGAACATGTACAAAACACAAATAGATGAACTATTAAAAAATCAAAAGTAATTGACTCTGCAAATGGACTGACGCGCACCGACTGTAAACTGAACTTCACATCTCAAGAGTGTTGGTAATAAAAGACCAAGTAATTTAGATCTATTTTATTCTGAGAGAAGAGTTCGTTCAACATATTTCAAGGATCAGTGATATAGTTATTTAAGATTCCTCTCACGGTTGTGGGATTTTATTAGATTTTTTTTTCTCAGTTAATAAAAATGTTTGATTTAGGAAATTGTATTATTATCTATTCATGTATAGGTGTTTAAGTTTGGTGGTTTCTTAACTCTTGAATTTGCACAATGAAGTGAGACTTCACGAGTTCAGACTTTACACGATTGGATTATAATCAGAATGAATGAATGGCTATATTTTCCTCTGATCTTCATCCTCTGGACTGCGCATCTTACTGGTAAGCAGTTGATTTGCTGTTGACTGTCTCTTTTCATTGTAGACAAGTAAATATGCTTTCCAGATTACTGCGGAGTGCCACACATCCTTAGTAGACTCCAAGACGGTTTTGCACTCGTTTTTATCTCATAAAAGATAAACTGTCATATTCTATGAGATATGATCTCTGTAAATCATAAATTACAGTCAAGACTGTCTGATGTCAGTTTTATGCACACATGTAAATAAAGTAAGAGATATGTATTGGGCAGACTGAATTTGTTTTCCTGCTTTATTAATGTTTATTAATTACGAAGATATTTTGAATTATATGATAATTATTATTATTAATATCTGTCTTTGTTTTCCAACTTTATTGTTTTTAATGTTTAACAATTAATGTTAATTTTAATTATATAGTAACGAATATATTATTATTAATCTCTGCTTTAATTTGTTTTTCAGCTTTATTAATGTTTTTAATGTATATTTACTAAGATATTGTTTTTAATTATATGGTAATGAATATGTTATTAATACTACTATTCATTTATTTTACAATTGTTATTATATATGGCAACGAATATATTATTAATCTCTGCTTTAATGTTTTCTAGCTTTATTAATGTTTAATAGTTTCTAAGATATTCTTTAATTATGTAGTAACAAATATGATTATTATTAAGCTCTGTTTTGTTTTCCAACTTGATTGTTTTTAACTTTTTAATTTAGTATTTTTAGTTGTAACGATTATTATTATTATTCATTACTGAGCTTTCTCGGACGTCTACAGAATATAATCGCGGAGAATGTATTTTTCCCCATCAACAGTGTAAATGTAGGATCTACTCTCCTGCGCCCTCTTGCGGTTCCTAACTGTAGCATATGCCGGCTGATAGTTTCCGGTAGTATGGCGACTGCATCCCTAAATGCACCCACTGCTTCTTCTTAGTTTCTCCAAGAAGGTAAGCATATAATTACTTTTTTGTTAGCGCTCTGACTTTTTTCACTTTAACTATTTCAGAATTACTAAAAGTCAAAACAAAGTTAATTTACTATTTTGGGCATGTGTGTTTTGCGCTAGAAAGGGCAGCTGATATAATTGATGCTGGGACAGCTGTGATAGCCCCTGACCCTGGCAACGTGTCAAGTCTTTGTGGTTGCTGCGGTTCCCGACTTAGTTTGCACTATTATTATTATTATTGTTGTGTGTTATTTTGGCATCGTTGTGTGTCGGTGCATTTGGGTATCGCAGCTCTATAGTTTGAGTGTTTCCTATAACTAAGAAAAAAAAAATGGTATCACTAACTTTTACAATGTAGTACAGAACCTCAGAGGTTTAAAACCCAGTACATTTACTCTTCTGCAGGATTTGTAATTGAGCTGCTCCATGAAGCGTATGGGATCGCAGTACAGTGTGTCTTTGTTAATCTAACTGATCTGCTCTGTCTAACGTTAGACAGATCGCATTAGACACTGAATTTAGAAGTTACGAGTCTAATAGCTCAACATCGCGTGCTAATCATACAGTCCAGCTATTGTTACTACTGTAAATCATAAGTAATTAACAAGGCATCTCTTTTAATTAATGCCAGAAGCTTGTCAGAATCTTTCTGTCATTGTGTATATAATACAATGAGTTTTATTGTAAACTTTGATAGTGATTTGTGCAAAGACTGCTCTGTTAATAGGTTCATTTGGAGTTCTCTGGTCGCATTTGCACACCGTGGTTGTGACCCCCCCCCCCCACCCAAGGGTTTTTAATAATTATGTAATCTGTAATTACGTTCTCATAATTACAAGGCAACACAAAGAATGTAGTACATTTCTCTTGCAAAAAATCACCATAGCTTCTACCTAAATATCAGTTATAAAGAGAAAATATTAGTTTTTATTAATATACTAACAGTATATTAATTTATAATTGTAGACAAATCACTTTACTAAGTATTACCTAATATAAAATTAATCTATTATGAAAAAAGGTTTTGTAATAATAATAAAAAAAAGTTTACAACACATCAAATATCTGTGGTGATTTTGGCATTTTGGATTTTGTATTGTAAAAAAATCTACAAACCAGCATTTGCTGAGTGATAATCACAGCTCGATTTTATTTTTATGTATGTTATGTATTTATTTAATTTTATTTTATTTTATATTTGTTTAATGTTAATTGCTGGAAAGTTACAAAACCACATACAACAAACTAGGTTGTTAATAATGGTTGTAATAAAAATGGGAAATTAAACAATTTTAAAGCTTGCTTTTACAGTAAAGTGTGTGTGTTAATAAATGATCTGTGATCAATTGTGAGCAGTGCATTTATTTTGGCTGATTCTATTCAGAGACACTGTGATAATGCTGATGAAAAACAATAACAGACTTGGGCATTATGGATAAGTAAAATAGTTAATGATCTTACAGAGCATTTTTATATATCTAATCTATCAGAGACTAGAATATCATAATGATTTTATATAGAAATACAAAATTACCCCAGATCAGAGAACATACATGCATCATTTCCCTCATAACTTATACATGTCTGTAATTCCCACGGTCGTTGTGCATCAGTAATGAGCAGAATGTGTACTTGTTTTTCTATTAATTTCCCTCAATCCTGGCCTTATTGCTTAAACAATAGAAGGAAAAAGGTCACTAATATTTCCTGTTCCACATGGAGAAAGATCCGTTCATTTACAGGTTCCCACACTATGGTTACTTCCAGAGCTTTGGTGTTTGTCCTCCCCTTTAAACCATTAGTTTTCTTTCTCTAAACACTCTTGTGCTCTCTCTGTCTCTCTCTTGCTCTCTGCCTATCTCGTAAATGATCGTAGGTGCTGAGAGCCAGTGTGGTTCCTTCCATGTGGCTTGAGGGACTATGCTGCTGCTGGTAGCTCTGTGCCTGGTCTGCACTTATAAAACCATCTCCGCCGCAGACAGCGGGCAGGACAGCAGCCACACGCCACAGCTGGACTACAGCAGCCTGGCACTGCCTCAGCAGCATATTCCTTTCTTTCTGCACAACAACAAACGACTGGCCAAAGTCTGCAAGGATGACCTGCGTTGCCCTTTTAAAGTAAGCTATTTTCTCTTGTTTCTGATGGAATATCTGCTGAAGTCGGTTTAACAATCAGTGTGATATTTTTCAAGGACATTGTCGTGCGTCAACTATAATAGTTTTCATACGGGGCAATGGAGGCTGTTCATTTTGGCCTCTGTTGCTTGTGACTTTATCAGTAACATTTAGTGTTGTGCATATGCTGTAGATGATTATAAACAGGTTGTTCTCTTAGCTTTGTGTCTCTGTTGGCTGGCAGGATGCTCTGCTGCTCAAGAAGGCCTGCTGGGGTTATGAAAAGAGCTGCTCCCCTGAGCACAGGTTCAGCTATCCTGTGTGCACCAGTCTTGACTCGGGATGGTATGCTTTTCTTTGCTGACCTACTCAAAGACGTTTGTATGGGCCTCTTTTTGGAGATTGTTGCCAATGATCACTGTTGATTTTTATTGTATGGAAAAATTGGAGCATTAACATTTTACAAAATATCTCCTTTTGTGGACGACAAACGGTTGGAATCACATGAGGTTACTAAATGACAGAAATTATATTTTGGTGTGAAAACCAAGCAGTATTTGCATATATACACTATTCCTCAGTTTTTGGTATGATTTCTGAATGTTTTTAAGTCTCTTTAAAAAAAACAAAAAAAACACTAGTTTCTTTTCTTTTTGTATATATTGTGGCGGGAAGAGCAAACGACAGACACAGTGGGTGTGGCGTCAGGCCTCGGAGAGGCTTTTATTCAACGGAGATAATAAAAATAAAATGTCCAAAGGGGAAAATAGTGTCTAAAATAAACAGGGGATCTGGTGTCCTTGTCGTGCTGCGGAGTTCGTGAAGGAGGGGCAGTGTTCGGGAAGGAAGGGTAGGGTCCAGGTAAGGGGCTGAGTCCGGCGGCCGCACGCGCTCCCCTCTCCGGTCTAGGGCGCGAGGGGCGGCGGCTTCTTCAGCGGCTTCGTCCACCTCTTGGCCCACGGCGCTCGAAGGGACTGGTCGGCCCGGCATCCTGGCGGCACGGAAGTCCCTCCACGCTCCCTTCCTGAACCCACGAGGACACCAGCGAGGAGAGGAGACCTCTCGAGGAGAGGCGCGCTCGGCATATAACAGCGGCGGTGATGAGGCTCCATTCACTTCAGGTGTACCTCATCACGCGCCGCCAGACCTGGCTGTTTTCAGCACCCCTCCGCTCTCACACACCCATATATATATATATATATATATATATATATATATATAAAAACTAATTTTCTTTAAAAAAAAAAAAACTACGTGTACTGCATTAGGCTAACCGAGACTTGTCATAGCACTTACATATTGTTGCTCTTTTGTTGGTTTTGATTGCTTCCATTGTCCTCATTTGTAAGTCGCTTTGGATAAAAGTGTCTGCTAAATGACTAAATGTATATGTCTTATGCTTACCAAGCCTGCATTTGATTAAAAAATACAGTAAAAACAGTTATATTGTGAAATATTTTTATGATTTAAAAGAACTGTTTTCTACTCTAATATATTTAAAAGTGTAATTTATTTCTGTGATGGCAAAGCTGAATTTTCAGCAGCCATTATTTATTTCAGTCTTCAGTGTCACATGATCCTTCAGAAATAATTTGAATATGCTGATTTGGTACTCAAGGTTTCTTATTATTATCAATGTTAAAAACAGTTCTGCATTTTAATGTTTTTGTTCAAAACTTTATTGCGAAGTGTTACCCAGTTATGTTTGTATAAGAATTAGAAACGTGGGGGAAATTTTATTATTATTTGCTTTACTCTATGAAAGAGTGTTCTTTAGACTCTCTGAGTGCTTCATCAGAATGCTTGAGTTATTCTGATGTGCTAAAAGAACAACAGGAAATGTGTCTGTAGCTGAGAGCGAGACAAGAAGTGTTATTTTAGAGATCCTATATGTTCACTTCTAAGAAGATGATTTGCATTAAATACTTAGAAACTCATCTAGGGGACATAGTTAGATACTTTTAAATGGACACATATGTTGAATATGCATTATGATTGGATTATTTGATTAGAGTAAAAATGCTGAGTCTGGGTTTTTCCCTCTTTGTCACACTCTGCAGCCAACATGAATGACTGTAGACCATTTTCTTGCAAGATACCTTCATTGAAATGGAAAATTGCCATGACAAAACATGTTGAATATTTATATTTTTTTCAGAGGAGGTATATCACTGCGGTCACTGTTTGAAGCCTCATGTCAGCTGGAGTACTCGCAACCGTTGTTGAAGTTCACTTTCTTACACACTTACTTCCTTATTTTGCTCTGCAAACTCTATTTCCCATAGAAAGCAAAGTTGCGTTCCTTTTAATCCAACGCTAATACAAGCTAACACAAGTTTGAACTCAAATGCACAGCCTATTCTTCCACTGTGTCACTCAAGCGCTTCAAAGACTGATAACAAACTTTATCTTAGGACTTTCCTTTCAATACAGAGAGTCTTTTGCTACTCCAAATAGTGCTACTGTTTGTCTTCTTTCTTTAGGGCAAACTCTATTCAGGCAGCCCAGGAACTCTTCTGGAAGCAGGCAGATTTTGGTTATGTGAGGGAGCGTCTCAGTGAGATGAAGACTTTGTGCAAGCCGTTGAGTCCTGTGAGTTTCCTTCTCCTACATCCTCTACCTTTGTGTTCTTTTTCACCTCATTTGCTGGAGCTGAAGTTCTTGGCCCACCTCCAGAGCTTTGAGCCAATGAGCACTGAGTTAAGACCAGGGCTGTTTTAAATATCACTGCTTCAACATGTCTAAACAATGCTAGAAACACATGCAAATACAAGTTAAAATATTTTTTTTTTAAGGGTGATTCCTCTCTGAAGTGCACCAGTCATATGCGGTTCTGCAGGGCCATAAACCTGTACCTGGACTTGAGGAGTCCCCGCAGAGGTCATGAGAGGTCAGTGGACCCCCTCTAGGATTGTTTGAGGTCAAGGAAAATGCAGAACTCTGATATTGTTTTCTGTTTGGCAGAACTGTGAGAATTTCCTGTCTAAATGAGCTGTCTTTTTTTTTCTTTCTTTCTCTCCATCTCTCTTCCTCTGTCACTGCAGGTATAAAGAGGATTTCCTGGAACAGGGTGAGATCGGTGGTCACTGCAGCCTTAATAGTAAAGCTCTAGCCACAGAAGGGACAAACAAGAGTCCTCTTCAGTCTTGGTAAATAACTAATGTCCAAAAAAAAAAAAAAAAATAGATAATGGTTGTTTTTGTGTTAATATTTTCATTACCTGTGTTACAAAACATTTAAGAACTAAGATTGATAAATGAATAATATTTTAATACAAACTTTGAAAAATGGGGTCAGTAAGATTTTTGAAATACATCAATAATTTTATTCAGCAAGGATACATTAAATTTCTTACATATTTATCAAAGTATCTTGAAAATATGTACCATGGTTTCCACAGAAATTTTAAGCAGCACAAATGTTTTCAACATTGATGATAAGACATTTTTTTTTTTTTGTATATGTGCTAATATTTCCTGATATTTACCCCAAAATATTTTTTTTGTCATTGTTTACTCACCTGAAATCATTTGTTGTTCACCAAAAAATATATTTTAAAGAATGTTCATGCAACTCTTTTTCATATAATAGATCATGATCATTGGCTTCCACTTCCAAAAAGTGCCATAAAAGTGTCCCATACAACTTGCGAGTAAACAGACTTTTAAGTACAGTATGTGTTGTTTTTCTCACTCAGGTTTGCTGAACTGCAGACATACTCAGAGCTTGACTTCCACCCCCTGGATGATAGCCATTGTGATGTTATAATCGACAGACCAACCGTCTTCATGAAGCTGGATGCAGGTGATCTTTTTGTGGAATTTTTTATTTAGAGTTTAGAGTTTTTTGTTTAGTCTTCACAAAAGCTAAGGTTTAAAAAAAAGTGCATGTTTTGCTCGTCTTTTACAGGAGTGAACATGTACCATCATTTCTGTGACTTTGTCAACCTCTACATCTCTCAGCACCTCAACAATTCCTTCAGCCGTGACATAAACATTGTCATGTGGGACACAGTAAGTATTCATTTCTCTTAAACACACAAACTTTGTTTGCTTCCAGTATTTCCTCCAGTAAATCAACCAGAGGGCATTTCTTACAAACAGATGTTTCTTACTTGTCAGGATCAGAAAACACTGTAACAGAAGGTTTGCTGTTTAAACTGACTGCCACAGTTTCAGGAGGAGTGCAGATCCTAAAAGAGAAAGATAAAAAGGAAACAGTGGGCTGAAAATAAACCTTATCCTGCCTATTGTTCACATGCTGTTATTTCAAGGGTGAGGAAGAGAAGGAAGAATGGAGGGATGTTGAGAAAGAAGGAGACTTTTTTGTATGAAACAATGTAAATGAGATTGCCCAATAAAATCTGTTTTATAATATCATATTGTATCTGTCCAGACTTTGAATGGTCATGTTGGATTGTAGTTTTAATAGAAGATGAAGAGAGATTATGAAAGGATTAGAGTTTGTCTAGTGGCCAATATTTTGAATATGCAGAAATGTGAATGAGATTAGGTTTCATAAAGCTATCATACAGTACTGTTCAGAAGTATGGGGTCAGTAAGATTTTGTTTTTCAAAAAATCTTGTGTAAAATAACTTGTTTGTTTTTTTTTTTGCTGGTTTTTATTGAATTTGTTTTACTTGTATTTTTTTTTATTGTTTTTGCCATGAAAATAGCCTAATATGCTGACATGGCGTTAAATAAAAATATACTACTACTACTACTATTTTGTTTTTCAGGAAAAAAATAAATACAAATATTTTCCTTCCATAAAGAGACATTAAATTTTTAAAAGTTAAATGTCGTTCTTTTAAACTTTCTATTTAGAAAATAATTTTGAAATAATAAATTTCTAATTAATTTAACATTTCAAATTATAATTAATATATTCTAAAAATAGGAATAATTAAGCCAAAAATTCAAATGTGTTGAAAATGCACTCATCCACAGGCCAACCAAGATGTAGATGAGTTTGTTTGTTCATCATAACAGATTTGGAGAAATGTAGCATTACATTACTTGCTCACCAGTGGATCCTCTGCAGTGAATGGGTGCCGTCAAAATGAGAGTCCAGACAGCTGATAAAAACATCAACAAGTAATCCACATGACTCCAGTCCATCATGTCTTGTGAAGTGAAAAATAGTGGGTTTTTAATAAACAAATCCATCATTAAGATTTGTTTAACTTCAAACCGTTACTCATCTGACTAAGGAGAGAAATATGCACAGACCAAGCAGCGTTTACAAGAGAAGACAGTCCAAAATGATTTTAAACAAATATGTTGGTAGATTTTGATGTGAGAGGACAGCATGGAATATACTTTTTTACTGGAGGAAATGTTTTTGTTTATGGACTCCTTATTTCTTTTCACTTCACAAGATGTTAATTGATGGACTTGAGTCATGTTGATCACCTGTGGATTACTGTGATCATTCACTGCATATTTATCAGCTGTTTGAACTCTCATTTATTTTGTTTTATCTTTCAGAGTTTGTATGGATATGGAGACCTGTTCAGCGAAACGTGGCGTGCTTTTACCAATTATGACATCATTCACCTCAAAAACTTTGACTCCAAAAGGGTAAAAGGCATTTGCTCCATATCACTTCACATTTTTCTCAGCGTCTGAGTGTTTTTGTGTTTATTTAAAAGTGCGTTGTTCACAGGTGTGTTTCAGAGACGCATTTTTCTCACTCCTTCCAAGAATGCGATATGGCCTTTTCTACAACACTCCTCTTGTATGTATCTACATGCCTCTTGTTGCTCTCATTTGTTTCTTTTTTTCCCCCATTTAGCATTTGTTCATCTCATCATGTTCATCTGCTGTCATCTGTCTGTTAATGCGTCTCTGCGTGACATCGGTGGATGCTGTGTGTGTGTGATATAGAACATTTGCCTTGTGTGAGACTGAACTCATCTGGTGCTGCCGCTCAAATCATCCTCATAATAATGATTGTGTGCCTCTGCCCTCTGTGTGCAAATGACATATAGAGAAAATTTAACTGACAGATGTGTGTGTGTGTGTAATTTGATAGATCTCTGACTGCCACAGCGAGGGGCTGTTCAAGGCGTTTTCCCAGCATGTACTTTATCGACTTGGTGTCTCACAAGATGGACCGAAGGTAAACATACTTGAATCCACACACTCACAAATACAGATCATGATTTGATCCCTGTATTCTCATAGTAGCATTGACAAACAGTCATACTCTCTGAATGAAATACTAAAATATATAAAAACAATTTATACTCTATGAACTGTTTTAATGCATTAATTTAGAAATTGTAATGCTCATAAACTCATCCATCTCATCCTCCTGACATAAACACTTTGATTTGACACTTTATAGTTATATTTTTTTATTTATATAATTTTAAATAAAGAATTATTAAATTAAAATTAATTATTATTATCATTATTATTGATAAATTAATGAATTTTATATTAAATTAATTTAGTCAATTTAAATAAATTATTAAATTATAATTTAATGTTATATTATTTATTTTTATTTAAATATTAAATTGTTTTGAACTCTTATACTTTTAAATAAATAATAATTAATTTATAATTGTACGTTATATTAGATTAATTGTATTTCTTATACTTTTAAATAATTATTACATATGTTATTTTTATTCCATTTAAATATATATTTAAATTATTATAACTTAAATAATTATTATATTATAATAAAAAAATTTAAGGCATAAATTCAAAAGTCTTTGCGAAATACTTTTGAGTAGGCAGATTTGCAGTAATGTTTAGATGAATGTCATATATATATTATAGTGTAGTTATATAATGTATTTTTTAAGTTATTGATATAATTACACTATCTGCCACTAGATGCCGGTGTTGAACAACTTATTATTTTATTGTCTTTGTGCTTGTCAATAAAGACTGGTTCTTTCTTTCCCCATATTTACTTTCTCTTTTCCCTCCTAAATAAAGGTTTAAATTACACATTTCCATATCTGAAACTGGATTATAAATGTTATAATATATATATATATATATATATATATATATATATATATATATATATATATATATATATATATATATATATATATATAGCCTAAATATTCAAATTAAGAAACAAATGTGTGTTGAAATATGAATGAAATATGTGATGTCCTTCTGCTCTGTCAGGAGGGCCAAGTCCGTGTCACACTGTTGGCAAGAAGCACCGAGTACCGTCGGATAATAAACCAGCAGGAGGTGAGTGCTCTCTCTCTCTTTGCTCATCATTGATTTATCACTCTGCTTCCGTAACTGCCCATTTAAACTCTTATTTGCTGGAGACCCCTGCTTGGTAAAAAGCCTTGATTTACTTGGCCTCTGTCCACATGAGTATGAGGTCTCGTTAATCACCCTCTGAATCCCTGCTGTGTGTGTGTGTGTGTGTGTGTGTGTGTGTGTGCAGCTTATCAATGCCCTGAAGACTGTGCCTTTATTCGAGGTCAAGCTGGTGGATTACAAATACAAGTGCGTGATTCAGTCTATGTTGGTTTTAAATGTATCGATTTCTTTGGAGAAGGTGGAGTTTGGTGCTTGCGTGATTGAAAGCTGATGTGTATTTTTAGGGAGATGCCGTTTCTGGAGCAGATCCGCGTCACACACATCTCTGATATCTTCATTGGGATGCATGGAGCCGGACTGACCCACCTCCTCTTTCTTCCCGACTGGGCCGTCATATTTGAATTGTAAGTGGCTTTTGTATCTCTCTGCTTTCTTAATGATCTGTGTGGACAGCCATACAGTCCACTGTCAGTCTGAGGAATGTAAATACTTCTTCACTTTTTCTAAGGCACTTTAAAACCCTCTGAATTCATATAAACAGTTCTCAGTTACAGTTTACAGTGTTTAAATAATGTTTATACCATTTCTGAAGTCACACTTTGAACATGTTTGTATTAACGCAACCAAACAGGTTATTTTTAGGTTAGAAACTTTTAATAAACAACATTTATTCCCAATGACTCTTCAAAGAACAGCAGAAACAGCAAAGTGGGCGATCGGTGCAGGTTTTCCAATGACTGATTCTTACAATTTTATCATTAGACCTCCCTGACAACCATCAATTGTGAACATTTGGTTGAATCCTTGCACTTTCAAAAAGTGTCTTTCTGTTTCTCTACTGATAAATGAATACATCACGATTCGCTTCAGAGCGCTGTTTTTCCTTGGCACCTATCTGCACGTGTTAAGACATATTCCCCAGTGTTCATCTGTGCACCTGACACTCATGTCATGTTACACATCCACCCAATACTCATGTGGATGCAGTCAAGCTTCTGTGCTGTACGATGTATTTTTTAATGTGTTACGGAGGAGGGAAGCATCTGACTGTGTCTGTATGTGTGTGACAGTGAAATACAGCCTAATTAAACAGTTATCCATCAAACGGAGTCTGTGGAGGCTTTTTGGGCCACCGCCTGCAAAGTTTGGGACATAAAACATCCCTCTTTCTGTATTCCACAGGTACAACTGTCAAGATGAGAGCTGCTACCGTGATCTGGCCCGACTGAGGGGAGTCCATTACATGACTTGGCAGAAAAGGGACAAAGTGTTCCCCCAGGATAAGGTGAGGAGAGCACACACACCACTGCCTGGATTCACTCCAGTTTACTATATTTAATCCCAGTATATGTACAGTAACATTCACATTCAGTTTAAGTCATGTTAGTACCGTCAAACTAGTGGCATAACTTTCTATTAGCAAGTTATATTAACTATTTGAAACAATTCTATATCATTTCTATTAATTATGATATTGCACACTAACAGTCAAAAGTTTTTGAACAGTAAGATTTTGAATGTTTTTAAAGAAGTCTCTTCTGCTCACCAAGCCTGCATTTATTTGATCCAAAGTACAGCAAAAGCAGTAAAAATTTTGAAATATTTTTACTCTTTAAAACAACTTTTTTCTATTTGATTATATTTTAAAATGTAATTTTTAGCATCATTAATCCAGTCACATGATCCTTCAGAAATCATTCTAATATTCCAATTTGCTGCTTAAAAAACATTTATTATTATTATTATTATTATTGTTGAAAACAGCGGAGTACATTTTTTCAGGTTTCTTTGATGAATAGAAAGTTCAGAAGAACAGCATTTATCTGAAATAGAAATCTTTTGTCACATTATAAATGTCTTTATCATAACATTTGATCAATTTAAAGGATCCTTGCTAAATAAAAGTATTAATTTCTATAATTGTTTTCCCCATAAATAAATAAGTAAATAAATAAAATTAATTAATTAATTATACTGACTCCTAGATTTTGAATGGTATAGTGTATAATGTTACAAAAGCTTTTTATTTGAGATAAATTATGATCTTTGTATCATTGTATTCATCAAATAATCCTGAAAAACGTACTCGACTGTTTTAAATATTTATGATGATAATAATAATAATAGAAAAATGTTTCTTGAACAGCAAATCAGCTTATTAGAATGATTTCTGAAGGATCATGTGACACTGAACACTGGAGTAATGATGCTGAAAATTCAGCTGTGATCACAGAAATAAATTACTTTTTAAAGTATATTCAAATAGAAAGCAGTTATTTTAAGTAGTAAAAATATTTCACAGTATTACTGCTTTTGCTGTATAATAAATGCAGGCTTGATGAGCAGAAGAGAATTCTTTAAAAAACATTAAAAATCTTACTGTTCAAAAACTTTTGACTGGTAGTGTGTATATAAAATTCTTATATATTGTTTACTGATATTTTGTCCTGTCTTAGGGTCATCATCCTACTCTTGGGGAACATCCTAAGTTTACAAACTACACTTTTGATGTAGAGGAGTTCATGCGGTTAGTTCTTCTAGCGGCCGAACATGTGACCCGGCACCCGGCATGGCGCGCAAAACAGGCCCGAGATGAACTCTAGCCTGTAAGACATAGTGCTCTCATGCCAGGTGATAAATGAACACACTCCTACCAACTCTCTGCACTCTGTAAATGTAGCCATGCTAATGAAAGCGCATGGCTAATATGTGAAAACACATTTTAAATTCAGAAACAAAACAAAACCATCTGTGCTGTTACTGGTTCTGCACATGGAGATGCTGGGTACCTTGTTGAAGGACTCAGACGTATTGGTTTGACATACTGATGATGTATTTTGTGTGGTCTAATATACCTCTCCTCAAGTATATGTGGGCTTTTTTTTAAAGACTGCACTTTTAAACGTGATTTGAATGCAGCTTTTTTTCTCATAAAGGCAAAGGTTTGAATTTCAATATAGGGAGTAAACTCTTGTCAGTAGATCATTACAAGGTTGTAAGACGTCTTTAAACAGCACTTTTGAGTTTGAAAATCAAGTGATTGGGTACTGAACTAACGTTGAGGTCACCCACATAGTTTGGTAGCATTTTTTATAAACGTCAAACCACATTTAAAGCATTTTTACTTTGTGTTTTAATGCATTAAGGGAAAGCAGATCAAGCAGCTTCATATTTATTACAGTGTCAGTTACTTATTAATTTGTATTCAGTTAAAATAGTCATTTTGTAAATGTTAAACTATGTTAAGGGATTCATGACTCCAGTCCTGTTGCACTCGTTGAGATATTGGTTCAGTATTGCTCCATTTTATTATTATTTTTTATATATATATCAGTGTTAAGATCCTCAGACCCTTTAAAAAGTGGCTAAACAGTAACAAAAGTTGCTGAATTTTAGTGCTGTTTGAGTTGAAGACAAAGTATTTAATAAAATCCTATAATTATATATATATATATATATATATATATATATATATTTTTTTTTGCTGTTTTTGAAAATATCTGTTTTGCATTTGAATAGTTTTGTAAATTGAAATAAAGCTATTTAAAAAATGTTTGTGTATGTGATTGCATCATCATTCTCACATACATTGACAAATAATGACAAATACAAAAAACTTTATTTACGGATCACTAGATGTAGCCTTTATCCTTGAGGACAAGAAAAACCTTGTTTAAACCAATATTCCCAAGTTGTTTGAAACATTTTGATTTGGAGAAAAATTAAGAAACGCCTAGAATATTCCTCAATAAATTGCCAATTTTTAAAAATAAATTTCAATTTTATATCCAGAGACGGGCAGAAAAAATTAACATCTCAAAAAAGGTTTATTTTTAAGAACCCATTATTGTTACTTAAATGTGATAAAATAACACAACATACATATTTCCATATTTAAAAAAAAAAAAAATCCATTACATTAAGATTGATATATGATGGAGGCATGAAAATGTACCACATAACTACAGAATCACTTGCACTTGCATTTTGAGTCCGCTAGATGGCGATATAACACCACTAATCAGAATCAGAATTCGATTTATTGCCAGGTATGTTTACACATACGAGGAATTTGTTTTGGTGACAGAAGCTCCACAGTGCGACAGAATGACAGCGACAAGACACAGATAATAAAAATAATAATATACAAAATGGACAATGTGCAAAATGATTCCGACTCAACACACGCGCATTTATCCTAACTGCAACTTTGCTAAAATATGTAAAACTATATCCAGGACGTTATATATGCATTTTAGGACAATAGTTTCAATAGTTTTAACACTTTAGATATGCTCTTCTTTCTCTCTCACTGAGTTTTGCCACAATCTTGTAGCTCGTACGCAGAGGAAAATGATGAAGTAACGTTGCTTTCATTGTCTCTCGGTTGTTATAGAGAGGCTAAATGAGTATGTGCTCGAACACAGACAGTTTATTACAAACGGCGGGCTGCACTTGTGCTGTAATTACTGCTAGTAACGAGAGAGTTATAGTCGCGCCGTGAAAGATTATGCTCCGTCTCACTGCTTTCTAATGATGAACCCTACACAGCTAATAACGCCAGACTTTAGCTTCATGTCTTATTCAGTGAATTCTTTCTCCGCGCACGGGTGGCCTTATTTTGTCGTGTTTAAAGTAATGGGATGTCACTGGTGGAATTGTTTGGGAGTGAGCAATTATTACCGCCCTCATTCCCTTCACTTCTGCTGTGCTCCCTAAACTCTATATATCCTCACTACACACTGCATCGTGTAAATAAGAGCCGCTGCTGTTACCTCTGCAGGTATGGAGATGAAACATGATGAGGAGATTATAAGGGTCATTCCACGAAATGTAAGCCTTTTCTGTTTCAAAAAGCTATAGTATTTTAAAAGATTATTTTATTATTTGAAGTGTAACTAGATAGCATTGTTAATGCTTTTACAAATGGTGATATAGCTGTGCCTTTAAAAGAGACAAGGTTGTACTTCATTTAGTCATGCTAACCTTTTTACTCAAGGTCATGACACAGTGTGTTTTTAGAAAGAGAAAAATATCTAGTTTTCAGTAGAAAGTTGCTTGGCTAATGTACAAACTCGTGCTAACATGCTGGACAAACCTGACAAAAGTATTAGCTATGGTAACAGAAAAGGAGATGATTGGTTTTAAGAAGAGTTCATCATTTTATTATGAATGTGTAACATTGTTTTTTAAATAAAATAGTATGCAATAAAATGAAAAATGGAAACAGATGGCAAATGGCCTTTATTTTAAAATACAAATTTCTAGAATGTACTTATTTTTTAACTAAAATGTAATAAAAATTTAAAAAATAAAGCTAACACATCAAGTAAAAGCTGGTGTCAGCTTTTCATTGGTAAAGCCACTGTTTACACATTTGTTCACGAGAGACACAAAATGTGTCCACTTTTTTTGAAATGACCCAAAAAACGCAGTGCTTGATTTAATATAAATGTAATATTTATTGGCAAAAATCTGTCTGGATGTTTGTTGGCTCAACTTTCCTGTCTGACCCTGCTGTCTTTTTGCTCTATGACACACAGTCTCTTTTATTCATCTTCCCTGGGTGTTAATATTTCAGGAAATGAATTTTCACTCTGACGTTCGACAGAGTGCTACGCAATGATCCTTCGGCACTGTTCAGTTATGATTCTCCCATTCTTGCCTGCTTTGGAACCCAGATTAGATTTGTTTGTCATCATCCATCACCCATTTCCATTGTCTTTATGCATAATATCCATTATCCTGCGTGTATCAACGTGGCTTAATCTAATTCATCTCACGAAGAAAGAAAATTCTCATCACTGAACAGAAATAAATCAATTACCAACGGCTCATCTTACATACCCACTTCTACAGGCGTCCCACAAAGCAAGAAAACGTTCTCTTTCAGAGGATAAATGTGGAAATATTGATTGTGTTGGAAGAAATATTCCTCAAGTTATGATCAGACATTTCCATAATGCTCAGTCCTCCGAGAGAACAATCTCAGAAGGAAGAAGTCTCAGCGGGGATCCTATAACACAAGCTCTCTGATAAAAGACATTTGTTCCCTTTCCTCCAATTCTACTCTATCAGCATTATTACGACTTGTATTCTCTCATATGCCAGTTGTACATTAAATGCTGTAAGCCATACGCAAAACACTCATTCTTGGGGCTGTAGTCTGAACTAGCCTGAAGTCGCCAATTTGCTTGATTGAAGAAAGGAAGTCCAGTCGTGAAAGCAAGATGTGCTGTCCGTGGTCCTGAAACAAACTCTATTGTATCCATTTGTAGTTGCTGTGTTTTTGCCTTGTAGAAATTGTTCTTATGGCATCACTGCAAAAACCTCATTTACTTTTAAGAGTGTAAGTTATCAACCAATCCTTGTTACATATTTGCCACATGCACTAGTTTGTTGATCCAGATTAGTTTATACTTACTGATATACTTTTGAACAAATAGTAGGCCTATATCTACAGTGGATCTACAGTAATGTGGGCCATAGGACCCTCAGGATGGGCCGTACAGTGATAACTGGATGGCCAGGTCAACAACAAAGACGTGTGCTTCTCACTTCATATACACCAGCCTTGTGATCCGCATCTAAATATTCTGCACACGGCGCCACAATATGTGATTTGACTCCATGCATTCTTGCAAAAGTGCAATTGGCCAGCAATTTTGCCCGAGGTCCATGAAAACAAGTAGCGAACATCTAAAGAGCTTCACAAGGTTGTTTGTGGTTAATATTTTATTAGGTAAATGTCCGGACCAAAGAGGATGTTCAATGGTGAAAACAAATAGCATGGAATATTGAGTGGAATGGCAGTATACTTTTAAAATGAGGATTCAAATGGGTTATATTTCTTCTTGTACCGAATACCCTTTCATCTCTTTTTTTTTATACCTGAAGGAGACAAAGATTCCAATTTCCTAGGCGAGACGGCCGGGATTGGAGACACATATCAAAGGGTAGAAAGCGTATAGGTGGCTTAAACAAGGCCTTTTTATCCTTTCTTAATTCAGACGTAGCATGATAATGAGAAAATACACCCTTTCAGGAGTACCAGATGCTACACCTCTGAACTACACATGACGTTTTGGTGTATTGGGCATCCAGAACTGGTATTTGTGATGGAACCCCTTGCAATTCACAATGGAGATTTCATTTCATCTGCCAAACTCAGGGGTGAGGGGTGTCGGGCTGCGACTGGCTATTGATAACATCATTTGCCACATGATAGAAATCTAAAGAGTCCCCGGCTATGAGACTGAACGTAACAGACAAAATCGATCTCCAAAGGATTAACCTGTTTGAGCGCACGGTAGAAACCCGACTGCGCTTCGAGGCAGGCGGGTTGGAGGTGTAAAAATTAGAAACCTTTTCGCTCACTTTTTGCCAGGCTTGTCGTTATAGTACAGCCGCTCACCTCAACACTTGTAATCTATGACATCAGTTAGCGTGGCTACTTGAAAGATCGCGCGCGGGGCGGGGGTGCAGCCGACGCACGTGCGCGGAATAAGCAAGGCAAGTTCGCAATTCTCTTGTCAAATCGATCGCAGCTCGGGAGGAGTGTGCGAGGCGCAGTTATCATCGCAGACTTCCCCATCACTCACAGTCCCAGCGGTTCCGCAGGAAGACAGCCGTTAATAGCCTAACAAGCATGTCTGGAACATTATAAGGTCATTAGTCTACTAACCCCCATATGGATTTACGCACTTCTTTTCTGAGATTCAAATGCTGACGGTGCTTTTCGCTTTTTCTTTTCCGTCCTCTTTCATTCATCTCGTCAGTGATGTGCGGCGAAGAGATTCGTAAAATAATGGGCACATTCGGTTTGTGAAGTCTCTGTTCTGCTCTCCGTGTGACGGACAGGCTATTGACTATTGAGCTGGAGTGAGTAGAAAGTAAGCTCATTTAAAACAAACATCTGTCTTCAGGACTCCTGTCACGTTTTGAAGCAAGGAGAATGCCCTCGCTTTCATAAAAGGAGGTAAATTGCTTTTGGTTCGCTCTTCAGCTTAAACAGCGACATTGATTAGTTGTTGGCTGCAAACTGATATTGGTTGGGTTTCCAGAAGAGCTAAGTAGAGCATTAGTCGCACGTAAGTAGTATGCGTTCCCGAATGCATCGTTATCTGTAGCGCGTAAAGACGCTCCTAAATTAAGTCCTTAACTTAATCTCGTTTTAATTGATTTTTTGCGGTATATCTGAGTAAATGGGACGTTTGATAAATTTTGTGAATGCATTTTGATCATTGCAATGCTATTGTACACTAAAACGATTGTTAAAAAGTCTTGATGAAAAGCGCATTTAAAGCGATACTCTGCAGTCTGCGCATGCCACGTGACAAGCTTATATTTACATGACAAGCACGAGGGCATAACTTTGTGTGGGCCTACTTTGATAAACATAAGTAACTAATTTCAAAAATATTATAATTTGTTTTTAATAACATTTAGGCCTATTTCAACTAGAAATCATGCAATTTCTTTAAATAAATAAATAAATGTTCTGAACATATTATTTGAGTGACTGTGTACTAAATGATCGCCTCCCACTCTTTCTTCCTCCTCCTCCTCATCCTCTTCTTCCAGTGGCAGGACCACATATTGCATGTTTGTAATGCATAGACCTCAAACCAAATGATCTATAAATACACAACATTCATTGCAATGCTGTTAGGTTTGCTTCCTAAGGGGCACAACAACCCTAGGGCGACAGGGACCTTTTATATTGATCCACACAACGCGCGCGGACATTTATTGTTCTGAAATGTTTAATAACTTGTAGCGCATCGATAATATGACGTTCAGTTTTCATTTTGGCGGTATTTTCGCACTATTTGAGAAAACAAGCACATGGACATACTGAAAATATTCAGTTTTCAGCATTTGTGCAGCATCTTTGGACCTTAAACCTCCCGTAAGCTGTCCTTCATAAAGATCTACGCGTCAGTGAAAGAATCAGCCGTAAAAGTAACTATACATATAAATTAGAATATAGATAACATAGATGAAAATTCATAGATCACAAGTCAGACAGTCATAACCTGAAGTCGTGTTCGCCAGAGAAGGTAACCATTTCCGAGCATAAGACATTATGAATGTTTTGTTTTGATTTGCATATCACAAATAAACTTGTAAAAAGTCTAATAGTTGCTTTTTAGTTAACTGTGCTAGTGGCGCTCACAATATGCGCAGCGCGAGACGAACCTCGACAGATTGCATCCGAAAACTTAATTTTACCCGAATTAATAATTTAGCAGAGTTTATTTGTTTATTCTTAAGTTGTCACCTCACCTTAAAGCCATTATATTCGCACACTGGATGAAACACTTTAGTGCGTAAGGAGACTAAATAAACGGGGGTTTCTGAGCTGCTTAGCGCCTAACGAAACGGTATACGAGAGATTCGCTGATCTGTCGCTTTTAACGGCGCTGTGAATGCTCTCTCAATGGAGAGGCAATAGAGCTGTCATGTAGTATGTCATACATCATGTAGTAATTGCTCTTCATCGTCATCTCCACCCCTTTCCCTCTTCCCTGCCATTTGTTCTGTCCGATAAGTATTGAGAGCGAGTAATTATTTCCCCTTTGTTCGCGTCCTCCGCTGCGCGCCGCAGAGACAGTCGTGCCAGTAGTCGAGCCGAGGTTGGGTGAGAATGTAAAGCGACTTAACACTCACATTAAGAGCCAAGCAGCACAGCTGAGCCCAGCGGAGATTGCTCAATGAAACCTGTGCGTAAGAAGAGCTACACTTGTATTTTTCCAACTCTATCACACGCACAGTCATCCCTTTCATTTGGGCCTTGAATCACAGTCTTTGAGAGAGATGTAGGAGAGAAAGACTGTGTGTGTGTGTGTGAGAGAGAGAGAGAGAGAGAGAGAGAGAGAGAGAGAGAGAGAGAGAGCTGTGTATTGTGCAAGAGCACATCTGGGCAGCTGCCTGCAGTCGATTGGTTTTCCTTCTTTTGATGTCAGTTCTGTGTTTCATTGTTAATCTTTTCTTTTCTTTTTCTTATCTTTTTTCTTTTCTTTTCTTTTCTTTTCTTTTCTTTTCTTTTCTTTTCTTTTCTTTTCTTTTCTTTTCTTTTCTTTTCTTTTCTTGTGTTTTATGGTTGTCATGTCACATGACAACATGACTTCCAACACTGAATTAAGGAAAATTATATGGGATCATTTGGTTCATTACATATAGGCTAAACTTGTTTGAGGAAATGTATTTATTTATTTAAAATAGACTTGCCACCATGAAGTTTAGGCTAGGTTTTCATATTAATAATAATAATTTCATAATAACACTTAGAAATACAGTATAAGGCAAACACACACAAACACACACACACATTATTTCTGATAACAATAATAATGATTTTATTTATTTTTTATTTACTTGTTTACCCATATACAACTGCAGTAATTTTTATTATATTTTTTTATAAAAAAATATATAAAAAAATATTTTTCTTCTCTCCTTTACTCAGTAGGTGCGTGGGTGGACAAGTCATGTTCATATACAAGGGAGGGAGGGACGTGTTGGGATAGAGAGGGGGAATGAGGGATGCTCGGGGGGATCTCTGATAGATAAGGCACAGATTGTGAGCAGCTCAGCTGGTCAGATCTGCTCTCTGAGCTCTGAGCTGGCATTAGCCGATTCTCTCTGTGCTGCCGTGATGGATGGATGCTCTTAGAACGGACAAGGACCGGGGAGAGAGAGGCAGAGCGAGAGAGCTTCACAAAAAGAGAGATGGTGGGAGGGTTATTAAAGAGAAGGAGGGAGTGATATAAATCGAAAGGGGTGAGAAAGAAATTAATGATGGGGGGAGAGACAGAGTGAGAGATTCACGAGGAACAGAAGGCAGTAATGGGGGAGTCTCTCATCTGTAAATGAGATTGTCCCTGATGGCTATTTTCTCCCCAAGTTCACTCATTCTTCTTTCCCTCACAAACCTCAATGCTCTGCCGGACGCAGGTCTCAATACCGGACGCAGGTCTCAAAAATTTTAACCTATCACTTTCATGAATTTTATTAATTCATTTATTTTTTGTTAGTTGAGTATCTGTGCAATATGCAAAATAATTATCGATGACCTGAACATTTGAAAGTTTCGTCAGTTATTGAGCATTTCATGGTATGAGTTATTTATAGAGTTTTATCTTGCGAAATTACTGTACATTATGACCACTGTCCCTGGAAACCAATCCTGTGTTATTTTGTGTCCAATTATTTACTGTTTAAGTAGTAAGTTGTAGTAAGATTAGTAAGATTTCATTGTATATACCAAGAAATGCTGTACTAATAAGAAGAATATTGAAATAATTAACATACATAATTACAAAAAACTGCCAAAGAGCACCATGGTACAGTATGATCATGACTTTTGGATATGTTTCACAGTAGTGCCGTTTGAAATACCTTGTAATACCACATGCATGATATGAATATGATAATTATTCAATAACATGGTATCAAAGTACCATCTGATACCTTCACTGTATCAAGGTTCTGCTCTTTTTTTTTATAAGTGTACTGGCTCATATTCCTATCCATTATTTTTTTTCTTTGACATAGCTTTACAATTTTTACCGTCTGCTCTGATGGTATTAAATAGCGTCAGAGCCTCCTGCTTTCTGTACTGAGTGGCGGCTTGGATTGGTTTATTCCTTTTAGAATGGATGACACCCATTTCAATGGGATTTGCTTTAAATAACAGGCTAAAGGAAAAAGCTCTTCGGCTGTAGCATGGGATACGTCGACTTCTGTCTGATCTGAGCAGTGTCAGTGAGAGCTGTCAGATTTAAATTAAAATATGTTGAGGTGTTACCACACCAGAACAGAAGCCTGCGCTATTGTCTTATAAAAGACATACACACACATACACAACACACACAATAACTCCACCGAACATTATAGCCCCAAACCATAGGTTACTCCTTTTAGTGGATTGGGTTGCTTTGGCATAAGGTGAAGCAATACCTTTAGTATTCAGGTTACAACTCTGAACGAAAATAATAAGCCTATTAAATGTGCATCAGTTTTGTGGCCAGCTTTAAGTGCTTTTGTGGCCCAAGCAAATGGAACAGAAATGTTGCTTTTCAATTGTAGAGATTCTCAGTCAACTCACAACAATCTCTATCGATAAACCTGTTTTGTCTTTTCAGTGGCTCATATGAGCTTTCAAATGTATTGTGAGATTTGAAAGCTCAAGAGGTGATGAGTTTCTTCTATGCACACCTGCTGAAAAATACAGCTTTGGTAAAAAAAAAAAAAAAACAGAGTACAGACTGTGAAACACTCAAGCTGTAATAGAATGTGTTTTAATACATATTCAGGGGTGTCAAGCACTTATATGAAGAGACTTGCGGGACATAAAATGTTTCTCTGAATTTTATTTTTTTCCGCCACAGAATAAAAAATAAAAAAGATAATTGCTACTTTTTATCTCACGTTTCTGACTGTACAGCAATTCTGTGAATTTTCTTAGAATTGTGAGAAAAAAGTCAGAATTTTGATATATAAACTCAGAATTGTAATGTAAACTGTCACAGTTACCTTTTTTATTGTTTTTATCCCGTGGTGGAAACAAGCTTTCTTACTAGCAAAACATTTTCATTTAGCATGCAGGCAGACCCAAGTCCAAATTCTGAAGTATTATATATATTTATTTTAATATAAAATTAAATAATCTAATAAAATAACATGAATATAAAATATCTATATCTATTATTTGTATATATAACTTCTATATTATTGTATGTATAATTATATTTATATAACACACACACACACACACACACACACACACACACACACACACAGTTAATACATTTTATGTGGATATATCATATTATATGTCATTTTAATAAATGGGTGGAAAGTCTGTACACTTTGCTTTTACACACAAGTGAATTTATGATTGCAAGCTGCCCTTCTTTCTGTGTCTGATGTGCATGTTTCTAACAGTTATGGTTGCTCTGAATGATGGCTAGCATTATTGTCTGTGTGATTAAAACTAGAGCTCGCGTGCATTGGTTTGTTCAATGCATTGAAGCAATAAGCCACCCAAGGCCATGCGTTACAGTGATGTTACTACAGCTAAGGGACGTTCTTAGGCTAGAAGTGAAGCAGACTGCTTAAAACCCCTCTTAAACATGATAAAATCACTGTAACAACCAGCCTCGATTGTCTTGTTGTGTTCATACATTGGTGCCAGCAGCAAAATGATAAAGATGCCACTAGCCACTAGGGTTTGGGGTTTTATGCTGGTCTGTGTATGAGCATATGTAAATCCAAAGATTTTTTCACTGTGCTGAGTAACTTGTGAGTTTGATTTGAGTGTGTGTGTCTTAATGTGTATAAAAGCCAGTGTGTGTGAAAGGGATAATAAGTACGAGAGGTTAGACGGCCGTGCTCCTGAGGGAACACGGCAATACAGTGTTACACTCCAGAGCCCCACAGACAAATTAATTCACTTATTGACACCGCTGACACATCTCAGTGACTTTGTAAAATTAACAATTGATCACACTCACTCGCTCTTTCTCTCCTTTTTTCTATTCCCGTCTCTGTTTCCCGTTTCTCCTTCGGCCGCTCTCTTTGCATGCCCGGCACGTTTATTCATTATTATAATTACGCGGCAGCCTGCAGGAGTCTGGTCATTAGCGATAGAGGGGTGTGAGATAATCGGGACAGTGGCCGGCCTCAGCACGCCTTTGCAGGGATGAGGGCAAGGAGAAAGACCCCGGCTCCGACAGCGGCGGACCACTCTCATTGATTGTCTAAATCCACATCCAAACAAGACATAGATGCAGGGTCACAAAATACAGGGACAATGATAAGAAAGAGGACAAAAGCAGATAATCATAATTTGCTGCACACTTTGTGGCAATTCTTTCCTTCATGAGATCTTCTCATTGGCTGTATGCGACTGGATTTAGATCAGAATTGGCTAATGTTTGAGGTATGCTCTCGGTGGACTGATCCACAGATCTATGTATGGTTTTGTGTTGCTACAGATTTTTGGTTGGGGTCATTTCCTCAATCAAGTCTTCATCCTGTATTGACATTTGGCTATTGTGATTCACCAGTGTTACTTGGTTTCCAGGTCTGATTCATTCAAGCATTAACTTTGTTTCAGTTGTTTCTCCTAAAATATCTTAAAAAAAAAACATTTAATGTTAATTTTAGAAGAATTCGAGGAGAAAAAAAGGTATTTTTCTTTTTTCATGAAGTCTTTTGGATGTTGAAGAATTTTGGATCCAATTTACAAAATTTCAGACGCTGTGTACGAAAACTTTTCAAGGATGATTTTTTTATTAATTAATTTTTTTGGGCTGAACTGATGGTCAGGCTTTTTAGAGTCGCGCTGATGGCTGTGTTTTTGCTTGTGTGTGTAATACATTTGAGAGAAGTGTAATAATGTAGCAGATTGTACTGCTTTGGGGCAGAAGGTTTATTTGCCTGTAAGTGCTATAGTCACACTATACCTTCATAAAGCACACAGGAACCTGTCTACAGTTATCATTTAACACACACTGAAATCTAATTGATGACTTCATTCTACTGTTCATAATTCATTCTTTTATAATTAGTAATTATATACATTTTTATAGTGTTTATAACTCTTATAAAATACTGTTCTAAAATACTTTTAGAAATAACTCTTTGAGGAGCTCGCCAGAATGGCTTGGTTAATTTCTAAGGACATTTTCGAGTAATTTTGTCACCAAAAGTAACCGAAAATACACTAGCAGTCATACAAACCAAACAACAGGGAGAGTTTTGTTTAAAAATTAACATATGGGCTGAATACAATAGACACAGCTAGTAAATGATGCAGTGAAGCATCTCATTGTGTTCAAATGAGGTCATCATGGTGAACTTCATGGAGCTTGTACATCAGAGCAAAGCTAATTGGACAGTTAACAGCATCTGCGCTCTCAAGATGATGCCGTGAGAAGCAGAACCTCAGCAAATGAGCGGCGAGCTCAAGCTTCAGCTTAACTCTAACTCCACATCTAATTCAGAGGGCTTAAATGTGATGTGTTGAAATCGTATGAGGAAGACACACAGGTGCTTTATAAGTTATAAGGCAAGCGTGCACGCACACACGTAAAGACCTTGGAAGGAAAGACTCTGGTTACAGATACTTCTTTTTACTGGGTCTGTGAGGAAATGGAAGAGAGGGGAAAAAACGGTCTGGTGGAGTCATTGGATCTAGGAGACTGTGACTCCAGTCTGAGCAACAGGCTGTGGATGGGACTTAAGTGCAATGAAGATCAATTCTTCTGTAACTTTAACTCAGTACCCTTGTCATCATATTACCCTTGGGCTTGATACAAAAACTGTAGTAAGCTCAGGGCTGTGTTACAGCTGACAGCAAAGATTTACATAGAGACATTTTTTTTTTTCATATCTGAAGCATACCTTCTTACAAATAAGTTTTTAGTAAAAATACAAAGTGAAAATTTTGTCTGTTCTAACATCTCTTGCATTTGTCACCAAAGTAAAGAACTTGAGGCATTCAAGCTGTATTCATGTTTTTCAATATATAACAAATCAGCAGTCATGTATTTTTTTGAAATACATGGCAAAAAAAAAAAAAAAAAACTCGTAACAAATTATTTATTTAAATAAAAGTATAACTAAATAATCTAGCCATGAAACAGCTTCATTTAGCACTCAGAATTCAAATTCTGAACTTATACTTTAAAGTTATAAAATATTTTAATGTAATAAAATATATGTATGTATGTAAGAGTCTGTGTGTGTATACACACACACACACACACACACACACACACACACACACTCTTATCACACACATAACACTAATAAAATTACTAATTAAAATAACTAAATGATACTGAGCACAGAATAGAGCACAAGGAACAGGGCAGCTCTGATATTTAGTTAAATGTGACCCTGGATCACAAAACCAGTCATAAGGGTCAGTTTTTTAAAAAAACTGAGATTTCTACATCATCTGAAAGCTGAATAAATAAGCTTTCCACTGATGTAGCCTATGGTTTGTTAGAATAGAACTATATTTGGCCGAGATACCAGTATTTGAAAATCTAGAATCTGGGGCTGCAAAATAATCTAAATATTGAGAAAATCACCTTTAAAGTTGTCCAAATGAAGTTCTTAGCCATGCATATTACTAATCAAAAATTAAGTTTTGATATATTTACGGAATAGAACATGATCTTTACTTAATATCATAATGATTTTTGGCATAAAAGAAAAATTGATAATTTTGACCCATGCAATGTATTGTTGGCTATTGCTACAAATATACCCATGCTACTTATGACTGGTTTTGTGCTCCAGGGTTACAAATCATTTTGCAACATGAGGGTGGCTAGATGAAGTCAGAATCTCCAATTTAAAGCAAATGATTTGCAGAAGGTGCAATTAAATTGGACTGACTTTCAGCCACATTTTTGATGCATATTATCAACCTATAGTAATCATGCAACTTAATTATCAAAGATACAGATTCATTTTTAAAATCTGAATGGGCAGTATGCATGGGTATGTGTGCGTGTGCGTATGTGCTTTTGTGTGTGAAAAGGTAGATGTGTTTATATAGCCTTATGTCGTCTTGTAGATTAAACTAAGTGAGAAAATCTCTCACTGTTCCAGTATAGGCTCTAAAATAATCACAGGCGCGCACACACACAAGCTCGTAAATACATATTGAAATGAGATGCTGTATAGTGCAGGGTGGGGAAAATTGCCTGCTTATCTACAGTAATATCGGCTGAGCGAGAGCTGATGTACTCATCTGCAAACACACTGATACGGCAGGGCCAGCGGTGCGGAAACTCCCCGTGTCCGTTCGGATTGGCTGTCGGAGCTTTACTGCAAGCTTCCCCGCAGATGCTTGTGCACATAAAGGCACGCACCGATATTGCCTGGAGACGTGGGAATGCAGCAGGCTGGAAATGTTTCAATGAAAAGCCAGATAAATGCACCGGAGGCCTCGGCCTCCCACCGCATTTCAATATTGTGCATTTTTCCAGAAATCCGAGATGCTTTTAAGAACTTCTGTTGGCCCTCACAGAGTTTGGGCTCATTTTCGGTGGGGCCTCTCGTCGGAGAGATAGAGTTGTTTTGCAGGGATTCATTTTTCTGCTCTGTTTGAGCTCCAGAGCATGAAATGGTGTATTTAGGATCAAGTCTGTTGTTGCAAATGGCTTGTATGTGTAAAAAATAAAAAATAAAGTGAGACAGTGACAGGGCACAAGAAAGTTGTCTGAACCACAGGTACCCAGCTGACAAAAATATGTTCTAATAACCTTTTACTAATGTTCTCATTAAGCTATGAAATTGCTATTTTGGAATGTTCTCTGAACATTTAAAGCATCCAGTTTTTTAAATGGTATATATATATATATACAAATTATTTTTAGGTTATGCAAATCAACATATTTTATAATTTTGCTAATGTTACTTTTGAATAATTCTCTGAATAGAACATTCTGTAACAAGTAGAAGCTGAAGCTATATGACATTACATTTACATTTATGCATTTAGCAGACGCTTTTATCCAAAGCGACTTACAGCACATTCAGGCTATACATTTTTTTTTTTTTTTATCAGTATGTGTGTTCCCTGGGAATTGAACCCACAATCTTTTGCGCTGCTAATGCAATGCTCTACCCCTGAGCCACAGGAACACATTATTTCTTCTCCACACAAAAGGAGGTAAACCACTGGTGGTGGTTGAGGAGAGACACCCTATATGATTGTAAAGCACTTTGGGTGTATAGCAATACAAAATAAAGCGCTATATAAATGCATAATTCATTCATTCATTCAATTTATTAAATATTTGCTTTAAAACAATGTGCACTTCATACTCCTGTCCAGTAGGTGGCAGAAATGGAAGAAATTCTTCTAGTGCTTTTTCTAGTGTTTTAGCTGCAGTTGGCAAACTAATGTAAAAAGTGCATTTTTTCCACCTGCTATACTGGAGTGTGAAGCACTGGATGGCTCACAGGAGAGCAATGCGTCTGCCAAGATTTCACTGCACAATTGCTTAAAGGGATAGTTCACCCAAAAATGAAAATTTGATGTTTATCTGCTTACCTCCAGGGCATCCAAGATGTAGGTGACTTTGTTTCTTCAGTAGAACACAAACGAAGATTTTTAACTCAAGCCGTTGCAGTCTGTCAGTCATATAATGGCAGTCAATGGTACTCACGGCTTTAAGAGAAAAAAAAAAACATACACAGACAAAACTAAATTAAACCCTGCGGCTCATGACGATACATTGAGGTCTTAAGACACAAAACAATCAGTCTGTACAAGAAACTGAACAGTATTTCCGTCACGCGCCGGATGTTGTGAACGTGCTCAGGACAGTTGGACATTGCGGTGGATCAGAGGTAAAAAATGATATAAATATTGTTCAGTTTCTTGCACAGACCGATTGTTTTGTGTCTTAAGACCTCAATGTATCGTCACGAGCCGCAGGGTTTAATTTGGTTTTGTCTGTGTAATCTTCGTTTGTGTTCTACTGAAGAAACAAAGTCACCTACATCTTGGATGCGCTTGGGGTAAGCAGATAAACATCAAATTTAAATTTTTGGGTGAACTATCCCTTTAAGCATCATGCTGTTTTTCACTAAAAATCACTGAAGCATTTTGAAAATGTTCAGTCAGCCACATAATTTGTTTTTGCTGACTTTCTTGAGTTACAATGTACTGCCTTGTACTTGCATTGAGTTTGTAAAAAAGAAAGAATCAGGTTCCTATCTTATCAGGTCATATCAGGTTATTTTGAATGACATGAGGGTAAGTAAATGATGACAGTATTGTAATGTGTTTAAGTTATAGCAAGCGATTATTAGGTTGATTTTCCCCCCAAAAATGTAAACACCGCTGCTCTATGATATTTTCAAAACACTTTGCTGCTTGTTTGAGAATCCTGATAGTCATGTATGCTCATACAATGTTGTGAATCTGGGGTGTGGCCATTTTGTCCGTGTAATAGAAATTGAAGGAAGTGTTTGTAAACTGTCACAGAATCTGGAATAACACACATCATCTTCGACTTTAGTCTGACCAAATGCCATATACAATTCTGTCATAATTTGGAATGTACAGTTTGTTCAGTGTGTTATACTTTATACTTGTATTTTCACGTGATCAGGAATTTTGCATTAAGGTGAAAGATTTCCCCACACAGACTTTGCAATTCTCTGTGTTGACTGGAGAATCAGAAAGCTGCTTGGATTGAAAGTGGCTTCTGTGTGAGCTGTGCTTCATACATTGCTACAATAGACAATGGACCCTTTTTACCCATTAAAATTTCACTGAAATGTCACTAATGTGATTGCACGTTTTGTCAGGGTATAGGCAAGTGCCATATTTCATTTTTGACAGGAATGAAAACAAGGCTGTGAGGGATGGAAGTACAATCTGTTCAATAGATTCTTCTACTGTTGGTAAACTCATGCAACAAAAACTCCATAAAACATTTTTAAAAGTTGTGGGTTTTGAAAATGACATGATCTAGAGACCTTCATACAGTGCGTGTCAATGTAAAGACTGTAGTCTATCCCTCACAGCCTTGTTTTCCTCAGATTAAGATCAGCTGATCGAACAGCTGACACAACATTAAACATATTGTTTTTCAGTGCTTTCCAAAAAATCTTATTAAGAAAATGAGTCATGTTGAGAAAATGAGACATGTGACATAAGACCTTAAAGGATAGTTCACCCAAAAATGGAAATTCTGTGCCATTCCAAACCAGTATGACTTTTTTTGTCCATACAGTGGTCAGCGAAATTGGTTACCAACATTCTTCAAAATGTCAGAATAAAGAAAGTCATACTTTGGAATGTCTTGAGGGGCGGAAATTATGACAATTTTCATTTTACCTTTAAAGACAACTCATTAAATAGGCTAGTTTTGATATGCATAAAATTAAATTTGCTGTCTAGCTGAAGCCTTTTAAGTGAAAATAAGAATTCTATCTAAAATCTATCTAAACTGCCAGTTTAACATCCCAAATAGAGTAATTTATACCGGATTTCACTTTAATGTCAACTTTTTCCTTCCCATTTGGTTGTCACACTACTAACAGGTAAACAAGCAGTTATAAACAAACCAATAGTTCTTTCCTCAATTAGTATTTCATGTTATTGCAAGACCAATGCGTCAAGAAGCCTAAAAGGGTTTTATTATCATCGGCCAGCCAGGCATTTAATATTGGAGTCCATTTCATTTTGGTGCACCCCATTTTTGAGAGACTCGGAAATTCAATTCACAATTCACTGGTCAATTTAAATGACTCCATCTAGCAGGGAATGTACAGTCAGGGCTGTGCTTTATATTCGACAGGAAAATAGGCCAAGTATTCCACCTCGGGATGTGTGCCACGGCGAGTCGCCTCACCTGCATGCGTGTTTATATTTAATGCTTCAGTTGTGAGATCCAGGCAGGAGATGACGGCATTAAATGCAGGGCACAGTTCTCTATCTTAGTCAGAGGTAGTCTCGCGTAGCCAGACCTTCAGACTGACGGCTGAAGGTCTGGAATGTATGGTAGCTTTCATTGGCCAAGGCCCGCCCATGCGGCCGTTTGACCGACGTGTCAAACAACCAATCACAGTTCGTTTCGTTCAGCGTCACGTTTCGGGGCGTGGAAATGTCGCCACAATAACAGACCATGTGTAAAACTCTCGAACATATTTTAAAGATTCTGTGCTGCGAACTTTAAATATTTCACATACTTTTGAAAATCCAGCATTTAGTTGATCCTAATAAGCGCTTGTCGTCACAGTTGTAAACACGACGGCTTTCTTCTTTCGTTTCCATTTATGCATTTAGCAGACGCTTTTATCCAAAGCGACTTATTCAGGCTATACATTTTTTTTTTTTTTTTTTTTATCAGTATGTGTGTTCCCTGGGAATCGAACCCACAACCTTTTGCGCTGCTAACGCAATGCTCTACCACTGAGCCACAGGAACACGGTGACAGAATGTTTCCAGGCAGAACGTTAAAGAACGTTTCGGTGGCTTACCATGTCTAATCATCAGTCAGTCTCTCACGCACACACACACACACGCACACACACACGCACGCACACACACACACACGTACGTTGGATGAAGAGTGTTTTATTAAAGTGCTAAGGCAAATGCACACTTTATGAGCTCCTCATCCACTCCTATAATCAAAACACCAGTGAAAGTGTCTTGAGTGTGGGATATGAAACATTCATACACTCTACTGTATACATCACAACATTCAAATCGATCCTGTTTTTATGTTTGAACGATAAATCACAAAAAAAAAAAATCAAGATTCATTCATTTATTAAAACGTTTAAAATAAATATTAGTTTTACTATTTTACAGTAAAACATCTCAAGTCTTATTATTATTGTTTTTCATTCAATGCAATTCTCATTGTATCCACAAGGGGACAGAGTGACACTTCAGTGTACACAATCACTCATTCAGATCTGTGGGGAAATCTCTAGAAAACATGTCTAAAGGAATGTCACTTCAAAAGTAATGATAATAATAAAAACATTTTACACATAGAAACCAATTGAGATTTATTTTTTATGACAATTAAGCATATTTCTATCCATTTCTATATTGTAATGCATCTGGGTGTCTATATGTCATATTACAGTATGGGAGAGGTGCCTACTTATCATAAAATATTTAAATGTGAATATGCCTCACATAATAATTCAAGCGAGCACAATAATTCATGTGCATATATTTGACGTTACCTTTCTATAATGGTTGCAGACAATATAGATGTTAATGATGGTATATTTTTCATGTTGTCATCTGTGTACCTGTGGTACTCGGTATTCATTTTTCTATCAAGGTAAACGAGTCAAGCAGGAATTTGACCTGCTTGAATTTTACCTGAGTCTGTTCGCCCGTGGCAACTTTTATTTATGGGCATGTTCACTGTGCGCGTGTGGAACTGTGGATTGGCCTGGCTGTATGAAAGCAGTGAAAAAGAGAGTATGAATGTGTGTATGTGATTGAACTTGCAAGAGCGGTGGTCTCTGTGAGTGTGTGATGTGGTTGTGAGATCACTTCGAGCCTGGGGGTAGGTGAACTACAGTAAACAATATATCAGTCCCATCTCTGTGGCCCCACCGCCTGTGTGCGTGTGCAGGGTTGCCTTTGAAGAACAGGGGTTGCATCGGGCCCTGAGGGTGGATATCCCTCTCTGAAGCTGTCCTTCTTTTGCTCACCCCATCTCTGTTTCTCTCATGCCCCGCTCCATCAGGACTTTCATTCCTCTCTCCCTCTCTGTCCTCAGACCTTCCATCTCATCTCAGGTCTTTTTTACTTCTTTCCATCCAATCTCAGGTTTCATCTGTGCTGTTCTGTTATCATATTATTGTTTTTATTTTCTCGCCTATATGTGGGTGTTTCTTGAACAAAAGGAACTTTAGGTACCAGGGGTTACTTTTTAAAGCTCGCAGATGTATTTTTCCTTTTATCATATGAAGGTCACATAACAGTTCTGTAAACATTTTAATGATTTTTTGATACGTTCAAGTGCTTTTATTGTGTAGATGTTATTGTTTAACCTTGTCCTAGACCCAGGCTTTCAGTTTTAAAATATTAAATTCCATCATAAAAATATGAATTGTTACATTTTATGATAATTGAGATTCAAACCCACAACCTTCCACTTACAAGTCCGACTCGCTATCCATTAGGCCATGACTGCCCCAGATATTCCAGATAGATATATAGAATATATAGACAGATATTCCAGTGGTAGCACCTCCTGGTGATGCTCTACATTGTTTCCCACTTATCTCAGGCAGGTGCAATAGTAATATGGGATAGTACCATCTAGTCCTAAAATGTAATATATAGTGTATATATATTTCATTTTCATAAAAAAGTATGGCAATATTATTCAGTAGTTTGTATTTATGATACATAAAATTCTATCTATTTAAGAAATGCTTAAAATGTAATCTCAAAATATATGTTGATTTCAGATGTGGAGGAAATACATTTTTTTCATTATTGGGGAAGAATCCTTAAAATGACCCTTACAATGTCCTTTTGTCATGCATGCATATCTACTGCTAGTAGACGAAGTAAATGAAATATGAGTTTGAAAACTGTGTTTTAAGGGAGTTTCAAATCTGAATGCCCAGAAGACCAAAAGTGCCTATAGTTGAAGAGAGGCACATGTACTGCTTTTTACCTCATTTGACGTCATCCCTCTCCTCCTTCCTTCTGTCTTCTCAGGATCTGAACAGTGATTGAGGAAGCGAATGAAGACAGAGGAGGACAAAGAAGGAGACATGGCAGGCTCACAGGGAAGAGAGTGATCAGAGAACACGGGACAGAAAGGTAACACAGTTGACGTCTCCTCACAACCTTGAGGCAGACTGTGACTTATGTTTACACTTTTCAACCCTCTCCCTCGCCTTCTTTCTCTCTCTTTGTCCTGGTCTATCTCTAGATGAAGCTGTGGGGGCAGTCAGTGTGGCCGTTGCAGGTTGTACTCTTGGTCACCTTGGTAATGTGCTCATGGCAGTCGGTTTCTGCGGGTACACGGAGTCTGCGGGGACACACAGGTATGTCAAAGCCCTGTTGGCTTAATTACAGGAGAGTAACACAAAGCAGATCATCTGGTTTACTCTCACACTGCAAGTCCAAAGCTCAGAATAAGTTCTTCTCCTGCCTCTTGTGTGTTTGTTAATTAAACAGATATTCCAGGTAGAAGTTAAGCTCAACAAACAGCATTTGTGCCAAAATGTCGATTATGACAAAACTGAATTTCCACCTGTCCGTTTTCTTTAAAAGAGCAAAATTCTGGGTTACACTGGGCACTTACATATAGGGCCAGTCTTTAAAAATTAAAATAGTATAGTCACATTTTAATATAGTGTTATCTGTATAATATTATGTGCAATTTTTCAACTTTGTAGCCATGATGAAATGCCACAAGGAAAGCAACAATGATAGCAAAGGATTCTTCACATTTTCTGTTTAATGAATTTGAAAAATTGCCTTCAGAAAGGCGTTATAGAGCAATGAAAAATATTTTTAAGAGATCTTTTGTCCCATTGTCGATCGGTTAATTGAATAATTGTTAACATTAAAGTTATTTTCTCATTCTTTTTCTCTATTATGGATGTATTGTGTTTCTATGTGTTGTGAATAAACTGTATGTGTATGTTGTACAACCTGTGGGCGCTAAAGGCAGATTTCCATGATAATAGATAAAGTGTAATATAGCCAGAAAAATTATCAGAAGAAATTTACACCCCAAATAATACTTTACTCTCATCTCTTTTTAACACATTTCACCATGTTTAAATCCAATTCTATTCAAAATTAGTGTAGAAAATTAAAAAAGTCCTCAGATTCTGTCCACCCAGTGAATGTAAACTACAGAGGATGTCGGTAAACCTTTCAACATTCAGTTTGATTTTGCAGCCCATAAAGGACATTTAACACGGCTTGACCTCTAATATAAACACACAATTACCATTATTGTCAGTGCTGTCCTGTTCAGGAGATTAAATGCAGGTCGTTTGCATCCGTATCATATTTATATGATAGTGCTCCTGCCCTGCAGTAATATTAAAATGGACAGTAGCAAAGTCACTCTTTTCATTAGACTTCATTCCTCCGCAGTAAGGAGTTTTAAGTGAAGCGACAATTCAGTAATGACTGTATTAATATGTATGATCTTAAATGGTCAGGTAATAAACTCGTCACACCTCTGCGTGCCTCTGTATACATATATAAACACACACACACACACACACACACACGGATGTAGAACTACCCATCTTTGTGAAAAAAAGAGGGAGGGTAACTAAAATAATGTTCACTTCCCCACACTAATTGACACCCACGAGCTAATTCTGATTTGCATAATTCATGAAAGCTTCCCTCATGGCCACGAAGTGACCAGCAGTACATAAATATTTTAGCATGCCAAAAGGTCAGACTCCGGCTCTTTCGCTGAATCATTCATATTATGCAAAGTCCTTCCGCAATGTCAGTGTTGCTCCAGCTAATTATCACACTTTCTTTAATTACGACTTCTCTTTGTTTAGTTGTTGCTAATGCAAGGTGACCTTTTTGCTGGCACAGAAATGCCACCAGCATCTCGAGTTGGTCTGACTGATGATGTTACGTTTCATTTTGACGGGGAGAAGAGGTTACTTTTCTAACGGAGGTGTTTTTAATCAGCTTGCTGCTAATTACAGCAGCAGTGTGTTGTGAAGGTCACCAAAGTTTTCACATTTGATATACCACCAAAGTGGATGTCATTACTGGTTTCATAGTCTCGCGTAGCCAGACCTTCAGACTGACGGCTGAAGGTCTGGAATAGATGTCCGCTTTCATTGGCCGAGGCCCGCACATGAGGCCGTTTGACCGACATGTCAGACAACCAATCATAGTTCGTTTCGTTTAGCGTCACGTTTTGGGGCGTGGAAATGTCGGCACAATAACAGCGACATTTAGCGACTTTTCAAACTGGCTTTAGCTACTTTCCATCGAAAAAGTTGGCAACACTGGCGTTTAGTTGACCCTGATAAGCGTTCGTCGTCACATTTGTAAACACGACGGCTTTCTTCTTTCTTGAGGGGGTTTGGGAGAATTTCAAGGGAGATTCTTGCTATTTGGGTAAAAACTTGTTGTTTGTTATGAAATTGCACATTATCAGGAGAACAAAAGAAAACGGTGAACTGTTGGCAAAAACAGAAAATTGCTTGGCCAACACTTTTCATTGATTCGCTGCTAGTGCCATGCAGTGTCTATGTTGGGGAAAGTTTCAGAGTGACTTTTTACATCGACTGGATGCACAAAGCGGCTATTTGTACCTCAATAGTCTAGAACCCGACCTGACTACCAAAAACAAACAAACAAACAAACAAAAGGCGATTTAGATGTTGGGAGAAGTGGACTGGAGAATGAAGCATGTTTTAGTATTTTTGCACAGGTGACCAGGCTTATAAAAATCTCTATTAATGAAAAGTAAGTTGAAAAAAATGGTTACTATTATAGTAGTGATATGCTATATGTTATTATATTCAATATAAGTATTCTCTATTTAAAGTGTAATTTTCCATATTTATATAATGTATAACATTATATAATGTTTTAATATAAATTATATGTTTATATCATACACTACCATTCAAAAGCTTGGGGTTGATGATTTTTTTAAGAAATGCAAAAATTCCCATAAAATGGTATCACTTTATTTTGCAGTGCTGTTCTGCATGTACTGTACATACTATTTTTTTTTGTGGCAATTAGCTTCTATATTCTTTCAGGCAAAGAATTGACTTTGGGCTTCATTCAAATTTCAACCGTTTATGAATGTTCTTGTACAATGAAGAGAAACAAATAAACTGATGGCAAAACTGTGTTGCTCCGTCTTTCTTTCTTTCTTAAAGGGAGCTTTTCAACTATGATGATAATAATAAGAAATGTTTCTTGAGCACCAAATCATCATGTGACACTGAAGACAGGAGTAATAATAGCTGAAAAGATTTGAAGATTTTAAATATTATATATAAAATGATAAAAATGATATTATATATAAAATATTTAGGTGTTTTATGTAGGTGTGTGTCTTAATGATGTAATTATAGGCTACTATCTTATTTTATTATACATAATCACTACACAAAATATCAGTAGCGCGATTAGTATGTTAATGATAACATTTTCCAATTAATAAACAGTAACATCTTGTACCTTGAGAAAAGCAAGTTCTTCATTGCAGTGTCTCTTGTGGCCACATGGTGGCTCTGAAGCTCTATAAATGCCTGTACAGGAATAAGCCCTCATGTGTCTGAATGAGAAGCAGTAATGGGTCATTTGTAAAGTTCTCCTGTGGAAACATGGACACTAATGGGAATGGATGGTCTGAATCTCACCCAAACGAGGCAAGGGCCATTGACTGATGGTTGACACTAAAACCAGACACTATAACTAACAACCACTTTTTCTTGTCTTGCGTGTCCTGCCATGCTTGTCCATGCTTGCAGGTAAATAGAGACAATAGCGTGTGAGGGGCTGCCTTTGTTCCTGTCTGCTGTAATAGGCCCTTATATAGTCAACACCGAAGGCCAACAAAGTCCCAACGCGCATTGCATTTAATGAGTATACACACATTCTCCATGCCTACACGAACCATTCGTGGCCATTTTCGACACATCGCTTCAGCCTCCATATAGTACAGTGTGTCAAAGTGAGTTGCCTGGAGCCAAAGGCCACCCACTCTGAGACCTCATTTGAGTTATGTGAGCTGTGCTTTGGTCTGTGTCAGTTTTGTCTGTTCTTACACACTTACTGAGTCTTACACTCATGACTCAAGATTAAACACATAAGTTCAAACATCCGTGCAACATTGTTCAAGCCTGTGATGACATTTGACACATCCAATTAAAAACAACAGCTAACCTGGAGCTTTTACCTGGTCTGAGTCATGGAGGTGCGTGGAACATGTCAGCCGGGCTCGGGTAGTACGTTACGGGTGTTCTTGTTAGAAAGCTTGTTAGTTTCATTTTGTGTCACCTTGCACATTTAATTCTGTCAAGGACGTAGACGTTCGTCTGTAACTGCATGGTTCTTTCTTGAATGCTGAGCCAGTCATCACATGAGGTGTTATTTAATGAAATTCACATCCTGAATACCTCATTTTAAATTAGTAAAAAAAGTATGGATGGACAGATGGAAAACTGTGCAATACAGAAAGAAAACATATATGCACAGTGCTGTAGCAAATTTTTAAACTTTTTATTCATCAAATAATTTTTACAAGCGAAAGTGTCGCACAGAGACAGACTTTATAAATGCATTCTTCTCAGCTTTTTTCCATCTTTGTCACTATCTGACAAGAAGTCATGCAGAGTAAGTTTTATTATTTGACACAGACCCATGTCTAAATGAGGGGCCTGTTAATTGTCACAGTCACACTGCAGTCAGTTAATTAAGGATGTCAATCAAAATCGAATTTGATGTAATTAATTATAATTAAATGCATATCAAAATTTGCTGTAAAAAATAGCCAAATGCATGAATAAACAAAACATTAATGTGATTTCAATAGAAGTTGTAAAAACTAAAAACTCCTGTAAAAGATTTTACGAGAGGGCAGGATTAGCCTATTATGTTATTTCTAGCACAATTTTTTATATAATTAATCTCACTAAATTAATACGTCACATTGACAGTCCTACTCTTAGTGCATATTTTTTGTTGTCACAATCAACCAAGTTCCCTCAAACCGAGTCACAAAATGTCTGCCCTTTTGGTGCTGTCATGCTAGTCAGCTATTGACAGCAGAAAGACATGCTTCTTGATAAATCGCACAAAGGCTCACCCGCCTCGCGCTGTCAGAATATATCAATTGCCTGGCTGCCCCATCAGCTCAAGGTAATGGCGTTTAACTCGACACCCAGATGCGTCCGCCACAGGGATAGAGACAGTTAGCCATGCTTGAAATCTTATTTGATTTCAGGCTGATCTGAGATTTATTACTCTGAGACCATCATAACAGCGCTTTAAAATCCAGACTATGGTGGAATGCAGAGCGGTTAATTCCAGCGTCGCGGTCCTGGAGGAGAAGCCGCGCAAAAAATGCACGATTATCCCTGGAGTCTTCTCACTGTGCTTAATGGTGCGGTGGAGAATTTTACAAATGACTTCTGCTGCAGAGTGTGTAAGAAGAGGCAAGATACAGAGAAAAGCTTCTTCAGATGCATTTAAGTTGTTCATACACCACAAATTTTCCATGCTTGTTTTGTCATTATTAGCTTAATGCCACGTTTACAAGCAATCTAAACCTTGCAGAGCTAATTTTTTTTGTGGTTTGTCGGTTGCTGCAGTCCTCAGGGCCACAGATGTGTCAGATGAGTGTCCGAGATGTGACGCCTGCCTGTGTGTGAGGAAGGTGTAAGACATGAGTGATAGTGTGAAGTGTGAGACCTTCTTCCTGTGATTTCTCTGCACAATGTTGTTAAATCCAGGGAATTGCTCATCAGTTTGACTGTAAATGACTGTTAATGGTATATAAAGGGTTGTTTTGTGCATGAGTGTGACGTTGGAAGCAAGCAACTACTTAGGAAGGAAGTGGGTTGTGTAGGATTGGTGCTTAGGTCTCTCCTGTGACCCCATTATGCCAGTAGAAGGCAGTATGGCCTTTGTTCTTGGGGTTTGTTGGTGATGGGGTGTCTTCCCCTGAGCACTGAGCCTCCAACCTCTTGCTTCTCTGCACACTAACAAGGTGCACAGAACCCACACACAAATGCACATATGTGCAATTTAGAACATGCTGCACTTCCAGGAAAGCTACACTCTTAAAAATAAGTTCCAATTAGAATCAAAAAAAGTTTTGGTGATGTGATATGCAGCTTCTTTAAAGCATTAGATGCTTGTAAAAAACTGGATAGCATAATATATTTATATGTACAATACCATTCAAAAGTTTGGGGTCGAAAAGTCTCTTATGCTCACCAAGGCTGCATTGATTTGATTTAAATTACAGTAAAAACAGCAATATTGTGAAATATTATTACAATTTGCAACTAACTGTTGTGCATTTTAAAATATTTTAAAATGTCATTTATTCCTGTGATGGCAAAGCTGTATTGTCAGCAACATTACTCCAGTATTTAGTGTCACATGATCCTTCAGAAATCATTTTAATATGCTGATTTGCTGCTCAAGAAACATTTCTTATTATCGATGCTGAAAACAGTTGTGCTGCATTATACATGTCTTTGTGTCACGATGCAACATTATACATTTCTTTACTGTCACTTTTGGTCAGTTTAATCCGTCCTTGCTGAATAAAAGTATTTCTTCAAAAATTATTTTTGAGTTCAAACTTTTTGACGGAAGTTTATGTTTTGCAGATGCTTTTATTCAAAGACTACTAGATGATGTTCACATTGGTCACAGTGCATTTTGTGTGGGTCACTGTTCAATGTACAATGTAAAATCTGGATCCTGAACCCAAACCATCTGAGAATGACAACTTTAAATTACTTTTAACGAAACCTCTGATCTGAATGACCATTATTTGAAAAACTTGAGAAATCTCTCCCCCCACAAAAAACACATAACTCGAAATCCCTATATTGAAAAAATAGATGAACCTGCTGCTGCTGCTGCAAAAAAAACATTGGAAAACCTTAATTTTCAAGAATTTAACAAAATAAAGAATACTAATTTAGTATTATTTATAAATGATTATAGTTTTTATTAATATTTTGAATTTATAGCTTTTGTTTTTTTATTTTTTAGAAATTCAAATTTTCATTTTAGTTTTTCAGCTAATATTTATGTTTTAATGCAGCTTTTTCGAATTATTGAAAATAGTTAATAATAACAATACTGTAATGCTTCAGATAAAAAAATCACACATCACAGACAGCTAAAAAATTTTTCAGCTAAAATTCACACATGTGCCTCTCGTTCCAAAAAGATCCCGCATCCCCTCATCTCCAGAATACAGAAGCGCACTATCCATCATTCATTATCTCTGCGATGCCCGCACAGGATCCGACGCGAGGTCCCGTGGTGTCAGTCATAGTCACAGTTAGAGATCTGCCTTATCTGTTGTTTATCCGGTGATGTTGCGGCTGACAGAGACGGAGCGCGTCGAGCTCTTGAGCGGCACGTACACGGCCATCCAGCCTGTAAGCATTCGCCCCCTGGACTCCACACGCTTTCTCTAATTAAAGCCCAGTCAGCAGGGTCCATGTTGGGCAGAGAGGACAGGGTGATGGGGTAATGTGGCTACACGTGGAGCCTCAGGGGAAGAAGGTAGAGGGGTGAGTACAGAAGGAAATGAAAAGAGAAGGAATAGTAGAAAGAATGAGACCTCTCTAAGCTGAGGAGCATCACCTTTCCCAGGAGGAAGCTGTCAAACAAACTCCACATCATAGCGGGAGAGCGAGTTCACGGCCTGATGAAATCTGTGTGTGTGTGTGCAGACCCACCATGTCCAGCTTATGTTCAGAACAAAACATAAAAGTGTACATACTTTTATTGCATTACGTTCCCCTATAAACATAAAAATGACAGTTTATTATTGAACTATTAACTTTAATGCAAGAACTAGCCTACAATGAAAAGTTATCATATATTTACACATCAATTATAGAATCATGTCAGAATTGTTCAGCACTTGTTGCTGATCATAATAATTTGTTATTTGCATTCTGACTAAAACGTTTATGCATTTTATGATTTTATGATAATCTGATTTAAAGTGCCCTTATTATGGAATTATTGAAAATTAATTTTAATGTGGTGTGTAACACAGCTCTAAGTGAATGAAAACATACTTTAAAGTTTTAAATCTGAAAGTGCACTGTCTAAAGTTATTAGCTGTGTCTCATTTAGAAGGCTGCACACTCCGGAGGTCTCATTCGAAGGGTGCATACGTCATCGAGGCTGTCTCATTTCAGAAAAGCAAGTAGGACACTCCGAATGCGACCTTCTTTCACAGGAATTCGGAGGATGCATCATGTGTATCCTTCGCTGCTACAGATAACCCACAATTCTTTGCGTCACCATAAACAACCGTCGTTAATTTGAAAAATGCCGGCGCCGGCAGATGTACACACAAGCGCAGATGTGGTGTTTTCAACTTTTATTACTTTCCAAATTAGAAATAATTTTCCTTCATTTAAGTAGTGTGAGAGCGCAACGATGCTCTAAATGTGTTGGCAAATCAACGTGATACTTCATGTTTCCTTTTCCTCCTGTCCTACGAAGGCCGTCTCTAGGTTTAATTCTAGGTTGAGGACACTTCGTATACGTTAACGCATCCTACAGAGGATGCAGCCTCCAGAGAATTCGACCTCCGGAGGACGCAGCCTTCTAAATGAGACACAGCTATAGTCTCTCAAAAGAAAGAGTCGACTCTGAATCATTTAAACGAGTCGTTTTTAAAACGAATCCCAAGCCGTTTTATGTTGACGTCAACATGAAACATTAGCATATTGCCCGCCCACTTGTTGCATGTGCAAACCTGGGAAAACTTGATTTTGAATGAAAAAGCACTTCATTCTTTCTGCCGTTTTGGAGCATTAAAAGCTCTCAAACACTGCTTTAAATGAAATCGACCAATCACCGCAGATTAGCGTCATGCAAAGGAGGGGTTTGGAAAAATGAATCGTTGAGCGAATCGTTTGGGAGTCGCTGAGCAAGTAAGGTAAAAATAAATGCATATTATAAGACAATGAAAGTCTTTTTTGACCTTGCATGCATGTTAACCTGTTGTTGGGGACTCCCAAAACCTAAATATGAACCTTTCATAACCCATAATAGGGGCACTTTAATGATCGCAAAAGTACAGAAATCAAATGCTGCATATAATACTCATTTAAGCCAGTCTTTGGCTACTTCTCATAAGTACACTTCCCTTAATTCTCTGTTGCAACATGAAAATTACACAATGCATTGAAAAATGGTCACATTCTTCATACTTCATTCAACTTAAACCATAGGCTATTCCAGTAAGTTGCCAAGGCATCATCACGTTTTTTTTTGTTTTTTTTTTTCATTTAAGTTTTTCATCTGATATTATTCTTATTATTATTTTAGGTTTAGTTAACAATAGCAACATTGTAATGCTTCATATACAAAATCACATATTGTATCACAGACACTTTTTCATATAAAATTTATGTGCGTGTGTCTCTGTTAAAAAAATCCTCACATACTTTATTTTGCATTAGCACTAAAAAGCTTTGTCAGTAAAGGCAGAGGAGGTGAAGAAATATGATATTACCCAATGCATTCATATTTTTCCAGCCTAAAACACTTCCAGCATATCACATATCATAAAGCACTTCTGAACTTGTAAGTGGGAACTTTGTAGGAAGCAATATATAGTATGACCTTTTGCATTTCTTACAGTTGTGTATTAAAGATATGGTATGTGTCACTGGAATATGTGTTTAATGTATTTTTAGACATTGCTGGTCATTCCATTCCTTTTCTTAAATATCAGACACATTTCAGACTGACCTTAGGGGTCGTTTGTGTTCCACTGTGCTGCTTTTCCTTTGTTTTTCTATGTAAATATGTGTTAGTCTAGCTTTATAAAAACTCAAGTTACAATAAAGTCCAACTTAAAAAAAGTTACTAGACCTGTGTCTAATGTTTTCAAACATAAAAATGCTTTCTGTGTGAATGGCCCCATATTCCGTCCTGTAATGAAAGTTGGCTAGTAATGTCCCAAGAGAAGAAAGCTACTTATAAATGTTCACCTCAAATCCATGTCACCTGCTTGTTCTCTCTCATGACAGCAGGGCAGATGGTTATGCCACCTATAAATTTATCAGTAAAAACAGACTGACTAGTTACTTTTGCATTTAAGGAATGCTAATGGTATTTGATAACTTCATCCACACTGTGATTTAAATCATTTGGATATGTTATTTTCCTCAGCCACCTGTTATAACAGCTCTAAATATGTCATAATGCATTATTACCACATTGCATCTACATTGAGGCATTAGCCGATACTCACACACCTTACTGCATATAGAGGAGCCCGAGTTTCTTGGAGACAAATCTTGGTTGTAATTGAGCACTCATGTTAGACTGGCTGAAAAAAAATTATAATAATAAAAAAAAATTCAATGCTCAAGTGATTTATTTACACTCTGAACAGAAAAATAGAACTCTGTTCATTATGTATGTACTGCTAGGGGAAGTGGGAAAGAAAAAGAGTGAAGACTTGGACCTGGCAGCCCTTAAGCTGCTTGTTAGATGCTGCTACTCTCATTAAATATAGATGCTGTTTCTTATATTGGGTGGGTTATTATTATTAAATGTTAGGGTTAAATCCATGAGCAAACTTTTACATAACTTTGTTTATTTACATCTATACACAAATAAAGTTGGCATTTCCTCTCTTGATCTCTTGCTGTCTTGCTCTGCTAACTGAAAGAACAGACTTTGCATAATGTTGTAATTTCTCTAGCTGGGGAAGAGAAGAGCAGCATTTATTAATATTTGCTCTGAGCAAAACGTTTGATTTTTGTGCTTATTATTATGACCTGCTCCACCAGGGAAAAGTAAAGTATCTTTATTTTTTTATTTTTCCGCAGCTTCGTACCAGGTGAAGCAGGGAACCTGTGAGGTGGTGGCCATCCACCGGTGCTGCAATAAGAACAAGATAGAGGAACGTTCACAAACCGTCAAGTGCTCCTGCTTCCCTGGTCAGGTGGCCGGGACAACACGTGCACAGCCTTCTTGTGTGGAGGGTAAGTGCTTTTCATGTGTTGCTAATTCCCCTTTATTGGCAAAAGACATAGCTATTCATACATTTCAGTGCAGTTTCTAGGTGAAATGAGCAGTAAAGCGCCAACAAATTATGATTACAGGGGCAGATTATCGATGAATAAAGGCAAATGTTAGAGCAATTCCTTGCAAAATACTATGCTACAACCTCAAAACATGTTTACTATAATGCATGATTTGTAAACTAATACATTTTAATGCCTGAATAACATAATCCGCTCCATATGTATGGCTTTAATAACATAGTAAGCTTGCTCAGTAGCTCACCTGGTACAGCATTGTGATGTGAAGCACTCGGGTATGAATCCCATGAAACTTGAGTTGCACACAGTGTCATATATTTCTAATGAGCCTGGGTTAAATTTTTCTGAGGTTGTGCAAAATAAAAAGCACATTAACAGTAGAGTAGTACAGTATGAGAATGTTAATATGACCCAATTTACCCTGGTATTATCATCCATCTTGTGTGGTCCATTCACACATGATCAGCACATATACGTTACCGTTTATACCTGATGTTAACCTGTCTCTTGTGGCCAATTGTGAATGGGTTTCATTGGGAAAAGTCACTGATTTTGCAAAATATTAGGTTTATTTTGATATCAAAGCCATTATCCATGTGACAAATGTGACTACACTGTCCTCCGCTTCATCTCTTCTCTATTACCTAAAGGTTTAGGACAAGAGAGTGTAGTTTGGGTGATGAAGGAGGTTTAAATGTGTCCCTTCAGTCATACTGTACGCTCTTTAGTTATGAAGGCAAGAGGGAGAATGCTGGCAGACATTTTTCTTCTTTGTCTTCTTTGACACCCGAGACAAAAGACCCCAATAGAAAGTAGGGAGGGCTGCACCAGGGGAGGTATTCCATGTTATGACTTTCATGGCTCTCTTTGACTATAGTTCATGTAATGACAAAAATGGGTCCTATGCACATTTTGTATTTTCCACAGATGTGAGGCTGCAGGACTGTATCATGGAGGCACAAGGAATCTGATGTAACCGAGAGAAAGACAACCAAAAACTATAAAAAGGATAAAATACACAAGCATAGGGATAAATTCATCTGATTTTTGTATTTATATATACTGTACCTAATAATAATGCCTATATAACAAGACAAGTAATATATTAATTAAAATATGTATTATATATATATATACTACTGTTTAAAATAATGTTTTTCTATTTTAATCAGTGCTGTCAAACGATTAATCGCGATTAATCGCATCCAAAATAAAAGTTTTTGCTCACATAATATATGTATGTGTACTGTGTTTTTATTATTATGTATATATAAATACAGACACATACAGTATATATTTTGAAAATATTTACATGCATATACATTTATATATTTATATTCTTATATTTTATATTATATATAAATATATTTAATATACTGTATAAACATAACATATTTTTCTTAAATATATACATGCATGTGTTTGTATTTATTTATATATACATAATAAATATACACAGTATATACACATATATTATGTAAACAAAAACTTTTATTTTGGATGCGATTAATTGCGATTAATCGTTTGACAGCACTAAGAATATATTTTTAATTATTTATTCCTATTATGGAAAAGCTGAATTTTTAGCAGTCATTACTCCAGTCTTCAGCGTCACATCATCCTTTAGAAATAATTTTAATATACTGATTTGCTACTAAAGAAACATTTATCATTATTGTCAAGGTTGAAAACAGCTGTGCTGCTTAATATTTTTGTGAAAAATCATAATGCTGTTTTGGTTAATTGAAAGTCCAAAAGAATAGCATTTATTTGAAGTAGAAATGTTTTGTAACAATGTAAAAGTTTTTCCTGAAAGTCTTAGCTGCCACTTTTGATCAGTTTAATGCAAAAGCAGTTGAATGTAATATTACTATTATTATATGTTTAGGATATTGCATATTTTATGCATTTATGTGCATGGGTGCAATATTTTTCTTTTTCTTTTTAAACTATTGGTATACACAGAACAGCAGAAAGAGAGTTGGAGAGGCAGTGTGTGAACTCACATCAGAGGTCATGTTTGTGCTGATGTAAGAGAGTCAGTATGATTGACCTGTGTTTTTGTGCAGTGAAGGAGAGAGTGGTGAAGGTCATTTCCTCTATCAACATCGCTGGATCTCTAGATCCCTCAGGCCATCAGTCTCACTTTCTCCCTCAGGACCACGGCCCTCTGGAGGGAGGTCACATAGGAACATATTCTCCACTTCTGAAGCTTCATAAATATCTAATACTCAGCGCAGAGTTGGAGAGTAGCTAACTAGAAGTAGTGACAAGACTAAATACATTTTCCAGTAGCTTAGAAACTGTGTAGCTTTTCTAGAAAGAAGCAATTTTTTTTCCGAAAAATAGTGGTGTAGCATGAGAAAATGCTTTATCACATTATATGGCATCAGTTATAAGGTTAATGTATGTAAAGCAAAAATGAATAAATGTATTAAGGTTTTGACAAAAATATCATGGAGCACAACTGTTTCATCATTGATAATAATGATAAATGTTTCTTGAGAAGCAAATCAGCATATTTAAATGATTTCTGGAGGATCATGTAAACATGCAGACATAAAAATCTCAGGGGTTTTGTCCTGCAAATGTCACTTTGTACTCCGTGTATTTAATCTTATTTTCTCAATAGTGTTAAAATAGAGTGTTTAGAAAAAAAAATGTGTGATGGGAGTAATTGTGACTTTCCTGTGGTATATTACAGAGTAACAGATTTGATTGCTTATTATGGTAACACTTTAGTATAGGAACCAAATCTCACTATTAACTAGTTGCTTATTAGCATGCCTATTGTCAACATATTGGCTGTTTATTAGTGCTTATAAAGCAAATATTCTGCATGACCATATTCTACATCCCTAATCCCACCCAAAACCTAAACTTAACAACTAACCTTACCTTACTATTAATAAGTAGCAAATTAGGAGTTTACTGAGGCAAAAATCATAGCTAATGGTGAGAATTGGACCTTAAAATAAAGTGTGACCGTATTTATTGTTATGTGATTGCTGTATTAGATATATGTATTGTGTTTTTCCTCTGTATGGCCATTAGAGGGCACTTTACCCATTCATATATCATTAAAACATCAGCGAGAGCCACAAAAGAGCTGAAAGAAACTTAATTAAAACCTTCAAAGGATGAGAGTTGAGATATACCTTCTTATGGCAGATCAACTAGGATCAGAATTTGATCAATGATGCACTGAGAACTTTAAATCTCATTCAATGAGAATGTAATAAATGAGGGATTAAATATCTCTGCTGTCTGATGTAGAGGTCCTTTGGTACTCTGTTCTGGTTGGGACCGTATCTCTAGTCACTCCTCTGTGAGCTCTTGAGTCTCTGCAGGCCTCTACTGACCTGCCCATTAAAATCTCATTAGAAGGAGCGAAGGGAAGGTGGAGAGAGATTCCCTTTGGCGCTCTGTGGGGAGATCTGCTTCACTCTGCATGAGGGCCTCTCTTCTTGCCCTGTGTGCCCAGGATTTCTGCTCTGCTTTGGGGCTTGAGGCGAGCCCCCTCTGAGCCTCTGCCATCTGTGATTTGGGTATCAGTGCTCAGCCACACATACAGGAACTTCAAAACCCTGTCTAATAAGTCCAGCATCAGACATTTATCCACAGGAAGAGCCATGATTCAAACATAAGCCTGGGTTTATTTTACAGTCACACCAGACTTACTGTACATTATTCTGCTTATTTTACAGAAAATAAATAACTAAATGACATATTCCTTTTTAAAATAATAGAGTGATATGAGCGACATGAGATTAGCACAGCTATAAAAGTTGATTGCAGGGATGGTCATACAGGGACTGTCTAAATTAAATACTTTGAAAATGAATTAAAGGAATGAATAAATTAATAAATAAATATATTTGATTGCAAGTATTAGAAGATGTTTTTAATTCAGATTACTGTTAGATTTTTTTATTATTGTTATTTTCCATGCAGTGTTACACTTGTTGGATTTTTTCAAACACACAGTCCAAATGATTATATATATTTACAGTATATACAGTATATATTAGTGCTGTCAAACGATTAATCGCGATTAATCACATCCAAAATAAAAGTTTTTGTTTACATAATATATGTGTGTATACTGTGTGTATTTATTATGTATATATAAATACAGACACACGCATGAATATATTTAAGAAAAATATGTTATGTTTATATATTAAATATATTTATATATAATATAAATTATATGAATATAAAATTTATACATATAAATTCATGTAAATATTTTCAAAATATATACTGTATGTGTGTGTATTTATATATACATAATAAATATACAGAGTACACACATATATATTATGTAAACAGAAACTTTTATTTTGGATGCGATTAATCGTTTGACAGCACTAATAATAATAATATATATATATATATATATATATATATATATATATTTGTGTGTTTCAGGCAGGCAAATGACCAATTCCTAGATCACCTGTAAAATGTGACAAACAAGCTTAGTACACTGATTATTCAGCCAGTTTGGTCAGCAAATTTAATTTGAGTTTGTAGCTTTTTATGAATTCAGGCAATAAAATTTGCTCCAACATAATTACTTTCAGTTTTTTGGTATTTTTCAGGCATTGGTTCAATCTGTTGTTGCTGGGTCCTTGTATAAACACTTGTTTAAACAGTGATTAGTCTCACCAGTGTTGAATTAGTTTACATGCAACCAAGAATAACATATCTTATGCCAATTACAACCAGCCTGTACCTTACTCTATGTCTTATGCCAACGTAAGGCTGAGGTTATATTCATGCAGTGGCAGATGTGGAGAAAACCCACAGTGATTTCTTGACGCACAGCGAGTGTTGTGTCGGATTCGTGAGCTGGAATACCTGCTGTTTAATAAATAGGTCGGTGGGGTCAGGTGTGTTTCCTGTGCTGCTCTTCGGGCATATCTTTACGGAGACAAATGTGCTGTTAGCCTGCGGAGAGTGATACTGAATTAATGCACTGCATTAATATGTGTCAAAGGCAGAATCTGTAGCTAAGCTGATAGTGTTGTAAATTAGGTCATTTCAGGCTTTGTGCTGCTGAGACGGAGTGCTGGGTAATCTAATAGACGGGTATAAATGGATTTGGATTGATACTAGGGAGTTTTGAGTCTCTGGCGTATAAACCACAATGTTAGGTGTGTTAGGTGGGATGCACACCCATATGCATATACGTGTACAGATATACTTTTTTTTTTTTTTTTTTTACCAATCCCATTAATCTGAGGTATGGAAAAATACACATTTGTGTTGTGCAAGTATGTATATTTGTGAACTTGTTTGTGTTCTTGCATCCTGTGTAGGAATTTGTTTTAAAGTTGTAAGCTTGATTCAACCATTAAAACATGCGGAATTCTGGATACCTAAAAACATAATTTTGTATTGTGTAATTTCTGTGCTGTGAGTGTTAACAAGTGGAATTGCAACAACAGAGTGCTGCAGGGATAATGTATTTTCTGTTAGCATTTTTAGCACAAGTTAGCATTTTAGCACTTCTGGTTCCATTGCCACTTTGATTGATTTTGGTTAAATGACTGAAATTAAAGGTCTGTGGTTAAAAGAAGCTAAAGCTATGTTCATGTTTTATTACTGATGTATTCAAAATACATCATAAATACCTACTTGTGATACTATTAAACTTTTACTTGTCTTGAAAAATGTCATCTTGGCAAACTCATACTCACTAGTCCACTTTTTCAACCTTGTTGTGTTATATCACACTCTTGCAAACTATTCATACTCAAACTTTCAGAGAAAATGTTTTTAAAGACTGAAAGAGCTGTTGGAAGCTTACTGATGGTGACTGAAGTAAACACTGCGGTGTAGTTTGTTTTATAGCCTATACTTAGCTTCTAATGACTGTATTTAGGCTTCAAATTTTCTAAAAGTTGTCTTCATAGAGAAGATTATCATGGAGAGCTAAATAATTTACTGTTGTTTGTCACAGAGCTTTATACTGTATATATATAATCTAAAAGCCAATGGAAAAATGCTATTGGGTTTTTGTCTATGGAACCAGGGTGATGGTAAATTTCACAAAAGCCATATGCTCTATTATGATGGTTTTTCTCAAACACACCTCTGCCATTGGTCGGACAAACAGATTGTCCCGTCCCAAATGCACACCATTGATTGAGTCAGTGTTGCTGTGTTGGGATGCGAAATAAACAGATGAATGTTTGATGCTTGATGTTCAAATCAGTTTACAAATGGCTTATGTGTGAGTAATGTAAATGTATGACTAATGTGAATAATGTAAAAATATGAAACTTCTTAAATATGCAAATCTTTTCAAGTTTTCAAGCACACAAGTTGAAATGCTGATTGTTTTTCTTGTTATCTTACATTGTGACATATGCATCATATTGACAATAGTGGCAATGTTTGTGTATTTGAGTCTGCATGATTTAGAATACTTATGATTACCACATGCTGGGTTTCCCCACCAGGCCCACTACAACATGCCACAAACCCCAGTGCCAACAATTACAAACACAAACAAGAAGAGACAGACAGTGAGACACTTTCTCAAGATGTCTGACATGCTGTTCCCATCCCATCTTGCTCTCTGCTTTTCCCTCTCATCAGTTTTTTCCAATCTGTCCTCCTCTCTCTCTTTCCCTCCAACGTTACTCTTCTGCGTCTTTTCCTGCAGTTTCCTCAGCCACCACATGATGTCAGACACATTTCAAACACAGCCAGTTCATACCTCTGAAATGGGGGTTGCAAAAATATATCTGTATCCTGGATAGTTTGTCACATCTATAGCAATGACACTGTCTAAATCCAACAAGGCGCCATACAGGAAATCAAAGCTTAAATTAGTGCCTTCTTATCCTCAAATAGGGCTTTTCATGACTGAAAATAGAATGACCATCAGACCATCTTGCAGTTGTCCCTGCCACTTCAGCACTAAAAGTGAGAAAAATCCTTTCATGTATGTGGAATTTGGCCAAACTTTATCCAGTTAAATGCCTAAATGGTGGAGTGAGAGATTTGGTGTGGAAAAGCTGAAAAAAGGGTTCAGACAAAGGTGTCCACAACTGCAAACTTAAAGCCATTTAACTCCTGAAAAGCTTTAGCATCTCAGCTGGCCTTTTTCTTTGCGGAAATTTCAAACCCTCAGTCTAAAACACCTGCTCTAACATGTACTATAAAAAGATTATTTTCTTTTTTTTTTAACAATTGGTCAGTTTGAGGTTCTTAACCCTACTTGTAAAATGTAATTTATTCCTGTGATAGCGAAAGCTGCATTTTCAGCGTCTTCAGTGTCACTATTTCGAGAAACATTTCTTATTATAATCAATGTTGGAAATAGTTGTGCTGCTGAATCTTTTTGTGGAAACCATGATGCTTTTTTAGTCTGTGATGAATAGAAAGTTCAAAAGACCAGTGTTTATTTGAAATAGAAATCCTTTGTAACATTATAAATATTTTTCTGTCACCTTTGATCAATTTAAGGGTTACTTGCTGAATAAAAGTATTAATTTCCTTTAAAATCTGAACAGTGGTGTACATATACTGTAGGACTTGGTGGGACCACATGTTGATTTATTGTTCTGCTAATCCTGCAAATTAAAGAAAAATATTTATTTTGATTATTTTGTCTGATAATAACAGGTTGAAGAAGAGGTGTGTTTAATGGGAATTTGAATCATGACTGTGAGCTCTCCACAAGAAGCGGATGCCCATGACCAATATTTATCTTCACAGCAGTTGCTATTGGATGCTAACTCAAAGAATACACTCATATTGTTTTGTGTGTTTGTTTAGTTTCACGACACACTCACGCAGACAAATTATGGAGAGCTCTCGGCAGTAATGAAAACTTAATTTCATAAGGTTGCCATTATACCTAATAATGACCACATTAATGCTAATTATGCACCCACTGATTCTCTGAACCACTGCAATCAGACTGTGGGCTTCACACAGATGGAAAGACAAACACACAGTAGTTACTGTATGTCACGCCTTTGCAACTGCTTATTTTGTTGATTTACAAGCAGCGTCATTTGACTATAGCCGTCCTACTCTCCAAAGCTACAAACACACACATGCTGTATGAACCCCTGCTTTCATGTCCTGTAAGGCGAACACTCACAATGCTTGAGAGGATAGAGGATTTGCGCGTGTTCCTTTGCATAATTCCATGTAAAGCTCATTTTCGCTGTGTATATCCTCTCTCCTTCTATTATTGAGGACAATGGGCTTGTGAGCGGCTCTCTTATGGACACACTCATCTCAATGAGCCTCATTTGAACAGGCTATTGATCGGCTTCTCAGAACTGGATTTGGAGTGAACTAGGCTTCTTTGGAAGTGACACGGGAAAGCTTGGACTGCTCAGAGGACTTGGAAAGCAGAGTAGCGAGGGTGTTTTCAAATGTATTATATTGGTAAAAAGTTCTATTTGGATTTGATAAAGATGTTAATGCTAAAGGTGATATATAATTCCTTCACTGTTAAAATACAGCTTACTATGTAAAAGGGGACTTTTTTTGTCAGCCGAACCCCTTTGGCTTAAAATTTTATTTAAGTTTATTTAATATTTATATGTATTTAAGTTAATATTTTAATAATTTTAAAACACATTTGCATATTCACGATTCTCTGATGTTGGTTTAATAGTTACAACGTAGATAAACAAATAAGATATTTACTCGAAGTGTTTTGTTTTGTTTTCATTTGACTTTTTTTAAGTTTTTCATCAGCTCTCATGAACCCTAGTTTGGGAAACCTGTGAACATTTTTGGTGTTGCTTTAAAAAACATTTCACGTGGTAACTTTGGCTCAACCAATGGTGTGCGTAGAGCCGGACCACTTATTTGGTCATTATTTCATTGTTTCATGTGGTGCCGCTAGCGTCTCAGCAGTTATACAACTCATATTTAACATTTAATAGCAGATGTGATTATATATTTGAGAAGACATCATGGGATTATTATGTAGTTATGATGGAGAAGCTGTTTCCGATGTACCGCTATTCAGAGTGGATAATGGAGCTTCACTTCCTGCGTTATCACAAATCAAGCTGGTAGCAACATGACTTTTTTTCACACTGTTATCTTCTTGAATGGTGTTAACAACTGTTTATTCTGCCTGTGCTTCAGCAGTTGTCTATGTGTGAGAAAATTCTTGATCTTTCATGTATTTCCCTCTATGTTTCTCAGTTGGGAAGCGATGTGATCTGTATTACTCATCTTAGTTGTTTTGCTTGCCATTGCAGGTCAAACCTACACCTGAAATTTTTCATTATTACAGGCTTTAAAATGGTCACTTTTGATGAAAATTTGAGAAAAGCGATGTTCAATGAGATACTCCGAAGATAATAATGTTGAGAGTAGATTAATATTTAATTTTCTCCATCTCTTTTTCAGCTTCCATCGTGCTGCAGAAGTGGTGGTGCCAAATGCACCCATGTTTGGATGGCGAGGAGTGTAAAGCTCTTCCAGACCTTACTGGTTGGTCCTGCAGCACCGGTAACAAAGTCAAAACCACCAAGGTGAGTGGGCCAAGTAAAAGCGAGTTGCATTTTGCTGACGTGGTTTATTTGGTTCTTAAGGAAATAAGGACCACACTGATTAATGCCTGGTTGCAATCTGACACATGCTATATTTAAGTCCAAGAGAGCCAGGTTGGCACAGAAACTGTCTTCTGCCCATGGAAAGAGGACCTTTTTGTTGCCATAAAAGTAACTTTTAAACAGACTTTTCTAAGAGCTACTATATATGCCATCAAAATACTCCCCAGGAGTATTCTCAAAGGGCGTTTCTTTGAGGACCCCTTCTCCAAATGCCTTTTTCTCAGGCAAACCATTCTTCAAAGCAACATTTTGTTGAGGCCTTACTTTTATAAGACGGTTCTCTAAAGCTCCTGAGAGTACAAGAAGGGCTATGTTATGAGATAAAATTGTCATATATAGGGTTTTGTAAAACAATTAAACACACCTCTTCAAATGTTAACTTGTTTTATGGGCACATTACTGCAGGGACACAGTTCTTTTTTTTTAAATTGGTGCTACAGTACATCCCTACAGTATGATATAGGCAGACGCATCACTCAAACTTTCTAAAAGAGACTTATTAAAGAATGTGCAAAGCTTGAAGATATATAAAATATACTCCACAGAGTGAATAAATCCCCAAGGACTTCAGTCGCACAGAGAAAAGTTTCAAAGTCCGAAGGAGAATTTTCAAAAGCCGAGCCTAGACAAACATGCAAAGACAACATTGTTGGTCCATGCTAGCTTTGATTTGAAAAAGGCATAAAAGCGAACAGGAAAATGGACTCATTTGCAAATTAAAGATGTACATTTTGTGCATCAGCTCATCTGAACTGGTTTAATGCCTCAAAATGTCAGTATTCAAGCTAAAAATAGATAAGATTGTTGAGATTAGGTTTCCATACAGAAAGAAAGTTTTGAACTCTTGTATGGAAAGAAAGTTAAATGAGGTTAAATGCTTACCTCATAAATCAAAATAAAGATTAGAAATGAGACTTTGAGACGTGAGATTTGCTTCTTTTTGTTCGGTGAACGCCAGGGTGACTGCAGTTTCATGCAGTTGTGACATACAGGTGACATAACGGTGTGTGAGAACACAACTGCCATAAGAATAATTGCTCAGAGTTGTAAAGTAACATGAGAACATCTGTTGTGTTCATTAAAATGCATTATGGCTATGAGCTCTGCTGAGGCTTTCAAATTAAGAGTCCTAATTAAATTGGTAAGAGGGAGAGACGAGAAGTGAATGACGGCTCTGGGTTTTCATTCAGGATTAATGACTGTTTTTTGAGTCCATTATTGGCTGAGTTGACTGTCAGTGGGCTAAGCCCCGCCTTCTGCCACCACAGGAGCCAATGGGCTGCAGTGAGTCACAGATGGGAGGCGGGAGGGTGTGTCTTACTCCAGTGAGCATTAATTCTGTATTTAATAGCAATGGAAATGGAACAGTAACCAGCGGGCTTCAGCGCACATGTCACAGGAGATTGTGGCGATGAGCCAGGATACATATTGTGTTCTCACTCTGTCTCTTTCCATCTGCTTTCTTATATCTTTACATTCTCCTCCTGTACCATCCGCTTAATATCTGTCCTTTATGTTTTTATTATCCTTCTCCACTGCCTGCCTTTCAGCTGTTCAACTGCCATACAGCTTAAAATGTCTCTTTCCAACACTAAAGCATCTGAGTGCACACTTCAGATATGTAGAATTAATCTAAAATAGTATACATATTTTTAAAATCATTTTAAAATGTTTTGAAATACTTAAAATGTTTAAATAACTTAAAGGAGTGGTTGACTGTTTTTTTTTTCTAGTCTTGATTGTGTTTATGGGGTGTAGTCAAACATGTTCATGCTTCGTTTTTTTAAAAACACATTATTTTTCACATAATTTACCTTTAGGGTGAATCCCATTTCTCTGTCTTACCCCTTCCCCTTACCCCTTACCCCTTCCCCTTAGTTTTGCGCGTTCACGTGAGAGTAAGGGCTATCCCAATTCTCGTTTTGATCGAGGGGTAGGGCTAAGGGGAAGTGGTAGATACCCCTTAAAACCAAGCATTTTCGCGAGCTTACTTGAAACCAAGGGGTACCCAGAACACACTGCGCAACTGGCAACAATGTCAGCCAGATCATCCAGAGAGTCCCATTTTCAGCTTAAATAATTGATTTAAAAATTACGACAGTCTTGTTTTGTGCTCTACAGAGTCCTGTACATATATATTTGCAACCATGTTCTTAATTGAAACGTTTTAAAAAATCGCTAGTTTGCTACGCTTTACATCGCTGATTTGCACAACAATCGCAAAAACATCACTAATAAAACCCACGCAATCGACATACACACACTTGCAGACGGCATCTTGGAAGTTTGTGATCAACACTTGTCGCCTCTGGTGACGTAGCAGCCACCTAGCGACGATGTACGATGACGTAACCGTAACCAAGTGATGTCTCATTTCATAGGGGTATGTTTTCACCCCTAGCGCTTACCACTCGGTTTCGAGGGACAAGGGCTAGGGGTAAGACTAAGGGGTAGGGGAAGGGGAAGGGGTAAGACAGAGAAATGGGATTCACCCATATTCTACACCGCTCTGACCCTTCTCTGATAAACACCCGATTATTTCCTGGTTTTATGAAGCCCCTCCCTCAGAAATACGTGATAGGCTCAGATTGGTTAGGTGCCCCAGTGTGTTGTGATTGGCTAAACTGCCTTTGCCGGCTAAACGTCACGCCAGAATTTTAAAAGACGGTATCTCTGTTTGCTTTGAGTTCGCCATTGTAATGGACGCCATTCCCTGTGGGGCCATAACTCTTCTCAAGGGCTCCACTAGATCCCAGTTTTCTTTGTCAAAGGTTCATCCTTTTGATACAGTGATTGGGAAGATTTGCTTTTTATCTCCCTCTTCCGGTCGGAACAAAAGAATTAGACAACTGTTTCAGGCTGAGATAACTTCTCTCCCATATACTGTATCCCACTGGAATGGCCTATACGATAGCATTCCATGGAAGAAAGTGTGGACTTTGTCATCTAAATATTTAATAACTAATAAGGTTAAGGAGGTTTCTTACAAATTACTTCATCTTTTTTACCCTGTTAAGCTTTATATGAGAAAAATGTTTCCAGATATTGATTCTTTATGCTCCTTTTGTGAGGCTGAAGATGAATCTATGTCCCATCTTTTTTGGGAATGTACATATACAAATTTATTTTGGAAGGATTTTTGTAGTTTTGTACATGCTTTTTCTTCACAGAGTTTATTTTTGTTATATAAAGATGTCTTATTTGGTTGTCATAACTTTGCTAAAGAAGACAAGGACAAATATTATCTGATAAATTTATTCATTTTTCTTGCAAAATTCTTTTTACACAAGTGTAAGTTTCAAGGTGCTAAGCCATTCTTTCCTGTTTTCTGTAAGGACCTTAAATCTTACCTGGACACTCTTCTTACATCCAACAATTCCAAAGCCCTTAAAGCTGTCTCATTGTGTCATTTTCATAATATTTTCACGATTTTGTAACTAATAATTGTATTCCTAATTGCACTCACCCCTGGCATTGGTTATTTCATTTTTTGTATGTTCTTCTTGGCATTTAATAAAAAAAAAAAAAATAAAAAAAAAAAAAAAAAAAAAAAAATAAAAAAAAAAAAAAAAAATCTCTGTTTGCTTTGAACTTTCAGCGTTGTAACCTTGCCGATGTTGTTTATGCTCAAACAGCAACATTACACACTAACTAACGTTAAAAAAGTGAAATCGCAATCAACCACCCCTTTAATAATTTTATTCATTTAACCAAGGAACAAAATTGTATATTTTTTTTCTTGCCCATTGACAAGTATTTGTGGTAGCACATTATTTTAAGGATAATTTCTTACTATTAACTAGTTACTTATGAGCCATGCACATTACTAGCATATTGGTTGTTTATTAGTACTTATAAAGTACATATTATAAAGTACACAGAATAATGCCTTATTCTGCATGACCATATTTTAGATCACTTAATCCTACCCCATACTTAAACTTAGCAACTACCTTACTATTAATAAGCAGCAAATTAGTTGTTTATTGAGGCAAAAGTTGTCGTTAATAGTTAGTTATTAGTGAATATTGGTCCCCAAACTAAAGTGTGATCATGATTATTAAGCATAAAATTATTTTAAGCATAAATGTAATATAAGGAGATTCATGTTTAAAACAAGAAAAACTAATCAACTTAAATCAAGATATATTCTGTTAAAACAAGCGTGCACACGTCACTCTTCTCTCTATCTGAGATTTACATCTAACAAAAGTATTTTTATTAGGGCTGTCAATCGCTAAAAAATAATAAACGTGATTAATCGCATGATTGTCATGAGTTAACCCGCGATTAATCGCAATTAATCACACATTTTTATTTGTTCTAAATGTACCTTAAATTAATACTTTTATTTTTTTTTATACTCTAATCAACATGGGCATGGACAAATATGGATGCTTTATACAAATGTACACTATATTGCCAAAAGTATTGGGTCGCCCCCTTCTAATGAACAGGTTTGACTACTTTAGTAATTTCTATGAGTACAAATCTTAATGTTAAAGCATATAATGATATTCTAGGAAATTGTGTGCTTCTAATATTATAGCAACAGTTTGGACAGGACCCTTTTCTATTCTAACATGACAATGCCTCTCTGTCCTAAAGACAAGGTTCAAATAGAAAATGATTGATTCAGTCAGTGTGGAAGAACTTGACTGGTCTGCATAAAACCAAGTCCTAATCCCAGTTTAACACCTCTGGTGTGACTGTAAATGCAGACCTTGAGCCAAAAACTCATCACCAAACACCAATGACTTGTACATATGGGTTCAGTCATTTTAGACACTTCCAAAAATGTTGCAACAGAGATGGAAATACAATTTTTAAATACATGAATTATGTTCCCATCGTTGTTGCCACAGATTTGGAAGTGCATTTTTCTGTTCTAAAGACGGGGTGTCCCAATACTTTTGTCTACAGGTGCATCTCAATAAATTAGAATGTCGTGGAAAAGTTAATTTATTTCAGTAATTCAACTCAAATTGTGAAACTCGTGTATTAAATAAATTCAATGCACACAGACTGAAGTAGTTTAAGTCTTTGGTTCTTTTAATTGTGATGATTTAGGCTCACATTTAACAAAAACCCACCAATTCACACAACATCTCAACAAATAAGAATACTTCATAAGACCAATAAAAAAAACATTTTTAGTGAATTGTTGGCCTTCTGGAAAGTATGTTCATTTACTGTATATGTACTCAATACTTGGTAGGGGCTCCTTTTGCTTTAATTACTGCCTCAATTCGGCGTGGCATGGAGGTGATCAGTTTGTGGCACTGCTGAGGTGGTATGGAAGCCCAGGTTTCTTTGATAGCGGCCTTCAGGTCATCTGCATTGTTGGGTCTGGTGTCTCTCACCTTCATCTTGACAATACCCCATAGATTCTCTATGGGGTTCAGGTCTGGCGAGTTTGCTGGCCAATCAAGCACAGTAACACCATGGTCATTGAACCAGCTTTTGGTACCTTTGGCAGTGTGGGCAGGTGCAAAGTCCTGCTGGAAGATGAAATCAGCATCTCCATAAAGCTTGTAAGCAGAAGGAAGCATGAAGTGCTCTAAAATTTCCTGGTAGATGACTGCGTTGACTGTGGACTTCAGAAAACACAATGGACCAACACCAGCAGATGACATGGCAGCCCAAATCATCACTGACTGTGGAAACTTCACACTGGACTTCAAGCAACATGGATTCTGTGCCTCTCCACTCTTCCTCCAGACTCTGGGACCTTGATTTCCAAATGAAATGCAAATTTACTTTCATCTGAAAAGAGGACTTTGGACCACTGAGTTATTTTTCTCCACATTCCAGGTAAGACGCTTCTGATGTTGTTTCTGGTTCAGAAGTGGCTTGGTAGCCCTTTTCCTGAAGACGTCTGAGCGTGGTGACTCTTGATGCACTGACTCCAGCTTCAGTTCACTCCCTGTGAAGCTCTCCCAAGTGTTTGAATCAGCTTTGCTTGACTGTATTCTCAAGCTTGCAGTCATTCCTATTGCTTGTGCACCTTTTCCTACCCAAATTCTTCCTTCCAGTCAGCTTTGCATTTAATATGCTTTGATACAGCACTCTGTAAACAGCCACACCTTTCAGTAATGACCCTCTGTGACTTACCCTCTTTGTGGAGGGTGTCAATGTTCGTCTTCTGGATCATTGCCAAGTCAGCAGTCTTCCCCATTATTGTGGTTTCAAAGAACAAGAGATACCCGGAATTTATACTGTATGGATGGTCATTTATTAAAACTCAAATGTAAATATTCTAATATTTTGAGATACTGATTTTTGACTTTCATGAGCTGTAAGCTCTAATCATCAAAATTAAAACAAAAAAACTTTTGAAATGTTTTACTTTACATGCAATGAATCTAAAATATATGAAAGTTTCACTTTTTGAAATAACTTACAAGAAAAAATTAACTTTTTCACGACATTCTAATTTATTGAGATGCACCTGTATATACAGTGGCATGCGAAAGTTTGGGAACCCCTTGTAGAATCTGTGAAAATGTGAATAATTTTAACAAAATAACAGAGATCATACAAAATGCATGTTATTTTTTATTTAGTACTGTCCTGAGTAAGATATTTTACATAAAATATGTTTACATATAGTCCACAAGACAAAAAATAGCTGAAATTATTCAAATAACCCCCCTCAAAAGTTTGGGAACCCTTGGTTCTTAATACTGTGTGAGGTTACCTGGATGATCTACGACTGTTCTTTTGTTTTGTGTTGGTTGTTCATGAGTCCCTTGTTTGTTCTGAACAGTTGAACTGAGCACTGTTCTTCAGACAAATCCTCCACGTTCTGTAGATTCTGCAGTTTTCCAGCATTTTTGCATATTTGAACCCTTTCCAGCAGTGACTGTATGATTTTGAGATCCATCTTTTCACACTGAGGACAATTGATGGACTCAAACACAACTATTAAAAAAGGTTCAAACATTCACTGATGCTCCAGAAGGAAACACGATGCATTAAGAGCCGGGGGGTGAAAACTTTTTGAATTTGAAGATCAAGGTAAATTGTACTTAATTTGTCTTCCGGGAAACATGCAAGTATCTTCTGTTGCTTCCGAAGGGCAGTAATAAATGGAAAAAAATATATATTTCAACAAAAGAAAAAAGTTGGAAATCTTCATCCTGTTCAAAAGTTTTCAACAGCCAGCTCTTAATGCATCGTGTTTCCTTCTGGAGCATCAGTGAATGTTTGAACCTTTTTTAATAGTTGTGTTTGAGTCCATCAGTTGTCCTCAGTGTGAAAAGATGGATCTCAAAATCATACAGTCACTGCTGGAAAGGGTTCAAATATGCAAAAATGCTGGAAAACTGCAGAATCTACAGAACGTGGAGGATTTGTCTGAAGAACAGTGCTCAGTTCAACTGTTCAGAACAAACAAGGGACTCATGAACAACCAACACAAAACAAAAGAACAGTCGTGGATCATCCAGGTAACCTCACACAGTATTAAGAACCAAGGGTTCCCAAACTTTTGAGGGGGGTTATTTGAATAATTTCAGCTATTTTTTGTCTTGTGGACTATATGTAAACATATTTTATGTAAAATGTCTTACTCAGGACAGCACTAAATAAAAAATAACATGCATTTTGTATGATCTCTCTTATTTTGTTAAAACTATTCACATTTTCACAGATTCTGCAAGGGGTTCCCAAACTTTTGCATGCCACTGTAGTATATGTACAAGTCATTGGTGTTTGGTGATGAGTTTTTGGCTCAAGGTCTGCATTTACAGTCACACCAGAGATGTTAAACTGGGATTAGGACTTGGTTTTATGCAGACCAGTCAAGTTCTTCCACACTGACTGAATCAATAATTTTCTTTTTGAACCTTTCCTTATACACAGAGGCATTGTCATGTTAGAATAGAAAAGGGTCCTGTCCAAACTGTTGCTATAATATTAGAAGCAAACAATTCCCTAGAATATCATTACATGCTTTAACATTAAGATTTGTACTCATAGAAATTACTAAAGTAGTCAAACCTGTTCATTAGAAGGGGGCGACCCAATACTTTTGGCAATATAGTGTACATTTGTATAAAGCATCCATATTTGTCCTTTGTCATATTTGTCATAGATAGTGTATGTTTATTATTATTGAAACCATAGTCAACATAAAGCATGAAGAGTAGACATGTTTCAAAGGTCATAGATGTTTTTCAAAGAACTTGTTCATGTCTATTAGACACATGAAAAAAAGAAATACCAGGTTCCCATTACTTCTCTTTCTTTGCACTGAGCAATTTACTTACATAAACCTGTTTACATTTTTGCATGCAAAATGTACATTTATTATTACATTTGTTTCCCTCTCTGTGCCCACATACTGTATTTTGATTCAGCTAAATTCTCAATAAAACTGTTTTCATTGGCATATTTTACTGTTTCTGTTGTCAGACAACGGAATGAATATGAAATAGTCATTGAAACGCGACCCATTAAGACATAACCAGCTCTCACTTCCAAGATGTTAATCTGCACAAAAAAATCATGATAATCGCACCGTCGTCGGATGAAATCAAATTCCGTGGGCCACGGGTCAAACAGAAAATACGCGCTGTGTTAATCGCGCGTTAAAAAAATTAGTGCCGTTAAAATGAATTTGCGTTAACGCGTTATTAATGCGTTAACTTTGACAGCACTAATTTTTATATATAAATTATATAAAATAGTAATGTAAATATTTATATAATACAACAATATAATACTATAGAACTATATCTTATATAGTATATGTATTCTCTGGCAAAAAAAGAGAATAATTTTTGTTTTGTTTTTTGTTTTTAGAAAGTTAAGATATATTACTGAAAAAGACAAAAATATGAATTAAACATTTCAATGCACACCTTGCCATTCTAGTGATTTTCTAATAGGTTAATCCTACCTCCCTTTTTATTCATAGGTCACTCGATAGCAAGAACATGGCTGCCGTACCAAGAGGCTCAAGACTCCTTACCAACTCCTAATGGAAAAGAAGACCCTCTTGTTTAAGACACTGACATTACAGAGGATTCCGTACATGTGAAAGATGGATACCTTGCTTCGACAGAAGATATGAGGATGGACAAGGATCTCTGTATAAACCTGAGGTTCGACTGAAGATGCTGGACACACAGGTGCTCCTGTGAGAGACTGCATTTGTCAGCTGAAAGTGACTTTTTGGATTTCCACCGGCTTTCTTGTGTGTATGACTGTGCATGTGTGAGACAGATAGTAGGACGTGGGACTTGTAGGACAAACTGTGGACAGTTCAGACCTGTCTTGGAGCTTGTGTGTCTGTGTGTAAGTGTGTGTTAGTCAGGTTGATGATGATGAGACAGTAGTTGAATGCTGTTTATCCGCTTTCCAGCACACAGCAAACTTTATATTCACGTGTAGGGTGGGGATTGCTCTGAATGTGTGATTCACAAGTTATCAATTTGCTCTTTCGGGTTAAATGTTTCCTTTAAGTCATTTTGCACTTCTAATTAGGGTTGCTGAATAGGATCATAACAACAAATAAAAAAATAATATCCGACTTTTTTGCACTAGATAAGATCAAATGGAGACATTTTCTGTTTTCTAGTCTTTTACTGTCCGTGTAAGATGGAATTCAAGAGAGAAACATTTATTAAGCTTCCTTTCACAAATGCGCAAAGTAGAAATGCAAGTGATGTAGTCATCAGTAAAACAATGGTAAACTGCAGTAAAATACAGCTCTTCCTTGCTGTAAAATGTTACGTAATGTGAGCTTTACAGATGCAATCCCCTTCAACAAACTTTTAAAACTGACAGCTGGCTAAAAACATGTTACTCTGTAAAAAGATCCACAAACCACTTAAAGGTGCACTAAGTATTTTTTTTTTCTAGATTTAAAACCTAAATAAATTAATAATATGGATAAATGTTTAAAATGCTGATTACTTAAAAATAAAAGCTGTTTTATTCTACAAATGGCACATTGGACCATGATGCTTTGATCACATGACTTGCCAAATACAACTCATTGGCAACCCCTGGTTTCAGAATAAATTAATAAGAGGGTGCCAAATGCAAACTTTTACAGTACATCCACGCCCCTAGGTGTCAGTATAAAATTCAAGTGATCTGTAAGTGAAACATAACCAGAAAGTTGGTGCACTTTTAAACAAGGAAATACTGTATCTTGTTTTTAACATTCTGCTTTCTGGTTTAACTGTGAAGCTCTCAAAAGTACTCTGTGAAGTTCTGAAAACAGGCTAGCAATGTGCCGCCTGAGATAATGAACATGTTAAAAGATAAGCTCCAATGTGAAGAGGCATAACTCGTGCCCAATACTGCAACGAAATAAAGTTTGAAATAGAATCAGCTCCACCATTCATCACTGGTTTTCTAATCTCAATGTGTTCCTCCATAGACTCTAACCTAACTTAAACTTGAATTCTGAACTCTAATTGGCCATTTTGTTCGCTCTTGCTGAGCATTACCTTTGCAGGGTTGGATCGAACTTGCAGAAAAACGCTGTCCATTGTGTCTTTATCTCTGTATGTCTTTCTCAGGGCTCTGGTGGCTTGTGAAGTGTCGAATGAGGTTTTCTCTCTACAAGACAGCCCTGTACGCTAGGCTCGCCCTGGGCCTGCCCAGACGTCTGCAGGCTTCAAAGCCCCTTCAGACTCCAACCGTCTGCTTTGTGAGCTGTGATGAATGTATCAGAACCACTGTGATTCCAGTGTTGAGCCTTGGGAGATAGGGTCGAGTGCCATCTCGAATTCTCATTACTGAAGCTCAGGATACCGCCAGTCCACTCCTGGGATGGTCCGGGTGTATTTTTAGGTCTGCTGCTATTGGGAAAAACTCATCCTGTTCTCGTTTCAAGTGGTCAACTGGAAGTGCACGAATGATGACTGAACATTTTCTCAGTTTTTTTTTCTGCAAAGGTGTGTATGTTTGTGTCTGCCTGCATATGTTTATCTACAGATTCATCTAAAAAGGCTTTGTTGTGTTCTCCCGGGAAGCAGAAAGCCGCTAAATCCTGGTGCGGACACGGAAGGAAGCCTCTTCACTTATCGTCCCAAGAGGCTGCCGTGCTCTGAGGATGAACCTGATATGTAGTCTGACCCAACATCACTTTTGGTTGAAGAATCAATATTTGAAGACCATTTCTGCACCACTCTCTAGTGGCCGTGGCCTGTTGTTGCAGATCCGGCCTGTCGCAGAGAGAAAAAAAATGAGATGAGAATCGCCAGTAGGTCAGTGATATTTCAAAGCACAGCTGCACCGCATTTGTAGATGTGTTTGAGTGGTATTGGCAGAACAAACGCACATGCGAGTCAATGATACTCAAATGATGTATATATACACCCACTGTTTTCTATACCTCTAAGCGTTTTAAACAGCCTGGGAGGAGACCCACAATTTCGATTGGCGAATCGATGTTCTGCTCTGCCGGGTGACTTGAACCTCTCGTCAAAATAAAGCAAAAGAGAACAGCCAATGAGTGTAAGATTGCAGGCAGATTTCATAAGTGAGTTTACTGTTTTACTCAAATCTCTCCGCGTCCCAGGAGCCCACTTAAACACTGGCTCGCTCCATGGGGTGGCACGTACCCAGCATTCTCCTCAGCAATGAAAAGAAACAAAACCTAAAGCAAAGATAAACATAAGCAGTGCTGTTTCTACTCGGGCTGTCATCCGTTGTCGAGTTTAATTCACATTCGCTCTGAGTGAACGTTTCTTATGGCTGTGTTTGTGTAGAAACTGAATTGAAACCTTGATATAAACAACAGATTAGTATGTGCTATGAGGGAGCCGTTGTAAACACCAGGACTGGGGAATGTTTATTACAGAACTGAGCACACATGCGGAATCGTCCCCGAACTCGGAATGAATTTGAATGACATTCCCTTCATATCCAGTTCTCAAGAATTCTCCACTGGCACCGCTGTCACAATACAATTTGTCAAAGTGCTACAAAGCATAAATAATCTATGATGTAAAATGCTTAGATTGAATCATTTATGGATACTAGACTATGAAATAATGAAAAGTAAGTATGAAAAGCAAATGACATCTCGTCTGCTCTTGTGATGTGCTGCTTGCTTTGACAGCTGAAATTAATTACTGCATATGAAGACCAGCTACAAAGAATTATTGCAGTTCTGGGCATTTGCAAGGAGACGTAAAACTTGGATTTTGAGGACACATGGGAAGGTTTTTCAAAGATAAATGACATTGCAGTTCGGTCTGAAGACATCGGTTTTTGCTGTATGTAATACAGCTTTTGAATATTTTAAAGATGTTCTAGATAAAAGTTATCCCAGGTTAACTAAGGCTAATCATGACAAGAAAAGCAAACTGCACAATCTCAGTCTATTTCCAACATTTAAATTTAGTTGTTAATATGAAATTAGTCATGTTAGGGGTGATTTACCCACAATGTGATTTCCATAAAATTGTGAGGCACAGGGCAGTGGAATGGGAAAAAAAGGCAAGGTCTAGAGATGCGTTTTTTTTAAGTTGAACTTCTGTGTTTTTAGAACAGTACGTTATGCAAGAGAGGCTGCAAAAACATGAGACACAAGTGCAACACTATGTCAATTTAGCACATATTTACATAGAAAAAACAATGGAAAACAACACAGTGGATGTGTTCAAGGTCGTTATATTTATATATTGAACATGTTTTTGCATCAAGAACATGAATCGCGAGCAGTGGGATGAGACACGTTTCGAGACGTGTTTTTTTTCAAAGTTTTTTCTGTCTACTGAATGTAAACAAGGCTGATTACGTTCAGTGAAAGCGCGCGCATTCTGAACGTAAACAACACTCATTACTTACGTTCTGGGGTACTCTCCAAAATGGCAGAAGACGGTAACTCGGGGAGAAGAATTGCTGAATAAATTGTTATTATTGTTTTCTTTTCACATAAAAAGTATTCTCGTAGCTTGTTGAACCACATGGACTATTTTACTGATGTCCTTGCAACGTTTCTGTGCGTTAATCATGGTAATATCATTGCTGTCTATGGAGGGTCAGAGAGCTCTCAGATTCCATCAAAAACATCTTAATTTGTGTTCCGAAGATCTTATGGGTTTGGAACGACATGAGGGTGAGTAATTAATGACAGAATTTTTTATTTTTGGGTTAACTAACCCTTTAAATAACATTCTGCTACATGTCAGGAACTATATTTTCTAGTTTAAGAAATTCTCTCTCTTTTTAAATTTTAATAATCTTAATTTTTTTTAAGAATTCCCAACAATGTTTTAATAAAAAATAGATTCATTATTTTTTATTTAATTTTTTATTTCAGAAGCAATAAGTCACTGTATTGTAAATATACATCACATATATAATAATAATCACAGCTGAAGGGGTTGCAGACATCAATAACAATGCCCTTTAGCTGTGATTATATTTACAATATAGTACAGGGAGAGTGGGGATTGTTGCAACGAGGGGCAGTTGGAACATGGATTATTTCTTCAATCAGGAATGAGCTTCAGTGATGATATTCATACTGTATATGAAATCAGGCACATGTGACCATTCCTTTTACAAAAAATAATTTTCATGGTAAAAAAGTTTGCCAGATTTTTTTGTCATACTGTCTAAGTTGTTTGCGTAAAGCATTGTAAAAACATATGATTTATATCTGTGTTTTCTTATCTTCTAATAGGCATAGCTAGCATGTGTCAAAGATTTTGTGTGAAGCTATTATACCAAGTTTTATCACGGCTGTCAAGTGTAGGGACAGTTGCAACATGTTGTCCCTTACCACAACATTGATATAAAAGCTTGCATAACATTACATAATTGTAATTTTATGGATTAATAAAGAACCCCTTTCAATAGTTAGGTATTTCTCCTTTTTTATTTAAGCAAATAGGTTAAAAATGAGTACGAGTCTAAGATGGAGTAATTTCCCTCTCTTTGTGACACACACACACAACACGCACGCACGCACGCACACACACACACACACACACACACACACACACACACACACACACTCAGTTACATAAAATGGTAGATTTGTCTAATTTGAATTTGAAAGGTAAGACTGATTACCACTTGGTTAACTGCTAGTTGGTCAAACTACTACTTAAGACAGTCTTACAGTTTTTTACGATTGCTTAGGCATGATTTTAAAAACAAGGCTCATTTTGCCAAAACACTACACACAGTTCACACATCTACACACACAAGTAGCAGAACATCTCAGATCTTTTGCCAAATGAAACACTTAATTCAAAACTTTACAATAATTTAACAAAACCAAGTTCCGTGTGATACACACATGGTTCATACTGTCAGATTCTGTTTGAACCACTTACACACTGCTGTGCTCAATCTTAAACAATTGTTACATTTCTACCTTTCTAATGATACAGACTGGGTTTGATTTTTTTTTTTAGATATTGTTAAAGAACATGAATTTACCAAACACAATACACGAGACAAGTGTTGCACACTGATGAAAGTATTTATTTCTCACCACATTGTAAAATCCTTCTGTACATCATTGCAATTAGGCTGAAAATCAGAACATATTCTAAATTCATTATAGTAAATAAACTAAAAAAAACTAAAAAAAAACACCTTAGCATCATCTCTTCGTGTAGCTGGATATGGCCACTTCGTCCGCATCACAGGCAATGTCCTCCCTCGCAATACAGCAAGGGACGAATCTTCTCGAATGGTGACTTCATCCTTGCCCAGACTCTGCATCTATTAGGTTACAGGCCTCCTCCATAGCTTGAATGAGGGGAATAACATAGGGTCGGAGATCATAAACCTTCCACTGCCATGCAGAAGGGAAAAAGGAAAGGAAGGGAGAGTGTTGTGGGAGGTACTGGAATAATGGAACCAGTTTCTGGTTGCATTAGTCTAATACCTAGTCTGTCCAATACTTAAGTCTGTCTAAAAATGTGAGTATGCTATCGGTGTTGTAAGGAGCTATTTTGGCATGCCCCCATGGAGGACACCATTCTGCATGATTGCAGCATATATTGTGATGTTACCACCACGTTGACCCGGGACATTCAAAATAGCTCTGTGGCCAAAGATGTCTCTCCTTATTCCTGTTCCTCTTCCTGCACCACTGCCTTTCATTTTTGTTGAAGACAAGAATTCACCTGTTGCCTTTTTATAGTGCTTACACCTTGATTGTTGAGTTTACAGTTACGCACCTAAGTGTCTGCACACCTGATGGCCATGTTTGATCAATTGGTTCATATGTGTAGTATTTTGGAAAGCAGTGCCTTAAAATGGCAAAGAAGTGACAACATGTTAGATTTCTGCGTCTAATGTTGAGAAGTGTGTTCAGTGTCTTGCAAAACAATGTGTGTAGTGTTTTGCAAAAAGTATGAGGCTGAGAATGTACTTATAGTTGTGCTGATTTGGGCTGAGGTTTTGCTCCTTGGGTGTCAGGTTTCACTAATTGTGTGTTATTTTTAATTTTAGTGTGTAAGCAATCGTAAAAAACGGTAAGATAGTGGCAATGTTCATGCAACTTAGTTCAGTAACCTTTCACAGATGTTAACAGAAGTAGGCTATTATTAAATTTCTGTCTTGATTCTGAATAAATTAATATTTTGTAGTTCAAATGTATTGTAATAATTAACCAAGACATGGTTGTTACTTGTTACTCATTTTTTTCCCCCCATTTACTATTCTTTGTTTTTATACAGCCAATTTAACTTATTAAAGACCATGTCTATGCACAAATAAAATAAAGAAATTGCAAAATGATATTTAAGAATGGTTTTAATTACATTTTAATGAATGTTGCAACTGCCCCTGTGGACTGTTGTATATAATGTGCACGCGTTACAGCGATGTGGGTGAGTAGCTGACTGATGTGGCTTTATTGTATTAAAATTCTGGCTTTCTAATGCATACAGTCTCTGAAAAACTAAAGGAAATGCAAAAGGTGTTGCAACCGTCCCCACTCTCCCTACATAAATGTACTGCCTGCATGTCCAAAGGCTGAATATAATGCTAGTGTTTCGTAAGAGAACGTGAGAAAGTGAACATTTAAAGGGTTGGTGAGACACAGCCTGTGACCCTGAAACCATTAGCTTTGTTTGTCTCTTCGTGCTACAATAATCCAAATCTGTTATCTCCCAAAACCAATTAACCACACTAGCAGTCTATGTTGACCCCAGCATTTGCTCTGGATATGAGGTTCAGGAACATCCCTGATTCATTATCCTCAGATACCACCCTGCTTTTCACTAATATGTGCCAAGGGAGGTGCCAATGTGACCGAGCCTGATAACATAGATACCTGTGGGCACCCACTTTCACTCGTGGCCAGGGTTCTGGTGCTGGAGGCACATTGTCATGGCACAGCTAGTGTGTCGAATGGGATTGAAGCAGCAGATATTTCGACATTCGTTACATCTGTGTGCTTTGAAGAAGAGCCGCGGTAATGGAGGAACCTGGAGAGAGAAACAAATAGTGCTAGGCATGTGGTGTGAGTGTTTATACGCTAAATCTAGCTGTGCATGATGTTTTGCTTATGTCTCATCTATATATGTATGACGATACAGGGTATTGTCGCACATACTGTGCGTAAATGGATCAAAATGTGCTTGTTAGTGATAAAACTCACACATACATGATATTACACGTTCAATTGTGTGTCTTACGTACATCGTCCATGCAAGTGTGTAAGCGATATCACCTCTGAGGCTTGTAACCAAGCTGCTCTTTCAGTCTCCCTTCCTTCCGCTGGTATCGTGACAAGAAGGACAGATTTCTCATTGTCACACACAGCATAAGCACAGACTGCCAAACAACACTTCATAAATCACACAAACAGACTCAATATGCGTTGAGACTCCATAACACATCTTACAAAACCTCTGGAAAATGATGTAATATGATATGATTGGATATGAAAAACATGTTGCCCAACACAGCCTGGGAGTATGTCTTTTTAAAGAGCTATTTAAAGAACATTGCCCCCAAAAATTGTGGAAATATGATTTACTGCCGTTCTTAATTACTGTCAAGGAGGAAGTGTGCAGGATAAGATTTAGAAACCGCAGTTAGCAAACGACCCACGGCAACGCTTGGGTATGTGCTAAACAACTGCCTGGGAAAATGTTGTTTTCTCTGGCACAGAACAAGTGTTGAAATGTTTGTCGTTAGTGACGTTTTTTTCCCCCTTATATCTATCATACATAATTCATCATTCATGCCCAGAATACAGGATTTGTAACCGTTTAAAAGATTAATAGCTTGTTTACTTGACAAATTGTGTCTGATTTCATGGGTGGGAGAGGGGAAACGCTTGGAAATTATGCTGTTTGGAGCATTAAATGAACATATTTCTGTGCAAAGAGAAACCATTAATATTGTCTTTGAATTACTAACAAGTAATTAAGTATTTTCGAATGTGCTGCATAAATGTGTACTTTCTTCTCTGCTTTCGTGCTTTGATTCCTTCTTTATACGTCTATTCCTTGTTCCTTATTTTACTTGCTTCATTTTCTCTTCCTACCTTGCATTCCTCTACTTTTTCTTCCTGTTTTCAATTGTTTGCTTCCTTCCTCCAATTTTCCTTTGTTTCCTTTTTACTACCTTCCTTCCTTTTTGACTTTTTTCTTCCTTCCTTCTTTCCTTACTTTACCTTATTTATTCCATCCTTCATTTCTATCTTCCATCCTTATCTTCTCCATTGGTTTTTCTATCAGTCCTTTTTTCTTTTCCTTGCCTTTTTTCTTATTTACTTAATTCCTTCCATTTTCCCTACCTTCCTGTCTCGTTTCCTTTATTATGATTTTATTTTTCTTAAATCCTTTCTTTCTGTATTTTCATTTTCCATCCTTCCTATCATCCATCCATTTCTCCATCTGTCTTTTTTCTTTTCCTTTCTTACCTGTCTTCCTTTTCTTATTTCCTTCCTTCATTTTCACTTTCCTGCCATGCTTCTTTACTTTTTCCTTTCATCAAATCTTTAGTTTTTTCCGAACATACTGTATTACTAGCATATTTCTTCCTTCTATTCATCCCTCCCTCTTTATGTCCAATTTTCCATTTCTTCTTTTCACCCATCAGTTCCTTTTTGTAAATGTCCTTTCTTCCTTGCCTTTTCTTCCCTTCGTTTCTATTCTCTGTTTATACCGATGGTTCCTCCATCTGCCGTTTTCCCCCTTCCTTCCTTCATTTTCCCCTTATTTATCTACTTCTTTAAATTCCTTAAATTTTCTTTCCTTCATTCCTGTCTGTGTCCTTCCTTCCTGCCTTTTTCTTCCTTCCAAGAATGTTCATACTAAAAAAAAGAGAGAGGGGAAAGTGAGAGAGGCAGATTCCAGATGTCTTCCATTATTTGCCTGGCTGTGTTTTAAATCCAAATACTTACTTCTCCCTTTCTGTTGCTCTGTGTTAATTTTAATTCTCATGGATGTTTGCGTTTATCTCATAAATGTGTCTCTCGCTAATTGTTCATGACATTTTCTGTCCCAGTTCTTATTTCTCTAGAGAGTAATTCCAGGGACTGTGTGTGGTGTGAGGGGATGTGTGTCTGCCTCTCCTTCTTTCTGTTTTAATCTTTCTCTTTCTCCATCTCTGAAGGTGTTGGCAGGCTTGTCACGTTTAATATCTTCCAGCAGAAGAAGTGTATTTAAGATCGCAGGGTGTGATCGAGATAAAGATCCTGTAGTGGATACAGTGTCAGAGTGCAGGAATGGAGACCTGTGCGTGCACTTACATAACTGAACAGCTGATCGACTGAAGGAAACATGGCATGCGGTCATGTCTCCTCAGAGGTCACAGTGGTTTAAGGGTGAGGAGGTGGACCAGTGATGTTTCCTTGTTAGAGAAATAAAAACTCATAAGAGGAAAAAAAATCTTAAAGGAACAGTTTACCACAAAAGTCTATCTAGCTTGCACCATATTTCTAAATCTTCTAGACCTATACAATATCTTTACAATATCTTTGTGAGAGAACTAGACTGATTTTAAGTTACTGGTCATTTGTAATATTCCCCTCCAGTGAGGTGTTAACTTCAGAACTGCTGCAACCAAATCATTGAGTCAGTGAATTGATTTAATTCGTTTAGAACATTGAACCATGTCCAGTTCTCAGTTCAGCTTACTAAAGTCTTCTTTAGCATTAGAGATACAAGACAATTAAAGACATTGATATTTATATTGCAGTATTTATGCACATTTAACATTATATTGCAGTGAATACTGATATACTAGTTATGATATTTTATTGTTGGGCCTCCCTTATATTACAGTAAAGATTAAATAAAATGGAATTTTACTGTTAAAATATTCAAAAAGCAAACTGGCAAGTTCATTTGGGGTGAAAACCTGATGCTGTCACACTGATGTTTGTTTGATACATTAGGCCTGTGCTGCACACTGTCTGTGTCAGTCTATCAGTATAAATATTGACATATTTTCTCTTCTGACATATGCAACATCTACTCCTCATTTCTGACTTCTTCAGTAGTTGGTTTATATGCAGGTCTCCAGCAGAAACATTCCCCAAGAGTCAACAGCCCCCACTGTGGCAAGAGAATTCAGATGATGACGATTTGCAGTCATAACTGAGACCCACAGCGCAGACTCAACTCTGATTACTGCTAGTAACGACTGTTGCTTGTTCAGCTTACAATTCCATAAAAGCACCAATGGGAGGGGGAAATTCTGTGTGATTTACTGACAATGCTCACATTAAAGAACACGGACGTAACCAGATCATTTCCAGAATGACCAGCGCAATCTACCAAGAGAAGAGCAAATTAAATAATGGCACAAATACCAGTAATTTCACAAGTGCAAACGTCAGTAAATTGCATTGCATGGTTCATTTTAAAGGGGTCATCGGATGCAAAATTCACTTTACAAGTTGTTTGAACATAAATGTGTTGGAAGTGTACACATCCATCCTATAATGATACAAATCCACCCAGTGTTTTTTTTTTTTTTTTTTTTAAATCAGGCTGTTCTGAGATACCTGTGAGAGTCCACGGCAGAGCTCATTGGCATTTAAAGCAACACTATAATGGCTTAATGAAAACAGAGCTGATTTTGACAGGGTAAATAAAGTGTTTTTTACACTACCATTGAGAAATTTTATCCAAAGTATGTTATAGACTTTTCATTAAGACCCTAAATAATCATATCAACTTATATCAAATGGGCATCTGATGACCCCTTTAATACTCTCCTCCCATAAATTTTGCATCTGAAAGGGAAACTCCTACAAATGCATATTCAATAAGGTCAGGCACATGCTAATTCTTCACTGCGTGTCGCGTGTCTTTAGTAAATCCTGACAGTACTGTTTTAACATCAAAAGACGGTTTGCGCTGGCGCAAGCTGTTAGTACATCTGGCCCTAATACTACTATCACTACTACATATTATTTTTGTATTATTTTATATTCATGTATTATTATATTTATTTAGATAAGAACTATAATTATTAATAACAATACAATTTAATAATATAATGTATTTTTTGAGAAAAGGTAAAGATTCTAAAGAGCCCTCCATAAAAAATAGATAGAAAGACCTCATATGTTATGTTGAAATTCTGCATAGCATTTTTTAATCAATTTGGGTTAATATGTGATGTGTTTGATTTATAAAAAGGAAAAAAATATATATTTTGTGTCCATATTGTCTGATTGCGCAAATCAAACAATTCAATGAGCAGATCATTAAAACCATGCTAACATAACAAACATCAACAAACATTTGACATCATTCTTCCGCAGGCTTCTGAAGTCATCCCCTTTTGAGCTGTAATAAGTTATTTCCCTTTTCCCTCTTGCTTACATAGACATGCTCCAATCCCACAAAAACCCAGATTTCTCTTGGCTGTGTTCCCAGCTTGTGACATTCAGACAGGGATAGATGGAGCGCGTGGGTATGTGTGTGTTGTGCACATACTTCGCCTGACTCTCTGCCACCTGCTAGCTGCCTGTGAATGCCAAGGTGCCTCAGGGCATTCGCCGGCACACCACTGATTCACATGTTTCCCATCCTGCCCCTGTGTCCTTTCATTACCACTGACTAAGGCCTGGGGAAGGGGTCTCTCTCGGTCTCCTCCTCACTCGTTCGCTCGCTCTCCCTCTCATCTCATCTCCCTCACTCCCTCAGGAGGAGACCACCGCATGCTGATGTGACAGGAGCACAACACTAGTCGTCCTCCATCTGTGGAGTGCCACCCCGCCATGACCTTTGACTGTCTCCAGGAGTTATAAGGCAAGGGCAGCAACCGAGGGTCAGTCCCTGCTCTGTCAGGGGCCCGGAGCGCTAAGGCGAAAGTGTCAGCAGAAGGAGGGGTGGGTCACAGACACCATGTTGATGTGCTGACCTAAAGAGATATCTCAGGTCAGGGGAGGGTTGTTAGAAACGTGCAATGTTTCAGTTAATCAGGCCTCTTTCTCTCTCTCTGTGGCTGTTTTCAATGTGCTTTAGTGTCATCTTATTAGTATTCATATCTAACATTTACATGTACCTTTTTGTATGTGCGTGTATTGATAGCCTCTAAAACAGAAAGTGATTTAAATATGCAGAATATTTACGAATCCTTCATATTTATAAATACATAAAAAATATATATATATTTATAAATAAATATTTATATAGTTAATTTTTTAATATTATCTAGATATTTTTGAGCCCATAACCCCAAATTATTGCTCAACAATAAAAAATGTAATAGACAGATTTATGCGAAAATAATTTAGTTAAACTTTATTTTAAGGTGATATTGTTACAATGCAATTACACAAAGAAGTAACAAGTAATATTAAATAACTGTTTACTTACTGTAGGGTTAGGTTTAGGGTTAGTTGCTTGTAATTATGCATAATCTACTGTTATTACTATAGTAAGTATACATGTAACATTTGTAACTGCCCCTTTAATATAAAGTGCATAATAATTAGATTGATGTGTTGGCTTTAAACATAATTAATCTAATTTGTTAAATACAATAAATAAAGAAATAAAGAAAATCCATTAATTCGGTATTCTATTAACTTAAAATGACTTTGCAAACAATTTTACATCTTTAAAGTTATTCATAAAATGCTTATATTTTATATGTTGTCAATGTGGTAATAATGTACATTTCAGTCAAAGCCATAAACACTGGGGGGAACATTTAAAAAAATAAATAAAAAAAATGTAATTTTAATTTAAAAAATAAAAATATTTTTTTTTTACAACAAAATTAAATAAATAAATAAATAACAATTTATTGTAAAGTAATGCATTTCAAATTTTTGTAAATAGCTTTATTAAAAAAAAGCATTCTCTGTCATATCATCATATTCGGAAATGGAATTCAATATCTATGTTTTCTGCACTGGTTTCAGTGTCTATGCAAATGTACAAGACTATAAACAAAAGTGAAATATGGTCCCTATGTGACAGGTGGTTGGAGGTGTGGGGTTAAAAAAAGAAAAAGGTCATAGCTATGCAAGTTTCAGAGATGGAGCATGTTATTATGTACATTTTGCTGAACAAAGACTAAACATTTTGTTTGGAATAATGTGCACCAATTCACAATAAAACTAGGATGTGTAATAAGAACGCAAATAGGGGCAATTTTCATTTTATGGTGAATTTAAATTTGAAATGCCATCTTAGCCTGCAGTTGTTAGCCTGTGTCTCGCTGTTTGCCCCACACTTTGACTGGTAGATCCTAACTGGTTTACTCACCAGGCTCCACTGGCCTATCACACTGCGCTGGAAACGACATGTTACCCAGCAGGCTGCAGTATTCAAGTCTCACCAATACATCTGTGTCGTCGGTCTCTCCACAGCCTAGAGACACAACAACAACACTACATTATGATGTGCTTAACAACTACACACAATAACCTCCTTTCAGTCAGGGCAAAATCAAACACACTTCCAATAAAACAAATTGTCATGCAGATTGCCAATTACTGCTAGAGGTAATTATGACATTTTGGAAATTATGGTTTTGCCGTTGCACACAATTTGGGAGAACGAAACCTAGGGAGGCTTGTGGATACTTTTCACAGGTGGCTGTCTAAAATTAAACTCTTCGTAGAGAGTGGCACTGACATTCAGAGTTTATTTAGACAGTCTATTCCATAAAGTGTGAGTGTGCAGATTATCAGACCACAGTGGAAAGCAATCTTAAGAAAGGCTCTCCGAGTGAAACCCCAGCAGGGATGAATGGTATTGTTTTTGAAAAATAGAGCCGCTATTACAATAAATAAGTGTCAGATAAAGAGGTTAGGGAGAGTTACGGGGATCAATTAGGTCCCAAGATCCATTAGTGACACTTTAATTACATTATGAACAATGCAATGATAATTACATTGTCAATAATTTATAGCCTTTTAATGTAACAATAGCATTGGGAACAGTCATCAGCTAGGTTATTACTGAGTTGATAGCATCAGCAATTCCATAATGTAAGACTGTGCTAACAAACTGAGTAGTGATGGTGTCAAACGGCATACTATCATGTGTCAGGACAGTCCAACATGTCACTGTATACTAATCAGTTAATTAATTAATTAGTCCTAACTAAATAAATTCATTGCATGTAATCCAAGTTGACGAAGTGCAATACATGAAACATCTGAACCAGCCTGAAAGATGAATATGCAGAATACTCTATATTAACACGTTATCATCTAATGCAAAACTATTCTATTCTGTTCTATTCTTGAAGTCTACTATAGAGCTGATGAGGTGAATTATATTTTAACTGATACTGTTGATGGTAATTTCAAAAAGTCTTGCCAAGTGGTTCACGGTTAGGCTGTTACCCAGAGGCCAGTACATTTAACATGTTGTTACGGCAGAAATAGCACTAGAAAGGGATGCTCTACCTCCGGGGATTATGTTGGCATGAATTTCAATTTTTAACATTGAAGTTAACGCAGAGATTTACAATTAAACACAGAGGAAACAGAGATGAGCCAATATTCTGCAAGAGGAATGGGTTTAGCATTAAAAATAGATCTCTTGTTCTGCACTTGTTAGAATTTGAAACCCATATTACAACTTTAACAAATCTTGTAAGCTTAAAGTTTTATATGTTTATTTATTTTAAAATATTTAGCAAGACTATTGTAGAGTTTTTATTCTTTTACAGTCTTTTTTCTTCTTTTTTATTTATGAATGTCTTGATTTTTTTTAAAAATATGCAAGTAACTGTACAGATAAATACATTAATGTTATTAATAAATTATTACTTTTTTTATTTATTTGGTCTGTGGGTGGTAATACGTTTTATTCGCTGTAAAATGTATTAAAGTCCTGATGAAGAGTCTGTCTTTTTCAACAGAAGACCGAGTTACGACATTCTGATGAAACATTACAAGGTCAGAACTTGGTCAGAAAATGAATCTTTCACAATAAGACATACAACATGCATTTGCAAAATAGGGTGAATTTTCAATTCATTTCACATCCAGTTAAGAAAATTCTCCTGCTTTAAAGTTGAAGTGTATCAAAGCTGTGCCATTAGAAGCACCAAACCAAACTAGTGTCAAATTAGACACTTCTCTTTTACTCAGTAAATCAGAATGAAGCTATATACAAGGGAATATGGTGTAATATTTATGAGAGCACTTCCTTTTAGCACCGGCAGTCCTAAAGGATGCAGCACTCGCAGCTGTTTTTCACACAGTCTTGTCACACACGGTTCTCTCTCTGCGTTTGCCAGAATGTCAGTCTTCTTTTCTGCGCACAAACATATAAACCCACACCTAAACACATGCTACGTGGCTGATCCACGTTTTACCTTCTCATGCTTGTGTGCCAACAATATACATATGCTTGTGTTGGCATTAGTGCGTGTGTTGTTATGTAACAGGCTGAACTTTAGACTTCACAATAGCAGAACGGGGGGCTAATATTAAATGATCTTATCCATGATCTTTTATTCAGCTTCATCATGAGGAAGCAGATAGGGTTATAAAACACTTTCGCCAATAGATGGAGGAAGACGAGGAAAACGAGTGCCAACTTGCCCATTCAAATGTAAAGCGAACTGTGATTAATTTACTCAGCCCAACTTAATGCATTCAGCGCTGTCTACTCAAACTGTGCCCAACAACCTGGCTCAGAGTTTGACCTTATCTTCTATTTTAGAGGATTTATTCTACTAATACCTGGCACCCTTGAAGATAAAACACATATTGGCATATTGACAACTGGTGATTAAGTTAAAGTAGAAAGAGATTGGAGAGGTGTTAAAATCCCAGAAAAAGAAAAATGAAAGACAAAAAATAACTGGAGAGCAAAGATAAACAGCCACAACCTAAAAGGAAGTCCGATATGAAGCAGCATATGTAGACAATGTGTCATATTTACACAAATAATGTTTTAGTCCAATATTAATTCAAATTGAATTGAATGTTTATATGGTTTCCAGGTTAAAGACATATGGAACACCATCTTTAATTGTATTATAAAGCAACCAGTACTAATTTAAATTAATTTATATTTAATTTTATTGTATTATTTATATTATTATTATTATTTTTATTTTTTTACAAATTTTAAAAGTGTTTATTACAGGTTTATGCATGTTTAAACAAACACAACCTGTTTTCGTTTTAGTTAGTCCATTCAATCACAGCAACCTGGAGTTTGTATTTAAATGCACATTTTTTTTTTCTCTGTTTGAACCTTTATCCACTGATGTCAGTGTTGAACAGTATTTTCATACAAAAATGAGTGATTTACACAATGTTTGATCTCATATTTTGTAACATTTGTTTTTGTTTTTGCAGTAGTCAATTATTTTCTGATCTGAATGTGTTCGAGGAGGCACTGCCTGCTCAGAGAAAATGTCCTGATGTGTACGTTCTGACTGATGGTGGAGGACAGATTGCCTTTCATGGTTATAGGAGTGGAATGGAAAATCAATTTTACTTTTAGATTGAAATTTGGCTGAGAGGCTGAAAGACAAGTATGGGAGTCAGTAAGATGCTGTACGTCCTATTCATCAAAACGGCCCATAGTGTACCTCTGACAGTCTTTACAGCGTGTAATTCAAATTAAAATCAGATGAGGCTTCAAGTAAGCTGACTTGTGTATGAAATCTGCCATGTTTACTGTCGCCACTCAGATGAATATTCTGAATGTGATCTTTCGGGTGGTTGCTCATTCAGAGGCAGAAACCGCCATGATTGATGAGTCTCAGCAACGATGATCTGCTTTCAAAGCCTGTGATCCATGGACACACGAGGCACTGATGTTGAACAGAGGATATGCACATAAGCAAAGGAACCACCCACATATGTCTCCTCTTCTGTAGTCCACATTAATCACACAGTTATTAGTGCCAGCTATAATTTTATCAGTTTGACTCCTGTGCATTTATGCAGACCTTCGTGCAAAGCATTAAGACTTCTCTCTAGAGCATTTTCAGATTTCTTATAAATGCATTGCAGTACATTATGAGAATGCACATTGGAAACAGCTTTGTCTGATGGTAACTGTCTGTTTCTTTAATTCTGGGTCCTCTTGACCATGTGGACCTTTAGAGAAGGCACTCTTATAAAGCAAATGATGTTACATTATGTGAAAATAACAGTGAATATTTTATGCATCACAGAAGAATTCTGTCATTTGTCTAAACATCATGAGTGTTTGTACTACATCAGATATCATGTATTGTTTGAAGAGATTCTGTCATCATTTACTCACCCTCATGTCGTTCCAAACTTCCGTGATTCTGAGATATTCTGAGAAATGTCTCAGTGTTTTTTGTCCATACAGTGGAAGACATAGGTTTTGGTTACATTCAACGTTCATAACATCTTCTGTCAAAATACCAGAAAGTCAGACAACTTTGGAACGACATGAGGGTGAATAAGTAATAGCAGTATTTGCATTTTTGGTTAAATTATCTCTTTAATAGCATTCTGTGGTGTAAATGACATTTTATTATTTTTTTTTGTCTGGCTAGGTCTAATTTCATACCTAGCATTTTATGTAACCTAAATACACAAAATAATATTGTCAAGGTTTTTGCATTATTTCACATAAATATAGCTTGACAGGAAGTGATGCACAATAAAACAATTCTGATCACAAAAATGTTTTTAAAAGTGTTTTTTTTTTGTTATATTATATTTACAATACATTGATCCTTCATTTTATTAAAGCACCACATCTCATTGTTTAAAGTCAAGCATGATTAGCAACTAACCACACAAAAGTAGTGAAATGGGTCATGATTATTTAACTAATTAAAATATTGTAGTTATAAAATGCCATATTATTTATGTAGGATTTTCATATTTTAAGTTTGAAAGCAAAAATAAAATGCATATCTGAAAATGCATTTAAAAAGAAGACTGTGTGACCTTCATATGATAAAAAGAAAAAAGTGTGAATAAAATCAACCCCTGGGACTTATGAAGTGCCTGTAGTTGAAGAAACTACCAAACCACAGGATCAAAACATAGCTAGGTCAATATTTAGACTAACAGTAATTCCTAGAGGTAGCTTATATACAGTAATAAGAGTCCTCACAGACAGGCTTCCCAGTGCCCCTTAGCTGTTCAGTGAATTGTTCCCTTCTTAAACGGCTAAAAAAGGTGATCCATTGAGCTTTTGAAGTGAAAAGGGGGGTCTTTCCCTCCTCTAGACCAATCCATTCATGTTTTATTAATGTCATATGCTCTTGGGTATGGAATCTTTTTAAAACAACTCACCAGGTCATCCTGTTGGTTGTCACAAATCAAATTGGCCCAGCGAGCGATTAATCTTCCTGTCGAAGTGACTCTGAAAGGGCCCTGACACCTTATTCATTTTCTTAATTAGATCTCTTATTAGGTGTCGCAGTCATCCACGTTAATTACAGCTTTCTTTGACTCTTGCACTTTCGAGTTGGCTATGCAAACTATTTGTAGAAAGTAAAGGCAAGAACGTAAGGTGATTAGAAGCGATGAATTGGATTCATGTTTAAAGCACAAGGTGGAGGTGAGGCGATGTGTTAGGTGGGACATTAACTCTGGACATAGTGTAGATGCTACTGAAATTCATTCTGATACAGATATGTGGATAAACATACTTTTATTAAGCCCTATCACAAGAAAAAGTGCTGTAATGTATTTGATAAAAAAAGACAACAGCACGATTACGAATGTGATATATACTTAGTTAAGTTAGGTGCCATATTGAATTTAACACAGATGAAACAAGGCTGTGAGGGATAGACAGTATTTACAATAGGACACACTGTATAAAGGTCCTAAATCATGATATTTTCGCAGCTCAAAACTGTTTTATGTAGTTTTTTGCTACTTAAAGTTAGCTGAACAATTAATATGTTGTTAAAAAAGGTACAACATTGAACGCCCTGTAATTTTATCTCTCACAGCCACGTTTTCATTTATTTTTCAAAAACTTTAAACATGGTGCTACCCTAACTATTGCTGCTTTCCAGACAACTCTGATGTGGGATATTTCCTACCACAAACCTGGAAGTAACGTCTGGATTTAGTAACATTAAAAGTATTTGGTTACATTAATGTTACTAATTTAGTAGCATTAAAACATTACAAGTATCTGTTAACATTAAAAGAGCCCCGTTCCATAAATTATTTCCGGGTTGAAGTGGGAAATATCCTAAACCTGAGTTGTCTGGAACATTAGGTCTATTGCTTAGGATACTACAACAGTTTCAAAAGGTAATATCCAGTCATTTATAGGTACAAACACTTACCGTGTCTATTACTGCTCCCGACGAAAGGCACAGCAGAACAGTAGATGGGGTTTCGTTGTTGAACGAATCAAGATTTTTCAGATCAATTGAATGAACGAGCCAATGGTTCACTCATAAAGATAGTCACGCGTCGCCACCTACTGGAGTATAAAAGTAACCTTCAGAAAGAGTCCCCAGCACTAATGCACAGGCTGACAGTCTGTGTGATCTTCAGAGACACAGACAAGCAGAGTGATATGAACAGTGAAAACCCCAGTGCTGCTATCAAAACAAACCACTGACCCTGATTTACTTCTCCAGAGCTGGAAAGTGTCCTTCAAACCAGTTCACTGTGAATCTGAAGCTAAATTTAGTTTTTGATTATTTTGATGATTAAAGGAACATCCTTGGTCCAGCAATGACCCCAGAGGAATGAACCTTTCCTTGTGCCGCACTAGCATGTTACTGAGCTTCTCACACTCACAAATACAACAAAAACACTAATTAAACATTATGAATGATACTTCTACAGAATTACTTCTTACTTCAGAAATACTTTATTTTTTAAATAAAGACATTACAGCTTACCATAGGAAACATAGCATTTACTGTAAATGAGTCAGTAAGCAAGGTTTGACGAGAAAGCTTCACTTTATAGAATAGGAATCAATTGCCTTTGCCTAGAGCATGAGCACTTTCTACCTTTGAATTGAATAGCTGAACAAAACAGGTGGAAAAAGGACCAGTAAAAGAATCGGCGAGTAAACAGTGTTGTGCTTGAAGCCTGGAGTTTCTGTACTTGCTGTAGTGAAGTCTTTGGCCTGCTGTCAGGAGTGAATCTGATGACCCAGCAGGAGTGCGGTGTTGACCTGGATTTTATTGATCTTCTGGTCTGGCAAAGTGGGATTGTATTGTGGCGTAGAGCAGGGTTTTGGACATGTTCATCACTTTACACATACAAACATTTGCTGATTCATATTCAGCATGTAGTCTGTATTAAAAATGACACACTTGAAGGGTTTGGCTCCTTTGTTTGCTGGGCACCTGCTACAAATATCTGCATGCACAGCATCACAATTTTCCACTGAGACTGTCCACCTGGAAGAAGCCACTTTCATTTCTATTTATGAAAACAGTACAGTTATATTTATACATATACTACATGTATATCTACTGAATATAGCACTGTTTTTGCAGCATTTTTAAACAAAACTTTCTTAACTAATGTTTCTTTTTGCAGGCTATTCTCAAATGTAACATTTAGCTCTTAGATGTTGATTAAATATCCCATATTAATTCTTTATGAAAAATTAGTGTTCAGGAAAACAACTATGAATAAATAAATAAATAAATAAGAGAAAAAATACAAGAAAGAATTTTGCATGTGTATTAAATCTGTCAAGTGCCAGAGAAACAAAATTAAAATTTTTCTAAGAAAAACATCAAGAACATCCAAAGAAGATTGTAGGGAGTAGATGAGAATAAATGTTGGATGAACAAAGATTTGTTATGAACTAACATGAAAAGAATATTGTAATGAAATCCATAAAGGCTCTCCCATTTGGTGCAGCTTGTCTTTTGATCAAAAAGACTTCAATAAAGGCTACAAAACCTATTTAACTTGTCGAAACAATATGCAACCTATTTTAAAAATGAATTGTTCTTCACAGTAAGATACATTTATGACCAATTCAGTGAGAAACTGCACAGTACTTTGGTTATAGTGAGAGTGACTCATTTGTGAGCCTTAGAAAGCTAAAGAAGAAGTGACATTGAAGACTACAAATTTATAAATTAATATATTTTGTTATTATTATTATTATTATTATTATGATTAATAGTATTAGTAAAATAACTTAAAGTTATAATAGCAACTATTGACAGAAATATCTTACCTTATACGCTGCAGAAAATTATTCTCATTTAGTTTTGTTTTTCAGTAAAAATATCTAAACATTCTTAAATCAAGATACATTTACTTGATAATCAAATGACTTAAGATATAAAGTCTTGTTTTAAATGAGATGAGTTTATGCTTAAAACAAGCAGAAGAAGATAATTGCTAATTAGGCACAAATTAGGCTCTTAATATAAATTTAAGAGTATTTATATATTTGTACCAGAAAACATGCCAAAAATACTAAGTAATAATTTATTTTTCCACTTTTGAAAATTGAGTTAGATATTGGAGGGCCTTTGATTCAAAAAGACTGATAGCCACTGCTCTAACTTAAAATAATCAACATTCGACACCAAAACTTGTCGGAAATAAAGTTGTCGGCAGCGGACAGCTACTAGTGGACACTTTAACTGCAAGCTGACAGAGAGGTTCGTCTAACCATCTTCGTTGTATGCTGTACAATTTAAGTTCTCTTAGATGACATCTCACTGATACTCTGTGAAACCTGTGGAAATATTACTCTGAGATTAATAGGATGGTGGAAGGCTGAAATCTTGCGCGAGACAGCGACCGCAATTTTCTGTGTGTCCCACAAGGGACAGGACTTGTCATGTATAACACAGACCCACTCAAGAAGAAAATGATGGATTTCACAGTTTGGCCTGTCTCATGCCTTGTGCATTTCAACTTTAGTTTGTTTTGAGGGAACACAAGGGAGGAAATGTATTATCATGATCATAGTCTCTGACAGTCCTGAACTTGTTAATCATTTGATGTTGAAGACTTACCCTCTTTTTTAGGCTGATTGTGATGTCACAATAAGACGACATTGCCTTTGGGGGTTTCAGATGGAGCAAAGAACTTTTCTGTCCCTTTTCACCCTCATGTCATTCCAAACCCGTATGACGTAATTTAAAAATTATTATTTAAAATCAGGGGTTTCCAAAACAACACTTATGTTCATTAAACAGACAAGAAATATCTACTTTAGAAAGTAATTTGGGTTTGGAATGACACAAGTGTGAGAAAACGATGATAGAATTTACATTTTTGGGTGAATTATTCCTTTTATTCAATTATGCTTCTTCCAAATATGACTATATTTGCATTAAGGCAGTTTACTTTTCAGAGTACTGTCAATAGCATCTATTATCGCAGTCATTGTAAACATGGCCTGTGATGTCGTAATGTACAATAACCTTTTCATTCTAATAATCATACAATGGGTGGTTATAAATAAATATGAGGTAACCCAAGAGCAGAAGCCTCTTCTAAGAACTCGATTGAAGTTTCTTCAGCAAAATAACAAAGAATTGGGCGGCGGTAAATGCATTCAGTTATCTATGCAAAGGCAGTTCTCGCTCCAAAAAGAAGCAGGGCTCTTTTCACAGCAAGACTCCAGCATTCGTACCAAGCAGATGCATGAAAGAGAATTGAGAGCTCTTCCTTAAGCATCCATCCCAAAGCACCTTTTACGACCCATCCACATTAAAATCCCTTGATTCCCATTTACATACTTTTTTTCCTACACAATAATCTCACCATTCTTTCTCAGCGGCGGCATCTTTCTCGTGAAAGGTCTGCTGTTGGGGCCCTGGTTCCTATAACGCATTAAATGCACACTGAAGCTCTGAGCTGCTTTGTATCCTTTTAGATAGAAAAACAACAACAAAATGAGGTAACGCCTCATTGAAGAGGAGAAAAAAACAGCTTTTTGTTTGTAATTCCCTGCTTAGCATTCTGGGAAAACTGCTGGGAGATCGATGTAGCTGTCAATCTCTAGCCCTCTGTGACTTCGCTGATAGAAAAAATTACTTGAAACAAACAAACAGAGATTTTTTTATATTAAATGATTAATAATATTGTACTTGTTGAGGAGAGGAAGCAAACCTGAAGAAATTCAGTGAGGAAGATTTATTATGGGAGTCAGATGGGAATATTCTTGGTGTAGAACTGAAAATCTGTATCCTAATTGAATAAGTTAACAAAATGGGCAATGCTGATAAATGCAGCCTGCCACAGGGAATTATATAAATCAAAGATCCAGTTATGTCTGTATATATAGAATGTAAACACTGCCCTGTAGGCAAAGATGCACATCTTGCTTAAGCATTGAATATGTTTTCCTGTTTAAAAGGCTTCACTAGACAGGGAATATTTACCATGATTGCACATACCTCAAAGTACCTCATAAGCAAGCATTTGAATGATGCCCACAATATGGATTTTCATCTTCTGTATTTTTACAGTATATATACACAAATCAAACTTCAGAATTTCTGTGTAATGTTTCGTTGTTGAAGCCAAGTTCTCAGTCCCAATTGCGAAAATCTTGGAGAAAACAGTGGAGGCCAGCTTTCCTATTTGAGAGGAAAACTTTGAAAGACATAATTATACAATTTGATGTCATTTAATGATCCACTCAAGCAATGCATTCAAAGACACTGATTCATTCAGGAAGGACATTACTGTGTGTTGCCTGGAAATGTGCAACTGTTCTGCTGTGGTTTAATTTTTTGACTTTTTTCATTTCTATAATTATTTTAGTGGACCAAAATAGGCAAGCAATTGCAAAACTATGTATAAAATGTCTAAGTGACTCAACATCATTTTTCCCTTCTATTCTTTCACTAAGAGATTATCAGTGTGAGAAACTAAAAATAGTCTGTTTAAAACACCGGTGTTCCCCATATCCAGAGATGACATAAAACGGCAACAACAATGTGTGTAATTAAATAGATAAAACATGCTAATCAACAGAGAACCGCATTACTGATAGAGACATAAAGGTAGACACAGTTTATAGAAAACCATTTTAATATTGATTTGCTTCTGATAAGGCTGCATGTTTATCTACCAAAGCTACTGTAGTTGCATGTCTACTTATGCCAGTAAAGAGAAATGAAGCCCACCTTTTTGCCTTGAAACTGGATTACACAGAAAACTAAAAGCATGTTTAATGTGACATTCTGAATGGCAATCTCCCGTATAATTCATGTGGAGGTATGGTAATTGTTAAGATGTTAAAAACAACAAATGTTCCCTACTGCACTGACCCTACCAAATTAGGGCTTCATTTTTCTGAACTGATTCAGGTTTCTATCCAGTGACACAGATTCAGTGTTTGGTTATCATGGTTATCACCTTTAACAAAATGAATGTTTTCTATTGTCTTGTATTTATGAAACCTACACACGCATAATAGCCTACCTATTCTCAGAACAGCATAGAACAAACTGGATCATGGACCGGAGTTAGACCTGCCTATATGAATGGTAATCTGAGTTCCAGTAGGTGACTGTGGTCTCTTTTATTGGGCAGATAGACTGATATCTTTGGGAAATTCACTAAGAAAGAGTTGCGGCAATTAATTACATTGTTTGCTGTGTTTAAGTGCCCGATTCAGAATTATGCAACTATAGATAATAGAACAAAATCACCCGAAAATCTGCATGGCACAGTTCCCAAATTTGCTGGTTGCTTCTGCACACTATGGTATGTTGTGGAGGATACAGTGGATACACTACCATAATTTGACATACTTTAATGGGACTGTACAGCACGAAGTGTGGTCGCTACTCCGCACATCTGCTCTTCTCCATTATTTGCTCATTACTTGTTGAATTACTGTTGCTATGATCAGTAGAAAATGACATGTACATAAAAATCATTTTCCATCTGATTTCTGCCAGCAGTAGTAGCACTAGAGTAGTTTTGTGAATAAGCCACAATCTATTATAAGTCGAATTTGCATGGAAACTTGTTTGTTTGCTCTGAAAACAAATGACAATAAATAGTTACAGCTCAGGGTTATTTTAGCGCTAAAGATGTTTGCGCTGAAATATCGTGTTGCAACTGTTTAGTGAATTTTCCTCTGTTTTTTTGTCATCATGGATCCAATGGAACAAATTCTCAATCAAGCAAAAAATGCCAGATTTCCATTACATCAAGAGAATATGTATTTCCACAGATTAATTCAGTAATTCAAGGAAACAAAACCATGAATACAGACTTAATTCAAACCCACTGAACAGGTTTAGGTCACTATAGATCGTCATATGATGTCTTTTAATATGTATCTATATGTATATATACAGAAATATATACAGTTACTTTCAATACAAAGCTCCCACAAAATACATTGAGCATGCTGACAAATAAAAAAGTATCTGGCCCAAGTAGGTGTAGACAGTGAGGTGACCTTTGACCTGGGGGATCTCCCAAATGGACAGCATGTGGACACTAGCAGTGAGAGGTAAACTCAGAAGTGGAGGGAAATAGCAGGGCTTCACGAGCTCCTAGTCTGTTACCAAAGCCAGCGTGGACACAGAACGACAAAACTGATGGCGGGATGGAAACAAATCTCCTATTGATTTCCACCTCATTTTCACAGACCAGTGCTTATCCGTCATGATCCTTCATACAGTCATTCACAGCTTATATCAGGATTGTCCAGTTTACCTAGGGACATAAAGTCTTCAAATATAATTTGAAATCCAGTGAACGGCTCCCCTAAGATGTATGAGTTTAGAACCAGAAGAAGGTGGTGAGGAGAAACGCAGAAAATCGAGAGAATTGGACACGGTCAAGTCCGCAGTGTTGGGCTCATTGATCAAAAACACAGAGTAGCCTGCTTTATTTCTATTTGTCATATTCCTTGGCCCCGAATGAGCAAATCTGGTCTTTATCCCCAAGAATGTCCTTCTTTATTGTTCAGTCACAGGTAATCCAGTCAAACACCCCTTTGAATGAATGGTTTCGTCCATTCTGACAGAAATAATCCACATTCACTGCCTGTGAAGGAGCTCATTGTTAGGTCCGGGGATGAATCTGAAAACAGACAAAAAGGGAGAGAAAACACACAAGCATGCTTAGAACGAAAGTGAAATGCTTGGGAAGAACGAATCCCAGATTTTCAAACCAGCAAAGAAAGCTCCTTTGAACTGTGGAGCTATTGTTTGTGTGTAGATGATTGAAATTTGTCTACTGTAACTCATCTATACTGGTAATCGAGCGATTGGCACAGTGTGTGTGAATGTATATGTGTTCAGTTGCCCATCTGCCATCTCACATCTCTGTATGTTTCCTGTTTACACTGCACAGTGAAAAGAGCTCAGTAGCACTGCCAAGAGGGAAATACGATTATTTTCTTCCTCTCTGTTTCTCCAGCCCTCGTTTTCTCTCTCTTTGTGACTTTAGGGACACCTATTTAGTCTGTCTGGTGAGTGTGTCTTGCTCTCCGTGCCACATCGTGCTTCACTCAGACCGTTATTAACGATTTGTCTTCTCCCTCTTCAGACTGGAGGAAATGCACAATAACAGACACAGTCACTAACGATTAACCAATCTTATGTCAGCGTAAATCGTCTTTTGATGTGCTTCCAAAAAGCTTGTCGTTGAACAAACATGTAGCAGTCCGTACACAATGAATGTTTAATATCAATCTCAAACATGCCACATATATTATGACATCCATCTAACTATTGACATATCTTTTATCTGCCTGTCCTTCTGTAAGTCTATCTGTCTACATAGATAGATAGATAGATCTCTTTCTGTCTCTGTCTATATACTCTATCTATCTATCTATCTATCTATCTATCTATCTATCTATCTATCTATCTATCTATCTATCTATCTAGAGAAAAATAGACAGACAGACAGACAGATAGATAGATAGACCTCTGTTTATCTGTCTGTATGTCTAAGTACTTTACTGGCATGATTGTTACACATACAATATTTTAAAAATCGTCCAATCATCCATCCATCCATCAATCCATCACACTCAGAGCTAGGTGGCATTTTTATCATAAATTCGTGATGTCAGTAGTGCAGTGAAGCTAATTAAATGCTCAAGCCTGTGGCTTCGCCCTCAGCACATAAAGCATATGCTGACATTTCTCCGTCTAGATGTGAAGGAAGGTAGCCAGGTGTGAACTACAGATTGAGAGAGAGACATAGACAGAGACAGAGAGAGTGACTGGGGACAGAAATTAGAAGCACCCCTTGGGGCCCCCTATAACACAACAGATAGACAGCTATCATGCGGCAGAGTTACGCTCCACGTGCTCCCATCATCCTGTGCAAGGCACGGCAGAGGAGAAGGAGCTGTCCATCATAAGAGATCACCTCTGGAAAGGGACCAGTTCATGCCAATCAAAAGAGGTTAGCCAGCCAATGACAACCAAACAAAGCACCATGGCTAACATCAGTAATATCCTACACTTCTGTGGCACTGCACCAATGCTAACATGAGACAAAGGAAAAAACAGGATGCAAAGATCTCTTTGTGTAAAATAAGCAGATTTGCTGGACTTAAATGCTTGTTTTATATACATGTAAACATTAGCTGACAGCTCTTTGTCCTAAGCCGAATGTTCCTTGTCTTTCCTCTTCAAATATCTGCTGTCTGCTACAGCTTCCATTGATTGGCTGAATCCAGGGTTAAAAGCACATCGCAAAGACATTCGTTGTACACCATTTGCATTTTAATTCTCAAATGATATCTCAATTTTGTTGTGCGTGCTCCATGCGCTAAAAATGTAATCTGGTTTAGGTTATGCAGTTGTTGAATGTGACTTTTAAATGAGGATAGCATACAGCAAGACTCCAGACAGCATGAATGTGTTAGAATTAATTTAATGTGACATTGACAGCTGAAAGAGATACAGATGCAGTCAAAGCTCTGGGTTCAACAGGACTCTTGGGACAAACTGATTTAATCATCATGTGATTAATCTTAAACCATCACTTGGCAGATTACTTTTGCTCTGAAAATCCACACAGATGGGATTCTTGTAAAAGGCCTCTTGTTAAGAACATGTGTTCCAAAGACTTACGAGGAAACAGAGAGGAAACAGCAAGCCATTACAAACTCTCAGAACTAAACATACTGTTTCCATGTAAAAGTATTTATGGAACATGCAGGATGTTCCAATGTTTTGTGGACAAATTGGTTGGATTTGACAACTCACACTTATTATCACAATGTGATCTCATTATTTTGTACATGTACTTAGACACTGAAATGTACAATATTAACATATTGACAGCATCTAAAATGTTTAGATTTAACATACTGTATGAACAACCTTATGACATAAGAAATGTTTCTGAACTTAATATAATATTGAATTAATGGAAGTAATAGGTTGACTTTATTGTATATAAGTGAAGAGATTTATGAAATATGTTCAATGCCATCACATTTACTGTTTTTAAAGCATTTATCTCAACAACCTGCTTTGCGATTTCTGCTGCCATATTCAACTCGTTTTAAAGTATTTCACCAAAGAATGCCAAATACGCTAAATAATAATAATAATACATGTAATCCATTCTATTCATACATTACATTTCAAGTCACCATAAAAATAGATTAGATGATAGATTTGTGTGAGAAAAAGACAACAATTTAACTCGCAGACAATTTGACCCATCCACTGTGATTTTGTATAATTGAAACTTTTAAGCAATACGATGTTTGGTCTTGAATGTCCTCTAACCAACTTCTTCATGAAAAAGACTTTAAAATATTGATATAAATCAGCACCGATAGCTTTGTGGGCAGCATGGGGGTTAGGGTTAGGGTTAGTTCGAATCAGGCAAAAAGGTCAAAAAAATTTTTTTTAAATAAAATATCAATATTATAGTATGGTACATTGTAATTAAAATGATTGTCATTGTACATTTATCTGCGTATTCCTTTATTCCAGTTTTTATTTGTGGAGTTATGGGCTCAAAATGTCTATAGTTGTAAAGTTTAACTATACAGATGTGCATAATATAAATATAATATAAAATAATCATATATTTATGTTTCTAAATCTCTGCACTAGTAAATACATTTTAGATGCTGTCAATATGTCCATATTGTACACTTCACCATCTATCCAAATGTATGTATGGATACCTATGAGTACCAATGAGATTAGAATGCCTATCCGCTGAAATTGTTCTGGCCTCTGACGTTGGATTTAAGGGCCAGTCCTGAGGTGATTTATCCAGCCTAAAGAAAACGGCTCACAGCCATACAATAGTGACAGGTTGAGTCCATCTCTCCTCTCAAATGAGGCAGATGAAGTTACATAAACTGGGGGAGGATGTAAACCTTGTCTTCGTTGTTTACGCATCAATTTCGGTTGTATTTTAAGGAACGGAATGATATAGCCATTAGGAATAGGTAAAAGTAGGTATATGCAGGGCGAGGGTGAGGGTGTCTCTCAGCCTCTTTCACTGTGTGCCTTCCTCAAAAGAGGCCTGCCTTGTCTGGAGCTACAGGCAAGGAGGGGTCCCTCTCTGTAAGACATAAAGAAAAAAAGAGAAAAAAGGGTGTCAGGCACACGCTTTGGCTTTTTCTTACTCACATGCCAATTTGAAAAAAACGAGAATGGACGCCATACCAGCGTTTGTGAGTAAACAAGCTTGTGTGTGTAAGCGTGAGTGCTTAAACCATAGTTTTCAGAGCAAAAAAATACTGCAACTGACGGTTTTAGCATTTAGCTTTCTTTTGTTTGTTCTGATCATAGACAAACATGGCTAGATTGCCTTGAAAGAACTGGGAGGGAGTTGCTGGGTCGGGATGGTGGATGAAGGTGACCGAGCCAGCAAGATGGTCAAAGGTGTTTATAAAAAGCCAGCGCTGGACTCAAACAGATACCAAGTCTCCAGTGGGGCAGATCAGACACTCCAGGCTAGGAGGTTACAGGAAGTACACACCTACACACACATGCACAAATACACTCTGCACACCTCAAAGAAAATGGGATAACACTGGGAAACCCACAAATAAACATGGTAATCAAATCCTCACCATGCTTAGGAGTTTACAAAACGGCAAACAATAGAAGCAAACGACGAGGCAAAATACTGATTTCAGCATTATGCACTTATTACCGACTACACGGTCACGCTTGAGCCCTTTTTGCCGTGTGTGTGTGTTTGCACGCTCATTAATTTGAGCCTGTCCCTGGGTGCGTGTGACTGCGTGTTTGCATGCACGCAGTTATGCTGCATTAGTACAATGGCACAGTATGTTTTGGAGTGTGTGACTGCACACGACAAAGACTGTTTGCTTGTGCATCTGTTACTTCATCGGTTTCTATTCGGTAATTACTGCGCCGACTGCCGCGTTCACATTTTTCATTATGTTCGTGTGTGCGCACACTTATAAATTACGCTGACGGGAGAATAGACACTGGAGGAGGAATATATTTGTTGTTTTTTAATCATCCGCAGCATATAAACACACTCACAAACACTGACTCAGCAATAATTAGGATTGGGAGTGTAATGATGTTGATGAGCAGTGATTAAAATGCGCAAGCCTAATCATATGGCTCAAGATGTTTAAAAAAATGGAAATGCCAACCTTGATGAGGAGAAGGACGCCGCGGAGCTTCTGGCGAGCCAGCTTCGGTGGCCCTCAGAGCTAAAAAGTTGAATATGGCTGGGTGTTCTGGGAAGAAAGATATGAGGGGGGAAAGGAAGTTTAATATCAGGAGCGGGTTTTCTTTCCCATTTACCTCTGCTCTAATTTCCACCTTTGAAAAGATGGATAAATTTGGTTGTTTCTTTACAGTTCTTTTCTATTCATTCTCAATTAGAGATAAAGGACAATTTCACCTTAAAATGACATTTCTGTTATCATTTACTTACCTTCGTGTCACCCCAAACCAAAAAGTAGAAATTTTTGAAGAATTGCTACGCAACTATTGCCAAACAATGAGCTGTCAAGCTCCAAATAAGAACAAAAAAGTTGCAGTCGACATGATTTGTATGCTATATTCTGTATAATACTGTAGCTTTTGTGAGGTAAAAACTGAATGTTTAGAAAGCATTAACTTAGAGATTATTCATCTTTAACAAAGTTTTCATCGTCCCTAATCCAAAATGGTGCATTAGATGCTTCGGCACTGATTCTTGTGTGTGTAGCAACCAAACATGGCATTTCATTTTTGAATTTGTACAAAAATGAATGCAAACCTGGTCTAGACGTGAGCTTTAGGGCAGGATTATCACTGAATATTGCGTTTTGAATTATGAATAATCAGTAAATAAGGTCTGATTACCATTTCCTCTAGCAGATAATAGCACTTTTCTGATGTTTTTCTTTTGACTTTTTTGGAGCTTGAAAGTTTCTAGTCTTGCCATTGTTGTGAGGGAAGTGCATCGGAACAACACGAGTGTGAGTAAATAACACAAGTGGGAATTCATTATTTTATTAATTCTGTTTAAATACTTTTACACTAATAATTCAAGAGATGCTTTCTCTGGTTCATTAGGTTTGTATGCATGATCTTACCTGGGAAATCTCGAAAATCATCCAGCCAGCATCAGATAAGCAGGGCTTGGGATAGTTTAAACACGTGCAGATGCCAAGGAGGGACCAAACCCCCTGTAACACTATCTACTTGTGTTCACTGTCACATGACTCTCACAGATCCGCTGTCTGTCACCTCTCTACTGAATCAGCGTATGGGAATACTGATCTGCTCATCAAGTTTTAATATTGTGTCATGCATACTTCCTGTCAGAGTTGTGATGTTTAGTTTATTTTTGTCCGATTTGTGTCTTGATGTCCTGAACTTATTTAGTTTCTTATTTCTTAAATTGAACTCAGCACAGCATCTTTATAATGCTGCATTAGGTCTAAATGAAGAAGATGTGTTGTCTGAACACGCACTACTGCCACATTGTATTAGAAGGAATAAACAGGTTAGAGAGGTGCAGAGTTACATGCGTCCCTTGGTCTTATAAGACAATCTTTCTTGTCACTGAATCATTTAACCGGTAATGACTGTTTTTATGTTTTATTTAACATCTCATTAAAAAAAATAAAAAAAAAACAAAAAAAACCCTATATGTGTGTGTTTGTAAGTGTGTGAAGTGATGTTCAGCATGTTCCGAGCCCTCACCCTCGTGGTCTTGATCTTGTTCCCAGAGGAACACATCCAGCCGGAGTTGTCTGGTAGTGTCTTACACTCCTCTCCCTCCAGACACGGCTCCATCTCACACCACCACTTCCCAATCACAATGGAGGCTGCAGACACACACACACACACACACACAAACAAGCAAAAGAGTTTCAAACATGTGGACAAATTAAAGCGGGGTTTACATTACTCCCATAGTGCATGATTGCAGAACAAAATATGTTTTTATTGAACAGTAATGGTGCAATGTACTTTGTGCATAATATCTAAATTTGCATAATATCTAAATTAATTTCATGTTCAAAACGTTCAGTAAAATTTCCACGTGCATAGTGCAACACTGATGTTTAGGAAAGTGTTGTGGTAAGTTTTGTGCCATCAGATGATTTAGAAGAGAATAAAATCAAATGCTTCTTTTATCCTGGTACACCTTTAGCACTGTTGCACCCTATATCTGATTTATTAAATTCATCTTTAGCAATGAACAATTCTTGGCTTTTTGCACTTTAACCATGCAGTTAACTAGGGCTATTCTAAACATTCTAATCATGGGTTATCTTGTCTCACGCTGTTAATAATTTATCATGAGTTTGGAAATGAATCCTAGACATTCAGGTTTAAAGATTTCTCACAGCACTTTTGTAAACCCTGGGATACAATTATTATTTGCATATTTATGAGGTCAATAACATTGACTGAACTAGTATGTGACCAGTTTTAATTTGATTGTCCGTCTGTGGAAATGTCAGCATGTAAATCCGCTGTGCCTTGTTTTGCTTTACCTGATGAAGCATGTGAAAGTTTCTGTGACTGAACAAAGCGCATGAATATTTAATAAGGCAAGCACTGTTTAGTTTATAATTGGTAATGTGGTAACAGGTTTAAGTGCAATGTGACAAGCCACATATTTTACTTTGATATTACATTGAATTAAAAAGGCATTCAGTATGTTTTGACATAAATATTCGCTGAATAACATTTGCTGAATAGCTTCTCTCGGGCTAAAAGCAAAACATGAATAAAAAATACCCCACTTCTAATCAGCATGGGTTTTGAGTATGTATTTGTGTGTGTACGTGTCAGGGAGCATTCACTGCTACACACAACAGAGGGAGGAGGAAGAGAGGAAGACACGTGGTGACGACAGAAATGGAGGCTGCCTCAAGTCACTGTTTTCCCTCGACAAAACAAGCTCTCCAAATGTTTTCCATAGATTTAGTGTAGCTTCTATTTCAAACCAACACACTAACATCACAGTGGGAAATCATTTCAATTACCATATTTTTTAAAATAAAACACAGTATAAAGATATGAAAGGTGTTTGAAAACATCACTTTTGCTGCACTGGTCATATGTACAGTAGTTTAAAGGTTTAATTCCTCCAGACATTGACAGTCCTCTAGCTGCTAGTGTACTTGTTTAGCTATTTAGAAATATTTAAGTCAATCTATGTCAAATCCAGTGTATATTTCAGCTCACATTGTTCATGTTGCCTATTTCATTTTTATTTCATGTTTAGGTAAAACCTTGAAAAAAAATTCCTTTTCTTACTTAAAAAATCTTTCAAAATGAAAACTGTCATGCTGTGCTAAACTTGCATGACTTAATTTCTTATGCACACAAAAAGGTAGTTACTATTTACAGTACTTTTTACCGACACATATCCAAAAATATCTTTCTTTTAATTTCACAGAAGAAAGCAAGTCATACAGGTTTTGGAACAATATGAGGGTGACAAAAGCATCATTTTTGGCTGAACTATCCATTTTAGGTCTGCCTACCAACAAACCATCTTTTCTACTGTTTTTGTTCTGCTGCAGTGAAGAGGATTTTCTGAGGTAAATTGTTTGGGATTTGAAGGTTAAAAGTCCAACTTAGATATCATTATTCTGTACACTATCTTTGCTGTCTGTCAACAAGGTTAAAAGGTAAAAATTAATCAATATAAAGTCTTAGCGCAATCCTCGCTCACTACTGAGATAAATCCGAGCAGAGCCTGACTCCTTTCTCCTCACAAACAGACTCTTAACTCTCTGCTTTACATCTTTCAGATTTTAACAGTTGATTTTCAGTCTTTTTGAAACCTTCATTCTACTTTTCTTACTTCTCTGAGAAAAGCCTGAAACACAGCTTGCACTTTTGGTAGGTATAGGTGTGCAAGTGGGTTACATCCAAGTTCCAGTAATTTGATAAAACTTACATATAAAAAGTAATCTTCATGTTTGTGTAGAAAAAAAGCAAGCCTTGAATGTCAGCAGCATGGAGCACCAGTGAACCGATTATTTCTTTCTAATAAATAAACATGAATAAAAATCAGAGAGTCTATGGAAAGTTACAGTAGCTACTTAACTAGTAACTTACTGACATGTATCACCTCAGTATGTGTTTAAACCACATAAGGATGCCAATAACACTCCTTGTGTTCAATATACCTCAAGAAATTACATTTACATTTACATTTAGTCATTTGGCAGACGCTTTTATCCAAAGCGACTTACAATTGGGGAGTACATAAAGCGATTCATCTTGAAGAGGCAATCAGACAGAGGAAGTGCTCGTAACACCAAGTCTCAGTCATTGTTCAAATAAGTACAAGCTATTTTTTTTTTTTTTTTTTTTTTTTAACAACAAGTTTAGGATGAAGTCAAGTAGTACCGAAAGAGATGAGTCTTCAGTTGTTGCTTGAAGATTGACAGGGATCCAGCATTCCGGATAGGGGTGGGAAGATTATTCCACCATCCAGGAATGGTGAATGAGAATGTTCTGGAGAGTGATTTTGAGCCTCTCTGTGATGGTACCACAAGGCGTCGCTCACTAGCAGATCTCAGACTTCTGGAGGGAATGTAGATTCGTAATAGTGAGTGGAAGTAGGAGGGTGCTGAGCCTGTGGCCGTTCTGTATGCAAGCATCAGTGTCTTGAACTTGATGCGAGCTGCCACTGGTAGCCAGTGCAGTGAGATGAAGAGAGGTGTAACATGGGTTCTTTTGGGCTCATTGAAGACCAGTCGTGCCGCAGCATTCTGAATCATTTGTAGAGGTTTGATTGTGTTTGATGGAAGACCAGCCAGAAGAGCATTGCAGTAGTCCAGCCTAGAAACGACAAGGGCCTGGACAAGAAGTTGCGCAGCATGCTCTGTCAGGAAGGGCCTGATTTTTCTGATGTTGTGTAGCGCAAACCTGCAAGATCGAGCAGTCTTTGCAATGTGCTCTTTGAAGGTCAGCTGGTCATCAAAGATTACACCAAGATTTCTGACTGAAGTTGATGGGGTAATTATTGATGTGCCTAATTGAATCGAGAAGTCATGCTGTAGAGTCGGAGTGGCAGGGATGACAAGAAGCTCAGTCTTTGCCAGGTTGAGCTGTAGGTGATGTTCTTTCATCCATGCCGAGATGTCCGCCAGGCAGCCTGAGATCCGTGCAGCTACCGTTGGATCATCTGGTTGAAAAGAGAGATAGAGCTGTGTGTCATCGGCGTAGCAATGGTAGGAGAAGCCATGTGCCTGTATGATGGGTCCCAGTGATGTAGTGTATGTGGAGAAGAGGAGGGGTCCAAGAACCGATCCCTGAGGAACCCCAGTGACCAGTTGATGTGCTTTGGATACCTCCCCACCCCAGGCCACCCTGAAGGACCTACCGGTGAGATAGGATTCAAACCAGCGAAGTGGAATCCCAGTGATACCCAGCGATGAGAGGGTGGACAGAAGGATCTGATGATTGACAGTGTCAAAGGCAGCAGAAAGATCGAGCAGAATGAGGACTGATGATTTGGAATCTGCCTTTGCGACTCGCAGGGCTTCAGTGACTGAGAGTAGCGCAGTCTCTGTTGAATGGCCACTCCTGAAACCTGACTGTTTAGCATCCAGTTTGTTGTACTGTGAAAGAAACAGTGAGAGCTGGTTGAAGACAACTCGTTCGAGTGTTTTCGCTATGAATGGAAGGAGAGAGACAGGTCTGTAGTTTTCTAAAAGAGAAGTGTTTAATGTAGGTTTTTTGAGCAGTGGGGTTACCCGGGCCTGCTTGAACGCTGTGGGGAAGATGCCAGTGCGGAGAGATGTGTTGATAATGTGTGTGAGTGCCGGTAAAAGTGTGGGAGAGATTGCTTGGAGAAGGTGAGAGGGGATTGGGTCAAGAGGACATGTTGTAGGATGGCTGGAGAGGAGAAGTTTGGATACTTCCACCTCAGTGAGGGGACAGAAGGAGAAGATGGGAGTTTGAGCAGTGGATGTGGTTGGTTGGAGGTCCTGTGTGTGTGGAGTTGTGAACTGGTTACCGATTGTTCTAGTTTTGTCTGTGAAAAAAGTGGCAAAGTCGTCAGCTGTTATAGAAGTGGTGGGCGGTGGTGGAGGGGGACAGAGGAGAGAATTAAATGTTCTGAAGAGATCACGCATGTCTGGAGCGCTGTTGATCTTGTTGTGGAAGTGTGAGGAAGTTAGTGATAGGAAATTAGTGATAGGAAGTTTGATTCCTTTAAGCGAACTGATTCTTTCGGACGGTTCATTTCAGTAAACTGGTTCATCCATCTGTGAAAGACATTCAGCGTCCACAGCTTGTGAAAAAAAAACAAAAAACAACACTATAATGTACACTATTATAATAAAGGTGTTTCATGATGCTATAGAAAAACCTTTCTTTTTGTCTAAATGGTTCCATAAAGAACTTTTACCATCTGATGAACCTTTCTGTTTCACAAAAGGTTCTTTGTGGCATAAGAAGGTTCTTCAGATTATAAAACGGTAAGAAAGAGATGGTTCTTTAAAGACTGACTTGGTTCTTTGTGGAGCCAAAAATGGTTCTTCTATGGCATCGCTGTGAGGAACCTTTTAAGGACCTTTATTTTTCAGAGTGTATATTTAAATATATCAGTATAGCTAACATAATGCTAATGTTTTTCTGGGTCAAAACTACTGAAAATGACAGAGCAGGTTACATATTTATTTATCTAAAGATTTTTTTTCTCAAATTACATCACTATTTATTCAAAACACTTCCCTTTGTTGGTCGTCATCCATTTCACCCACTGAAGCTCCACTATAGATCAGAAAGCACTCACACAGATTACAATTTGACTACACCACCTACTGTAGATACTGTAGCAACAGATACCCAAACTCTGACTGTGTAATCTGTCCCATAATTCCTCACTCTCATGTGCGGTACACACACTAGCCCAAGGTTCATTAAACACTAAACTCCCTCTGGTCTGAACAGGATGGAGAGTGATTACCACAGACTCTTCCTGCTCCTTTACCTGACACTTTTCTGTACAGCTCAGTTTTACTGTGTACCATCTTAACCACAAAGCAATTAGCGGTCAGCAGGGGCATTTCGTTCTTCCTAGGTTAAAGATACATTGCAATTGTGTTGTTGTGCAGGACGAATGCCTGCAGTTAGTCATCCACAGAGGAGATGACATATTAGTTTTGTTATCATAGTCCGTCTTTAAAATACAGTACATGGCATGTTTCATCGAAAAAAACAAATGAAAGCACCCACCTGAGTGGTCAAACTTGGTGAAACTGTGAAAAATAGATCTGAAACGCAGAATGACACACTGCACGAAATGTTGCATTCTTTTTTGAGAGCAGATAATGCACAGGTGTTTTGCCACAGGGTGCTTGTTCTCAAATTTAATGTTCCTGAGCTCATACATCGAGAGGAACCAACAAGCCTTTTTTTTATTACCAGGCAGTGAAGGATTGATATTCACACACTCTCTAAATGTTGAAGCCATTTGAAAAATAGTGAAGTAATACCTGCAAAAAGGCAAAAAAGGGAAAAATAAATCAATTCAATGGAACAGAGCAATGATGGAATCATGAAAGCCCAGATTAAAACTCTGGCCTAACAGCGAGTATGAAATGTGTTGCATTCTTCATGCCTGCTTGAACACTTGAGCCATATATCATGTGTGTATGATTTTATAAATGAGTCACTGAATCATTCACTCAACAGATTTGTTGATTCATCCATAAACCAGGTGTATCCAGCTGTTGCTTGGGCAGTTTCTGTCTTTGTTTGTAACTATTTTTGCTGGTAGAGCAAAAGTACACGAAATTAACTAGCCAAATTTATCTAAAATATAATTTACTGAGTATAATTTTTTTATTAAATCATTTCATAACAACATTACACTCATGATCATGCACTCTCTGCTTTGTTTCCACTCAAGTAATATGGCTAATTATACAATTAAAAAATATTTTATTTATACACCTTTTCATAATGTATACTCATACTAAGTTTCCAAGTTTACACAAAACATGAGCAACATGACAGGTTTTCTCCAAATTCTGTAATATTCCAGAAGACACTTCCAGCACTTACTGCCAGTTCTTAAATGTGTGGATACAGCAGAGTCAAAGTGAGACAAATGGTCTGATGTCTGCTGCACCAGTGTTTGACCTATCTGACAGATGGCCCGCTCTCTCTCTTTCCATCGCAAACTTGGCAAGCGGAAGAGAGCTCACGAGAGAGGACATCAGGGTCAGTGCTTTTGCTCTCAGACTTTTATCTGTCTGGATTCACGCCAGACCCCGTTCAGGTAACCTTCTCAGCCTGAAGACAGGCCTTTCTCACCGGGCCTTGATCCTTATATGGTCCCCTCTGGCATCTCACCCTCTTCTGGGTCCTCTCGGCCATCAAAAAGTCACAACTTAAGCAACTTTTTTGCCATCGTAGCCTCAGCAGGATGGTGTTTCCTCCCAAGAGAGGGCAGGAAAAAGTGGATTATTGGAGCAGAGCAGGACCCATGGGGCCCAGGTCTCACTTTCCTGGTCATCTGTCTTCTTAGAGTTGCTGCCGAGCAGAAGTGTAGCTAGAGATAGGCTGATTTAAATTTCAGTTTTCCTGGTTTGTGTTGTAATGGCTTGTGGTTGTGTTTGCCGAAGGTCCTTGATCATCATAAGTACTGGATGATTGGGAGCAGGTGTGGACCTTGTGACGTGCTTGTAGATCTGTGACCCCGAGCAGCACGCAGGTTGGCAGCACTGTCAGGTATCAGATAATATCGTCTGTCGCCCGGGATTGAATAAATCAAGCTGTCAAAGGGTCTGTCATTAACATCACACTATGTTGTCTATCACTGATGCAGAGGTGACACTTCCACACACACACACACACACACACACACACACACACACACACACACACACACACACACACACACAGGGTCATTCAAAAGCAAAACTGAGTGTGACAAAGTATCCGTCAATCATCTGTGGAAGGAAGCACCTTGAGGAACCATACGAGTAAATTCAACACATGGCATAATTTTCACATTTTTAAAGTTTTTAAATATTAATAAAGCTTATTTAAAATAAAAAAATACATAATTCTTGTGAATATTAAAATTAAAACTAAGACAATACATTCACATTCATGTTACTGTTTGTGTATGAAATTTAATGGCATGGTTTCACTAAAGATGTGAAATAAAAATGGCAAAAAAAGATAATACATTCACATTTGCACTCATGTTACCATTTACAAAAGTCTTGTGTATAAACTACATGAATTAAATGTGCAACTATTTTGAGTTAATTTAAACTTATTTAAAATTATATATATATATTTTTTTTTATTACTTTTAATATTTTATTTTATTATTTTAAATGGAATTAATTATAAGTGTAAAATATACCCAGCTGTAAAGTATTACACCCAAATAATAATGGCAATTACAGCACCTAAATGTGTCTCATTTTGGCACACCCATCTAGCTTTGAATTTTATATGAAAACACCAGGGACTCCAGGATGGATTCAGCGGCACACCATGTTTTCCCAACGTCACTCAATCGATCACTTCCAGCCGAGATTAAGAGCGCTAAGCAATTACACTTTAAATTCTCGTGCTTTTCTTGCAGGTGTTAATTCACAGCGCCGGGGTCTGGATCGATACATCAGTGCAGATAATGGCCAGCCCCCTCTGGCCCCGCCCCCTGCTGTCCTCAACGTCATCAAAGTGAAGAATGAACTCACTCTTTAAATCCACTTCAGCCACTCTTTCTTTCTCTGCCTGCCCAGAGAAACGATCTGTTAATGACCTGATTGATTAAATAAGGCCTTTGCTGAGCTCTTAGTGAGGACGGAACGACTGTTTTAGTTTTTGAGTAGGCGCAGGTAACGGTCGCAATAAAGCCGGATAAGGTCAGAGGGCGAGCCGAAACAGCTCTAATGAACCTGGGGTGTAATTAACGGGGAGCCGAGATCAGGTCTCCATCTGAGGGTCAGAGAAGGCCGACCTCGGAAGGGATGGAGTGCCGTTAGTCGCCATTAGTCAGTGTTTTACATGGAGGAAGAAGTGTGGCTTGATTAGACATTCAAAGAGCAGCGTAAGGCCTCTCAATCATGACCCTGTCAAAGCTCTCCACTCTTAATGAATAGACCTCAGAGTCCTCAGCTTTTCTTCAAAGTGAGCTTCACCATATGTGTGTGCATGTGTGTTCTTCTTAATGGAACACTTGACTCAGCTGTGGTATTATGTTGAGTGCATTGTGTGGTCGATTATGCTGACAAACTGTCCACAGCTCTCAATAAATGCACAAAACAATGCCTGATTATATACAGGCTCAGAAGATTCTCAACACATGAATTAGACTTTTTTTATACTTGCTGGTAAACTACCCTGTGAATTTGTTTGTGCAGTTTTCTTTCCTGTATTTTTCTGCTTCATACTGTCATGGGAAGTGTGGACAGGGCATATTGAAAGGCTCATCCCTCAATATCCAGAAGGTTTTAGTTACAACCATGATTTGTTAGTTGTTAGTCAGCTGCAAGTGGTATTAGGGAAGGGACATTCTCATTTTAGAGGGTCCAAAAAAATCACATTGTGAGATACAAAGTCATAATTTTGTCACAACTGAGGTTGCAATTACAAGATTAAAAAATGCAGTTATGAGATATAAAGTTGCAAGAGTAAAGAAGTTGCAACGGTAATGGTAATAGTAATATCAACATAAAATGTCGATGCATAAAATATCAATTGTAATATTTAAAGTTGTAAATTCTGAAAAATAATGTCACAGCTCCGAAAAAAGGTTGCAGTAAAAAAATTGCAATTATGAGACATGAAGTCACTGTGAGACAAAGTTGCAAGTGTTATAAAGTCAAAACTGGGATAAAAAGGTTCAAACTGTGATATATAAAGTCACAGTTGTGAGATATGAGGCTGCATTTGTCAGACATAAACTTGCAATTTTGAAAAAAGTTGAAATTGTGATACACAGTAAAATGGCAATTGTAATAACTGCATATTTTGTCATATAAATTCCCAAATGTAATATATAAAGTTGCAATTGTGAAATATAATGACACAATTGTAAAAAATAACATTGCAGTAACAAGATAAAAAGTTGCAACTATGACATATAAAGTCACAATTGTGAGAAAAAAAAATCACAACTGTGAAAATACTTGCATTTGTGAGAAATAAGGTCACATTTGTGAGATATAAGCCTGCAGTTGTGAAGAAAAATCTAAATTGTTTGATATACCGTCACAATTGTGATATATAAAGTGGCAATTGCTCAAGACCTATTCATTAGAAAGATATAAATTCACATTGTGAATAAGTTGTGAGCTATAATGCCACAATTGTGACTTATAGTCACAATTAAGAGGAATAAAGTCAAAATTACATTAGTATCAGTAGAGTGGAGTCAGAAATGGGTTTCCATTAGAGACAGACAGACAGAGAGAGAGAGAGAGAGATCTAGAAAGAGCAAGCAAGTGGAAAAATGAAAGGCTGTGTTTATTGGTGCAGAGTTGCTCTAATCCTGACCTGTCCTCTCTGTGGGCACCTGACTCACAGGTAGAGCTGTTTCAGAGTTCTTCTGCCCAGGTGCTCAGAGAACTGTGTGCTCATGGATTCTGACAGCTCCGTCCTTGCAGGGTGCCACTGATGTTCATTATTTCAGACTTCCATCGGACGCCTAGCAGTCACAATACCGCCTCTGCCTCAGATGAGCACTAAGCGCTGTGTTAAAACATCATTATTAAGGTGAGAAGCGAATGAATGACACCATAAATATGCAATTAATCTTCAGAACTGGGGCAAAGTTTAATTGCGATTAAACAAACAGACAGAATATGCAAATGTGGAAACATTATGAGAGTGGTTCTAATTATGAAGTTACACATAATGGTAATTAAAAAACTTGCATCCCGCAATGCCCTTGCTGGTTTTCATGGTGGAACACATCACTGCTCCTGATTGGGCTCATGCATGAAGTCTTGCAATCTTATTGCGCATGTCTGGAGGAGCATACATGCATAATCTCATGCATAGTTGTTTTTGTTTTTTTTTCTTTTAGTGGGTGTTGATCAGCTATGTTTATGAAGTCATTTTGCTCACTTGAAGTGTATCTGGTTTGTGTGTGTTCCGCAGGGCTTCTATCAAATGCACCATGACAACCTGTCATGCTCTGCATTAACGGCCCCCAGCAAAACAGAAGGGCTCATTCTATATCAGTGATGGTTACGGAAAGTGTGTGTGTGTGTGTGTGTGAATGTCTGTACCACACAGAGACGAGGAAAGAGGAAAAAGGACAGAAAACAGCTTAAAAAACCCCAGAACGGATGTAAAAGTGGAAACGGCAGTGGACTTTCAGACAATATTAGCATTAGCGAAAGATGAAACATTTCTGAGTGTGTTTTTTTTGTGCTTATGACCCTGCAAAATCAGGTCTAAAGCTGGGTTATTCAATCCCTATGTGCGTGAACAGCCCCGTATGTGTGTATGTGGTGAATAAGCCCTCTATTTGACATGTTAAAAGGGATGTTCTTTACTAAGAGTCTTGTTGGGCCTGACATAACTGGGACGTAGTTCTCCTTTTCAAAGCTAATAATCAATTCCCATGCTGGGATAATCTGACAGCACACTCCCACTAACTGTGCCACTGTCTCCATGCACACAGCTACATATCTCCCAAAACAATCATTCTCCAATCTAACACAAAATTAGCTAATCTGTGTCTTCACCGCCTGTTTGAATTAAATATATTAAGCCCAGATATTATTAACATTTTCAGCACAGAGAACTCAATATTTTAGGTTTGTTTACCCTTCAGGTGGAAAAAGTTGGTTATGTTTTAATAAAAGAAGCATCATTCCTGTGAGAATTTTGAACTAATTGGATTTTCAATGCAATGTCCAAAAAACAAAACAAAAAAGAGCTTTGATAATAAAGTTGCATGATTATACTGTGTAAATGATATGGGATCATTTTCCCCTTACTCTAAAGCTTGTATTAGCTAGACTAGTTCCCACAAAAACTGTTGTAGCATGATTATGGTAGCTGAAGTCAGATTTTATTTCTGATTGACATACATGTAAACAGCAAAAGTCCTGTTGAAATTAAAACTGTTTAAACATTCTAGAATGGTTTGCTGGACTTAGCTGATTTAAGATGGTCTCCCACCCTAGACAAGCTTGTGTTTAGCCTGGATAAAAGAACCATCTTAGGTTGGTTTAAGATTTAAAGTTTAAGTTACAGAGATTTAATGCAAAAGCAGCTCATGAAACAAAATTAGCACATTTTTATCTCTCTTCATATTTTTTGATTGCTTACCCTTCAGGTGGAGAAAGGAGGTAATTTCTTAATATATATATATACGTATATATTATTAGGAAGCTTCTTCCCATGAGAACAACGTTTTTGAACTAGTGCACTTCTAATAAAATAAACTTTAACACATCTATTTAATGAAATTGCTTTATCCATTTTAAATTGGTTTGCTGGATTTAGCTGATGTTTAGCTGGAGAAAAGTGCCAAAGAGCCAACAGACCACTTAAGACCAGCTTTGGTTGGTTGAAGATATTTTTTTTTCATTAAGAAGTTACAGAAATGTAACACAAATATAACTAAATATTACTAGCAAATGAAAGAAATTAAGGTAATTTGTGGATGCCCTGCCTGTTTGAATGATATATTTAAAAAAATAAGTTTTACAGAACACAACTCCAACATCCAAACAAATGCTTTTATAAGCTTTTATAATAAAAAAAGCCCAAAACACCTCTAAACCAAGAAACTCTACCAGGAAACTGAGCAGTTAAGTACAGCAAACCAGATTAGGATGTTGATTAAACACCAAGAATTACCACATTAAACAAAATGTGTTAATTTGTGGCTTCCCTGCCTGTTTGAATTAGATCTATTAAACATATTAAGCTTTTCAGCACAAAGAATTTCATATTTTTTTTGTTTTGTAGGTGTAAAAAGAAGGAGAATGTATTTTTGTTATTCCGTTAATAACTGCCTAAACGACTTCTAAAAAGTCAGATGACAGGAGGGCGACTGATCTCCAAATTTAGCCACTCTCTCTTTGGCACGTGTGAAGGATGTGAACCCCATGCACACTCGCTGACAGATTTTAGTAGGGCGACACAAATTGTGTGAGTGTGTGTGTAATAGAGAGAGAAAGGAGGTGACAAACAGTGTGTGTGCTTTAAATGTGTGTGGGGTGTGACTATGTGCATAAGCGTGCTCGTGTGTGTGACAGCAGCAGTGTGTTTGAGTCTGTCCCCGCAGGTCCTCCCTCAGGTCTCCGTCAGGCTCAGCTGACAGAGTCGTTACTCATAAAGACAGTATTATTATCAAGCAGAAGATGAGTGTATATCCAGGCCAGAGCACATATGAGGGAAGCGGGAACTTCCTCCACATCTGTATAATCACTCGATTGTCTCCATTTCATGGAGAAGAAACAGAACAAGGCTTCATTAATCAGCAAATACGCTCACTCAAACTCTCCCGCAGCTGTTTATGTGTATTACTCTGATGAATAATAATATTGTGCTGGTTTACACAAAGACCAGACGTGATACACAGGTTTGTGTTCAGACAACATAATGCAAATGGATTTAGCATCAATGTGGCATCAAACACTGGAAAACAAGTCTTGCATGTAACTTGGAAACAGCTCATTTCTGGAACACCATTTTTTGCTATTCCTTAATAGGTTAAAAATAAAATTAAAATGTAAGATTATGTTCTCTGTCAAAACTTTAATTTGAATCAAATATATTTCTGAAATAGCATAAAATGTCAGCAATAAGTAAAAATTAATAATTTGTCATGTCACATGATAGAATTAAAAACATCTTTGGAAAGGTTTTAACCATAAAAAAAGTGTTCTATATAGTATAACTGTATGGATTATGAATGACATCAGGATAAACGGCAGTACATCTGCCATGTTGTCATTGCCATGTGACTTATGGCGGATTCACAAATCCTCTCTTATAGCATCAAGATAGAATGTGTGCATCAGATTTCGGAATCTCACCAGTAGTAGTGGGTTCTCTGGGAACTTTTCGCTTACTGTCTTGCCTAATATTATATAGCTGGGAAGTAGTCTTATTTAGACACAGAGACTGTCTTGATGAATAATTCATTCATTCACTCACTCAACCGATTTGTTCAAAAATAATTGAGGAACGAAACACCACGAGTTGTTCAGAGATGCGTAACAGTTGGCTGTGCTTGACTTCTTTTGGAAGTATTTTCATTGGTGCATGAACAGAATAGTAACTGGAAAAATTAAAGCAACTCAATATTAACTATATAAAAAGCAATATCACATAATCCTGCTGCCTCTGTGTAACTCCAACTTCTCAGAAACAGCCCAAGCCGTCGCTAGTTCAATTTCATAATGAGAGGCCTCCGTCTGAGTGTATTTGATGAGGAACTTTGTGACTGTTTTTTTATAGTATGCATCTGTGTAGTATGAATGCAATCAGACTATGTAAGTTTTAAAGACCATATATTTAAATTTTTTGAAACAATGTTCAATTTGTTTTATAATGCACTATACCTGTATAGTAAGCAATTATATACATATTTTAACAATGTTGTTTGTGTTTATCTATTAGTTAATAAAGACCTGATTTCTCATAATACCTACACATGCAATATGCACCAAGTTGGCCCTGTCATGTGACCTACTGTACATTGCTTCACTGCCTCTTAGTATAAAAGTGTATACTTCAGAACCTCAGTGGAATCAATAGCTCATCTGGGTACTTTTCGTCCACTGTTTGAGTCTGTTTCATGAAATTAAACATAATATGTATTTCACATACTGCTTTTCACCTACTATATAGTAGGAAGCAGACACATTTGGATGCAGTGTTTGACTGGTGTATTGACCTGACTTAAGAGCATTCTGTACCAAAGATACCATCATGACAACCATTGTCAAAACGTCACCCTTGACATGTGGTAATCCAAATCCTACTCTTATCACACACACAAAGGACGCATATTTATAATGAGGTGATTCATATGTATGACCATATGTAGATGGCGACTGTATCCAGACTAGGGGTCGACCGATTATCGGCCTGGCCGATTATCGCCGCCGATATTAAGCATTTTTACGATAATCGGTATCGGCCATTTTCAAAATCGATGTGCCGATAAAATAATTTAATTTTGAAACGCGCTATTTGGCTCTGACGCAGCCTGTCGGAGCTCATCACTCTGTGGGCTAGAGCAGTCTCCGCCCACCACGCATCTGATTTGTTGGGAGTCACGAGTCCGACCAATCAGCGTGGGAGACTAAAGGCACTCTCACACCGAAAGCGCTTTCTGACTGGAGCTGCTTGTTTCAGTGATCACGCATCAGTTGTCTCTCAAAGGCAGGAGCAGACGTTGCTCAAGTTGTAATAAATCACAATCCACTACACTGAAGTTGCAAAACACCTCAATATTATATACTTATGGTTTCCGTGATGGGGAAAACGCGGACGGAATCGCGGAATCCAGTCATATAAATAGAGGTTACTGTATAACGCGGAGTCACGGAATTTGTCAAAGTTTGGATGAATTAATCAAAAGTAGGTCAGTAACGTTACACTTAAATCGACTCGCGCTATGGACTAGTATCTGTAAACATTAAGCCTCAAAAAGACTATTTAAATATGAATTGTGCATGTGCTGCGTGTCTCTGTATATGTGAATGGCACAGACGCGCGGTTTTTACTACACACACACATAACACACACACACGACGCTTGCGGTGTTTTCAGCATCTGCCGTCTCACTAAATGAGGACATAAATACTTGAACAACATCCCCAGAACTGCTCTGAGAGTTACTTCATGAGCATTTGACCGTTTCATTTGAGTAAAAAGATCGTCATATCATACATAGGCTACAGAAGCTTAAGAGTTCCTCACGGCAACCCGTCAAAATAAAAGTTCGGTTTATTTACTAATACAACAATTATTAATACTTTTGTTTAAAGAATAATCACACAATATGCTATTTCTTCCATGTTTTCATTTTAATAGTAAACCTATTTCTTTGCCAAAAATAGAGTTTAACTCTCATTTGATTAAAAGATAAATTAAATTAATGTTTTATGCCTTCATTTGCACTGCACTATAAATTAAAACTAATAGAAATTACTGTCACATAGGCCAAGACTAAGATACTGTCACATAGGCCAAGATTAAGATACTGTCACATAGGCCAAGATTAAGATACTGTCACATAGGCCAAGACTAAATTATAGGCTATTGAACCAAGTGTGCCTATAACAGGCTATTAGTGTTATAGTTTCATTAAAATAGTTACGGTCTTCTTAAGGAGCTATGAAGACAATTAAATTATTTACACTTATTATATACATTGTGCTTTTTAAGTTAATCAATTGATGTGCATTAGATGATGAATTGAATAGTCACCTCTTGTAGGTTATGATTTAATCATCATAAAATAATTAATGAAGAATTATGAGAGGTTATGCTATTATTACACATACATTTCCAACATGTAAATTAGTGAAGCCAAATACTTACATTTCCCCAAGCTGTTTAGCTGTAGTACAGTATTCATAGGCTTAATCATGAAGCATACAGTGGCCTAGTGCTGCACGATATATTGCATGCGATAGTCATGTGCATCTCGTCAGTAAAGCCGGTTCTGTGATTAGCAGTAAATCTCCATCTCCTGCTTTCAGATGGAGCGGCATTTAATACACAGAGCCGTAGTTCACTGACAAGCTACACAATATCACGTTCATTATCAAAGGCAATTCATCTGTGATTATGAGCACGAATTGCATAGCTTGTCAGTGAACTACGGCTCTGTGTATTAACTTCCCCTCCATCTACTGGGTTGGAAAGCAGGTGATGGAGATTTAATACTAATCACAGAACCGGCTTTACTGAAGAAATGCGCATGACAATCGCATGCAATATATCGTGCAGCCCTACAGTGGCCCCACTTTTAACTCTCTCTTTATATTACCCTTATTGTAGATGGATGCATGGAGGAAGACAAGAGTAAGAAGTGCAACCAACACCAGGGAAGGCAGTTTTTGTCAGAGCCCTTGTTATTCTTAATTTTGACATTAATTGTCATTTTTACACCAGACATATATCGGTTCAAAATATCGGTTATCGGTCTACTTGGTCTGTAATAATCGGTATCGGCATCGGCCCTGAAAAACGCATATCGGTCGACCCCTAATCCAGACACTCAACCCCTCACACATCACTGCCCAGTGGTCTGTCAACTTTGTTCTTTATCTCACCTGCCCACATAACAAGCTGCCTGGCTTGATCGATACACTAGCAGATGTGTGGGACCTGGTCCTCCCAGGACACGCGCATGGAGGCATGAAGTGTGAATCTTTCTTTATGCTATTACACAGATCACATCAGTATGCTGTGAAGAGACGCACGGCTACAGCTCTAGTGCATCGTACCACCTAGAGTTTGGCATTCAGTACGATCTGTCGTGGAACAGGGCGGTGAAATCACAGTATTGAAAGCATTCAAAAGACAAACGAGTACAATCTGAAGCTTGAAAAAGACTTCTGAGGAATAGAGAAAGTGATGTAGCGTAAAAAAGTGACCTTTCAAAGTTTAACAGTTTTGTATTTTTCTGATGAAAGGGAACTCATGTGCAATACTAATTTACTGTCGCTATATACACAAAAGTGAGCCAAAAGTATTGGGTCGCCCCCTTCTAATGAACAGGTTTGACTACTTTAGTAATTTCTATGAGTACAAATCTTAATGTTAAAGCATATAATGATATTCTAGGAAATTGTGTGCTTCTAATATTATAGCAACAGTTTTGACAGGACCCTTTTCTATTCTAACATGACAATTCCTCTGTGTATAAGGCAAGGTTCAAGAAGAAAATGATTGATTCAGTCAGTGTGGAAGAACTTGACTGGTCTGCATAAAACCAAGTCCTAATCCCAGTTTAACACCTCTGGTGTGACTGTAAATGCAGACCTTGAGCCAAAAACTCATCATATACTGTATATATATGTATATATATATATATATAGTAGAGTAAATGAGACATATACATACAACATACAAACATACATACATTCATACATATATGTGTGTTACATCTTGAGCCTCAGGCTTAAAGATTAGGTTGAGCTCGAATCGTGACACACAAAGAAAGTATATGTACATATATTTCTTCTAAATATTAGTTTATTTATGTGTTAGCACAGAGTTATCTTGATTTAGTGGAGAGGTCATGTGGGCCCCTTGGCATTTGCATCAAATTTGAATAAATCCTCTAAAATCACATCAAGGTGACAGCTGAAGCGAAATGTCATCTGAGGAAAGCTTTGAAAGTCTGTTTTTCCAAATTATGCTTGTCTAAACTTATAATGGGCATTCATTTTTGCATATTCGAACGCTCACACAGGAATTGTCAAAGCACTTTTTTCACACCTGCTTTAGCTTCAAAAAGAAAAAGGAACAACAAGGTTGTGATTTATGCAGTTTGGATCAGAGTTCATTTTTTTGTGTCATAGTTTTGTCTTTTTACAAAAATATCCTTTAGCCTGTTTTGAGATGCCATTCATTTCAGTCCATTTTACTCAGACCTAAATGTCAGATAATTTGAGATATTATGAGATACTTTCATTGGAGAAAGCTTTTTATTTTTTCATAACATTTCCCTAAAAATGTCTTACATCCGATCATGGAAAAGGCATTGAAACCTGATTTTGCACTTAAATGGTGCTACATTTTGGGTAAGGTGATATTTTTGACTGTGATGATGCTGTGAAGTCAGGTCTGGATTCCTACCGTCAACACAGGAGGGTTTGTTCCGTGTTGTTCCGGCCACTTTTCCCGGTAAACACGAGCACTTGACGGTCTGGGAACGCTCCTCAATGCGGTTCTTGTTGCAGCATCGGTGGGCTGCAATGACCTCACATGTTCCTCCCTCTGTGGATGCAGAAACACACACACGTACATCAGTGGCACATATGAGATACATCACCTTTGACACACAGTAAAGATGCACATATTTGAAGAAATACCCATTTCAGCAATGCACACCTGAGTTACAAGCAAATCAGTGACAAGTGATTTGACCCTTCGACCTCGATCAAAATCTGACTCTGACAAAATTTGAGCAGCAAATACTCCAATTATAGTCATACTTATTTGAGAATCCTAGTCATTTATATTTTCATGTAAATGGTGTATAAGTAAAAAATGGTTTCAGCTTGTTTTACTGCTTTAGGGATTAATTACGATTAATTATTATTTGATCTTGCACTAACCACTTTCTAACTTTTGTGCAAAAATGAAAATATACACAAATACAATATTACATAAACTTCAATCAAAGCTACAATTAAGAAGCTCAGGCTAAGCTAAACGTTTCATTGCCCCTAACACTTTAAAGTACCATATAAAATTAAAAATATTTAATAAATTAAACTATACAAGCAACAAACACAACTGATTTCATTTTTATTCTGTTCAGAAATCTTATGCTTTTCCACTTTTTACCCCTTGATGATCATTAGCCAGTAATTATCAATAAGATTCAGCTTCTTTTCAACGATCACATAAAAAGACAGACAGATGAGGGGGAAATTTCTTTCAAAAAATTAGATGGGAACACAGAACATATTTTACACAAAAATCAAGATCATTTTCTGCACACAGAAAAGGTATTTTGGAGAGTTTTTTTTTTTTCTGGTGTGTGCGCGTGTGTTTTAGACATATTTACTTAAATCCATGAGGGTAAAAAGGCAATCAAATAAAAAAAACTGAAGCCTCAGCTCCTTAATTAGATTAACTTCCAAAGTCATCAGTTAAATAAGCATTAGAGCAAATGGCCCTTGTAAAAAGCCTCTACAGAGAAAATTATAGGCTCTTCTACAGACTCTGCTAGGCTTTCTGTGTAATTACCATGTATTCTTTCTTTTCTCTGCGTTGCAAATTGCCCTTGAAGCGTGTTGATTATCTTATCTAAATGACAAGCCTTTTACCCCGATGTAAGCAAGGGCTTTTATGGGGAGTGCAGGAAGGTGAGGGTGCTGTCGTGGTTTAGACAAAGTGGAGACATATAGCACGGTATGACATTGATGTGACTAAATAGGCAAAACTCATTCTTGATAAAAGGCCTTGAGACAGTGCAATTATGAAGTCCTCACAGTCATTATCATGCTCCCTGCCCTTTAACACACACACTTTACAGGATATCTGGAGCTACATGATATGCACTGCAGCAAAGTGGACCCCATTGTGACAAAAAGAGGGGAAAAAAGAAAGGGAAAAGACCAGAATGCGCAAAAAGCTACTAGTGGGTCACCATAACAATAGAGAGCCCCCTGAGGAGAGCTGGGGGATTGATGAGAGGTAATGGTTTCCCCCTCAAACGGTGGGCTCACAGCTCCGCACCAACCCCAAGACAGGAAAGAACAGGGGAACAGAGGAGGACAGGAGTGCAGAACGGGAAAAGAGCAAGAGGGAGGGAAGGAGTCAGGCAGCTCCCTTGCTGGGCCGGGCCAGGCCCGGTCGGTTGAGTAATGACAGAGCTGTTGGAAGCGCCCCTCTCACACAATTATAAAGCGGCCAGGTAATTCAGCCAGTGGGGTTGCTGCAGCGAGGCCCTCCATCAGATGCTCCCCTTTCCCCAACACCCGCGGAAACCCTCTTTATCTTCCCCTGACAGCTGTCCACTCGTCCTCTCACACATCCCTCAATTAAACCAGAGCTCATGTGAGGACATACGAGAGAAACAGAACATACGGTGCCACATTTCCCACCGTTTTGACAGTCAACGTTGCTTACTGGCTGATAGATTCTTTTTTTTTTTTTTTTTTTTAAGTATTGGTGGAAACATTTTAGATATACATGGAATATACATCCACCAATGTTAGACATTATTAAATGTGATCGGTATTGGTCAATACAGATTTGAGGCAATTTTTACACACACACACACACACACACACACACTAAATATATTAGGCAATATTTTTTTAAATACTCCTCTGTATTAGATTTTTTTAATATTTGATATATGTCACCCAACATTAAAAGTTGGTATTTATGTAATTAATCACAAACTAAATTTGGCTGTGAAAATACCTCCAAAAGATCTTTTAAAGCTATTATTGTGTTAAATGTTTAGGCTAAAATGGCCTAACAAAGTATGGAACATAAAAGAAGATTATATGTTGTGCAAAAGAAAGTAAGTCATTCAGGTTTGAAAGAACATGAGGGTGAGTAAATGATGACCAAATTTATTTATTCATTTATTTTTGGTGAATTATTCCTTTAATGTTTTTTTATTTATTTTTGTAATTTTTTTAATAAATGAAATTATACTCTAAAAAAGAAACTAAAACTACCAGCAGGTGGCGGTAAATGTCGAGTCGATTCATTCAAATGGCTGATTCATTCAGGAATGAGGTAAACAGCTCTCTATGAATGGGCCTTTGAATCATTGGTTCACAAGATTCGTTCAAAACGCGGATTCATTCAGAAACTAAACACGCACAACAGTTCTGCTGTGGCTTTATAGGTAATAGTTTCATTGGCAAAACTGAACAAAACCACACAATATTGTGTTTAAAATATAACACAATATTAACTTCTTATTTACTGAACTGTTGTATCAAATCACATTTGCACTCGTACAAATCTGGACAAAAGCGGCACTCATGTGAGCTCTCGCTGCTCGTGTGGCATTGCTTATCAAATAAATATGAGACAAAAAGACATGAGAGATATGAGACATAAAGCACCCACCCCCCCAATATCTTAAATTTTAGGGCATAACTGCATATATGGAGTTGTTGCATCATATGCTGCATCATATTTGTCAACAGTCAACTGTATGAACTGTAAGATGACATACAATTCTGGGGGGGCGGGGCTAGTGCGTTAACTGCGTTAAAATATTTTAATCGCGTTATTTTTTCATAACTAATTAATTAAGTTAACGCATTAAACTGACAGCCCTAATACATATATGGCAATATTTTTATGGTGGCTGATGCTGGAGATTTTTTTATTTTACTTTTTTAAAGGCGCTGTATGTAGGATTGACAGCTAGTGGTTGAACTAAGTACTGCAGTCCAATTTCAAAATATTGGAGAGGTTTTTTTTTTTCACCCGGCCCCTCCTCAGACTTGACGCACACGCAGGTTGACAGATTGATTACACCAACAGGAACTGACCCCTTTCGTTTGGCAGCTTCCATGACTGAAATGAAATACGCTGTGTTTTCCGCCAACTGGCAACCCGGGGTGTCGAAATACAATTGGGTAAACTGGCAGTGGGCGGGTTACACAGACCAAAACAGAGACAGAAATTCTGACATGGAACGCACATTTTCAAAGAAGAATAACTGACTACAGGATTGTTTTTCAGATAAACAAGTATGTTAACTTAGCACGTTTCTTAAATATCTGCAAATATATTATGGTATTTTTATGCTTTAGTAGATAAAGCTTACACACACACACATATATATATATATATATATATATATATATATATACATACATATATATATATTAATGCATGCTCATTTTTCTCAATTTTTTACATTTAAATTACTTTTACTGTCATCTAATGCTTATTTGATATGAATCTTTTAAACAATAATTTAAAAAGTAACAGTAAAAATAAATACAGAACTCAAATTGTTTATCCATTTTTCATATTGTACTTTGCTGTTACGATGCCTAAATTCTCTTGTAGCATTTAAAATCATCAATTACTTTTTAGTGTTTTATTTCTTCTTTACTAAGACAGGATAGTATAGAATTTTAATAGCAACCATTTATCAGTTATAGGCTATAACATGAAGTAGCCTATATACAGGGTGTACATAAGAGAGGAAATTACAGTGTCCTCATGCTTGATCTGTCTGCACTTCAAATCTTTTTTCAAGCCCCTGCTTCAAGGTTTGAGTGAGCAATGGAAAACAAACAGTGCTAGGCCAGCGGTGAACATGATGGCCGTTGCTGCGCTGTCATCAGTCCTCACATTTGAGCAGGAGGCATCCATTTTTCCGAGCGTGTTTGGCAACACGCATGTCTAGTTTTGACCTCGCATTAAAACATCAACCCCAACACACTGAAAGGATTACGCTCAAAACACTTGCTGCCATTCATGACAGCTCACTCTGGACCTATTACTGCTGTGCTCTTCATAAGCTCGATAATATCCCAGCATTCACAGGAGAACCTGAAACCACAAAACGCCTTCACAAATCCCTCTGGATTCTATTTAACCACTGTTAACTGCTTGAAATGTCTTATTGACTACTTTACTATTTCAGAATTCCTTCTTAAAGAACTTTCTAAGGCCGTTTTCTGGATAAGATTCCCATACTCGTTCAGTCATAGTTAATCATTGCTCCCCATGGTTTTTTTTTAGGAGGTGGATGTCTAATACAGCAGTCATTATTGGGGAACGTGGATTTCCATGAAGATGGGAATGGCTTGTCCATTCTTTATGGCTCTGTCCTAATACAGAAAGCTTTAAAAACCATGTAGTTCATTGATCCAATACTGGTCCAGCAAACCTTGAGATGAATGTTTTCATCTTGGATTTTGAGTGTTCAGAAGATGAGCTGACACAAAAAAATGAAAAATTGTGGACCACTACAACATTTGCAAACAAATGGCCATTAATATCTGCAGTGATATTCTGACAAAGCATTCACCTGCTGGATGTAATTTAAAGTTTTAGCTTCTTCTCAGCCATAAGTATTTGCGAGCAGAGGGAGACAATTCAAAGAGTATAACAAGCCTTAAACACAACAAACTGCTTAAACTGTCGAGCTATTTGCCACTGCAATTCAACCCAGAATCAGCATAAACACCACACGTCAAAGCACTTAAAGTAGGATGTGTTCCTGAATCGAAATTCCTATGAACCAACGAGTGTGTTTTATAATTTTAGGCATAGAATAGAGCAGAAACAGCGAAAGAACATCCAGAACCCAAGTACAGAAAAGCTCTTCTTTAACCTATAATAGAAGTTAGGCCATGGCACTGACATATGTTGCACTATATAAAACACAAAATATGAGTATAAAGATAAAATTAAAAAAAAGTATTTCAGGGGATTAGAGAAAAGGCATAATGTAATAGAGGTTACAACACAAATATAAATACAAATATAGAAATTAGACAAAATTAGAAAAAAAAACATTAGTTTGAAGAAAAGGCATAACGTCACTTTCTAAATGAAAAAATCTAAATGAAAACGTAAAATAGGAATATGAAATAGAAAAATGTAACAAATAATGTTTCAGTGGCTTACAGAAGAAGCACTGTGACACAAAAGTATCAAAAATCTAATACAAAAGTAGCAAAAAGGGGTTATGCAACAGAAAATTAACAAAAACATTTAGGTGGCTTACAGACAAGGCATAATGACATTTTCAAAAAAAAAAATATTTAAAGAATTAAGCATAAAACAAAATAGAAATAAAATATATATATATATATATTTCAGTGGCTTTTAGTACACAACATAAAATAGGAATATGAAATAGAAAAATAAACAAAACATAAAAAATAAAAAATAAAAAAAAAAATAAAATAGGAATACAAAATAATAAAGATACAATTATTTAAAACAAAAAATAAAAAATAAATTAAATGTGTAGGTCACTGATCACACTTGCTTGTGCAAGACACTGCTTGTGGCCACGGCCCCAACTCGTGATTCTTGGTAACTGGGTCTAGATAGATGAAACATTTAATTGATTTGTGCTACTTTAGGATTGATTCTCCCAATGTTTACAGAAGCGTTTGGCATATTATTCAACTTTATTTCCAGACTCAAGGTCCATTAGCAAGAAACAGACAATACAAACCAAAACAGTACACATTAAAAAAGACAGTTAAGCCAATACTTCCTCATAGAGGACTGATATCGCACTTCAGTAAGCCTAGGATTTGTCAACAACATTATAATATTATTATGTGAATTGTCCAGGCGACAAATAAATTTATACATCAAATTTCTCATTAAAGCAGGGAATGATTGTACTCTTGCTTTACAAAATATATCACTTGCACTGCACCATCTTGTTTTTCTCAGCAGGATCCTCATGCAGTCATTGTACGCAACCTGAAGTTTACATAGGCTCTCTTTCTTAAACTTAACCCACAAAGGAGCAGTATAAAAAGAAGTACAATATGCTCTAAAAAGGTTTATCTTTACCTGATCCGAACACATATAAAACATTCTCACCAACATATTAGCTTGAGCATATAACTTACGACGTTGCCTATACATATCATCATCATCATCACTCATTTCATTGTTAATGATATGACCTAAATATTTTGCAGTAGTACATACATTTAAAACTTGCCCTGATAAATAAAAATCTGGGAAATTCAAATCTCTATGATATTTGGTTCTACATATCATGGCAACACTCTTTTTTGTATTGTATTGCACATCATATCTAATCCCATAATCAGAACATATATTAAGCAACTGTTGAAAACCAGCACTACTTGGGGAAAAACAACTAGATCATCAGCATACATATAGTGATTAACTGTGGTATTACCAAGCATACATCCAGTCCTACAGTCACTTAGTTCTTCTGACAATTCATTCATATAGACATAAAAAAATTCTGGTGAAAGTAAACCTCCTTGGCGCACTCCATTACTTACTCTAAATGAATCTGAAACACAATAGTGTTTAACGTGTTACCACATTTCAGCATCTTGATCTAAACAATTGGCCCTCAAATCTCTCCTTGCCCAAAATTGCTTCTGTTACTAATCTTGCGCTTGCCCAGAGATAAATCAGACTGCAAAGAACATTTACAGAGCACATTTTTCCAGTGACAATAAAAAGCCGTTCAGTATATCTGTTTTATGTGCACGTCGCTGGCTGAAATCACAAATGATGTGACACAGAAAGGTCTATTTTCTTACACGGCATCTCATTGAGTGTGACTGTAATGACCTGAGTTGAGTCTAATGGAAGCTAATAACAGGTTTAGCAGTCTTTCATTGGGACTTAATGCTTTTTACATCTTGTGGCAGCAGAAGTGTGTGTGTGCGGTTGTGTTTTCTGGTTTAATCTATATGTGTGTGATGGTGAAAGATCAAGAGTGAGGCCAGAGAGGCAGCTTTTTGCACAGCCATCAGACAGGTGGACATTAAACCATCCTGCACTGGCACCATCTGTGCTCAGAGTGAGTGTGGGGTAATGATGATACCTCCGGACCGTGAGCTAGAGTAATGCTGAATTTCTTAAGAGGACAAATGGCCATTCCAGCCCTGCTGCTGAGGCTAAACTCATTCACACCATGTTTCTGTTAGCTACAGGTAATCACTACTCCATTACCTGAAGTACAGAAGTACATCAGAATTACATCTGTTTGCTTCAGGACAGAGTTTTTGAGGGATAGTTCACCCCAAAAAACAACATATTTGAAGAATTGATTTTGGACACATTGAACCCCATTGACTTTCACTGCATGAACAAAAATATAAATAAATAAGTGAAAAAATGACAATAAAAGTATAAAATATAATAAAACTATAAATTATATGGGTAGTTGACAAATAAAAATTGGACTGTGTCCTATGGTGTGACATAGCAAAAATGTAGAAAAAAAAACTTAACATACAAACAACATGAGAAAAATTCTTAGAGTTATAAAATAGCAAAGTTACAAATAGCATGAGAGAGGTTTATCTTCAATGCTAGAGGTTATTTTTGAAAACATTTTTCCATCACACCATAGGACACATTGATACGTCAACTACCTATATATATATATATATATATATATATATATATATATACAGTGCATTGCGAAAGTATTCATACCCAGTATTCATATATTTTTCACGTTTTGTTGTTTCTGCCTTATTTTAAACTGCTAAAAATTACTTTTTCCCACATCAATCTACACTCCATACACCATACTGACAAAGCAAAAACAGAATTGTCACAACTTCGTAAATTTATTAAAAATAAAAAAACTGAAATAAGTACATTGCATAAGTATTCATACCCTTAACTAAATATTTAGCTGAAGCACCTTTACAGCCTCAAGTCTTTTTTGTTTGATGCGACAAGCTTTGCACATCAGCATTTGGCAATTATCTGCCATTCTTCTCGTCATCTCTTCACCTCTCAAGCTCTGTCAGGTTGGATAGGGGCAGATGCACATTTTCAGGCTTCTCCAGAAATATTTGATTGAGTTCAAGCTCAGGCTCTGGCTGGGCCACTCAAGGACATTCATAGAGTTGTCTATAAGCCACTCTTGCTGTGTGCTTAGGTTCATTGTCCTGTTGGAAGGTGAACCTTCTGTGCAGTCTGAGGTTCTGAATGCTCTGGACTAGGTTTTCATTAAGGCTATCTCCAGAGCCGATTCTCCCTATATGCAGAATACGCAAGCTGCATAGGGCCCCCGAAATACCAGGGGGCCCCCTTTTTGATTTTGGCCAGCGGTTATGAAAACATGAATGATCATTTCTTTTAATGCGGTGCGCTGTCACGCTCTCTACGTAAAAATCTGCCAAATCATGTAACGTGAATGTCGTACAGTCTCTTGCTCTTACTAAAAAAAAAAACAAAAAAAACAGTTGAAAGCTTACCGAGCCGCGGAAGAGATACTGTTTCTCGAGCGCTTTCCGTGAGCGCCATTCGAGACGGAGTGAAAAACGGACAAATGCGTTTCATCCATTCTTTCATCCCCTCACCCCTCACCCCTCCCTCCCTCCCTCCCTCCAGACACAGTTTTGCGTAGGGCCCCCAGAAGTCTAGGATCGGCACTGGCTATCTCTATAATTTGGTGCATTGAGCTTTTCTTCTACTCTGACAAGTCCCTCAGTCCCAGCCGCTGAAAAACAGCCCCACAGCATGAGGCTGCTACCAGCACACTTTACTTTTGTGATGGTACTCTGCATGTGATGAGCAGTGCCTGCTTTCCTTCAAACATGATGCTTAGAATTGATGTTCATCAGACCAGATAATATTATTTCTCACAGTCTGAGGGTCCTTTAGGTGCTTTTTTGCAAATTCCAAGTGTGTTTTCATGTGTCTTCAATGAGGAGAGGATTGAGTCTTGCCACACCGCCATAAAGCCCAGATCGGTGGAGTGTTGCAGTTATGTTTGTCTTTCTGTAGATTTCTCCCATCTCCACATATGATCATGGAGCTCAACTAGAGTGACCATCAGGTTGTTGGTCACCACTCTAACCAAGGCTCTTCTCCATCAATTGCTCAGTTTGGCCAGGAGGACAGCTCTAGGAAGAGTCCTGGTTGTTTCAAACTTCTTCCATTAAGGGTAACAGAGACTACATGCTTCTGTGACCCTTCAATGAAGTAGATTTTTTTCTGAACTCTTCCCCAGAAGTGTCGCTTGACTCAAACCTGTTTCTGAGCTCTACAGACTGTTCTTTTGACCCCAGGGCTTGGTGTTTGCTCTGATATGCATTATCAGCTGTTTGACCTTTCATTAAGACGTGTGTGCCTTTCCAAATCATACCCATTCAATTGAATTTGCCACAGGTTACCTTCACTCGAAGTCTAGTAACACCGACAAGCAATATGAATGAATGAATATGTTTTTAACTTTTCACTTCACAAGACTTTAATCGATGGACTGGAGTTATATGGATTACTTGACAAGGTTCGGGAGGAGCGCGATCAGATAATCAATCAGTCCTGCCCAGGTGGAGCTCGTTAGCTAATCACCTTAACAAGCACAATACATGTATATATATATACAGCCAACTTACCTCTGTTCCACTACAGTTTTCCAGCATCCCTCCTCCACCTCAATTTCTCACTCTTAATCTATTTTCATCCCATACTTGGGATGGGGAGGAATCCTCTGTATTCGGGCTCTATCCTGAGCTCTGAGCCCTCCCTCTGGACAGCACGCCAAAAATGCTTACTAATTGCTCAATCAAATTATATGTTAGTACGAACTTGTGAATTGTGGATTATTGTGATGTTTTTATCAGCTGTTTGAACTCTCATTCTGACAGCACCCATTCACTGCAGAGGATCTATGGGTGTCCAAGTGATGTAATGCTAAATTTCTCCAAATCTGCTCCGATGAACAAACTCATCTACATGTTGGATGGTCTAGGTGTGAAAAAAATTAAGCACATTTTAATTTTTGGGTGAATCATTCCTTTAAGGTGTAAGTAAAGTTAAAAAAGCTTGTTACTAGTAAAATTAATTTGCTTCTTGTTAATCTTTCGCTTTCTCTCTCTCTATCCCCTGAGGTTATGTTAGAGGTGGGTCACATCAATCAGAGCAACTCTGGTCATTCTCCCATCAGGCCTTTCTAGACCTGAGGTCATTACAGTAGCGCACATAGAGATTACCTTTAAGAGAATCAATGCTTTAGTGTTTTTGGTGAGTCAAAGGCTAATTAAAAGTACGGTAATGAAGGAGCATGGAATGGAGCAGTGGGGCAAAGGGTTCAGAGTAATTAAAACGGCTCTGACACACTTTACTCCAAGCAACTTTGTTCCTCTTGCTGCCCGCATGACATTTATTTCTGTATGTGGATATAGATAGTAACAAATAAAGAGAGTGTGAAACATTATGATCCATTATTATTAATAGCCAACCTCAAAAGAAAGACTGGGGCTAGTTGTCACTCTTTATTCCAGTTAGTATTTCTAAGAGATGGTTTATTTTTAAAATCAATTTCTATATAGACACACCAAAAAAAAAAGCAGCCTGGGTGAGACTTCTTTTAAAAACATTGAAAAATATTACAGACCTCCTGGTCTCTTCTAGAACATATTATACAAATATGTACATTAAATCCAAGTTTTTAGTATGTGACATTCTCCAGTAATAATACAATATATAATATCCTTACAATCCTTATATAATAATCCTTACAAATCATTGCCCATTTGTAAGCTGGTGTGGTTTAGTGATAACAAGAAATACATGACAAGCTTGATAACAGGAAGAGACGTGTGAATGTTCTTTTGACTCGTTTTCACCTTGTGCTGACAGGAATACAGAGTGTCATACCTGACAATCTGATGCACATGCACCTGTGATTTTTAAAGGGTTAGTTCACCCCAAAATGAAAATTATGTCATTAATTACTCACCCTCATGTTGTTCCAAACCCGTAAGACCTTCATTCATCTTCGGAACACAGATTAAGATATTTTTGATGAAATCGGAGAGCTATCTGACCCTCCATAGACAGCAACGTAACTGAAATGTTCCCATGTCCAGAAATGTAGTAAATACATCGGTAAAACAGTCCATGTGACATCAGTGGCTCAACTTCAGTTTTGCGACGCTACGAGAATACTTTTTTTTTTGTGTGCAAAGAAAACAAAAATAACAATTTACTCAACCATTCTTCTCCCCCGAGTTACGTCTTCCGCCATTTTGGAGAGTACCCAAGAACATATTTGACGTACTCAGCGTTGTTTACGTTCGGGGGGAAAGCGCACTCATGAACGAAAGCTGCGTAATAAGCGTTGTTTACGCTTATGGGAAAGCGTGCGTATGCATTGTGATACTCTCTAAAATGGCGGACGATGTAACTCGGGGGAGAAGAATGGTTGAGTAAATTGTTATTTTTGTTTTCTTTGCGCAAAAAAAGTATTCTCGTAGCGTCGCAAAACTGAAGTTGAGCCACTGATGTCACATGGACTGTTTTACCGATGTATTTACTATGTTTCTGGACCTGGGAACATTTCAGTTACATTGCTGTCTATGCAGGGTCAGAAAGCTCTCCGATTTCATCAAAAATATCTTAATTTGTGTTCCGAAGATGAACGAAGGTCTTACGGGTTTGGAACGACATGAGGGTGAGTAATTAATGACATAATTTTCATTTTGGGGTGAACTAACCCTTTAACAAGGACAATTACCTGAGTCTCATATCCATCACTGGATTAACACCGGTCATGCCAGGGCTTCTAATGTACAGAGTGCAAGAGAGAGGGAGGTAGTTAGAGGAATGGTTCAACAGAGAGCTGGAGAGAAAATGCTCTGATTGGAAATTACTCTATTGTGGAGAGATACTCATTCTCAAATGGCACCCAATAAACTGTAATGTATTGCACAGGCAAAGCACACAACAGTGCAGCTAACCCAGCCTAATTCACAGTTTCCATCAAACATGGCTTAATTACAGCACAGCCAAGAGGAAAGCGATGCTATAAATGCTCATATTTTCTGAAGTTTGCAAACTATTTAATCTTCAACAAACTCTTTCTCTCTTCGCCTTTCTCTCTTGCCAGTCAGAACCCAGGAGGGACCTATGCTCAAACTAAACTAACAAATCAACAAGAACAAGACGAATGGATGCATTTCATCAGTCTGAATCCAAGGATAAAAAGTAATTAACATTTTTTTTTTCTTTTTCTGTGAATCATCAAAAAGGTTGATAGTGAAAATAAAAATACTTTACAAATGCTTATTAATCCCCAAAAGGTGTAGACACATACTACAGTAAATATAAAATAATTAATGTGTATGTGTATACAATTTAGAATCACTTTCCTCTCTCTCTATATATATATATTTATTTAAAAAAAGAATATATTTTATGTAAATATATAGATATTAAATCTATAAATATAAATATATACTGTATAAATAGATACTGTATATAAATATATACTGTGTATACACACAAGTAAATCAATAAAATCAATTTATCAGCATTATACACACATATACATACGTATATATAGTATATATATATATAATTAAAATCAATTTTTTCAGCATTGCATTTCTCTCTATATTTATTTAAAACAATATTAATATAAATATATTGATACTTAAATAATAAAATCCCATATAATATAAATGCAGTTTAAGTGTCAAGTGTCAAATATGTGTCAAACAATGAGAGAATATAATTGTGGCTGAGATAATCTGTTCTTGGGTCAGATATTTCTAGGTCAGACATACCCGTTTCGTATCAACCAATACAAATCATACATAAGAAATGTTTTTTTTTTTCCTTCCTTTCAGTAAAACCAGCTCAGTCTGTTTCAATAATGCATTCAGAGGCTTCTCTTATTGATTATCATCAGAAATTAAAATCAGCAACACATCTCCCTACAACATGCTTCATCAAAGGGAATATGAACCAGCTGTTATCATGCATTTATGTTTAATAGCTCCAGCTTTCAGGGCTGGCAGTCGAATTTTAATTTCTCATCTTTAAAACACCAATCTGAATTACAATTCCGCATTTAAAAGAAGTATGCATGCACTTCTCACAGCTTAAAACGCAGCCAAAAGCCTTTTTTTGAGCTCGGTGGAATCATAAGATAACTCTCGACATGTTACTCCCTCTGGGCTGACATTAATTTTGCTCACATGACATATTTTTAAAAAATGTGCTGGGAAATGAAGCGTGAATGGTACAAAAACCGAATACGGAGTTGTCTGGAGCAATCTTATAGCTCACATTGGCCGGGAAGATTATGTGTAAACACAAATCATTCAATCTGAGAGCTCTTGGAGGGATTTTTCCAACAAAGAACAATACGACGGCGTCTGCATATTATGAGCCTATTATTGCACTGGGAGTAAAGTGTTACAAATTTATCACTGCATGTTGCAGATAAATGCTTGTTGTTGTGTCATCCTGAGCACAATAGCAAACAAAAATGCGCACACTTGCCACAAGCAGTCAAGCTTAGACAAAACTGCACTGTAAATAAAGCAGTTTATGGGACTTTTTAGTCACAAATACTAAAGAAAAAATATGAATCATATGAAACCTGACAATCAGAATTCCCTAAAATGTTGTCCCAATTAGTCAAACAGAGTTATCTGAATAAATAATTTTAAACTGAACAATATTGCTAAAATATTAAGGGTTTCTGAGTTCCCAGCATGCATTGCAGCATGAAAAAATTATGCAGGATTAGTTTTGTTGTTGAACTTTTGTTTAAACTTTTGTTGTTGTTTTGCCATTATTGTTGATATGATGTTAAGAGCTTATTCTTTACATATCTAAGTACAATACAACCTTTTATATCTTAGATAACAACAACAACAACAGTAATAATAATAATAATAATCAAAGTACATTGTAAACCAAGATTATTAGATTATGGTTTTAAGAGAATTTTACTATTTTACTATTACTTTCTACTTCAAAATTTCACATTATTTTAATGTGTTACTTTTTGTTTCTTTGTAATTATCTGTAAAATTTACAATTTCTGACTGAAAATTATTTTTACATAATTTTTTGTTTTATTATTTGTGAAATTTAGCAATTTCTGAATGAAAACTGTTTACACCGTTTTATAAATTGTAGATCGGTTTATGTGTTACAAATTGAAAATTTGCTGAAAAAGACATCTGTGGTTCTTCAATGAATTTATTGTCTGAATGAGATATTTTGCATTTAGCGAATGAACCAATTCATGTCGACAGAACAAAATAGTGTTACTTAAATGCTTTTAAAGCCAATACTTCAGAGAACCTAAAATACTTTAAGACAATAGTTGAAAGAACCAAAATATCTGAATGCATGAAGTTGAATTTAAGTTTCTCAACATTACTGTGCCCAGGTCATATGCCAAAGAAGTCTGACACCACACCTGTCTGATGCTGTCTTTTTTTACAAAGCAGCAAAAATACATTTCCTTTCTGTAATATAATGTGGCGCACTGTCCACATTCACATGCCAGTATTTCTCAAGTAGCTCCTCAGAACCCTGGGCCATAGGAGTGACTCAGCGGAGACTCTGAGTCAGCATCAACATGCATGAATAGCCGAAGGACCCTATTGGTAAATGTGTTAGAAAAGGCAGTTTGAAGTTAAACACGGTTCATGGTCCTGCTGCAAATTTATCGCCTGTCTCAGAGCATTTCCACAATGTCAGGATAGCTTGAAGGAACAAATGGTTCATGCAAACAAACATGACATGCAGCCGTTTCCCTGAATTTTCCAACAGCTGTAGAATATTTGTGTGTTTTTAGTCTATACACCCACTTACAGACTCATATGAACGTCTGTGACCTCCTTTTAGTATACATACCCAGAATCCCCTGCAGCTGAGGTCTGCCTCCCCTGAGAGGCGAAACAAGCAAACACATACAAGTAAATACACACCAGCCAGTGGACACATGCGCCAGTGGGTGCTCGGATCAGAGAAGCGTGCACACACATTCAAACACAGCCCGAAGCAAACAGAATAAGAGAGCGCAGAGAACCTGGGTATATTTCAGATAATGACCTCGTCGCAGCTGAGCAACACAAGTCTGGCCTGTTTATTTACGTGCACGTATCGCTTTGTTTCTCATTTTCCCTACTTGTAGTGCCGACAGCATGCACGGGAGCTTTACCAACCTGATCTCACAGCAATTCATACATATTTTTTGAGGTGGCTAACTTGTACAAATTCATACGACCTCACTCGTACGAATTCGAATTACTTTTGCTAAATCGCACGTATTTCTCGAGTTTGTATGAATTTGTACGAATGACCTACCCCTAACCCGACAAGTGAAGTTGTACGAATTTGTATGAACTAGCCACTTCGTAAAATACGTACGAATTGGTCATGAAATAGCATTGGCTTTACACATCATACCAGACAAAACAAATAACACACTAACGCAGCTTTTCTGCATTATCTTGTCTTACCTGTTTTTATCTTGTCTTTTCATAAATACCACTTCCTTGTACTGTTATAGCCTGGTTCTACCAGCTTATTGAGCTCTCAAAAAATGCCTTGTGTGCACACACAGTCCCTGCTGCATCCAGACTAGTCGTAAAAAGTAATGGAACTGGTAATTACACCAAAATAAATGGGCTCTATCAATCCATAATGAGTGTCACAAAATAGCTGTACATGACCCACGCTGTCTTACGGAGCCCCCAGCACCAGAAGTTACTATCAATACTAACACTAGCATGAAATACCCACAGCCAGGCTGGGACTTCTGCAACAGGCCTTATTAAGAAAACTGCAGAAACAGAGAAAAAAATTATGCTTCGCACATCTAAAGAGAGAGGTGTGCACCAAACCTCATATTTACATTGGTGAGGTTACACTGAGGTCAAGAGCTGACGGTGCATTATGGGATGCCTGTTACTCTAAATGGAACTGCAACATTCACAGATCTTTTTTTAGACATTTAGGAAATTGAATTTGGGCTGGGACACTGCTGTAAAGAACTGCCGAGAACTCAAAACTGACCCGCAAGTTAATGGAGTTCAGCACTAAACTAAGAGCATGCTCATAATGCCAATACATATTTTACATAATTTCTTCAGGGAATAAGGTGCTAAAACAAAGCAGACAGTGCTTGCAAATAAACGTTATCAATGATTGCGAATTCCCCTCCTGACCATTTTGACCACACATAGTGTGAATTACTGCTCAATGTAAAAACAAAAACAACTATGGCAGAATAAATACATTTTAAATATGCATGCCAACATTTGCAGTCTTCTCTTAAAAAATATGCCCTACATCTGTTCTCATTTCAGATATAAAAATCAGAAAAAGTGGTGCAAAAACTCCCTGCATTCAACTTACAAAAACAAACTTGCAACTGAGTTATACATGCGTGCCTTGAATAAGCAAAAGCATGAAGTTATTTAATAAGTCATATCATTTTTGCTTGCGAATTGAGCGCAAATTACTGAAGACAGCCAATCACAATGTGCTATAAATCTTAATTGTTTGAATAATATTATACACATTTCGAATCATATCATGGTGTGAAATTGTTGACATTTGAGTTTTGACATCCATTGCTAACTTAATATCCAGAACAATTTATGGTTTACACATAGTTGTCTCTCTACATTAAGTTGGGATATGAGAAGTAATGTAACATCGAACTAAATTATAGCAACACATTAACTTTAAATGTCAAACAAAAAGAGTCCAAATTTACAAAACACCCATTGAATAATGGAACAACTCTCTTAAAAAGAAAGCTTCTTTATTGGCATTTATGGTTCCATAAAGAACCTTTAACATCCATAGAGACTTTCAATTCCACAAAAGATTCTTTCTAGTGGAAAAGGGTTCTTTGGATTTTTTAAATGTTCTTTACACTAAGCAAAATAATGATTCTTTTAAGGAATGTTTTCTAAAAAGGTTTAATGGGGGAAGGGAACCAAAAATGGTTATTTTATGGTATTGTTGCAAACCCCTCCTTTGGAAGCTTTATTTTTTTTAAGAGTGAAGGATCTGGCCTAAACATCTGCCTATAACACTTTCTAATAGCAGTTTCTATCTGCTATGCCGTTTTTCACGGTCTTCTACTGCTTTAGCCTTGTGCTGTTCATGTTCCCGTCACTGAGCTTCTGGCATCTCACACACTGTTCATTTATTAATAGGCAAAATGCTTCAGTTGCCACTTATCTGCTCCAAATTATGCATGCATGCTAAAATCATTGTATGTGTCTAGAGAGAGAACTAGATAGACAGATACAGAGAGCGAGAAAGAGAGAGAGAGACGCAGTGCTGTGTAAAAAAATCCTTTTCTCCATTACAATGGCACATTGGGGTCATGCACGAGTTTGCATAACAGGCCTCCATTTTCCAGCGAAGTCTGTAAGCTCCAATTTATTCTGCCAGTTGTTTTGCATGTTGCTTTTTTTTTTAAGCCTTTTCGGAGCATTTTTAAAAGGACTGGCTTCACTCCAGAGGCGACATGTTGTCACGTCTCTCCAGTCGTCTTCTGAGCGCCCGCCAGGCATCAATGCTAGTGTCATTACACAGCTATGCATGATAGCACTCTTTTGTCATGCTTTGTGTGTAATTGCTTGTGACATTCGTACTTGTGTTTCATGGTGGGGGAGTGGGGGTGGACGTTGGCAAGCATGGGTTTATCATATTACTATGATAAACATACATGCATGTGAATCCATCCTCACATGGCTCTCTTAAGCTTTTCCTTATTTGCCATGAAATCTTGCATCCATCACTTCGGATCAATCAACCATTGCAGTATGAAAATATGCAATTTGACTAATATCTGATTGTGAAGAGTGTTTAAGCTGTTTTTTTTTGTTTGTTTTTTTTCCAACAAAGGGATAATTCATCCACAAATCAAAATGTCTTCATTATTTATATATTTGAAACTTTCTAAACATTTGCAAATAATATATATTTTTTTGTGTTCAGGTTTTTTTTCCCCCTGCATTGTCTAAAGAGAATATGAAGAGTGAACAGAACATAAACACTCAGTAACAGGAGCTCTATATTTGTGATCATGTGGGTGGAAGAAAACCTGAAATATGGAATCTCTCTGACTGTAATTTAGTTTAGAACACAGAAAATAAATGAAACCTAACAAACGGACAGGAAGAAAACAGTGTACAATAAATTAACTGAGGGGCAAAAGGCACAGTGGCCGAAAGCAATCTATTCTATGTCAGTGAGCTCAGAAATTACATTTTTTGAAAGTGTAATAGTCTTGACCCAAAAAAGAAAGAGAAACAGTGAAGCAAGCAAACTGTGCATTATCATCTGACAATGAATGATTAGAGACTCACAAAAAGACGTGAAGGTCAGAGTATATTAACAGGCTATTAACTGTCACATTTCAATTATTCGTTACATAATCTTAGACCTTGGAGGTCATTTTGATTCCAAAAACATAGAAACGGGAAGAAAGGAAATTAATTAGGTAATGTAGAACCATTAATGAAGTCGACTGAAACCATGTAGGTGTCCGTTAAAATTAACTTTTACCATCCGATCGTGAAGGAACAATGTGTCTGTTGATTAGATATAATTATCAGTCAAATATCAAAGAATAATTGTTGCATGGCTATGTAAATACTGTGTGTATCAACTAAACATTTTTGGTGTAATTACAGGCAAGTTAAAACTGATTTTTTTCTGTAACATGATTTGTCTATTCGTTTAAATAAGCATGTTGTCTCTTACAGAGTGAGAGAGAACAGAGGGAAAAAAATGACAGAGAAAGTTTGTTTACCGCTCACTGCCGACAACCGTGCTGACAAATAACCGATTCCCAAAGTCAACCTGAGGCGTTTCATTTTCGGCCATTTTAATGGCAACACAGCCGCCTCGGCTTTTCTAATCTGCCTGGGCAACACGCCTTTAAATTTGATTTGTGCTATCAATGCAGACTGTGAAATCATGCGGCTACACATCAAAGTGTGACTGGATTTGGCCAGCATGTTAATGTTAAGCAGGTGTATGTCCTTTGTCTTGAAAAAGGTGAATGCCTAAAGTTGCCTGTCTGTGAGATTAATACAAATGGGAAGTCACAATCCACATTAGAGCGACATTACTACTATGTTCCCAGCACCTATATTGCATTTCGTCTACGACGGTTGTTTATAAACTAAATCTACCGTCACTTCATCTAAACAGCATTGGTTAGATATTGCTTTATTTATTTCAAATCCATGCTGACTGAAAATCTTTATTTTAACCACTTAATGTCTTCTGCAGCACCTTCAGTGGAATACACTGTTCTGTACTGCTGTTATTGATGTTCCAGATCTGTTTGCTTTTCTATATATTCTATATATACTTTTAGATAAAAATACAACCCTTTGCATTCTTCATTTCCTACTATGTACAAATTTCTGAGTTTGAGTATTGCCAAAGTTGCTTTTTTGGAGGCAGTTCAGTATTACTTTAAATTTATATTATTTTTTAACTCTAATCTACCGTTCAAAAGTTTGGGGTAAGATTTGTTTTGAAAGAAGTCTCTTATGCTCACCAAGATGTTGCATTTATTTATTATTAAATACTGAATTACTGGAAACACTGATACATTTTTCAGGATTTGCTCAGGATTTTTTTTTTTGATGAACAGAAAGCTCAAAAGAAAAGCATTTCTGTCACGAATCCTGTCCGTGGACTTCCATCTGCTTTACCAGAGGTCGCCCTCCCATTATATTCACTCTCAAATTACACGGACTGTTACATGTCACTCCGGACTACATTTCCCATGTTCCATTTCACTGATTACGTTTACAACTGCAGCCAATTACACACACTATAAAAATCAGTCTCAAACAACCTTTCATCGCTGAGTATTGTTTAGCGTTTATCGCTCTCCTAGTGATAGCTACATTACGGAGCCTTTCTGAGTTTCCTGATTCTAGTTTAGTCTTGTTCATAGTCTGGTTTCTTGAGTCTTGTATTCTAGTCTGTTTATCTCATCCTGTCTGTCTGCTACCTGCCCTGAAATTATAGCCTGTCTTGGATTATCTCTTTGTATTGCCGTTTCGGACTCTGTATGCCCCTCGTCTGGACTATAGTCTGTCTGTTTGGATTACCCGTTTACCTCACCCCCTGGATTACGTTCGCCGTTGAGTGACCCTCGCCTGTTTACTGGACTACTCTTGTGTCTTGCCCACGATATACCTGTTTTGCCATTGTCTGACCCTTGCCTGTTTCATGATCACATCTTTAAATAAAAGCTTGCATATGGATCTGCACGCCTCTCGTCCTTGTCGCCCGTTACAATTTATTTGATAGAAAAACTTTAGTTTTATGTATTCTTGCTGAATAAAATGTAAAACTTTTGAACAATAGTGTACAGTATTTATATTTTGAACTAATACAAATGTATTTTGTATTTGTGTATATTTTAAAAAAGACAACTGGTTTGAAATAAAATTCTACAATATATACAATATATTAATTATTAATAATTCATAATAATATAAAAATTTAATACAGAATTATGTATTTGTGTATTATGTACACAAATATAATTTGTGCCTGTATAACAAATTTCTTTACAAATTACACATGCACACATTCATGTGTAGGCTAAACAATTGACTGGCTATGTATGTACATTTGTGTGAGCTGTAGTACTGTGTCTAATAGTATAACAGTGCCTAAGCCAACAAAACACAACATATATTTGTCATCTGGTTCCTCTATGTAAAATGATAATGGTTTTATTCTGTTAAGAGCAGAAGCATATTGTTACTTTGTGTCGGCACAAAGAGTGCTGCTCGCTTCTGGCAGGTTTGGGATGGGCTCTTCCTCAGTGGGTCCTCATTTGGCTGTTCTCTATTTGGTCGCTCTCTTTTTTCTCTCTTTTTGTAGGTAGGTCAAAAGAGAGATCCTTTCTGTCAGCTCATTGCTCACGTTGATGAAGTCGCTTGTTAGTAGGACTCTCTTCTCTCTCTCATTAGAGTGAGCAGAGCCGGAGAGAGCGGGGCAGGGGATGAGTGACCGGCCTGAACCCTGTCATGTCAAAGCGGGCCGGATCATTCTAGAGATAGGCTCTCATTACTCAAGGTCAGGGTCCACAGAAACCCAGCACTGGTCTGAGGACAGAAGCAAAGTGCCTACCAACGCTGCCTCTGAATTGGCAAACATCTAAGGTCATGAGCACTTGGCATGTTGGGTAAAAACATGTAATAATATAAAATGTAGTGGGTTTAAGTGTTCTAAAAAGTGAAGTTGCCTGTTAAAGCTGACCAAAAGCTGATCAGCACAGCAACAATGGCTTAACCAATATTGTGAGTTTGGGGCGGGGCTAGGGGTGTCGCGATATACCGGTATTGACGATAACCGTGATATTCAAATCATGAAATATCGACATCGTGTTAATTTTGGGTGTGACGATATACCGGTATTTGCGATAACCATGATATTTAAAATGAACAAGACACTAAAGAGAACACGACACGCAAACAGCCTACTCCAGTGCCAGTACCTGGTCGAGCTCCCAGGTGGCAGTATTGTGCCTTAATGCTGACACCTGTCAAACAAGAAGACGCAGCTCGCGGCCGTGCCAAATAACTTATACTGACGCACTACTCTGAGAAGAACCATGTTCAATATTATACAGACAGTAAGTTGTCATTATTTTACTAGTCATGGAATGGGAAATGTTACATTAACCTGTTAACAGCGGTTTCCCGTGTTCATATATTTAAATAAAGGGGTGATTCTTTTAATAAGTACCGTATTTTCTTTACTCGTCTAGATTTTGTATATGTATTTGCAATCAAGTCATGGCCAATACATGTGCTACACAATTTCTTTGTTCAAATCTTTTTACACGATTAAAACAAACCTAGAAAAACTGAGTGACCACATTGCTACATTAAACTCTGTAATGTTAAGTTGGTTGCAGTGGCATGCACTAAATGCCTCATCTGCGGTCGTTCTAGACACACATTAAAACTAAATTAGACTTCATTGGCACCGGCGAAATATAGGTTAAAGAGATTAAAATACGGGTACACAAGTTAACAGGTTAAAGTATCAGTTTTGATGTTAATATATATTCATCATGCTGTTGAACTTGACAGCATTTTCTGTCCTGTTATTTCATAGGGAGCTTCAAAGAAGACAGAAAAAGCCAGAGTCTCAGGTCAGCTGTGACCTGAAGAAGAAGAAGTGAAAATGCATGTGCCCTGTGTTTATCAGTATCCTTATGTTCATTGGGTAAAAAGAAAAACTAAATAAACAAAGTAAAAATTAATTTGGCTGATTCCCCAAGGTTTCTATAGATATCACGATATATCGATATTGTGAATTCTTTTGGCCACAATAACCGTGGTGTGAAAAATCTAATATCGTGACAGCCCTAGGCGGGGCTATCGGTTTATTTGAGCAATGGCAGATGGAGGATAGCCTACATTTGGGAATTTGTTTATGTTTAAATTCAATTAAAAATACAATTGTTCAAAAGTAAATCAGCATTTTAAGGCATATGTGTGCGTGTGTGTGTGTGTGTATACAGTGCATATAAAAAAGTCTTCATACCCCTTAATTTTTTCACGTTTTGTTATGTGGCAGCCTTATGTTAAACTGCTTTGAATTACTTTTTTTTCCACATTAATCTACACTCCATACACCATAATGACAAAGCAAAAGCAGAATTCGTAAATCACAACTTTGTAAATTAATTAAAAATAAAAGAACTGAAATAAGTACATTGCATAAGTCTTCATACCCTTAACTCAGTACTTAGCTGAAGCACCTTTACAGCCTCAAGTCTTTTTGGGTATGATATGACAAGCTTTGCATATCAGAATTTGGCCATTATCTGCCATTCTTCTCGTCATCTCTTCACCTCTCAAGCTCTGTCAGGTTGGATAGGGGCAGATGCACATTTTCAGGTTTCTCCAGAAATATTTGATTGAGTTCAAGCTCAGGCTCTGGCTGGGCCACTCAAGGACATTCACAGAGTTGTCTATAAGCCACTCTTGATGTGTGCTTAGGGTCATTGTCCTGTTGGAAGGTGAACCTTCTGCGCAGTCTGAGGTTCTGAATGCTCTGGACTGGGTTTTCATTAAGGCTATCTCAGTATTTTGGTGCATTGAGCTTTTCTTCTACTCTGATGTGTCCCTCAGTCCCTGCCCCTGAAAAACAGCCCACAGCATGAGGCTGCTACCAGCACACTTTACTTTTGGGATGATACTCTGCAGGTGATGAGCAGAGCTGGTTTCCTTCTAACATGATGCTTAGAATTGATGTTCATCAGACCAGAGAATCTTGTTTCTCACAGTCTGAGGGTCCTTTAGGTGCTTTTCTGCAAATTCCAAGTGTGTTTTCATGTGTCTTCACTGAGGAGAGGATTGCATCTGGCCACACTGCCATAAAGCCCAGATCGGTGGAGTGTTGCAGTGGTGTTTGTCCTTCTGTAAATTTTCTCCTATCTCCACATATGATCATGGAGTTCAACTAGAGTGACCATCAGGTTCTTGGTCACCACTCTAACCAAAGCTCTTCTCCATCAATTGCTCAGTTTGGCCAGGAGGACATCTCTAAGAAGAATCCTGGTTGTTCCAAACTTCTTCCATTAAGGGTAACTGAGACTACATGCCTCTGTGAAACTTCAATGCAGCATCATTTTTTTCTGAACTCTTCCCCAGATGTGTGGTTTGATGCAATCCTGTCTCTGAGCTATACAGGCAGTTTGTTTGACCTCAGGGCTTGGTTTTTGCTCTGATATGCATTTTCAGCTGTTAGACCTTTTATTAAGACGCGTGTGCCTTTCCAAATCATACCCATTCAATTGAATTTGCCACAGGATAACTTCACTCGAAGTGTAGTGATATCTACAAGCAATATGAATGCTCCTGAGCTAAATTTCAACTGTCCCAGATAAGGGTATGATTGATTACTTATGCAATGGAATCATTTAAGTTTTTCATGTTAAAAACCTGTTTTTTTGCTTTGCCATTATGGTGTATAGAGTGTAGATTGATGTGGGAAAAAAGTAATTTAAAGCAGTTTAACATAATAACACAACATAACAAAATGTGAAAAAAATGAAGGGGTATGAAGACTTTCTATAGGCACTGGATATATATATATATATATATATATATATATATATATATATATATATATTGTCTGTCTGAATACTTGATTCTGGTTGGCTGGCAGGTATGCATGAAACGGATAGTTCACCTAAAGATGAAAAAAATTGTTTTACTCACCCTCAAAGCATCCTAGTATGATAGTCAGTGGAAGTGAGAAAAAAGTGTTTATTACGTTTGAAATATGGATATTTATCTTACAAAAACACATGGATTCGCTACAGGAGGCCTTTATTCATCCCCCCGGAGCCGTGTGAGGCACGTTTTATTACGGATGAGCGCACTTTATTTCACGTCTTCTGGACTGCTGACAAAAAGCACCCGCTTACCCCCATTGTAAGGCTTGGACGGGCCAGGACAATTTTTAATATAACTCCGATTGGATTCGCCTGAAAGAAGTAAGTCATATACACCTAGGATGCCTCGAGTTTGAGTACATCACAGGCTAATTTTCATTTTTGGGTGAACTAACCCTTTAAAACCGTTTAATGCACAGGTAGTTCCAAGTTAGTGTAATCACTGTTCTATATTAATGCGCTGCTTTAATTGATGCACACAAACCCGCACACAAACACACACACACACACACACACACACACACACACACACATGTTGGTTTTTGTGGTTTATGGGGACTCTCCATAGGCGTAATGGTTTTTATACTGAACAAACTGTGTGTGCTATTGCCCTACACCTACCCTACACCTAAACTTAGCCCTCACAGGAGACTTTGTGCATTTTTAGATTTTCAAAAAAACACCATTTAGTATGTTTTTTAAGCCTTTTGAATTACGGGGACATAGGCAGTGTCCTCATAAACCACCTTCATATTGTAATACCTCTGTCATACCCATGTTATTAAACAAATTTGTGTCCTCATAAACCACATAAACCCGCACACACACACACACAGAGAGAGAGAGAGAGAGAGAGAGAGAGTGTGTGTATATACATACATACATACTGTATAGCGTGCCATCAAAATTATCATAATATATTTAATAATATATCACATCTTCTAGGTACTTTTTATAAACATGTCAAAAAAATTAATACATCAAGGCTATATAATATTAGTGAATTTGCCTGCTTCACAAATGCATTAAAAACAATCAAGTATAATAAAGCAATGGTTATGATTCACTTCATATTAGACCAAGTGAAAAGATAATTGTCTCTTCTCCAGCATCACCAGAGATATTCAGGAATAACAAGATTTATCTCATTATGGAGTAATTTGGGCATTAATATTTTCATCATTACATTGATTTGTCAACATCCATACAAACTAATTAGCAGAAAATACAATAACGTTATTAACTTGCCAGCTGCTAGGGACATTTCATTTAGACTTGCACTTTCAAAACGGGTGGATATGGGACAGATGGCATTGTGGGTAGTTTAAATGCTTGACACTCAATGTGCATTTTTCCTGTGTGCGTTCACCATCCTTTCATTTGCTGACAGCATTAGATGTAGAGTAAAAAATAAGAGTAATGCATCTGGAGACAAGTCAATTTCAACTTTTTTTTAAATGCCGCTAATCGAACTAGCGAATGACCTCAATATCAATCACTTTCAGACTGCTGTTGTTGTCATTGTTGTCCTTGCTCGAGCGACAACAGGCGCCTGAGTCTTTTTCAGCCCAAATGTCGAGCCTTTCAGAAATTTAATTAATCAGCCTCCTGTCCTTTCTCTCAAAATGCAGCACGTTCTCACTGGGTGTCCCTGCCTTTGCTTTTTTTCCCCCACATCTTTGTTGCACACATTTCAGTGTCTCTCCATCCACAGCTCTTGATGCTCTGGTGGGAGGCTGTCATATGGGAAATAATGTTTAGGGGAGTGAGTGTAGGGTTATCGCCCTGTAGTGACCCCATCAACACAAACCACCATCATTGGCTTGGGCAGTACTTACGTTGAGTATACAGGTGCTAACACACTCCAATGTGTGCACACACACACACTCACACACACACACACAAGTATCTGGTTCTTGTTTACTATAAGAATGTGTAACACTATGATTCCCACATTAACAATACCATAGATACTATGAAAACAAAATTAGAGATCTGACAGAGCCCTGAACAGGTTGATAGTGCAGTGATTCTGTCATCAGCAACTTAGCAACAGTCAAGCTGAAATTATACTATACTGAAGCAGCAGGGTCTCTGAAACTACGGTAAAATGAACTAGCAGGGTATCTGACACTACACTATACTGATGCTGCAGGGTGCCTAAAACTATACTATGCTGAAAAACAGTGTCTTAAAGGGGTCATATGATGCGATTTCAAGTTTTCCTTTCTCTTTGGATTGTTACAAGCTGTTCGTGCATAGATGAGTTCCCTGAAGTTGCAAAGACTAAAGTCTCAAAACCAAAGAGATATTCTTTATCAAAGTTAAGACTCTGCCACGCCCCCCTAAAACGGCTCATTCAAACACACCCCCACATGTCAACGTCACGATGTGGAAATATTTGCATAATGCCGCCCAAATGTTCACGCAAAGAAAGGCGGCGTGGTTTCAGTAACAGCAGTAGCCTTGAAGCAGCCGTGTCAGGGAGACGCTGTGTGTTTCTATGAGAAAGCAAAAGCACTTTATTTGGCCTTCCGAAAGTAGATGCATTTAGGAATCATTAAGATTACTTACAACAGAACAGCAACGCATTTTATGGAAGACAGTTTCGTGAACCTAGGAGAGGAGGTAATTCTGACTTTGCTATGACAATCTGGCGCTTCTGAATCAGCGACTGTATGCTTTGTTATTAGTTTAAGTATTTGCTATTGACTGTTCAAATGCGGAGTTTTGCGCGTTGTGTGTGTGTGTGAGAGAGAGAGAGAGAGAGAGAGAGAGAGGGTCACAGCGCAGCGTCGTGTGTGTGTGTGTGTGTGCTCACGTGTGTGAGAGAGGGAGACACGGTCACATCACAACCGCGGCTTGTGTGCAAACACATAGGAGCTTCATCATTGTGTCTGTCACGTGACTCTGTTCCCCTCTCAGGCTTGAACTGATGGTAAAACTAAGGACATTATTAACTGTCTTTACTTTTATCTTGAAAGCTAAAGCTCGCGATTATGGAAAGGGGTGTTACATTTCCGACGCGGCTTATGGTGTTCAGCCAATCACAATGCACTGTGCCAGTTGGCCAATCAGAGCAGACTGCACTTGTTGGAAGGAGGGACTTTGTAGAAAACGAAGCGTTTGAGAGAGGCGGGGCATAGAGGACCTACAATAATGTACAGTATTTGAAAAATAATGTGTTTTTTGAATATTAAAGCATATTAATATTCTGTTACACCAAATACACAAAATAATGATCTTTAAAAAAGCATCATATGACCCCTTTAAGAGAGTCAAATATATATAGGAATAGAACAGACAGACAGATATACAGAAAGACAGTCTCGATTAATTTCTCAATTTCTCAAAGTCTTGTTTCTGAGTCCCAGTTGATACTCCAGGTCAAATCATTATCTTTTCACAATCATGTGAACAAAAGTGATATCTGACAAATATCACTGTAGTTTATACAGATTTACTGTATATTTAGACAGATAGATAGATAGATGGATAGATGGATAGATAGACAGACAATAATGAGGATGCAGATATTGGAAAACTTTAATTAAACTGCAGCTGCAAGTCATGAAGAGTCCATTAGGGATTTTCTTAATTAAGTTACATTAAAGAGTATCATTCTTCTTATCACTACCCATACAACTATTGCATATGTACTGCTTTGATGTCATGTCTACATTATTAGTAGTGATTAAGGCAACACTGCTACTGTTTCAACCCAGTCACATAACAAGTAATATTTCATATTGAGATGGTGACACCTTATGAAATCACACAGCCTAACTTTAAACCTAATCATGATTGTAATAGGAACATTGTGTACACACTGACCATTTGCATTTACTTCAGAAAATATAAAAATCTAGTTTCAATAGATAGTGGTTGCAACTCCCGCACTCCTGTTTGTAGTAAGTGCTACTCTAATGCACTTGAACACTATTCATATTAGGAACAATAATTCATACTGAGATGGCAAAATCTTATGAAATCATCCAACCCAATTTTAAACCTCAAAGAAAAAAATCTACACCAGGGGCGCATCAGATGATCACAAGCAAGACTATGGGTGCTTCAGAGCGGGAACAAAATGTCAAAAACAAAAAGTGGATTCCATTGCAAAACAAAAAATCCACAACTAGGCACTCACATAGCAAGCGAAGTACAAAAACCTTTATTATAAGACAGGGCTAGATATTAAAAAACACCAATGCATATCAGCCCAAGCAGGCCTTCGCCACACCCTGACGAAGGCCTGCTTGGGCTGATACGCGTTGGTGTTTTTTTATAAAATTTGCCAATTTTAAATCTATCCATGATTTAAATAGGGGGGAAAAAACACTCATATTTGTACCTCAGCAGCAGGTAGGCAGCAGCTATTTGCTCTAAGTGAAAATAGCATATTTTCTTAGCGATAGATGCTATTTACACTTAGTGCAAATAGCAATGGATTCTATGTTCACTGAGTGCAAATAGGGATTGATTTTATGTACACTATGTAAAAATAGGAGTATTTTCTTAGCAATAATAGTAGTTACATGCTGTTTATACTACTTAGTGCAAATAAGTGGCAGACCACTGCACCTCAGTTGTAGTACATTATAAAACAGTGTGCAATAATAACGTATTGAGTGTAAATTATAATTTTTATTAAAATGATTAAATGGATGCTGCTTTGGGACAATAAAGCCCTCCCTACACCTAACCCTAATCTTAATACCCGTGAGGCACATTATTTTCCACTTTTCTATTATTTCATTTAATTTTTGTTGAAAATAAATGCGTTTCTGATGTGATATGTGATGTGAAAAGGGAGAAGAACGAGTGTGGCAAAAGGCGGATTCTAATTCGGGTCGATCATGTCAAATTTTTATTTTTTTTTAAATGCTACGCGCTTTAATACTTACACCACTGGAGCTCCTGTTGTGTAACCCTGCCACACATTGGTGGGCAGAGTTAGTGTAAATAGCCAGTGTAAACACTCCGTATCATTTACATTTACCACCACGATGAGCCTAGAAACCTAATAAGCACCTAGAATGGCCAGGCAACCCTGTAAAAAACCACCTAGCAACCACCCAGAATAAGCTAATAACCAGCCACAACCAAACAAATTCCAACAAGCCAGCATCCCAGAACACCCTAGTAACCACTCTAAACACCCTAACAACCACCTGGAACACCTAATAACTGCAACACTTTAGCACCCGAACTTTTTTGCAATTGCATAGCAACATGCTAAAAACCACAACTCCTTATCCTCATGGCGTCGGGTTTTGCACACACACCGACCATTTGTATTTGCTTGAGAAAACGTACACAATCTAGTTTAAATTACTGGTTGCGACTCCTGCAGTCAGTGATTTTGTAGTAAGTGCTATTGATTGGTTAAAACACTTGAATTGAAATGACGTCTGATGGTTTTGAAGTGATGCATTTTAATAAGTATCTACTGATGGACATGGGGATATACCAACAAGAATCCTGCGTATCTAGTGGGAGGTTTCAGGCACACTGTGGCCCGTGCACACTGCCATAATTCATTTGGGTTGTACAGGATACAGGCATATGTATGTTCTCATTAAGATCTCTGTGTTCTCAGCCACAGGGCATTAGCTCCAAGCTAATACATTTGGCAGCTAATGAGCTGCAACGAGTTTTAGGCTAGAACGAAACGAGGGACTGGGCCAAGCGTCACCTCTCCCTTACAGTCTGCTCTATACTGAGAATAAAGAAAAGCAGCATAATGTCCATGCTAATGAATCAATCATGGCTCACAGATAAATCACAACTAACATAACGCTATGGCTTACTGTCATTATGATGAATCCCTTTATTTGGAGGCATAGGCTCAGACCAAGAGCAGCCTGTCTCCTGCACATGCAAAAAGTAATGATCATGGACAGAATGTGATACGGTGTGCTGAAACAGAAGTGTAATGCACTCCACGCTCCACTGACTCATTTTTAAATTGCTGTGGCATGGCAGAACGAATGCATTTTGGAGGGGCTTGAAGATATCGAGGCTTAGAATGCAATGATGAAGTTGTGCGATACATTCACCAGAGACCATGCAGAGTATTAGACGGGCTAGGGAATGCTTCTTTATTATTTCACATTTCACTGAATTTTACTTTGCATTGCTTATCTAGATTATAATTTAATTATAAAAAAACACTTTAACATACTGGTGGGTTGCAACTCAAAAATGAGTCTGATTAAAGGGAGAAACAATATCAATTACAGGAGAAAAAACACTTGTATGTTTTGTTGTTGATGTCAATTTTGCAAATGCATCTTCTGAATTGCATAGATGCCAGTATAGACAGGTTGTGTGACATACCGTCATCCTCTAAAACCATGAACAGAACTAAAATGCAAATATATACAGACAATATTAAATGCATGTTTACTTGCAGTGAGGATAAATATAATTTATATTAATAGAGTTAATTTTTGGCTGATATATGTAATTTCATTGTTTTACATTAACATTTTAGAACAAGGCTCAATTTGTGAATATTAGTCAATGCATCAAAATTAATAATCTAATTCATCTTAATTTATAAATAAACAGTTGTTCATCGTTAATTCATGTTTGTTCAAAATAAATTACTAAATGTCAATTCTTTACTATCAAGAGACATCCAGAAACCTACATTAATCATCTATTTTCCTATTCAGCCTATCATTTTTAGAATTTTACATATTGTTGAACAAATGAAATTCATGTTTTTTTTTGTACATTGAATAATTCCATACTGTTCGATTCCCACTTAATGTAAAATCTGGAGTTAAACAACTGCTTTGTTTTTTTCTTTAAGGTTTTTTATTTTTATTTCTCTGTTTAATTTGTTAATACGCCGTTCCATATTTTCTATCAGGAAGTTGTGTATGAATGTGAATTGACTCCAAGTTCTAGCCTTGCTGAAGGGCTATTAATCCATAATGTTTTACTAAATTAATTAGGAGCCTACATGAGAGCAGAGACAGATCATAAGAGAGGCTCATCTGCACGCCTGCATGCTCATATTCAAAACTGCAAGTTGTTTACACTAAGATGAAAAACGTCTCGGTTACATGTGTAACCCTCGTTCCCTGAAGGAGGGAACGGAGACGTAACGTCAGTGTGACTGACTAATGGGATCTCGCTCGAGAGCCCAATCATCTTCGAGTGTTAACAAAACAAGCCAATGGCAGTTGGCGTGCGTGTTTCGCCACGCGCACCCCGCCCCGCAGCGCGGGTATAAAAGGAGAGCGTGTGCAAACGCACATCAGTTTTTCGCTGAGGAGCCGAGACTGTGTGCCCCGGCCGTACAGCGGTGGTACAGCAACTATGGCGACGGGACGTTACGTCTCCGTTCCCTCCTTCAGGGAACGAGGGTTACACATGTAACCGAGACGTTCCCTATCAGTCAGTCACATTCGACGTAACGTCAGTGTGACTGACTAATGGGATCCCTTTGGAAAACGCCACTATTGCTGACCCCCTCCAGTGCCCTGCGGAAGCCGGCAAGTCCCCCCACACCAGTTGGGACGGAAGATAGGACAGGGCTTAGGCAGAGATGACCGACACTGCTGTTCTGTACAGTGGGTATGGATAACACTGAGAAAGCGTACTCCAAGTAGGGGAACGCTACGGAAGCCACATCCTGCATAAGGAGGTACCATGTGGGGATTACACATATGGACTGGTCAGGGGCAGTACTACATATGGAAGTCTCTGAGGTAGACTCAGCCAGCCTGGGGTGAGATAACTACACAGCAGAGACGGCAGATGGTCTCTGCCAGGGAAAGACACGGGCTCACCGTGAGGGGAGCCGTACCGTGGAAGAATACACATGTGGGACCACCCCAAAGGGGAGTCACCACACACGGGCACCTAGCCCAGCACAAGGGCTGACCTTGGGCAAACACACGAGTGCTGGACCTGGCGTCTGGCGCTCCGCCACGCCTGACTGCCGAGGGTGCGGGAGGAACTTCAACAGGGTTCGCCGTGGGGAACTGAACTGAGAAGCAACAAAAGCGCATGTATCCGGTCCGTAGAGGGGAATGGCACAGCAAGCGTGATTGACACCGAGCAGTGTCCCAGTGTTACTGGCTACCTGAGCCAAGTACACGGGAGGACACGGGCTCTACATGGAGATTGTAAAATCTCGCAAACGTGTTAGGTGCCGCCCAGCCGGCAGCTCTACAAATGTCTGCTATCGAGGCGCCCCGCGCCAATGCCCAAGAGGAAGCAACACCTCTTGTAGAGTGTGCTCTCACACCAAGGGGGCACGGTAAGCGCCGGGCCTGATAGGCCAAGACTATAGCCTCCACTATCCAGTGGGCAAGTCTCTGTTTGGAGACAGCCTTTCCCTTCTGCTGTCCTCCGAAGCAGACAAAGAGCTGGTCTGAGGTCCTGAAGCTCTGCGTGCGGTCCACGTAAACGCGCAAGGCGCGGACGGGACAGAGCAGAGCAATGGCTGGGTCTGCCCCGAACAGCGCTCGAGACTGGGCCAATATGAGCCAGTCGTCGAGGTAGTTGAGAACGCAAATGCCTGCGTCCCTTAATGGAACAAGGGCTGCCTCCACGACCTTGGTGAAGACACAAGGCGACAGGGATAGCCCGAAGGGGAGGACTTTGTACTGATATGCTCGCCCTTCGAACGCAAAGCGGAGAAACGGTCTGTGTCGAGGGAGGATCGAGACATGAAAGTACGCGTCCTTCAGGTCGATTGCTGCAAACCAATCGCACGGACGGATGCATTGAAAAATGCGTCTCTGCGTCAGCATCCTGAACGGGAGCTTGTGAAGGGCCCGGTTCAGGACGCGCAGGTCCAAGATTGGTCGTAACCCACCGCCTTTCTTGGGTACGATGAAGTACGGGCTGTAAAACCCCGACTTCATCTCGGCTGGAGGGACCGGCTCTATCGCGTCCTTCGCCAGCAGGACCGCGACTTCCGCACGCAAGAGAGGGGCATCCTTGCTCAACACAGAGGTGAACCGAACGCCCCTGAACTTGGGAGGACGCCGGGCGAACTGAATCGCGTAGCCAAGTCTGATGGTTCTCATGAGCCAGCGAGACGGCCTGGGGAGCGCTAGCCAGGCCCCCAGAGACCGTACAAGCGGGACCAGGGAAGACATAGACGTACCCGCGGTGGGGCAGCGAAGTGGAGCACAGGGGCCCGACTCGGAAGGCAGTGCGCTCCGAAGTGGGGTCTGAGTGCGCAGTGCGACACTTACCTGGCTCCAAGGCTGAGCAGGGGGCGCGGGAGAAGGCATCGCGTCCTCGGACCGGACCCTGCTGCTCATAGGCGAAAGGAGAGGGGGACGGGAGTGTGGAGACTGGGTCTCGTGCACTGCCATCCTCGCCCTCTTGGGACCCGGAGAAAAAGGAAACTGCTCTTTTTTTTGAGGTTTTGGGTACCACTGGCTGGAGAGCCAGTGGCGGAACAGAATAAAAAGGGAACAAAGATTCTCCACCCGGCCCTCCTCCGGGGGAAGGAGTGGTGCGGTCACCATCTCCTGAAGAGCAGGATCCAGAGACTCCGGGTCGCCCGTCTCAGGACCGCTGCTTGCCCTGGCGCTTCGCAGGTTTGGCAGGGGCAGAGATGGGCTGCGCCGCTTTCCTGCGGCCAGCTCCACGCTGTGGCCGTTGTGAAGGCTGCTGCTGAGGCCGAGCTGGAGCGGAGGTGGAGTCCGCAGGAGGGCGCGTTCGGCGACGAGCAGACGGAGGGGCTGCAGCCGGCGGTGGGGTGGAGACAGCAGAGGACCGCCGGGGCAGGATATGTCGAAATGCCTCCGTCTGCTGCTGTGCGGCGGAGAACTGTTGGGCAAAGCCCTCCACCGCTTCGCCGAATAGGCCGGCCTGGGAGATCGGGGCGTCTAAGAAACGGTGTTTGTCAGACTCCCTCATATCCGCCAAGGTCAGCCATAGGTGGCGCTCCTGGACCACCAACGTGGACATCGTCTGACCCAGGGCCCGCGCCGTGACTTTCGTCTCCCGTAGGGCGAGGTCCGTCGCTGTGCGCAGTTCCTGCAATCCAGCTGGGTCAGCACCACCCTCGTGCAACTGCTTTAACGCCTTGGCCTGGTGGACTTGCAGGAGGGCCATGGCGTGCAGGGCGGAAGCGGCCTGTCCAGCAGCACTGTAAGCCTTGGCCGTCAGAGCGGACGAGAACTTACAGGCCCTGGACGGAAGGCGTGGATTACCCCTCCAGGCGGCAGCGCCCTGCGGGCAGAGCTGCATTGCAATGGCGCGCTCAACTGGGGGGATCTCCACATACCCTTGGGCCGCCCCACCGTCGAGGGTGGTGAGGACGGAGGAGGCACTAGGCCTGTTTCGGGCAGAAAAAGGTGCCTTCCAAGACCTAGTCACCTCCTCATGCACTTCCGGGAAGAATGGAACCGGAGGCGGTTGCCGGCGATCGGCCTGCGCCCCCAGGAACCAATCGTCCAGCCTCGAGCGTTCGGGAGAAGGAGGAGGCCTCCAGTGCAGCCCGACGCTCTCAGCGGCCCGGGAAAGCATAGCAGTCAATTCTGGATCTGACTCGGGCAACGCCACTCTTCCTAATGGAGGCAGCGCAGCCGAATCATCATCTCCAGAACCTAGCTCATCCCCCGATGCAGTGATCGACATCCTGTCATCTGCTGGAGCTCCAAACGAGATGCTGGGCCCCGCCCTGTCCGAGGACTCCACAAGCTCGTCCGGAAACCCCAGACGGTGCGATGCGCTAGAGGAGTGAGAGGCCCGCGGAGATGCACTCGACGGGGAAGCTCTCACTGTGATCCTCATGTCACCCTGACCATGAGCCGAAGTAGCCCTCCGAGAACCGGAGGAACTAGAACGGGGCATGGCAAGGGGGATACCCCCCCGCTTGACGAGGAGGTATCTGGAGCGCAGCATCGCGATGGTCATGTTCCCACACAGAGAACATGAGTCATCCACGAGCGCTGCCTCAGCGTGCTGAAAGCCCAAGCACGAGACACAGCGATCGTGACCATCAGATGAAGCCAGGAAACGACCACATCCAGAAACACACGAGCGGGAAGCCATCTTTAAAAAGACGCCCGTCGCTCGTGGAGCTCTTTTAGAATTTGCTCTTTTAGAAAAGTGCTGAAGCGCACAGGGAAGGTCGCGGCATGACCGCAGTTGGAGAGCTGCAGCACGCCGTCAGAGAAGCAGCAGCACTGGATCGCGACCTCCGCTGACGCGCCGTAACACCAACACTGTAGCTGTAGCTGTCTGTAGACACTCTCAGAGACTCGCACTGAAAGGCTTGGCTCCGAAGCGAAAAGCTGATGTGCGTTTGCACGCGCTCTCCTTTTATACCCGCGCTGCGGGGCGGGGTGCGCGTGGCAAAACACGCACACCAACTGCCATTGGCTTGTTTTGTTAACACTCGAAGATGATTGGGCTCTCGAGCGAGATCCCATTAGTCAGTCACACTGACGTTATGTCGAACGTGACTGACTGATAGGGAACTAGTTATCATACAGTATAATAAAAACACAAACAGGTTTGCCATTGCACCTACATTAAAGAAACTATCAATCACTGAATTGTTATCCGAGCGAGTCAGCTTAAAACATTAGAAAATGCTATTATTTTTATGTTTGAACTAAGCTCATAATCCACTTCACAAATTGTTTGGCACTTACATTGCATAGTATATGCACTTATTTGAGGAACAATTACATAGGTCACTGCAATTCACTGCTTTAAAGTACTTGTCTTTATGAGATGTTGATTATTCAGTTTAAAATGTTATAAAAGTAAACTACAATTCACAATTTAATTTCACCTGCAAGATGTATGCTAAGTTACTTATGATGTTTTATTGAACAATATATTTGTTGCGGCTTCCTGTGGAAGAATTCCAATAAATTACTATGACTCATTGCGCATAAACGGTTTAGCATCTGCATCAAATCCAATCTCAGCAATCTATTGATTTGTCTCCATAAATGCCCAAAGAAACTAGTATCAAGTGTAATAAACTGTCTCTCCCTCTCCTCCCCGCTTTCTCCACCATGTACTCCCATTAAAACAAGAGCAATAACTCACATAATTATTTTTTGCATGAAGAACAAAGTTCATAAATGAGCATTTAAACGAGTCATGGTGGAGCCTGCCACCCTCTCCTTATGACTTTATCTGATAATTAATTAAAACAAATGAGATACTCCTTTGACTTAACTGCTGCTGAAACATGACCAGGATATTGGAGGCATCCTTTAACGACCTGGGATAGGGTGATAATTAAAAAGCTGTCAGGGTGCATTACATTATCAGGTCTGCTTGCGAATGGATGTGTGTGTTTGCGTGTGTCTTCCCACAGATGTATCTCTTGACCCCAGCCTAAGTTGATATGCAGAGTTGGCTTCCGCAGGGGTCAAAGGTCACCAATTAATCACGGCTGCGAACATTCGTAATTTTCAATTATGATGCCGCGGGGGAGCCCATCTCGAGGAAGGACACGTGGAGGACGGCTTTGCTGAGCGGCTCCTACCGCCTCACTCTCATATTTCAAACACATTGTCACCTGCTTCACAGGCAGAGTGATAATTAAAGCTGTGCTAAACACGCCATCTTTTTAAACGCAGTCGGCTTGGAAAGGTCACGACCTGTGTACACTCCAAAAGAAAAAGGCATGATAAAAAATGGGACAAAACAAAGTAAATATACAATTACTTTGAGTAGGCCCATAATGGTCCATAAAGAAGGTCCACTGCTGGTCAGCAAACTAATAGTCATCATGGCCACCCACTGATGTCCACTACTGACTGACTGGTTAATGATGGGCTTAAAATGGAATAACAACCATTAACCTGCAGTGCTTTAATGGCTAACTTGATAGGAAACTCGCACCTACAGAGTATCAACCTGCTGTTGCCACACAGACAAAGAGTTTCTAGAGGAAAAAAAAAAAAAAACTCATGCTATGAAATTGTCAGAGTATTAAATTATTAGCTCGCTTACTAATTTGGGCAAATCTACAGATTAGTTCTTCCTGGAAAAAGCATTATTTTAGTATCACTGATCCAATTTTATAGTTTTTATTAATATTTTGAATTAGATGCCATTTTTATTTTATTTGTTTTACTTTAATTTGAAATGTTAGTATTTTCTTGTAATGTTTATTAGTTTTTTTTTTAATGTCTACATAGTATTTATTAATTCTTACTAGTTTTAGATATTTTATTTGCTAGAGTAAAATAAATGTTTTTTTTGGCTTTTTATAACATTTCATTTTACATCAGTTAATGTTAATTTTATTTAAATGAACAAAATTAAGTTTTTTTGTTTTTGCCTTGAAACCTGGTATTTTCTTAACAAAACTTTGATAAAAGCATGTGCAGCCATCCAAGGCAAAACATTGAGGTTATAAAAACACTGTGAACATTGTTTCGAAATATTTATAAAAAGTTGAAATGTCCAAAGATTACAAAAAAACTATATATATATTTCTTTCACCAACTTCCTACTAACTTTATTTTCACCCATACATATACTATTATTTGAACATTTATTTTTAATATTCTAAGAACATTAAAATTCTTGTCGTGATTAGAAAGTTAATCAAGGAACATTAATCAAGAACAAATTACGAGAATGCTCCAAGAATGTTGTTATAAGAATGTTTTCTCTCAATGTTATGAGAACATATATCAAACATTAGTAAAGTTAGTACATTATTAGTAAACATTACTTTATAAATGTTTTGTGTTACAATTTATATAACTTTTAATAAATGTTAGTGAAAGTTGTGAGAACATTCCCTGTTAGCTGGGATACACAACCCTTGCTAAAATTAGCAATGCTAATAGTAGCACTGGTGGTAAAATGTTATACTAATTATACAGCACAGATATATTTGTGCATCATAGCTGTTTTAGAACAAATTTCAGAGCATTTCATTGGCGCCAAACCAGAAAAATCTTGGATGTGACATGCTAATCATATCAAGACTTAGCACACCAGCAGCACTGTTGACCTTCATCGAAACAGCGAGTGATGAGTTCACCTTGTGCATATGTAAAAAAATTATGTAAATAGTGCATTCTTGTCCACATAAATCTTCACAGTGGGACGCTGAGGGCCTGTTGGGCAGTTTTCCATCAGACAGTTTGGAGCTGCTGAGTCCCAGCAGCAGGACAGTCTTTCTCTCCCTCTGGGGCATGAAATGGGCTGACCACTGTCCATTAGATTTATCTTACTCTCTTTCATTCACTTTAGCACACACTCTAAAACCTTCCAGGTTGAAGCCAGCACAGAAAGCTACATTCACCCCCAGACATTTCCTCCGCTCCATCGGATATGTGGATCCAAATTGGTGATTTTTTCAATTTAAGCCTCGTCACATCTGTCAGAAGCATATATTGAACAATAGTGACTTTTCTCTTAGCCTAGTTCACTCAAAAGTTAACCCACAAAGGCTAAAGCCAGAAACATACTTTATGCAAATGCTGATGTGAATTCTCCCCAATGCAAAACAGCCAGTTCCATAGAACAATGTCTGAATTTAAAGAAACTGAAAAATCTGTCATCATTTATTCACCCTCATGTTGTTCCAAACATGAGTTTCTTTCTTCTGATGAGCACAAAAGAAGATATTTTAAAGAATGCGGGTAACCAGCAGTCAACTGTTTGGTTTTCCTCATTCTTCACAAAATCATTTTTAGAAAAAAGAAATTCAAACAGGTTTGGAACCACTTGACAGAATTATTATTTTTGGGTGAACTATCTATTTAAGGGAGCTACTTTGAAAAGTTTGTGATACAGTATAACTTTTTTTCTTCAAACCGTTGTTCCATGTTAGTAGTTGACCTCAAAGAGGATAGTTTCCCGTAATGTCTACTACAGACTACTTGTGTTGCTATGAATTGCGATCTGACACATTTCAGAAAGCAATGACGCATGAAATGAGACAGTGTCATTGAAAAAGTGGGAGAAAGAGAGTGGAAGGAAGAACAGAGGTAGAGAATTGCTACTTTGCACTGCAGACTCTCATTTTCTTTACACTGCAATCTGTATTTATAGATGACTTGCCTCATTTATCAACTCAAACACCTGCCAGAGGGGGAGAGAAAGACAATGAGGGATAGAGAGCTTTCAGCATAAAGTCAGGTCCACATTGCAGCTAATTCTGGCCAAGAACTGCTTACCTGGGCTGCATTTCCCAAAAGCATCAAAAGCCTAAGTTGAGCGTAACGTGGCAATGGGACTACGATGTGCTTAGGCTTACGATGCTTTTGGGAAATGCAGCCCTGGACAGGACGTTTGTTTTGTTTTTATGTGCCATTTAGGGCTGTTTTTTTTTCACGATTCTTGATTTTTTGACAATTCTGACTTTCTTGCAATTCTGAGAACATCTGCGAGACATAAACAGAATTATGAGAATTCCGATTTTTTTACTCACAATTCTGAGTTCACATCTCACAATCATGACTTTACATCTTGCAGTATAAAGTATATCAAAGTAAAAAAAAAAAGTTAATTGTGACTTTTTAGCTCAAAATTCTGATGTTTTTTCACAGAATTGTGAGAATCTCAAACTCAGAATCTCTCAATTCTGAGTTTATATGTCTTATTTCTGACAGCTTTTTTTTTTTGGCAATTCTTGCTTTATATTTTGCAACTCTGACTTTTTTTCAATTGTGAGCTCTTATGATCTGTCTCTGCTCTCAAGTAGGCTACTAATTAATTTAGTAAAACATTATGGATTAATAGCCCTTCAGCAAGGCTAGAACTTGGAGTCAGTTCACATTCATACACAAAATACAGATTTGCTCACAGACAGTGCCGATCCTAGACTTCTGGGGGCCCTACGCAAAACTGTGTGTGTGTGTGGGGGGGGTGAAATGGATGAAATGCATTTGTCCATGTTCCACTCCGTCTCAAATCGCGCTCGCGGAAGTCGCTCGATAAACAGTATCTCTTCCGCGTCTCGGTACCCTTTCAACTCCTTTTTTTTTTCTCTCAAGCCTTTGTCAAGAGACTGATTTTTACGTATAGAGGGTGACAACTCACCGCATTAAAATAAATGATCATTCATGTTTTCATAACTGCTTGCCAAACTCAAAAACAAAACTAAAATTAAAAACATATTTGAGAGCAAGGGGGCCCCCTGGTGTTTCGGGGGCCCTACGCAGCTTGCGTATTCTGCATATAGGGAGGATCGGCTCTGCTCACAGATACCTACTCAAGCCAGCTAATCAAACTCTAGATTGTCAATACCATACTTTCCAATTTTTTTGTGTGCAATATACAGTTGCCGGTCAGCAAACGGACTATCAATCCCTTCACCCTCTCTCTCTTTCTCAGCCTGTCACTGGTGTGGATGTTACACTGATCAGCCCCACAATGGCACTTCAGTATGTCTCGTTCCAGCGCCGTTTGTCATGCCAATCCAGCAAAACATCCCGCATAGCTGGAGAGGCAGTGGAGCAATCGCACCATGGTATAAACCCAAGAAATATACACATTTTCATTATCCCTACAGGGGAAATGAATTAATTTAAACTCTACTAGGTACCCAAAGAAATTTAAAGCACTGTCACGAAGCAAAAAGAGTGTTTTAACACCTACTCATCATGTTCTAAAGAGCATGAATGCAGTCAAAACTGTCCCTGTTATATCTGGGTTCTGAAAATATTAGGTGTTGATCAGTCTTGTGTTCAGATTTCACAGCATCAACCTCTAAAAATGTGATAAAAAATGTTTTTTTTTTTTTTATTGAGACATTTATGCTTTAAATATAAAAAAGAATTTGGAAATGTTCCCTAAGGCAAGTGACCGCTGCTTCAATATTATTATTATTATTTTTTTCATCTGTCTCCAAGCTTCATTGTTTTGGGAGCTGTTTCAAGGGGCTTAACAACAAGCGTTTGCAGTTATTATTTCCAAGCAGCACTGAGAATATTAATCCATTCCTAGATATTGTGTCAATATTTTAAATAAACCTTTCTTTGTCTGTCTCCCTCCCTGTGCAAAAACAAAAGAAATCACCCATGGTGAAAAACAGCAGACAATATGTGGCAGGTGCTGTAAATATTTCAGAGTCACTGAAAAGCTGTTCCAAAGAGCTGCTGGTGTACCCTTCCTTACAGAGGACTGGGCGTTTAAATGTTTTCGTTTATATCAGGAAGATGGACAGCACTTACAATCATTGTGATCCAGTCATACTCATACAAACCTGATGTACAGTACTCTTGTATGTACTCATGTACTCTTGTTACTCAAATATAACCAGCACAGAAGTATTATTACCTCAAAAAGCTACAACAGGATTTATCGAGAACTTGGCTGTGGACTGTTTACACGACAACACAAATTTCATGGTGAACTTAAAATAGTAGCAAAATATATTAGGTCAGAGTGGGGCGAGTTATCAAAAACAAACAGAAAATAAACGCAAAACTGTATTTAAAGATAGTTCACCCAAAAATTTAAATTATGTCATCACTCAAGTTTTTCCAAGCCTGTATGGAAGTCAATGAGGACCATCAACTCTTTGGTTACCAACATTTTTCAAAATATCCTCTTTTGTATTCAGCAGAAGAAAGAAATCCATACAAGTTTAGAACAACTTGAGGGTGAGTCAATTTTCATATTTGGATGAACTATCACTTTACAGTTTTTTACAATCATTTTTTGCTCTAATAACAGAACCTTCATGTCATTTTTAAAAACTCAAGACACAAAACTCAAAACAGTCATTATTTGTAACACAGGCTATCCAATGTTAAAAACTTTGCATATTGCGTTCATATCTTTAAAGAAGCCTTGCATTTGCAGAAGCATTGGTTCAAAATACTAATTTATTATGAAATATCATAGGAACATTACTTTAGATCACCCACACACAAGATACCCATAGTTTCATTGTGTAGTTGTTAGTACAATCATTAAATATAGTTGTTCAAAACACACAATGCAGATTTCATTATGGTTCTACACATTCATGCATCATTGTAATAGACTAGAGAGAAAGACACTGGAATCATTAAACAAAATTTGAAAATTATTGATGAAATAATCAACACAACAGGTTTTTCAAAAAACTTTAATTAAGAAAAAATTAGATAAGAAAAAACTACATTAGGCCTACAGTAAAATGTCAACTGTTTTGTTCCTCACTGCTCTGCTATGTCTTTATCAACCCTGTCTTGTGGATTTGGCCACAGGTTCTCATCCACATCATAATGGATGTTTTCATTAGTTAAACATCTTGGAAAAAAAAATATTCTGGCATGGCAAATACAGGCCTGACATTGGTCAATGCATGCATCATCTATAGCCTGGAGAAGAGGGACTTGTTTGTGAGGAGTCTATTGTGAACCTTCTACCTCCATGTGGAGAAAAACTCTTCAGTCAGGTTACAGTAAGGAAAGGGGAGTATGGGGGTAAATGCAAGGTGATAAACTGTGGATGAGCCTGAAACCGTGATTGCTCTCAGTGCTGTTGTTAGGAATCTGGGCCCATTGCACTGATTTTGTTATAGGGCCCCTCAAAATCACTTTCAGTGGGGGGTGGTCAGGCCCCCCAGAGAACATCGCTCTGGGCCACTCTCAACCGCTGGGCTCTCAACCTCTCCTCCATCTCTTGGCAGGGTTAAAGCCTGCCTCATCCAAAAATATGAATAGTTTTCATCAGCTTCCAGCGCTATCACCCTCTAAAAAGACATTTACTGTAGAAAAAACAAATACAGATAACAATGACATAGAATTTTTGGGATTTTTTTCTCTCCCAACAACAGGCATCTTGAAACTGATCATACCTGAACATTGATCTTCAGTTGTGAATTATGTGTGAGTTTAAAAAAATGACATGAAGGTTCTGTTATTAGTGCAAAAATGATTGTAAAAAACTGTAATTTAATTTAATAATTTAATTTAGTTTGATTCATGATCTTAGTTGGCCATTTATTTTATGTATTTATTAACATATTAAAATATATACATTTAGCTATATTAATAAATGTAAACATGGTATTTTCTACTAAACCCTGATGGCAGAATTAACAGCTCAATTAAAAGTAAATATGTGAAGGGTCTCACAGAAATCATCTATTAGCCTTCCTTTTCACGGATAGTTTGATAGACTCTCCTCTGTCCTTTCAAGGTCCTGTGCCCTTTGGATTTTCAGACCTACAACCACAAGTCAATAAAAAAGCCTCTTTCTTTGCTTACAGGTCAGTAAATACAGAGAGAGAGAGAGAGAGAGAGAAAGAGGCAGAGAACGAGTGCCTTCGTATCTCAAATTAACTCCCAGTAATATAGTCTGGTCACAGCAACCCAAAACAGAGGTGGTCTCTAAGAATGCAAAGCATGCGCTGCCCTCTCCACCATACAGACTCCTCCATATGCGCTTCCTGATGCGCAGCAAAAATCGCTTTTTCAAGGGTATCTCACGCTCGGGTTCTCCTGTGTCAAGATTGACGCAAGACGCTCCCAGCCAAGTACTCATTGTTTTTAAGACCACATACCTGAGTTATGAATGTTGCATAAGTTGTGCGAAAGCTAAATATGAAATTCAAGGAGAGAGAATTTGCCTGCGGTGGGATAATAGAGGCTGGACACATGTGCATTCAATATTAATCCTCTATTCGTGGGGAAACTTCAAGGGATGAGTGCCGGAGAGAAAAACAGACGCTGGCAAAAGGACTTATTAAAAGAGCAGATGTGCATCTGTGGTACTTTTTATGCCCAAAAATTCCTTGGGAAAAGCATAAACTAAAAGGACAAGCCAAACAAATCCATCTTATTGGTGCTGTGTACACAGGGAATTACTGCTGTGACAGTCCCTCTCGCCTATGTTTATGGGGAGGAGAAGATTTATCAATATAACATGTGCTGTGCTGTTATAGCTGACAAGCTGTGAAACTCCCACAGCCCTGAACCCAAATGAGCAGGGAATTCTGGGAGAATGTGAGGCTCTTGGAGGTGTTCATACCTTCACTGAACTGTGAACAGGAGAGAAAGAAAGAGGTATGGAGAAAGAGGCATTGATAGGAAGTGTTATGAATTCTCAAGGATCATGCAACTTAAATGCAATCAAGAGAATTTGAGGTTGTTAATAACAGGTGGAAAACGTCATTATCAAAGTTGCGCCTCTCTTTCTCACTTGCTCTCTTCTCACCTAGAACACCAAAAATCATTTTCTAAAAATATAGATTATTATACATATTTGCAAAATATATACATAACACACATATATGTAATACAAATATATAAATAATGTAGGTAACACTTCATTTTAAGGACCAACTTGCACTAGTAACTAGATGCTTATTATCATGCATCCAAGTGTTACCATAATATAAAATCAGTAATAATAATAATAATAATAATAAATAGGTCAAACCTTGTCCATTTAAATACATTTTTCTAAACAACTTAATATATGTATTAAGGACCAATTCTCACTATTAACTAGCTGCTTATTACCATGCATATTACTAGCATACTGGCCATTTATTACTTATAAAGCACATATTAATCCTTACTCTGCATGAGCATATTTTAGAGCCCTTAATCCTACTCCATACCTAAACCTAACAACTACCTTACTAACCATTAATAAGCAGCAAATTTGGACTTTATTGAGGGAAAACTCTTAATTAATAGTGAATATGTGTTACGAATTCTAAAAACCTCAAACCTTGTCCATTTAAATATATTTTTCTACAGTAATAATGATATATACAGAACATCACAGTGAAATAATACAGGGAAATATGAGGTGACGCTAAAGCAATGGGACAGTATATGCAGACAGTCGTTTCCAGATGTATACTAATAACTTACTCACTGAAAGCCATTTTATTAATGAGCATTTTTGTCCTTTTCTAGTAAAAACAAATCTAAACATATCCATATTAATATTTTAATATCCTGAATTAAATTTATTTTATAATTATGCTTAAATCAAGATTATTAAAACAATTAAGATGTGAACGTGTTATATAATAGGCAGATTTTTCAGTTGTATACACTGAGAACCAGTGAAAATACACTGGGGATAGTGTATGTCTGATCACACGGTAATGAATTCATACTACAACCAGGCTAAGGGGAAATTAAGGCCACAAAGACATGATTCTTGATCTTGTGAATCTTATTAAAACAAACAGCCTCATGCAAATTGCATCAGGACTGTTTTAATGCATTACCAGAGTCTGTATAATGCATGACCTCATGTATAATACACCTCTTTTTCAGCTAGTACAGTGCTCTAATAGTGCACAAATGACAGATGCAATTCATTTAGAAATCAGGGGAAACAAAAACAGTTGCCACTTAAATTAGAAATATTTAGTTTTTGGGTCCGTTTGTTTGACAAGTGCATCTTTTTCATGTGCAAAAAGGAAGTGGCATCAGAGTGGCGACAACACTTGTCATAATGCAAGTTAAAGAAAAGTAATGTGAGAAAGTACGATGTAAATAAGCTGTCATAAAACATAAAAGTCTGAGCTTTGCTGAGAACAGTGTGTTGATCAAAAGAAGAAAAGGAGAAAAAAAAGTAAGATTACATTGTCACAATAGAAAAAAAGACTGCAAAAGTTTAGGTGCTCATGTGGCTTGCAAACGTTTGATTCCTGCTTTTTTTGGTAGAAACATTTCGCATCTTTCTACCTAACAATCTCTATCTGATATCTTGTCTCTATCTGATGAAATGGAAAAAGTACTGATAAGATTAAGCATTGAGAACAGAAGCTAACATTTTTCCACTTATCAGAATGGATTAAGCACACTTGCATGTTAAACCATGGCAGTTACATCAACCTACATCCTTCTTCCATTTCCTGTCTTCAAATATTTCATCAGAAATGAGGGCATATTCTCTCAGGGACAGAATATATATGTAACCTTGAGACAAGTCTCTCAGTAACGTGTTACTGCACTATAATTGCACCATAAAACAGTGTGCTACACAGCATACAGATTTACATACATACAAACCTTTCTTCAAAATACTGCTGATCAATAAGTAAATAAATAAAATAAAATAACACTTTAGTATAGTGACCAATTCTCACTATTAACTAGCTGTTTATTAGCACGCCTATTATTAACATATTGGCTGTTTATTAGTACTTATAAAGCACATATTCTGCATGACCATATTTTACATCCCTAATCCTATCCAATACCTAAACATAACAACTACCTTACTAACTATTAATAAGCAGTCATTAGGAGTTTATTGAGGCAAAAGTTGTAGTTAAGGGTTTGCTAATAGCTAGAATTGCACCTTAAAACAAAACAAAACAAAACCGGTGGAATCAGCTTGTGCCCATTATTTGTAGTAAACAAAATATCAGCATTGGGGTGAGATTACAGGTCATACACTTTGTCATAACAATTGGCATATGTTTCATATATTATATAGCAGGGTTCCTCAAATCTTTCCCTGGAGGTCCAATCTGCTGAAGAGTTTAGCTCCAACCCTGATCAAACTCACCTACCTGTGATTTTCTAATGATCTTGAAGACTCTGATTAGCATGCTCAGGTGTGTTTGATTAGGGTTAGAGCTAAACTCTGCAGGAATGGTTCAGATTTGAGGATCCCTGTTATATAGTATTATATAGAAATAACTAATATATTTTTTTGGCCAGATTTGTTGTATGCAGTTTTTTCTAAATTCTAACAAGGTCTAAATTCTCTTTAAATACAGAAATGCTATACACTAAATGCACACACTGCACCTAAAAAAAAAAAAAAAAAAAAAAATCCTTTGTGTAAACTGTATATCATTCTATGCAAACTACAGTATGTGAAGGGATAAAGCAAAAAAAAAAAAAAAGGTCATAAAATGCAAACGAGTTTCAGTGCGCTGACAGTCAGAAAAGTAACAAAAAATGTACTTTCCAGAAAAGTATTATAGTATTTAAATTTATCAACGATTAACACAATATTATAACGCTCATTTTAAAAGTAACATTCCCCAGCTCTGCCTCTCAGACCTTTTTTGGTGTAGTTGATGAACACCATTGACTTGGACAAAGTCAATAGAAGTGACGAACTAAAAACCTCAGTGTCTTTGACAGACCTCATCAGCTGACCATCATGGCCCAGGGCAGCAGGGGAACTCGGCCATATTATGGTTTGGTGACTCTCAGCCTGCCCTCTTGAAAAAGAGAGAGTTCGACTGGATAGTTGTGGCATGGAGCCACTGCTCGCTGGCGGACGAGAAGCAATATTTCAGCGGTTCTGAGCATTCAGTCTCTCTGTCCGCTGTCGGGGTCTCGAAAGGTCACCATGGCTGCATGGACATCACGCTCTGGAACAGCCACCGTAGATTGACTTTGATTCAGTTGGCTTGAAACAAACAAATGGCGGGCCCGGGGTGTCCAACTCTAATGCCTTTCTCATTGTTCAAATACACAGAACGCAAAGATTCAACCCTTTTCTTCTTTGGTGTGCTTTAAAAATAAACATTGCTCTCTTCCAGCATTATCAATGTGACGGGCACGTTAAGATATGCCTGTTTATGTGTGCACATAGTCCATTGAGATTTCAATATTCAGCATGGGCCTCCATTAAGAATTGATGCTCAGAGCTATATTCAGTCATTTTGTACTCCATTATAAAGTATCTGTTGTTCTTTGCCTTTAATAAAGTCTTGCATGCACCCTGAGGATGCTTGAAAAATAAAAGTTAAAATAATGTCACTCTAAAACACCAAATCAATCAATTTCCTCTCTCTTCTTGGCTCTCCATGTGGCTAACCATTTTCATTAATTAGAGGAATACAGGCAGGTCAATGACAAATAATAGTGTTTATGAGAAAGAAAGGAAAAATCTAGTTAAAATACATGTGGCAAGTTGTTAGAAATGTACTCATGTTTTTTTTTTTCTTTAAAAGTTCAAATGTAATAACTGTAAAACGTGTCCTTGCACCTTGAACACACACACACACACATATATATATGTATATGTGTGTGTGTGTGTGTGTGTATGTAAATATTATTGTATAAATATTTTTAAATATTTGTTTTTATGAATTTCTTTTTTTTATTTATTTAAAAAAATACGTTTCAGGGAGTAGCACCATATGTCATTTTACAATAATAAAAAAATATCTAGGTATCTGAAATTATCTGATTATAATAAAAAGTATGATTTATGATAAATATTTCTTACACGCGCACACGCACACACCCACCCTCCCACCCACTCAACCCCCCCCCCCCACAACCCCCCCCCCCAACACACACATATACATATATACACACACACAGTGGCTTGCAAAAGTATTCATACCCCTTCATTTTTTCAAGTTTTATGTTGCTGCCTTATGTTACACTGCTTTAAATTACTTTTTTCCACATCAATCTATACTCCATAAACTATAATGGTTAAGCAAAAAAAAAAAAAAGAAGGTTTTTAACATCTTTGCAAATTTATTAAAAATATAAAAACTTAAATAATTCCATTGCATAAGTACCCATCCCCTTATCTGGGACAGTTGAAATTTAGCTCAGGAGCATTCATATTGCTTGTAGGTGTTACTAGACTTTGAGTGAAGGTAACCTGTGGCAAATTCAATTGAATGGGTATGATTTGGAAAGGCACACACGTCTTAATAAAAGGTCAAACAGCTGATAATGCATATCAGAGCAAACACCAAGCCCTGAGGTCAAAAGAACTGCCTGTAGCGCTCAGAAACATGTTTGCGTCAAGCCACACATCTGCGGAAGAGTTCAGAAAAAAATTCTGCTTCATTGAAGGGTCACAGAAGCATGTAGTCTCTGAAACAACCAGGATTCTTCTTAGAGCTGGCCTCCTGGCCAAACTGAGCAATTGATGGAGAAGGGCTTTGGCTAGAGTGGTGACGAAGAACCTGATGGTCACTCTAGTTGAGCTCCATGATCATATGTGGAGATGGGAGAAACCTACAGAAGGACAAACATCACTGCAATACTCCATCGATCTGGGCTTTATGGCGGTGTGGCCAAACTCAATCCTCTCCTCAGTGAAGACACATGAAAACACACTTGGAATTTGCAAAAAAAAAAGCACCTAAAGGACCCTCAGACTGTGAGAAATAATATTATCTGGTCTGATGAACATCAATTCTAAGCATCATGTTTGAAGGAAAGCAGGCACTGCTCATCACATGCAGAGTACCATCACAAAAGTAATGTGTGCTGGTAGCAGCCTCATGCTGTGGGGCTGTTCTTCAGCAGCAGGGACTGAGTGAAATGTCAGAGTAGAAGAAAAGCTCAATGCACCAAAATATTGAGAATTAAATGAAAACCCAGTCCAGAGCATTCAGAACCTCAGACGGGCAGAAGGTTCACCTTCCAACAGGACAATGAACTCTGTGAATGTCCTTGAGTGGCCCAGCCAGAGCCTGAGCTTGAACCCAATCAAATATTTCTGGATAAACCTGAAAATGTGCGTCTGCCCCCATCCAACCTGACAGAGCTTGAGAGGTGAAGAGGTGAGGAGAAGAATGGTAGATAATTGCCAAATGCTGATGAGCAAAGCTTGTTGCATCAAACAAAAAAGACTTGAGGCTGTAAAGGTGCTTCAGCTAAATATTTAGTTAAGGGTATGAATACTTATGCAATGTACTTATTTCAGTTTATGTATTTGTAATTAATTTACAAAGTTGTGACAATTCTGTCTTTGCTTTGTCAATATGGTGTAGACTGATGTAGAAAAAAATAAATAATTTAAAGCAGTTAACATAAGGCAGCAACATAAAACATGAAAAAAATGAAGGGGTATGAATACTTTTGCAAGCCACTGTATATATATATACACACAGGGGTTAAATTGGAATTTGTTATGTGGGGGGCTCTATAGTATCGAGCTTATATATATATATATATATATACACACATTTACATTTAGTAATTTAGCAGACACTTTTATCCAAAGCCACTTACAAATGAGAACAATGAAAATATATATGTATTATGTGTGTGTGTGTTTTGTTTTTTTTGCAAATATGATTTATTCTAATGCAATATTCTCATCGATTTTCTATCAGCTGTGACATAGGCTTTAAATCTGCATGTTTTTATATTTAATCCAAGGGCTTTTTTTAACCTTTATAGAGATAAAAAAAAAAAATGAGAAGGCTCACAATAAATCCCACACAAACAGGAAAACAGAGAGGTAGTCATGTTTTTTTTTTCTTCCCAAGATACCAGAGCAAGTCTGAATTACTAAGTGGCACGTTTTGATTTGGTAAAACGTGATAGTGGTCCCATGCACAGGTATAGTGAGATAAGAAGCCAAAAGCACAATGAAACATGAGCCGAGTACTTCTCAAGCCAGGGGTATCTTCAGTTCCCCTCTGGGGAGTTAATTTAGAGGTAAGAGTTAAGCTTGTGCTGTAGGACTAGACAAGCGCACAGATGACTGATTGACACGGTACAGTGCTGCCTGCTAGAATACAGCCAGTGGAAAGTAATGGTTAACACCTAAGAAAATGCAACTAAAATGCATCTACAATCTGCACATCTGATAGTAAACCCTAAATCCCTGACCTCCCCCTCTGGTGTCCCACCCAGGTGTGTGAATGCACATGCAAAGGCACTGCGTGTAAACAGTCAAGTAAAAGAGCTCAGCCATGTCCTGAGGGGCGATCCGTACTGTACAAGCTGTATTAACCCAGGTGTCTGGCCTCTGGTCCTGTGTGTCTCTCAAAGCCCCAGAAACCCTCCTCTAGCTCTGTGTGGGCAACAGCAATAATCACAACCTTCTGTAATCAGACACTTTAGTTTAGTTTAATTTATCAATCTAGATCTGAATGGATTATGAAAACATGGTTTTAAATACAAGAATAATGCCAGATCAAATGCTTATTTTTTTCTTCATGATTAAAGAAGTCTCTTATTCTCACCATAGCATTTATTTGATAAAAAACAAAAACAAACAAACAAAAACAGTAAAAAGATTAATATTATCAGATTATCATCATTATAAAATATTTTCACCAGAAATCATTCTAATATGCTGATTTGGTGCCCATGATGCATTTCTTGCTTTCATTAATGTTGAATAGTTGTTCTGCTTAATATTTTTATGCAAACTATATATATATATATATATATATATATATATATATATATATATATATATACATATACATATACATACACACACACACACACACATTCATACATACAGGGTAACCAATTTTTTATTTATTTATTTATCTATAAATAATCTATTTATCTATTACCCTGTTATCTGTTATTTGGATAATAGTTAGCATTATCCAATAAGTGATGTCAGTTGAAAATTAAACTCATTGTAGAATATCACATTTTAATGGAAGATTACACAGATTTCCCCCCAAAATAATTGTTTACAATCCATGTTACATAATGGAACCATTTTGACTGCTAAACCACTGGTTTAACATTTGGCTAATGTTAAAAGCAGAAAAGTCCCTTCAGAGGAAAAGCTGGTTATTACATTTGAATTATATTATGAAAGAATGCACTGACGTATGGTTCACAATAAGACCAGGAAAAAAGCATCAGTATTGATTTCATATGCATTTTAAAAGCTAAAATCTTAATTCCTCAGTACTAGCTATCAAATGTGCAGCTCCTTACACACCTTTATTTACATTAAATAACATTAACAGTGTATAATTACATCAGTAGCACCTCAGAAGACTCTGTTTAGGTCAATCGTGTGATTTAGTCATTAGTCTCCAATCACCAAGGCTAATTTATCACACTGATAATCACATTGTCCAGGTTGACATAAGGCTCAAGACAATACATTTAACAACATCTGCCTGACACACTCTGATATAAAGCATTAAGATTCTGATTGATGAAATAATACTGTAGATTTAGACAGACCTCAACAGTAACAATGTTAATCTAGCAGTTCTTTCTGTATTGGGTAAGAAAGTGAATGCAAAATATGTCCATCAGCCAAATCAACAAGGACTCAGTCCAAGTTTTTTTTTTTTTATTATTAATTGGGTGTTTGGCATACATTTCAGCTCATGCTTGTCTTTCTATTCCAGTTTGGCATGCCAATCTGGTCATAAAACACAAGGGGATAGGGCATTCTCAAAAACTGATGACATATCATCGTCCTAATATCCGATTGACTTCAATTCTTTCTATTGTGTTTAGCCAGAGAAACAAACTCATTTCCCCTCCAACCACAAACAGTCTCTGTTGACAATGGGGTCAACAGACTCAATTAACCCCCAAAGAAGAGGGAGAAATTGTACAGAGATGTATTGTGAGAAGAGAAAAGGAACTACGAACCCTGCAGATGACTGGAGTAAATTGAGCTCTGTAGATGTTCTCATTTTGAAGAGATGCTATTCAGGGCAGGAGATTGAGAAAGAGAGTAATTGATGGGTTTTGATGAAGGATCCCAAAAAGCTCAGTAAGGCTTTTGTGAGGCGACGACCCTTTTAGAATCACATGGACAGAACTATAAGCAACTGACTTATTCCACACATTCGCTCTTTAACATGGACAAATACACTTTCTGTTCGCACTTTTCAAATGCATTAATTATGCTGTCTCTGCTTCTCCTTCTCAGCCACTTATAGACTTTCATAAATAACAGGAAAGAGTATCATGAGATATTTCATGATGCTTAACATCAAGCAGTGGCGTTATTCATTTGACAGGGAGAGTGTATATATATATATATATATATATATTAGTGGTGTCAAAATTTGCGTGTTAACGCGGGAGATAATTTTTTTCAGATTAACGCGTAAAAAATATTTAACGCAATTAACGCAGGGGCGGGGCTAGGGTTGGCCACCCCATTCACAACTGCTGCCTCTGTCTCTTTTTTCTTGAAAAGGATTGCGTTTATTTAGATGCAGAACGTCTTTATGACCACATCAAACGGGAGACGTTTCAGATGCGCGCTCTAACTTCGCCTCTGGCCTCAGGCGCGAGTCAAACAAGCGCGGAGAAGATACTATGCTTGTAGCGCGCGCTCTTCAAATACACGCACAAAGGTGCCAGCACGCGCTGTAGCCTGTATCATTTCATATCAAACAGCGAAAGAAACTACGTGCATGCAATGTCCTAGTTATGCCATCAGTTAAGGCATGAAGTTACCAAAAAGGCGATTAAAGCTTTTTTTACATTAACAATGTAATCAATATTCTGTTTATTAAATCCACGTATGAATCTCTATAGCATTAGTTTTAAGCATTTTACATTTATTCGAAAATAATAATTCAAGGCAGTAACAATTTAAACAATACATTTTATTTGTGAACATGTTTTTTTAGTATTATTTTTTTAGTATTGTTTTTTTTTTTTTTTTGTTTTAGTTTTTTTTTTCTCATCCAATATTTTGAGGAGGCACTGCCTCCCTTGCATCCTTGGAGGAAAAGCAAATTCATATAAAGAGCATATATTGGGACAACAGCCTTGGGATGCCAAAAACAGATGTTTTGGTCTCAGGGTTGAAGGCCAAGGTGCACACAAGGTCTAGAATTTAGGGATAGGATAAAACTTCCGGTTTTGGTTTATAAATAAAACATCAACCCTCGAGAGGTGTACATGCAACAATAGCCCAGCTGTTCTGCTCTGCTGTGTCCATTCCAGGAACTTTTTTTCCAAGCTCACTTGCTTCATGCTTCTCTTGACGGTCTGCATTTATATGCGCAAGCACCCTCGTAACTGCTGCACCTGCCTTTCTGATTGATGAACAGCTTTCTTTGGGGCACATCTAGTCTTAAAAGCTGGCAGGAAAGTGAGCGGCTGAAGCGAGAAGATGCCACTGTGACTACCTTTTATCCACACCCTAAAGATTCTGCTCAGAAAAGCATTTTAGTGTCAGTGTGCTGAAAAGAGGGCTGGAAAGGCTCCAAGACACACACACACACACACACACACACACACACACACACACAATCTTTTGGACAATAGAAAGCTGCTGGAAAATCCAGATTAAGATTGTTGCTGTGTTTTGAATCATGGTAGTTGGTTTATTTTGGCTGGAAGGCCACCTTGAACTGGTTACAAATCAGCTACCACCTATTCTTACTGACTTAACGTCAAGCTAGTTTTTGGAACAAGATGGATAGACGACAAGTCTATGACCAGCTTGGACAATCATAGACAAACTAATGATTATCTTAGATCAGCTAATAATTGTATCATAATTGACGATTTTAGTAAAGAGACCAACTTAGACAAGCTAATGACAATCTTAGACTAGTTAATGACCGGCTTAGACCAGCTAACAACCATCTCAGACTAGCTAATTACCATTGTCAACTACCTTACTTTAGTTAATAACTACACTGTAAAAAAAAAAAAGTTGAGCCAACTTAAAAGTTTAAGGCAACCAGCTTCAGTAGATTTTGAGAAAAGAAGTTGAGAAAACTAAAAAATCTGCTGAAGCTGGTTGTCTTAAACTTTTAAATTGGCTCAACTTTTTTTTCTAGACCCTCTTAGATTAGCTAATAACCATCAAAGAGCATCTATTGGTCATTTTAGACCCCCTTACATAAGTTAATAACCATCTGAGATCAATTTAGACCAGCTAATGTCCATCTTAGACCAGCTACCATCCAGCTTTGCAGCTAATGATTCCCTTAGATCAGCTGATGACCATCTATTGATGATCTTTGACTACCTTACACTAGTTAATAACCATCTGAGACCTGCTTAGAGTGACTAATGATCATCTTACAACCTGTTAATGACCAGCTTACACTAGTTAATCGTCTTAGACCAGTAGCAATCTAGTTCAAGTTGAGCTTTATTGTCATTCCGCTACATGTGGGGACATACAGTGGAACAAAATGTTGTGCCTCACAGGACCACGGTGCTACATAAATACAGACATACAACAATGAAGTAAAACAGTATAAACCTATAAACAACTAACCTACTGACAGATTTTGACTATAAGTATACTATATATAAATATGTACCCTATACATAAACTAAAAAAATAAAAAATAAAAGAATAAAAAAAATATACAAACTATACGAATGCTTCACATAAATACCGTACATGTGCAAAGAGAAACATTGTGAGTCAAGCAGTCTTTTGTGGGATTGTGTACACACAGCAGTGTGTGAAAAGTGTCTAGTGCACATAGAGGAGAGTGTGTTACTACAGGTGGTTTGTACAGGCCCACTCACCTGTGTGTAGCACACTTCGAATTGCACAAAAAAGTTTCATACAGTTTTTTCTTTGGTGTGGTAAGGTTGGGGGGTGTTTAGAGGAGGGGGTGGGGGTGGGGTGAGAGGGTCCATGTTTCAGGAGGTAGGGGTTTGTATGGGGTTTCAGTGGGGGGCGGGGTGATTTGAGTTCAGGGCTCTCACAGCCTGGGGGAAAAAGCTGTTGAACAGTCTGGCGGAGCAGGCTCTGATGCTCCGGTACCGTCTTCCTGATGGTAGGAGCTGGAAGAGACTGTGGGAGGGATGGGTGGGGTCCTTCACGATGCTGTTGGTTTTGCTGGAGCATCATGTAATGAAAATGTCCAGGATGGATGGGAGAGGGGCACCGATGATCTTTGCAGCTGTGTTCAATGTCCGCTGGAGGGTCTTGCGGTCTGCTGCCCTACAGTTTCCGTACCAGACAGTGATGCAGCTGGTCAGCACACTCTCAATGGTGCCCCTGTGTCAGCTGTGCAGCACAGTCTCTCAGTACACGGCCAGGTATGTTGTCAGGACCCGCAGCCTTGCGTGGGTTAATCCTAGATAGGGTCTTCCTTACGTCGGCTGGAGAAAGACAGAGCGCCTGGTCGTTGGGAGGTGTGGGTAGTTTTTGTGCAGGTGTGTCATTCTGCATTTCAAACTGTGAATAAAAGTGCTTGAGTGCATCGGGGAGGGATGTGTCATCATCACAGGCCTGTGGCGGGGGCTTGTAGTCAGTGATGGTCTGAATGGCTTGCCACAGGCTCCGTGTGTCTCTGCTGTCTGTGAAGTGATTGTTGATTTTTTGAGCATATGACTGTTTTGCATTTGTGATGCCACAGGACAGATTGGATCTTGCTGTTTTGAGGGCTGCTTTATCTCCTGATCTGAATGCTTCATCTCTGGTCTTTAGCAGCCCACGAACCTCTGCTGTCATCCACGGCTTCTGGTTTGCACGTGTGGTGATGGTCTTGGTGACTGACACATCATCAATGCACTTTTTGATGTAAGCAGTCACAGTTTCAGTGTACTCCTGCAGTTCTGTGTGGTTGTTGTAGGTGACCGCCTCTTTAAACATGTTCCAGTCACTGAAAGCAGTCATGCAGCATTGAGGTAGCATCATCTGGCCAAATTGTGATGAGTTTTTGAACCGGTTTGGTGAGTTTCAGAAGTGGTTGTATGCTGGGATTAGCATTACAGAGATGTGATCCGAGTATTAGCTAGTTAATATCCATCTGTGACCAGCTCAGACGAGCTAATGACCAACTTAGACCAGCCAAAGATCATCTTAGACCTGTTAATGACCAGCTTAGACCAGCTAATGGCCATCAGACTAGTTATCATCAAGTTACCAGCTAAAAATCATCTTAGAACAGCTTAAAATGTTCTACAGCTACCAGCTGTCTGATTGGACTTTCAACTGGTTGAGTGTGTTTGGATAAATGTTATGTGAACGCCTCAGTTCAGTTTCATCAAGGAAACATACAGTGTTGCTCAAGGGTTAATCATCCTGTCATGTCTGAAGTGAGTAACAGCAAGAGTTTTTCTCTCTCCCTGCATTTGGAGCTTGTTGAAGCCAGTCATTGGACATTACACAAGCGGGCGGCACAGGTCTGGCAGGCGGCCAGTGAGCAGACATCTGATCAATCATGCCGTCTCATTACCCAGCATCCTCTGCTCAGGCGCAGCCTGTCGAGAGCAAGTGCAGCCAGTTTGCAAGGAAAATGGGAGCAGGAAACTGCCTTCAGGTCACCTTGAGCAAAATGGACATTATAAAAACACACCTCACCATTCCTTAATGTATCTGCAGCAAGGCTTATGATTGGCCAGTATGATTGTCTGTCTCATCTGCGGAATCTGACAGGTCTAATTTACATGGAAAATGACTTATGAGGCTTGTGTTGCCCAGAGAACACAGATGGGGTCCTGTGCACACATTTACCACTGGGTAATCACAACGACTGTTAGAATTACTGGGCCTAAGGTAGATGACCACTAATCCACCTCTGTGCTTGGGCCTAAGATCTGTCAGAACGGGTAGAGGGAATGCCAGCCTGTTTTAATATAGTGCAATACTGGTGCATGCACCTGAAGCATTAAGGCCCTGATATACTTCAACGAAGTTCGTTTTTGTTCTTCGTTTGGGGGCAAAAAGAAGTTCGAAAAGGCAGAGTGACCGTATACTGTTTTCAAACATTCCAACACCCCCGCGCTGCTGGAGGCGGGGTGTAGATTAATGTAAACAGCTCGCGCATCTGCCCTAAACACAACAACGATGCAATGAAGGTGTATCTAGGTCTTTTATTAAACTAGATAAATTATTACACATTTTTATATTTTGTGTTGTCACAATTTGATAAAAACAAAGGTTTATTATTGTATGCTCTTTTGGCATATCATTTATTGTATACCTTTTAAATTTTTATTTTTTGAAAGAACAATAACAGCAGCAGCAGCAGCAGTATGGTGTAACATTTATTTGAAACATGTATTTGGTACTTGCTACCTTATATCTTTACTCTTTCCTTTCATTCTTTTCATGGCTTTGGAAATCTTGCATCTGATGTTTCTCTATGTTGCTTTTTGCATAACTCCGAGTCGTCGACACCAAGCTTCGTTGCAATTTCTTTCTAGGAATTAAATGCTTTCTCTGAATCTTTAAAGTCTCTCTGCGAGCGATCGTACAGGTGCGGATATGTTTGAGGCAGCTCAGCTATTCAACACAGTGTATTTATGTTGCTAGTGACTTGGAGATGCTGTTCTCCTGTCTGAACTTTGTTGAATGAGGAAAAAAAATTGCGCGTCAAAGAAGGTGGAGTTCCAGAACACACCCACCGATTGCGTAATCGCCACAGACCAATGGTAGCTCAAAGGTGTTTAGGATCCAAAACAAACTTCCCCAGAAAGGTCGCTTTGGTGAGCTGTTTCGAACTGCCGAAACGAACTCAAAACGAACTTCGTTTCGGCCTGATTTTGTTCGAAATGACGTCATAACAGTTCGTTCTTTGATTTCGTTTGAAGTATATCGGGGCCTTTAGCTGGCTTTGGTAGTGATACATGCTTATGTTTAGAAGTGGTTGAATTTTACTTTAAGTTTTCAAAGTCATTTGCATCCTTGCTGAATAAAACTATACATTAATTTTCAAAACATAGGCCAAAATTGTCTTGAATGGTGTATAACAATGAGACTAACCTATAAGGGATAAGAAATGGTGAGATAAGATACAACTTGCCAAATCCTGGGCTGTTCCTGGCAGTAGAAGAGATAATTTAGATTGGATTCTTAAAGGTACAATGTTAAAAGCCATTTTTTCCCTCACACATAGCCCTTTGAATATTGTAAGTAGGCCTCAGGGGGGGGGGGGGGGGGGGGGTGCTCTTTAAGATAATTATGACCTCTTTAAGATAATTACGTCTGGAATTACACAAATTAAAGTGGAACATTTATAAACATTATCTTTTGATTGAGTGTTATGTTATCATTAATCAAACCTTTAATAATTATGCAGCATTTCATAATATGTCACAGATATGTCAATGTCATAAGGGTTGTACCATTTTGCAGACTTAACCCTTCTTTGAAGGAATCATTTTCTCATTTTATGGCAATTATTATGCATAATATTGGTTTTCATAAAACATTAATGTCTTGGCCATTTTTTCAATCAACATACAAAATGACATATTATGCATATTTATAATAATACCACATTTATATAACAGTCAAATATTTAATAAAAAAAATAACAATATAATTTTAATAGTTCACTGGACCAGTAATTAGCCATTACCACATAATAGCCCAGCAAGCCGAGATAATGTGCCCAGCGCTCGAAATATCTGACTAAGCAAAAGCTTAAATGCCCAAAAGGAAATGTCAAAGTGCCAGTCTATCCTGCACAGTTAGCTATTTTTTTATGTAAAACAGACTTGGGTGAGCTCTGAAGAAAAAAAACGAAAAAAAAAACATTCTTTTAAAAATAAAACTCTTCTGACCATGCCTAATTATATTCATAAGTCTTTGCCATGATCCGTTATTTTATCTTTGGTAGCTCTCTTACTGTTGTCTCTTATGCGCTTCATAAACAACTTCTTTGGGTCTTTTAGGTTAGCTGTTCTGATGTCTGATGGGAATTTTTCTAGAATAATTGCTATTAAAGTTGTTTGTCAGATGCTAATAGGCCAAGCAAAGCTTAGGGCATAATATCCTTTTCCATTTCTAGCTTTAGAAGCTACACAAGAAAAACTGTATTTATGATGCATTGTTCTCTTGCAGCAGGAAACTCTGATGAACCCAGAACAGTTTGTAATTGCTTGTTTGCTTACACTATTAAAAATTAAGGTTCTAAAAGGGAGTTTCTGCAGAAATAATAATATAGAATAACCATTTTTGGTTCTCCAAGGTACCTTTCAGTAAACAGAAATAACCATTTTTTTCTTAGTGTGAAGAATATTTACAAAATCTAAAGAACCTTCTTCTACTGTAAATGGAGTGTATGTATACGATTATTCATTAAACCACAGATGTCACTAAAGAACCTTTATTTTTAAGAATGCAGCACATACAATAAAAATGCAAGTACATTTTCTAAAACATCAACCTCTGTATTCATATTCCAAGTCAACGGAAGAAGCACAAAAATTACAGTATGAGCTGGACTGTTCCAGAAATATGAGCAGGACCAATATTATAAAAATACATGTTAGGTCTGGTTAAAGAAATCTCGAAAGTGTAAGCTGGTGTAAGGCATCCTTACAAGAAAATCCTTTGGCCTGTCAATCAAACCTGCCTGTGTCTATGAACTAGGGCTGGTCCGAATACCATTTTTTGAGCTTCGAAGCTTCGGTAGTAATCAACACCGAATATTTGAAGCTTCGGAGGGAGGGGCTGAACATATTCTTCTCTCTAATAAAGGCAGGAATCTCTGTGTGGCTGTTTGCATTTTTATTATGTCGAGAACCGTTCATCCAATGACTTCACGCGTGGCGGGTGTGTTGCTGCGGACCCAAGGGAGTGCAGTGTCACATTTTGGTGCAATATGGACACGCAACACATTCAGAATTAATAAACTTTTAATAAACAACAGAACAGCGCGAGCCGGAAGCGGCGCGCCTCATGCGGGCAGGGCTTAAATGCTCCGAGAACGGACTCTGCACTAGTGATACAAAACACACAGGTCTGTTAAGAGCAATACTTTTAATAAAGTAGCCCAGTGTTTAATTTGTAAATTGAGAGGTCCCGGAATAAAGCGGGGTAATGTGATTAGAGGAGGGAGAGGACCAATCTTTAGTGATTGAAAGCGTGCATCAGTTGCTTTTATAGGGTTCGTACGGTCATGAAAAACCTGGAAAAGCTATGAAATTTTAAAAAAGCAATTTCCAGGCCTGGAAAAGTTTAGTAAAAGTCATGGAATTTTATTTCACAAATCTGTATAATAGAGTTATATTTAATCAGGTCCTGAATTTGTGTGTTTAACACATAGTTTTACTCATTCCCGCAGCACTTTCGAGTTTATAATGAGGGAAAATCCTGCAAAACATTTATTGAAAATAGCATGTAGGTTAGATGAGTAAATAAATCCACACAAACTGTCAGATTAAATCAGTCATTTGAAAACAGCGTGAGTGATTCAGCTGCACCGCGTGCGTCTTCTCTCTTTCACTCTCTCAAAGAGGCTTCACATCAGCGCATCTCGTCTGCACTACAAGAGCTACTGCACGCTGATCCAAGACTTTCGCTCGCATCTCGGGACAGTTGACAGAAAGAAAACGCATGCATCGCATTCGGTTTTGTGATAGCAGAAGGTCAGTTCACATGTCGCGTCTTTTGAGCGCTTAAGTTAATTATTTCAAATGTAGATGCGGCAAGCGCGCTCATAATAGAATATTTTTCATGAAATATATGCATGCTATAGGTCAGCACGAATGTCTTTCATTGGCGAACGGTCTGTTGCTGGTGCAGATGTTCAGCCAGGCGGACAAGTTGAGAACCGTTTCGCGGGGGATGCAGGTGTTCGAAGAAAAAAAATAAGGATATTCGAATCTCAAAATTGAAAATCGAATGCCAACCCACCGAACGAATATTCGAATAATCTAATATTCTGGTCCAGCCCTACTATGAACATGAAAGTAAATAAATGTATGAATTCAGTATGTTGGGGAGCGGGAACAATATAAATGATATGAGAGCACTCATACAAGTATATGTGTGTGGGAATTCCTGCATGCCCTTGTGTTCATCGCTTCTCTATGGGTGTTTGCGACTGACCTCTTCCTGATCCACTGCATGCTACTGTAGGGAGTCCATTAAATCAGTGGCTGCTCCAACTCCATCTGGCTTGTTAAAAGCTGAACATTTTCTATAGGGAGACAAAGTTGGATCTCTGAGTGCACGCTGTACCCATTCTCCATCAGCACCTTGAGATCCAGTCCATGTCGATATCTCAGTTATTAATAAACCCATTAATGGTGCATATCCTGTGTCTTTTCAGCCCACCTCAACAATGAAGTGCAGCTCAATCAAAATCCTGGAAGGAAACCATCCGTAAACCTGGGCACGGCGTACGTGAACCCAGTCGTTTGTTATGGGGTCATGGCCGTTTGAGGGGACGTTTTTCTGCTCTGTTGAAATATTCATCCATCTGTATCTTGTGATGACAGGCAAGCGCAGTGTTTGTGTGTACGCATGGATATCTTTAGACGCACATACACAGAGCATCTAACATACCCTCCGGCTTCTTCTAATGATTTCAATAACCTTTTATTAAGGACAGCAATGAATCATTGAAAGCCATCCCTTTTGAAGTAGTTTGCAATTAAACTACCTCTAAAATGATACTCTAACACCTGCGGTGTGAAAAGTGTGGGAAAATTAGCTAATTTGGTTTAGTGTCTACATGAAGCCAGACCATACATGACAAAGTGCTCAATTCTGCATACAGTGCTTAAGGGCATCCTTTGGAGTAGATAATCAAGATAAACAGGTATGTAATCAACCATTTTGGTACTGACAATCACAGATTGCTAGAGCAATCGCTTTAGATTACATACAAGACACAGCAGATAGCAAGAATCTGTGTATACAACTCAAATCAGTTCAGATGTTTGAAACTGCAACACTGCAAAACAAACACACAAATAGTCTTGTTTTGTACTAAAATATCTAATCCTACTGAAATTAGATACATTTTCAAAATTCCATAAGATATTAAAGCCTGTTTTCAGAAAATTATGCAGTGCTGCAACAAAACAAAATAAATAAATAAATAAAACAAAACAAAACAAAACAAAAAGCAAAGAACAAACAAAACATGAAATGATATGAACTGGAAAAAAAGAACACACAAAACAAAACAAAACAAAACAAAACATGAAATGAGATGAAACGAAATAAAGAACAAACAAAACAAAACAACCCCCCCCCCCAAAAAAAAATATATAAATAAACACACATATACATAGATAGATAGATAGATAGATAGATAGATAGATAGATAGCAGTGTTATTTTTTTTGTTGACGAATAATTTGTCAATTTTCGTCAATTACATTTTTTTCACTGACGACAACGAGACGATAACGAATGAAAACTCTTTTTGAATGACAAAAATTATGACGTAAATCTATTGACATTTTCGTCAACTAATAAAAACGAGACAAAAATGTTAGGCAGGAACGATTTGGGAAGAGATTCATTCAGAACGAATCTGCTGCATAGGAGGTTAGATGCGAACATATGAACCTGCGGGACATAAGCTAAAATACACTTGCTGCACGGCGCATAAAATGTTCAAAAATGTCAATATGTGGGAGTAAGAGAAAAGCAGACATATGGATCAATCTGACGACGCAAGAGAGAACTCAATTCGGTCCAGTTTTCTGAGCGCAGACAAGCATACACACAGAAAGCGCGTCTCACAGCACGTGAGTACTCTTTCGCATCGCATGAACGGAGAAATACACAAAATTATGTCGAAATGTCCGTTTTGACGAGTATTCACGTAAACACAGCTGATTACGTCTTAAGTGAACGTAAACAGTAGGGAGAACGTGTATCAGTACATTGCATCCATTGCATCCGTGCATTCGGTTTTAAAGGGATAGCAGCCTAATTTAGTTGCTATTGTCCGAGTCATTGATGTTAATCAAGCAACAAAAGAAAGACATAAAATCACTCGACTGAAAACCTTTAGTAGTCCTAAAGTTTAATCTAAATTTAGTTATAGAAATAAATATGTCTGCTTGAAAGAATGAAGAATATGGTAAACAAGTTGCTATAAAGAACGCATAATTATCCTATATAACCATTGGTATTTCATTAAAAAGAAGACCATGTTCTTGTTCTTTATGAGAAGTGGTTTTATTTAATTTTAACAAAGGCATGTTGTGTGTCACAGCAGTTAAATCGCAGTCTATCATGATAAAACCTTAATATCAAACCTATATAATGAGTTTGGAAATTTTAGAGAAATGCTTAATAAATGCACTGTAACTAAACCCATTAGATTTTAGCAGAATAAATTTACTAGATTTAGTTGACTAAAATCTTATGATATTTAGTTGACTAAAACTAGACTAAAACTAAAAACAATTCAGATGACTAAAATATGACAAACTAAATGGCATTTTAGTCAAAAGACTATGACTAAAACTAAATCAAAATTTGCTGTCAAAATTAACACTAGATAGATAGATATTTACTAACTCGAAACTACATTAAGCCTGTACAGTACAGGGGCGTGTTTCCATATCTGCGTAAAAAATGTGACTCACAATGTGACTAATTTTCATAACTAATTCATATTTCACAACTGCAGCTTAATATCTTATAGCTATAAGTTTGTTTCTCATAAACGTGACTGCATTTCAAAATGTGAAATCATATTTTTAAAATACATTTCAGTCAGAGGTCAAATCACTTTTTTTTTTCCTGATATTTCAGATAAATGTTGAATGAGTACAAGAGTGAACGGTTTTAGACAGTATATGACAGTAGACTGTATAGACAGTGAATACAGTAAATAAAGCAATGCCTGTGATACACTGCTTAATGGACATGATCTTGGGCAAAAACAGTTTTTCATTCTCTCTTTTCATAACAGTTGCATCTCTCTCATGTCTCCTGGCATAGTGTTGATGCTCAAGCCATTATTATATAGGGCCCTATGATTTCCGCGATGCAGAAAACGCAGACGGAATCGCGGAATCCAGTCATAAAAACGGAATTTACAGTTTAACGCAGAATGTCGCGGAATTTGTCAAAGTTTGGATGAATTAATCAAAAGTAGGTCATTACACTTAAATCGTGTAATGTACGTATTACTACTACTACTACTACTACTACTGTTGAAAAATAATAAAAGTTTATTTTAAGAAATAATCACAAAATATTTCAATTTTAATAGTAAATCCCATTTATTTGCCCAAAATTTAAATGTTTAATTTTCATTAATTAATTTTAAATATAAATTAAATCAATGTTTTATGCCTTCATCTGATAACCAGTAACATTTAAATACACAACACAGAATTTCTGAGGGGAAAAACATTTCATAAGGCTACTGTAAGAATAAATAAAAATTGTTTGTATGCATTCAAATAATTAGACATGCTAAAACACAGAATTTGGTAACAATAAAAAAAGGTGAGAAAAAAAAACATTTCATACGGCCCTAAACATGTCATTTTTGTTACACTTTTAATAAATTAATGTTAAATTGTATAAGTTTAATGATTTTAATTAATTTGACATGCTTTTTGATTAATACAATTTAATTTGACCATTAAAAAGGAGTCCAGAAAAATTAAAACGGAAAAAAACAGAATCCAGAAAAATTAAAACGGAAAAAGCATAATGTAGAAAAAAAATTAACGGATTTTGGGAAAAAATAAAACGGATTTCCTAGGGTCCTAATTATATCAACTGATGTAGCTTTACTAGGTGTTGACGACACTGCCCGATTATATTACTTGTGAAATGACAATGCACATATGGTTTGGACTGACGGTTGTGGGCAACAACAGCACAGCGGTCTCTATGATGCAATAACAGTCTTCTCATCTGAAGTTCACTTCCCCACGTGACGAGCCATAGCAGCATGAGATGCATTCTAACAGCCCAAGTATTCTTGTATGATGGAATCAAACCCTTCAGATCATTTATAAATGAGCAGGCTGGCTGGTGTCTGCAGCGTGAGTCGTGATTTGGCACCATAATCTCCTCTGCCTTGTCCAGATTTTGGCCTCACACAGGTTGTTGTCTCCAAAACAAGAACACTGCTGTAATCTTCGGTGGAAAAAAAATAATTCCCCCATCAGCAACTGGCATTTCTGTTCTTCAAATTCCATAATGTATGCAGATGAGTTGGTAGAATGGAAGGCGCAGGGCTTCTATGTCAATCGTAAGTGTGTGTGTGTGTGTGTGTGTGTGTGTGTGTGTGTGTGTGTTTTTTAAAGGGCATGTCCATTAAGATACATCATAGGGTTGGATTGATACTAAAATTTTGATTTTGGTATGATACCTTAGGCAACAGATAAACAGCCTTAGGTGACTGATGAACTGACTCTAAGGTTGTCAGTACATCCAATAATTCAATATCAATCATTCATGATTGCAGTTTTTACAAACCCCATTGTGCATTTGAAGTAATTCTAACAATTTGTTCTATAGTAAACATTTAAAAGTATACAATTGTAATATCTATCCAGTGATATGCTATCAAAATGTGTGATAAGTGAGGATATGACACTGCCGTGAGGTTTTCATTTGAGAGTATACAGTATAATGTCAATACTGTAACTGATACAGTAACAACTATTAAACAAGTGCTTAAACTAATTACTGTACTGCATTTCCTGTACACAGTTATTGACAAAATGTTCTTACAGTATGACTGGAGTGAAATTCTAGTTGGGGTTTTCAGATTGGGTTTTGACAGATGACATGTTAAGAGCTTTGAAAATGTACCACTTACTAATGAAAATAGTAACAAATTGTAAGATTTGTTTTTTGTTTTGAAATAAAAGTATTAATTTATTTAGCAAGGATGCAATAAATTGCATCTATAATGTTACAAAAGATTTCTAAATGCTGTTCTTTAGAACTTTTTGAACTTTCTATTCATCAAAGAATCCTGAAAAAAATCACGCCAAATTTAAATGGCAAAATTTTTTAGCAGTGCAATTGTTTTCAAAATTCATAATAATAATAAATGTTTCTTGTGCATCAAATCAGCATATTACAATGATTTCTGAAGGATCATGAGTTATGGCTGCTGAAAATTCAGCTTTGCATCACAGCAATAAATTGCATTTAAAAAATATATATTAAGGATAATGCTGCTTTGGTGAACAAGACTTCTTTCAAAAACATAAAAAAAATCGGTAACACTTTAGTTTAGGGACCAATTCTCACTATGAATTAGTTGTTTATTAGCATGTCTATTTCTAGCATATTGGCTGTTCATTAGTACTTATAAAGCACATATTAATGCCTTATTCTGCATGACCATATTCTACATCCCTAATCCTACCCAATACCTAAACTTAACAACTACTTTACTATTAATAAGCAGCAACTTAGGAGTTTATTGAGGCAAAAGTCGTAGTTAACGGTTTGTTAATAGCAAGAATTGGACCTTAAAATAAAGTGTGACCAAAAAATCATACCAACCGCAAGTTTTTAACTTCTAGTGTAGAATAAGCAGGTGTGTCCAAATTCATGTCGCTCATAGGACATCTACTAAAATTTACAGCAAATGAATAATTTTCTCTACAAGCGGCTTCTAGCAGGTGGCTTCTTCCTCTCGACTCTGTGACTGACAGGATGAACATGGGCTCTGCTGAGAGATGGAAACTCAGATTCTGTGCGGTCAGCAGGAGCGAGGGATTGGGAGTGGAGGGCTTGCTGAGGAGTGAAAAGAAAAAGTAGAGCAGATGCCTTCCTTTAAGTTTACACGCAGTCTGCTCGGTGACCTTTGCTCACATGTGGACAAAGTCAACATGGCTCTGAAGTGTCCTGAAGTCCTCAGGAATAAGAGCGATTCTGCAGTGTACTAAAAAAGTACTTGCTATCAGTAGAGCAACGAGACAAGCTGTTGGAGACAAGGACTGTGAGAGGCCATGACTGCGACAACTTTTTTGAAACCAAAATTGACTTTCATTGTATATATATATAAAAAAAAAAAACATTCTATAAAATACCTTCTTTTGCGTTCCAAAGAAGAAAGTTACTTATACTGATATATAACAAAAATATGTTCTAAGAACATTTGGCTAACAGTCTCATTAAGTTGTGAAAAGGTTTCTTTCTAATTGTTTTCTGAACATTCAAAATGCAGATTATTTATGATTTAAAAATGTTTTTTTTTTTCTTGGTTATACAAACACTAATGGAACATTCCACTTTATAATTTTGCAAACATTAGGAGAATGATAATTTTGAAACTTCACTGAATGTTTCGAAGTAGTTAAGCGTAGTTATACGTCCCAATAAAATCCCATCCCATAAATGATCTATAAATAATGTTTTGAGAATATTATTAAAGAACAGATAACTTTGAAAGAACATTTCAATGTTACTGGAAGAATGTTTTTTTCTTAACTTATCCAAAGTTATTAGAACAATGTGAATAAATGATGACAGAATTTTCATTTTGGGTGAACTGACCCACTAAGCAAAAATTAAAATGTACACGTGGTTTTCCTAGTGAAAAATATCTATACTAAAGTGTATTTGAAATACATATATTTCATGCTAAGTGCGTATACTACAAATACATTTACATAATTATGCACTTAATAAAAAATACCCTGCAATTGTACTTTTGGTATAGTATACTGGTATACTTAAAGTCTGCTAAACTGGAACAATTTTGTTCTTAATGCACTTTAATTGCGCGGAAGTAGTGCTGAAGTCCAACTAAAGATACACTGAAGTATATATGATTGTGCTAAAGTGGAACTATTGCAAGTATTCTTTAGGTACATTTTGAATATATCTTGCATTTAAAGATCAATATTATTAAAAGATCATAAAATCCTCATCAATAGTGACATTAAAACACATTTTAGGCTTAATATTAAGAAATGTGCATTGTGCAGAAGAAGTACTCCAAATAAAGTTTAATTATAACTTTTATATCAGTATATTTCAGTGTATGAAATGTGACAAAATTCAGTCATTTTTAAATAAATGTCTGTTTAGGAGTTTAGTAAATGTCCAAAAGTGCCACCGTCCTGTACTGTTTGTGTGTCTCTACGTAATTTTGGCCATATGGTTTATGAGATATTAGACATTCAGACAGATATACAGGATAATGTCTGAACGACTCTCATAATGAGCATCAAGGTAGGAGCGAGAACTCCCAAACTACCATTTTCCTAGACGTGTCAATGACAAACATGCTTTCCAAGACCATAATCATAGCCATCGTCAAAGGTGGGCTATACGAACCGTATTTTATCACTTGTTTTGTCTCAAAGCACTAAATATGCGCTTTTGAAACTATCCTTGGAATCCTCATTACTTGTTAAACATCTCTGCATGATAAATGAGACACTTCTGGTGTGTGTACAGTCTGGACTAGGTGCGGTTCAGGCCTGGAGAACCACACACTACAGCTTGACACTGGCCTACAGCCTGCCTGAGGCTGCCACGCATAAACTTCAACCGCATTCTCACTTTCATTATTTATCCATTTAGGTCTTCCGGCTAGACACTGATCCGGGACATAGTCCTGTTACCCTGAATCTAATCTTAGCCGTCATGATGGAAATGACAGAACAGGTCTGGGATCAGAATTAAGAGCACCGTCATGGGCAATGACCTGAAATTTTTGTAATCCAAAGTTCAATAATAAAAGACCTATATACACAAGCTTCAGTCTAGATCCAGCCCTTAAATGATCTGAGATGACCAAACACCTGAGAAGAGATGATGCCAACCCCTCAGAGGACCTCAGAGGATGCCAACCTCTGATCCCACAACAACATACAGAATTAACAAATTTTGCCATAAGTTAATATATTAAGTTTCTACAATGTATAAATATATTGTAGAAACTTAATTTCCTGTAAAGCGCTTGCAACGATTGTATCGTAAAAAGCGCTATACAAATAAACTTGAATTGAAAAACATGAATATACATTAAAATTCAGAAAGAGAGAGAGAGAAACTTTGGACTTGACTTGGCATTGAAGGCGGTACTCTTGTTTCTCTCTTGGCAACTTATCTTGCCCTCATTTGTCTGGCGAGTAAACATCTTTATTTATCCCTCTTTTTCCTTCTTTTTATCGCCATGTTTTGTCAGACTAAAAAGGTGGATGTTTGTTGATTTTCCCTTCTCATATTTTCCGCTCTGACTAAATCTAGTGACTATATAAACTCTGAAACAATTTGAACTATTTTGAACACTTCTTTGACACTGCAGGACGGATACAATTTGAGCAGGACTTCAGGAACTTCAGGTGTTAAAGTGTTCCTGATCCTTTTGCACAAATATATTAATTTTGTCTTTGGAATCAAATTATTGGAAGAAGACGAAGAAGAAGAGGAAGAAGAAAGGCAAGTACAGGTGTTCTCTCAAACAGAGATACTTTTGGCAGCTCTGTCCAGAAACCCACTCTATTTGTTCTCTAAAAGAAAAAGAGTGTCCATCCGTATGTGTCATCTGGCAGAACACTGTAATAATTCTCTGTATTCATACTGTACCTGGGCCTATGACATGTGAAAGGAGACATAAGATTCAAGATTCAAGATTCTTTATTATTGTCACTATACTAAAAGTACAGCGAAATTAGAGCAATCCGTACAGTGCAAAAAAAAAACACAAAATAAAAAAATATAAAAGATGCAAACCATCTTTTGGTGTTAAAACAATACTGTCAGGATTTACTAAAAACGTGCAGTAAAGAATTAGCGCTGAAAAGGCGTGGACTCAGTTATTTTTGTGCCTGGCCTTATTGTATATGCATTTGTAGGAGTTTCCCTTTCAGACAAAATTTATGGGAGGAGAGTATTAAAATTACTAACGTTTGTGCTCATCAGATTAGTGGTATTTGCGTCATTATTTAACGCCCCCCCAAAAAGCATGTCTTAAACTATTTTGCACTTGATATGGCTGTATGGAGAAGGCACCGCAGAGAACAGGGAGTGGTAGAGAGAGGTAGAAGGGAGAGGATTTTTTCCACACATATTAATTTAGTTGGAATGCCAAAAGAACACATTATCCGAATCAGAACATATCCTTATGCTAATTTGTGCTGTGCTTGGAAGATTGCGTTGGTCATTATGGAAATGAGTTGCATCTGTGCTCTTTAATTTGCGCGTTGTCAGTAAATTTCCACGTCCATCGGCGCTGTTTTGGAATTGCACTCTCGCACTAATTTGCCCTGTTTAGTAAATCTGGCCCTAAGTATTTTAGAAACAGAAAATGAAGAGAAAAACAAAAACAAAACAAGACAAGACAAGACAAAAACAAAACAAAAAACAGGAAATTATGCAGGTACCACAGATAGGACCCATGAAAACCCTGTCAATATCAATAAGTCTTAATATATCTGATAATTTGACTTTCTTATGAAAAGGTATGGGAACAAAGGCAATTGTTCAGGTTGTAAAATGTTATGCGGTGTGACTCCCTAAAAACTTTATCATATTTGTGACCAGTCTGAAGGGTTATTTTTTTTAAATTGAGATAAGCTTAATAAATAAGCTTTCCATTGATGTACGGTTTGTTACGACAATATTTGGCTGAGATACAACTATTTGAAAGTCTGGAATCTGAGGGTGCAAAAAAAAAAAAAAAAAAAAATTGAGAGAGAAAATCACCTTCAAAGTTGTCCAAATTAATTTTTTAGCAGTGCATATTACAAATCAAAAATTAAGTTTTGATATATTTATAGTAGGAAATTTACGAAATATCTTCATGGAACATGATCTTTACTTAATATCCTAATGATTTTTGGCATAAAAGAAAAATTCATAATTTGACCCATACAATGTAATGTTGGCTATTGCTACAAATATACCCGTGCTATTTGTGACTGGTTTTGTGCTCCAGGGTCACATTTATGAATTAATAATTTATAATATTTGTTAAAAAATAAATAAAAAACAATTTTTTTTACCCTGAAAAATAGTAGAAGAGCCAAAAAAAGGTGTTCGCTCACATGCATTGTACACCATATTTATTATTTATTTTTTATTAAACATATACATTTTTAATAATGTCAGTAAGTCTTAATATATTTAATAATTTGACTTTCTTCTTATTGTCTTTCTTTTTACCCTGAAAAGTATATTAGAAAAAAAAAAATTGTACATTTACAAGTATTGTACACCACATTTATTTTTATTAAACCTACATATAATAATTATTATATGTATTATATTATATAATTATTTTGTTTAAAAAAAAACAACAACATGAAACCACGAGTACAAAAATGACCAACTCAGCACATTTATTTGAAATTAGATTTTAAATTTGAAATTAGAATTTTCTTGGACTCTCTTATGTGTCATTGACTCACCTGCTCTAGTATTCAGACAGGGGACAGAATATGTCGGGGCAGCATCAGAGAGCAAAGAATCGGCTTCTAAAAGGCATGACTGCACGTGCCTGGTCAACAAGAGGAACTTCTATTACTTTATAGGCCCTTTTCAGCTACCCCTTATCTATCAATGGCTTTTTTCTTGGAGCTCAACAGCTCAACATGTCCAAGATCAGTGCGATTGCATTGTTGCAGAGCTCTATCTTATCTGTATCTCTTACATGCTGCTGTGCATGACAAAGAGAGTTGAGAAGAGAGAGGAATATCTAACCGGAGACATTCAGAAGCTCTGCTTTTAAAATATATTTACTTTATTTGAGCAAGAGGGTAAAGTAAAGAACAACTGACATATATATATAAGTGTTTCTGTGGCTCAGTGGTAGAGCATTGCGTTAGCAGCGCAAAAGGTCATGGGATCAATTCCCAGGGAACACACATACTGATTAAAAAAATGATGTATAGCCTGAATGCACTGTAAGTCGCTTTGGATAAAAGCGTCTGCTAAATGCGTAAATATATATATATATACACACAGTATATATATATTTTCTGCATTTTTGAAATGGCATCAGTTTAATGCACTTGTCGACTTTTATCACACTGACAACCATCAAAAACGAGTAAAACAATGTCTACATGTGTACACTAAGCTATGTGTGCATTCATTAGTCTGAACATGCAAAGTGTTCCTGAGGCCAAGTGTGTTTAATACCATTCTGGAATCTAATCACATCTTCCAAACGGGCACTGTAGAAGCACAAGGATGCAATTACTCTCCCGTTGACAAGCCTCTGTAGCTCGAACTAATGACATTAAAATTGACTGAATGTGGTTCACTTGCAAGTGGTATTACTGTAAGATTAGCACTGGCCAAGCTACAGTGTCATCTCCTCGATCTCCCTCCAATGCAAATATGAGATTAGAGAAAATGAGAGATATACACTCGCTCTCCCTCTCTCTAACACAGCATCTGTTTTTCCAGCTGGGCCAGCGGGAATGTATTCATGAAGTGCCATCAAACCGCCTGCAATTATTTTGCTCATTTAAAGGTCACGTTATTAGATTACAAATCTGTGCTGAACCTCCCACACTCTTTTTAAGGCTGCTTTCACATTCGTTCGATTGCTCGGGTCGAACCCGAATTCAATTCCACCCCCCTGCCCCCGCAGGTCTATTTTCACGATGTACTTTTGAAGTACATCGTTTTTTTTTAAATAAGTAGAGAATTTTCCACAGTGAATATCAATCAGTCTTTTTTTGTTGTTGTTGTTCAAATAATTTATTAAAACAAGGATGAGAAGAGTTTTTGTTAAGCTTTTTAAATTAGACTTAAAAAACTTTTCCATTTTAAGGAAAAGTTGCAAAAGCTTTTGTAAAATACTACACAAATATGTTCCTCTAAAATGACATTGTAACTTTTATATAATTTGATACATCTATGTTTCACTGATATGAATAAATTCCACGGAAAGAGGAAAATGACTGCACTCTACAGTAGCAATTTAAGGTGAAAATATCAATAAATATAACAAATGATTACAGTTTATTTTGTTATTTTTTTCTTAATTAAAATAAAATAAGATTTTAATATTTAAGTATTTGTCAGACTGGATCAAAGTCACTTTGGATACATGCATTCACTAAATGCATAAGTGTAAATAACAATGACATTTCAAGCAGCAAGGAGAAATGCACTATACACTAATAAGTGTAACTGATAGTATGCAAGTGTGTTATCCATAGCAGTTCACTTTTATGAGTTTAAAACAGCTTGAGCAGACATACGTGATGGCATTTCTACAGCTGGCCAGGAAGGTATTAAAACATCTTATGAGCCCATGGTGAACTGTATTCATATATAAGCTGTATATAAGCTCCACTGGGCAATATTCCACATTATATGAGATTCAATTTTGATTCGTGATATCTGGATGATACTTGACTTGATTAGACTTAGCACATACATTATGATGACATGCATCACAGTTTGAGTTAAGGTTAAGCTCTCTATCTTTTTCTCAGGGTCTGTCTCATTAACTGTGAGAAGCAGTGTCACCAAGTATAGAGTGTGAGGAAGTGTTGGTGCTAAATGCAATGACGGTTCCGCACGTGTGCGGACAGCTGTATTGGAGTTGTGAGTGTGTGAGCACGTGTGAACTAAGTGTTCAGACATCGGCTGTGCCATTTTAGACAGTTTGTCAGGTCGTAGCTGTTCCACAGACGAAAAAAATGTGTGTTAGAAGTTTGCCAAAGACGCACTTTTGCATTAATCCCAGTAACTTCATCCAGCACAACATTTAATGTGACGCTTATCCACATGGGTGGCTTAATTATATGGGCTTCAGTGGATCACAGCCCAGATAATGGAAACTGAAATACTGGCGCCTTGCAAACTCAATAGGCGGTGTAATTCCTCTCTAATGTTACGGAGATGTTTAAAAGAAATACAATTTCACAGTTTAGCGACATGTAAATAATGCATTGGAGAGCTTCTGTAGAGTTTTGTTGTTTGTTTTTTGCTCTTTCTACAGTCCTGTTTCCCATTGCTAGTAAAAACATTTCTGCATTGCAAAAGTTGGTTTCTTAATTTTACTGAAAAAATGACTAAATCTGGATTAACTACACATTCTTAAACAAGAAATCTCCTTAAGAAGCAAAATTATTATTATTAGTTTTTCAGAGAATATAACAATTTTTCTTCTTTTCTAATCCATTTTCTTTTCGTTTCCCCCCCAGCAAGAGAATTAAAAAAATAAATCTAAAATAAATAAAAATATGCTGGTGGAGTATGAAAACTTCATTTAATATCAAATGTACATAACATGTTTATTTATATCTATTCTATAGTATTACATTATTATATCTGTGAAAATATTTTTTTACCTTAAGCATTTATACTTCTGAATTCATTTGATCTTTTTTCAAAAATGCTTAAATATTTTTTTTTACTAAAAAAGAAAAAAAAAAGAGAAAATGTTTTCTCAATCAGAACACAGAAAGCCTGTCCCACAAAAAAAAAAAAAAAAAAAAAAAAAAAAAGTTGAATGTATTATGCAAGTACATTTTATAAACCGTGATGGTTACTGCCAAACTGTCAAATCAAACACACTGTAGGCCTATGCTTTTTAATTCAAGAGTACTTGGGCAATAGATTGAGACAGAGAGATCAAAAATATGTGTCTGACTTTGATAGATGGTCTGCACATCTGAATTTGTTATTCTGGTTTTATGCTTTTACAGTAGGTTCAGGTTTCAGTGTGGAGAGCTCTGTGTGGAGGCTTCGAGGTCTCAGAGCAGATGAACATGAAGCTGATGTCTAAAAACCTACATCTCAATGTCTGAGCCATTATAAAACATGTGTATGAAGGCTTGTGTGTAATGCTGATATTATCATTTTTTTTTCTTTACAGAATTGGTTTCCATGGCTACTAAGTTCCATGGCTACTCAAGTTGTACTAAGTTTAACTTGATTTGATGTTCATTTGTTTGATGTTCCTAGTATTCACAAAAGTTGTTTCTTCTACTCAACAGGCATGAACTAATATACACAGGTTAATTACAGATAACGAGACAAACACAGCTGGACAAGAGTTAACTCATAATGACATCAAACAAGGACAGGAAACAAACCAAATATGGACACAAGAGGCAGGAACAGATGACATACACAACAGAACCCTGATATAAACCTTCTGTCCTTTACATTTATTTCATTCATTCAGCAGTCAGTCCTTTCCATGAGTAGGTACAAAACAGGGTCTGAAGTACACCCCCCCCCCTCCTAAAATTAAATTCTATTTAAAATTCTAATTAGTGTGATTCTGTCATTTTCTAAAAATAGGCTATCACATCAAATACACACTAAAAATATAAAATACATAAACAAAAAAAGTAAAATAAAATAGAATAAAATAAAATAAATGAAAACTAAGCCAAAAATGTTGGCAACTTCCAGGGTTAACCATTAATCTTATATCTTCCATAAAATAGACAAATGATTCTAAGTGCGTACCCTATTTGTGGAAAGTAACTGGTGTCTTTATTCACAGCAGCTGTCCTATTTGTCATCTAATGTGATTTGAGTACCATATTCAAAAATTTCCGAAACATCTCTGAGTATCTTATAGTGTCCATGTATCCAAACGTCAACGTAAGCATGTTCATTGAGTGAGTGAACCACCAAGTATGACAGAACATTAACGCACTGACAGAGCCGGTACTTTTGACGTGTTTCTGACACTTCCATAAATAATCTTGATATTGTGCTTGTCAAGCCTCAAACAAGAAGATGTGCTCACAAATCCCTTCCTGACAGGTAGATGGTATACACGTTTGTGAGCTATAGTCATGAATTCATACTGTTTTACAAGTATGCAAGGTCACAACTGCACATACTGTAAGTACGGTGTCAAATTAATTAGTGTTAATATTCTAAAACATCAACAAGATACAATATCATAGATTCACGTCATTACTTTCCCTCCTCCTAATGAGTTAATGAGGAACTGGGCACAAAACAGCCTTCATTTCTTGTCATTTCCTCTGTCTATACTAAATTTAACCTCCAGTTCCTCCTGAGATATGCGAAATGTGTCTTCAGTGTCACATGGTCCTTAAGAAATCATTGTAATACACTGATTTGCTGCTCAAGAAACATTTCTTATTATCAATATTGAAAACAGTTCTTGCTTAATTATTTTGTGGAAACGGTGATACATTTTTGTTTCAGGATTCTATGATGAATAGAAAGTTCAAAAGAACAGCATTTTTGAAAAATTTTAATCATTTGTAACATTATGAATGTCTGTCACTTTTGATCAATTTAATTGACTTAATTTAATTTCATTAATTCTTGATGAAAAATGTATCAACTTCTTTCAAAAAATGAAATGAAATAAAATAAAATAACCTCCCCCTAAATTTTTGGACGGTGTATATAACTAATAACAACCTATATGTAAAAGCATAAATTACACTTCCTAAAATGGATTAATCAACTCATTCCATGCAACCCGGACTAGTTTTATACAACCCTGTTAACACCAACCATCTGAATCCCATTCACCAACTCTTCACGCATCAGAGGACAGCAACGTTTACCACGGAGACAGAAACGAAGGTAATGATGTGTAATAGACAAGAAGCTGACAGGACAGGGCCAGTGAGCAAGGTAAGAGGTTTCAGCGCTGTTGTGTGGCCCAAAACTGACAGTAATGAGAAGTTTGAGGCTCCGTGCAATTCCATCTTTGGTAATCCATGCTGCATATTCTGCCTTAGAGGATTATGGTTTCTGGTGTCAGCTTGACATTTTTGTCCCAAACAGATACTTGGACAGCAGATATTATCTCGCCCTGAACAGAAAAATCTCCCTCTTCAGTCTTCAAAGGACTACAAAATAGAAATATCCTAACTGTAACAAGGTGAATTTATAGGTAACAGCTAATGTGAATTATTTAGAGCATGCGTCCACCTCTTAAACACAACGCATGACTCGTTCCACCACAGTTCTTTTTTAAATTCACTTACTTCATTGTTACAAAGACAGACCACCGAATGCAACTCCATTTGCGACGTGACACAGGTATTGATTTAACTCCTAGAGATCTTGTTTATCCTTCCTTTACTTCTTTGTAAGTTAAAGGACCCCTGACAGGCTACTAACAGCCACCTGGCAGAGCGGGAACAACACACATGCTCTTAATAAATGACAACACGGGGGGACATCTATTAAAAGCTTACAGCTCAGTGCAGATGGCTGAAAGAAAACACATTCAGAAAGAAAGATGTAAGAAAGAGAAAGAGAGTAAAAGTGCGCAGAAGAAGAGTCTGTCCTTGTTCACTATGGAGGGAGGAGCAATAAGACAGAGTTCTAATAACAGGAAACACTGGGGCTAGTTGTCACAAAGGTTTTGACTCAGAAAGTCAAATTTTTTATATATATATAAATATAAAAATATTACTCAGTACTTTAATGTATAATTATACTGCAACAAGGACACCTTAAATTAAATCGTAAATGTAAATTACATAAATTTATATAATTTCTTATATAACTTATTTAAAAAATAAATAAATGATCATGTGATATAAATGAATAAATATAAATAAGATAATGTCAAATATTACTTATTTTTAGTTTTTTATTGTGTTTACTTTTTTTGAATTGCTTCACAATCATTTTTCTAATTAGTTTTAGTTGTAATACAAACATTAATAAACACATTTAAATACAATTATTTAAATAATAATTGAATAATAATAATTCAATTTAAATAAATAAGTCATTTGTAAATATTAGCCATGCTATATGTTGACTTTGACTTTTGTGTGTGTTTTATTTATTGTTCCACAATTGTTTTCCTGTTTAAATTTAGCTGAATAGGCTACGATGTATAAAATGTATTATATTTTTATTTTATATAAAATGTGTTCAATAAAAATATATGTAAATAAATAAAAATATATTTGAATGAATGGATAAATAAATAAATAAATAAATAAATAGTTTTTTTTCCAATTTCTTTTCCGGTTAAATTTAGCTGAAATACACAAAAGGCTACAATGTATACAATTTATTATACTTTTATATTTTATATAAAAATAACAAAATTTAATAAAAATATATTTAAATAAATAAAAATATATTTTTTTGAAGAAATAAGCAAGTAAATAAATAAATACTTTTTTTTGTTTTTTGCATCTTTATGATGCATTTTTTTTACCTATACCTATACTGTTTAATGGCAGGTTCCATTATGACAACTCACCACATTAAGTGAGACAAAATAATGGAAAATAATGGTGGAAATATTCTAAAACAATTTGCGGTCAATACTTTAATGTGGATGTCTGTACACAAATTGATTTTCAAAACTAAACCTCAGTAAGCCTCGGATGTTTGTGTCCATGTGTATCACGCAGGACTGACTCGAGAGGAAACATCCGCACATTATTTGAGCGCCGCATCTCCCAGTATCTGTTTCGCAAGTTGACGGGAGACTCTTCACTTCTTTAACTCAGAAATAATTTACGTTTTCACTTTCATTCTGCCTTTTAGCGAGGCATCCATTAGAGGCAGGGGATGAGGCTCTTCTAAAAGGAAGCGCTCAATAATTCAGAAGCCATTGTTTCCTGTGATGCGCTTTGCACACTCATTGACCTTTGATCTACATTGTTTATCCATCTGCGCTTGATGGATCTGCCCAGGGCAAATGCGGCGTTCGCTGCAGAGGAATAAATCACAACTCTGTCTGTTTATAAGAGAAAGGTGAAGATGTGACACACCGCCTAGCTGTCACTCAGATAACACATTCATTAGCAGAGCCATCACAACTTTATCTCCCAAGCAGCACTTGTTTGTTTTCATGCCCGTCTTTGGGACGTTTGTTTGAGATGAGCGTCTCGGGAGAGAGACACTATTTCCTTGTTTCAACCAGCACAAAGGTCTGATCTTATCGAAACACCCATCTATACTAATCAACTGACTTTGTCCGACATTAAGAGGCTTATTAGACTTGCTGCGTGTGGTGAAATCCACCAACCGCCGACTTAGAGACAACAAAAATCACCGAGAGGGACAGTGAAGGAGATGGAGCTGAGTATTAATATGCACAATGTTGAAACGCACACCAGGGATGGTATTAACTGCGCTGATGTGTCTGCTTTTGCAATAACATACACCTTTAACTTCATTATCTGTTGCCACAACACTGCAAACGGCTTTACGCGCATATGCACACATGCACTTAGACCCAATTATGAAGGCTGGAGACATCATCCAGAACTAATTAATAAAGCCCGATTATCACTCATTAACCTCTGTGTTGCTCAGCTCATCCATTGAAACTGGGCAATACGTGTGTGTATGTGTGTGTGTGTGTGTGTGGTGCTAATGTGTTGTGTCTTGAGACTTCCAACACTTTGGCACTGAACCAACTTATTTTAAAATCAAACACTTATTAGCTGCTTGTTTAAAAGCACTACAGTTTTTGAAAACAGAACTTGAGTTTAGACAAATCAAGGGCATATGGGAGTAAATGGGAGTTTCTTTGCTCTAAGGTCAGTAGGATGAACATCCACACACTCTGGAGGTCTAAAAGTCCCATGAACTTAGTATCAAGAAAAGAATTCAAAATAGTTTCAGTTATTTTCTATTTACGCTGCCATTCAAAAGTTTATTAAGGTCAAATTGAATTAAATTAATCAAAAGTGACAGTAAAACATTTAAAATATTACAAAATTTCATGGGACAGATTTACTAAACGGGAAATTAGCATTAGAGCGCCGGTGGGAGGGGAAAATTCAGCGGGTGATTTACTGACAATGCGCTCATTAAAGAACACAGACGCAACCAGATCATTTGCATAATGACCAGCGCAATCTACCAAGAGCAGTGCAAATTACCACCTGCTTTAAGACATGCTTTTTTGGGTGTTAAATAATGGCCCAAATACCAGTAATTTTACAAGCGCAAACGTTAGTAAATCGCGTTGCGTGATTCATTTTAATACTCTCCTCCCATAGATTTTGCATCTGAAAGGGAAACTCCAACAAATACGTATTCAATAAGGTCAGGCGCAAAAATAACTGTCCATGCCTTTTCAGCGCTAATTCTTCACTGCGTGTCTTTAATAAATCCTGAGAGTATATTTTAACGTCAAAAGACGATAGTAAATCTGGCCCCATATTTCATAAAAATGCTGATCTTTTTAACTTTCTGTTTTAAAAAAACATGAAAAAAAATCCACAAAAATATTAAGGATCTGTTTTCGACATTGATAAGAAATGTTTCAAATCAGCATATCAGAATGATTTTTGAAGGATCATGTGACACTGAAGACTGAAATAATTATGCTAAAAAAAATAAGCTTTGCCATCACAGGAATAAATTACATTTTAAAATATAATAAAATATAAAAAAAAAATAAAATAGAATAGAAAGCAATAAAATTAGAACAGAAAATTACAGAAAATTAGAATAATATTTCACGATATAACAGTTTTTACTGTATTTTTCATCAAATAGATGCAGAATTTGCAGAAAGAGACTTTTTACAAAAACAAAACTGGTAACTTTTTAAAAAATTGTACTACAGACCCCCAAATTTTGAAAAGTAGCATATTTCTCCTTTTCATTGCTGATATATTTTTTTCATATGACATATTGAAAGTTTAAATCTGCTGGTCAGTGCTGAAGATTTAGCCAGAATTGTAAAATTTTAGGAGAATTTTAACCAGTCAGATATTTCACCATCACATAAATGAGAGGGAAGTGCTTCTGTGATTCTACAAACGTTCCTTCACATCACAGACAAGCAGTCTGACTGATCTCTACTCTTCAGCTTCACGTCAATCAGCACTTCACGTATTTGGTCTGCTGCACACGTATCAATAACCAACAGAGCGGCCCCTCGATGTCCCACAGGGATGTGCTCAGCACACATACTAGAAAACACACAGTACCAAATAACATACCTGCAATAAAAGCACAGCTAAGACCTACAGTGCTGCTTGAAAGTTTGTGAACCCTTTAGAATTTTCTATATTTCTGCATAAATATGACCCAAAACATCATCAGATTTTTATATACGTCCTGAAAGTAGACAAAGAGAACCGAATCAAACAGATATTCATAAATATCATATATCAAATCAAATATTTTCTTTGTCATTTATTTATTGAAAAAAACGATCCAGTGTTACATATCTGTGCGTTGCAAAAGTATGTGAATCTTTGCTTTCAGTATCTGGTGTGACCCCCTTTTGCTGCAGTAACTGAAGGTAAAGTTTCTTGTAAATGCTGATCAGTCCTGCACAATAACATGTAGGAGTTTTAGCCCATTCCTTAGTGCAGAACCACTTAAACTCTGTGGTGTTGGTGGGTTTCCTCCTATGAACTGCTTGCTTAGGTCCTTCCACAACATTTTAATTGGATTAAGGTCTGGACTTTGACTCAGCCATTCCAAAACATTAACTTTGTTCTTCTTTAACCATTCTTTGGTAGAATGACTTGTGTGCTTGGGGTTGTTGTCTTGCTGCATGACCCACGTTCTCTTGAGACTCTGTTCTTAAACAGATGTCCTGACGTTTTCCTTTAGAATTTGCTGGTATAATTCAGAATTCATTGTTCCATCAATGATGACAGGCTGTCCTGGCCAAGATGCAGCAAAATAGGCCCAAGCCATGATACTACCACCACCTGTTTCACAGATGGGATAAGATTCTTAAGCTGGAATGCAGTGTGTTCTTTTCTCTGAACATAATAGCTTCTCATTTAAACCAATAAGTTCTATTTTGGTTTCATCCATCCATTAAACCTTTCTCCAATAGTCCTCTGGCTTGTCCACATGATCTTTAGCAAGCAATTTTCTTTTTGGAGAACAGTGGCTTTCTTCTTGCAACTCTGCCATGTACACCATGGTTGCTCAGTGTTCTCCTGATGGTGGGCTCATGAACATTAACATTAGCCAATGTGAGAAAGACCTTTAGTTGCTTAGAAGTTACTCTGGGAACTTTTGCAACCTCGCAGACTATTACACGTTCTGCTTTGGAGTGATCTTTGTTGGTCGACCATTTCTCGGGAAGGAAACAGTGGTCTTGATTTTCCTCCATTTGTACACAATCTGTCTGACTGTGGATTTGTGGAGTCCAAACTTTTTAGAGATGGTTTTGTAACCTCTTCTAGCTTGATGAGCAACATCAACTCTTTTTCCGAGGTCCTCAGTAATCTCCTTTGTTCGTGACATGATTCACTTCCACTGCTCTGTGTCTGCCGCACCACAAGGATACGCTTTTTTCGTTCAAATCAAAGTGTAGAAAACGTATCTGTAACGCAGTTTGTAGAACGGGAAGAAGGAGGTGGGAACCGGCGAACATTTAAACAACTTTAATAACATAAATAAACACAAAAGTAAAGCGGCAGCCCCTCACGGACGACTGCCGCACACAAAACACAAACTAAAAGTCCAGGCCTGGTCCTCTCTCCTCTTCCACTGTCGTCACTCCTCCTTTTATCCTTCCGGAGCTCCTCCGTGGGACTCGAGACCGGTGAGTGGCGCAGGTGTCGCTCATTATCATTAACTCCACCGGCCTCGCTCTGCTCCCACGGCTCTCGGCCCCGCCCCACTCGTCACATACCCCCATCGCCCCTCGCAGGCCGGGGGGTACCCTCGAGACTGCGCTCTACTCCCCCCCCCCCTCCTAGGGGGGCCCGTCAGGGTGGCCGCGGCGTACCTGGGGGTAAGGACAGACGAGGCGAGAGAAAAGGAGACGGAAGGATGAGGAGAGACAGAGACGAGAGAGGGGAGAGAGGAAAAGAAAAAAAAAATTCTCCGTCCGGTTCCCCGACACACTGCCGCTCGGTCCTCAACCAGCTGAGAGTCTCTCACTCGCGGTGCCATGCGATGGTACTGGACATCTTTGGTGGACGGCCTAATGCTCCTCTGCCTCCTGGCGGATGGCGATGGCTCCTCCAGTCGAGGGCAGCCGGCAGCGAGTCCCCCGTTCCCTGCTCCTCCCCAGACATGGCGGATGGCAGCAGGCTCCGGCCTCCTGGTGAACGGCGCCGACTCCTCCGCTCCCTCTCGGACGGCAGCCACCCCTCCTTGACCCAGGAGCACGGCAGTGAGCCTTCCGTCCCACCTGATCTTCTATCGTTCCAGCACCACCGCCTCGGGCAGCCACTGGCGGTCTCCGCTTCTCCGTGCTGCCCGACCTCCTCAGCACCGCGATCCCCTCAGCAGCGAGGGCTTCTTCTGACAGCATGTCCCTCCTTCCTCCCGGGTTTCGGCACCAATGTAACACAGTTTGTAGAACGGGAAGAAGGAGGCGGGAACCGGCGAACATTTAAACAACTTTAATAACATAAATAAACACAAAAGTAAAGCGGCAGCCCCTCACGGACGACTGCCGCACACAAAACACAAACTAAAAGTCCAGGCCTGGTCCTCTCTCCTCTTCCACTGTCGTCACTCCTCCTTTTATCCTTCCGGAGCCCCTCCGTGGGACTCGAGACCGGTGAGTGGCGCAGGTGTCGCTCATTATCATTAACTCCACCGGCCTCGCTCTGCTCCCACGGCTCTCGGCCCCGCCCCACTCGTCACAGTATCCTTGTGGTGCGGCTGACACAGAACAGCGTACGCTGATTGGGTTCAGCAGATATTCTCCAAAATGGCGCTATACTGACGCAGAGGAGACTAATTGTTGACTAAAGTCATTGTTTTTGTTTTCTTTGGGCAGAAAAAGTGTTCTCGTCACTTCATTAAATTCAGATTGAATCACTGATGGCAGATTGACTATTCTGTCGATGTCTTTCATACTTTTCTGGGCCTTGACACTGGTATTTACTTGGCAGTCAATGGGACAGTCACAAGCAGGGTGCGAACTACGGGGGAGCTAGGGGGAGCTCGGCTCCCCTTAATAAGGCATGGGCTCCCCTGAAAAAGTGATTTGTGAAATTTTGGGGGGTCTCAAAAAATATTGACAATATGTTTTTTTTGACATGCAATTTCGGTTTTGTGTAATGTGATCATCGTGGATTATTATGTGTAAAATTGCAAAAATATCATTCAATGCATGATGGCGATTTAAACCTAATTCACTTCAATAAAGATAACTGTACATGCTATTCTTGTCATGAGCATCAAGGTGTGGGGGCGCTGCGGTGCAAATTCCACTCATGCAGTGTTGCCAGATTGGGCGGGTTGCCGCCCAATTGGGCTTCTTTTGATCGGTTTGGACCGGAGAATAACGCATTGGGCGGGTAGACAAAATTTGGGCTGCTTTTAAAAAATGAAAAGCCGCCCAATCAGCTGCTTTTTTTCTTCGCATTTATCTTTAGTCATGTTATTTTAATATGTTCGAGCTCAAAGTATCACAGTAAAATAATGTGTAGTGCAGTCATAAACTCATTTTTCCTTAACGCAACCCTTATTGGTTCAGTTTAACCGAGACCTGTCAGTGAATTTACCATCTTTTATGTTGGTGAGATGTGATGACTCGTGAGTGACGGGGTTTTGGCGCTATAAAGGGCAAGATTTAAATGTGCAGCTATAGGCTATATTCATTCATTCATTCATTCATTCATTTTAAGTGATTGCGATGGCAAAGTGGCCTAAATATAAGTTACACGAGAAAGAGTCTAGTGACTCAAATCTCACAACGTGGATTATACGTGATGAGAGATGAAAAGAAGATTTCTAAATATAACTGTAACTGAAATGCGAGAACAGTTGAATGATTTATTAAAAATCAAAACTGAATATGGCGATGCTGTTCTGCATCAGAACATCTTTTAAACCGTCCAGACTCTACTTACATTGACAGCTGCTGGACTTGAACAGTTTCGACTGTGCAAAGTTCTGCATTATGTTCTAAAATGTGTACTTCGTGAAATACGTGCTGTAGTTCTGTCTGAAGATAAAGCACAAGACAAAGGTATAAGCGCATTATTGTTGCTAATTGTTATTATTATTATTTTATTTTTGCTGTCAGATATACAGTATGTATCAATGAATATTTTTTGGCTGTCGGGGGTGTGTGCATGAATGAGAATAAATGCCAGCTAATTTACATTGCTTTCTGATCACGTTATTGTGCACTTTTTGCACAAAAATTAGCTAATTCTTACTGTAGACATTGAAAATTATGCATTTTTTCAGGGTTTAAGTCATCAGTTAATTTCTTGATTGCCGCTTTTAACGCATTTGCCCTCCATGTTCCTGTGAAATTGATTTATCTTTATTTTATTTTGTCATCATTATTTTATTTTAAGGAGATAAAAATGGTCCTTATCAACCTTGATTGACATGGCAATAAAATTCTCTCATCATTTTGGCAGTTAAAAATTTGGGCTGGTTTTTGTTGAAGTGGGCGGGTTTTGGTGAGCTTTTGGGCTGGAAATCGTCAACCCGATCTGGCAACACTGCACTCATGTTTAGTACGTTAACTCAAAGCAAAGACTAAAGTGACTTTGTTCAAAGATTCGTAGAATAAATATAAACGTTGGAGGCTGTTGATCTGCGCGCGAACTGCGAAGTCCTTGAAATCCATTCTGCAGTTAGCATCATATAGCATCATATAGCCACCATGGCAAAAAGAACACAAGGCATTCTGTGTTAAGGTAAGGCATGTTATTATGTGTTGTGGCTGGGTTGTTATAGGTCTGCGTGACTCTCGATTGACAGCCTGGTGCTAAATAGACTATTTGTAGGCGGCTGTTTGTTGTTTCACCTATCAATTCGTGTCGATAAAGTACAATAGGGTAAATCCTGTATAGTGATTTATCCTAAATAGTGCAAGTAGTGCACACACTTGTAGCTGTTATGTATCTTTGTAATTCATTGTATGCGCACGAACCCCCCCCCCCCCCCCCCCCCCCGTTATATACATAAAAAAAGTGGGCTCCAGCAAAAGCCCACGGTATAGTTCGAACACTGGTCACAAGCCTCCCGGTTTTCATTTAATTGTGTTCCGAAGACGAACAAAGCTTTTACAGGTTTGGAACGACAAGGGGGTAAGTAATTTATGACAAAATTTTCATTTTGGGGTGGAGTAACCCTTTATAGATTAACCAAATCACCTCATGCACAGATTTACAGAAAAGAGAGAAAATAGGCTACCTCTGCATGGCCTGCTGTACTGCACATAGAAGAGCAGTTTGAGAGCAGCAGCTGGTTCAGCAACTAACTATTATGTTGCTCCACACGCAGATCTGAGGAAACTCCTTCGGAGGAGCTTCTCATCTACAGCTTTTAACTCTACAACCCCAGACAGCAGTGTGTTAAAAATAAAAAATAAACTCCCATTGGAAGAGCTCGAAGTTAGCTGCTAAACCTAAGTTGCATTTGGGATATATAATACTCTTTGGAAAATATCAGGGTATAATCCGTGTCCTCGATAAAGTAAAGCAATCGCGGACAAGATGAAAGAATTTCACTTATTTCCTGACTGGGAGAGCATAATTGAAGTCGAAGGAAATTCTGGACCCCATAGATAATGTTGTGGTAAGTTTCCGCCTCTGTCTGTCCATGGAAAATTGGATTAGCTTAAGAAATGGTGTGCTAGCAACGGCTTCTCTCATCCTATCGTCACTGTATGAAAGTCCTGAATGGAATCATGCTGCTGCCGCCGAATCAAAGAGAATAATACACACATTTTTGTGTACATCCTCAGGGGTCACTGATGGCAAACGTCAAATAAATGTAAAGCTTACATGGTTTATTTTGGACGCAGTAACTCTCATGTCTGTGTGACGCTGAATTAATGTTTATTTACTGGAAGGCTGGAGGATAGCTGCAAAGTTTTCTCTAACTGACTTGTGTTACTCTTTTTCCCAAATTAACTTAAAATTATTTTAACTAATGACATGGACTAATGACATGCATAGACAACCCCGTACAAAATAATAATAATAATAATAAAAAAAAATCTACAATCAATTCATATAAATAAATAAATAAATTCTTAAAACTTTTATTTTATTTTTATGTCAGGGTGGTACTGTCCTTATATTATACTAAAGAAAAAAAGCCTTCTTAATAGAATACAATTTATGGAAAAAAGTATTAAGTAGTTTGGCATAATGTGTTACTTTTTCTTAGTGATAGAAAATCTTTTGTGTGAAAAGTGTTATAAGACGTGATGAGAGGAACATGCTGAATGAACAAACCTAAAAAAAATATTTAAACAACCATCCAACCAAACAAACAAAACAACATGTTTAACTGCATTAACAGCTTTTGATATTTATAAAAGATGATATTTGTAAAATACACGCACATACATATTACTACTAATTCATTACAATACTATTCTTAAACATGTGTACACTCACATGCGTTCAAGGTGTAATACAAACGGTATATTTAATATATTTTACGTGATTGTTACGTACTATATTTTTCATGAATTGAATTTAAACATTTTTAAAAATAGTATAACATTTTAAAAACCATTTGAAATGCTTTTAAGAACTTGGCACATGTGTATTAAACTATATGTTCAAAAGATTTTTTTCCTTTTCTTTTTTTCTGAACACTCTTGCAGTATATGCCATTGACCCCATCACCCCATTCATAAATGAACGAAGCATTTAGAAGTGCGATTTTGTGAGAACTGCTGAGATTTCAGGATTAGGCACTAAAGCATGAGACTGACATCCTAAATACTCAAGTGTGTCAACGCTTTGTGCGGTGCCCTTTCTGAACAAACAAGGCTTCCTTTTTTAATCTTCATTGCCATTCATGCAAAACTAGAATTATGTTGAAAGTATTTCTCAGATCTGAATGGCCTCAGATGGACTGAATTTCAATTGGATGTGAACTTTAATTTTCATTCTGTTCCACACAATGCTCTTTCAAAGCCGATTCATTCACTCGATATCAGCCGAGATCAATCTAAGGCCCTGTTCTACGTGTCAACTCTGACACAAAAAGACCACGACTGTAATTGTCGGTTTTCTTCTACTCTAATCAGTGTCTGTTATTGACATTATGAGAAGAAAAGTCCAATTCATATAATACAGAGGGTTCTGGAAACAGCGTGAAACCAGTGGACCAGTTATAAATCTAGTGAATAGCAACATTTCGACTAATAAAGGATAATTGTTTGATCAGTGTGTTAAATTGGGCAGTGAAATTACAGGCAATTTCTGAAATGGAATCGTTCAAAATCACGCTGGCATTTCAATCAACACTTTAGCAGGGACACGAAAAAGATAAGGCACCAAAAAAATGTATATATCCATTTATCTATTGGTCTTTATGAATAGAGAGTGGAATGGAATACTTCTCTTTGAAACTTTATTGCAACCCAATTTTTAAACTCCATTTAGAAGCAATAAAAAGACAAAGTGACTCGACTCACTATTAAGATCTGAAGAGTTGTCTCTTTTCTAAGTTCATTACAAAGAACATGCAGTCATGGCAACCCTGTCCATTATGAATTAAATATTATACGTAGGCTATTAAAGATAAATTAAAAACATGTCCCAAACGGGGGTTCGCTAGACCCTTTATTACTGAGGCACGATCCCCAGCAAAATACAGCTGTGCCCCATTAAATTGTTCTTAAATCCTTAGATGTTAATCAAGATTAACATATCAACCTGAGATTTTTTTTTTCTGATAATATTGCAGCAATCAAGACATGATTTTTTTCTATCAGCTGTTAGGATCAAAACTAGTGATTCCAGATTTGTGAACGAATCACTCTTCCGAACCAATCAGTCAAAAGGGTCTGATCTGAAATTGTTTGCGATTCAGTTTGATTCATTCAGAGAGTTCGCTGAATCATTTGCAGTGGTTTCTCACAAAATAAAACAGGATATTTTATGACAAAAAGCAAAAAGAGTGCTGAATGAGGTGGATATTTTCCTACAATCATTTGTCATCGACTCCATTTAAATCCAAAACAATATTAAAAAAAAAGTAAAAAAATATGGAGACTTTTTTTTTAAGGGGGGGGGGGGGGGCTGGCTGTGCCTCAGTACTGATGAAAGGTTAGCTGCTTGTCTCCTAAATATTACATTTTATACTGCTTCTTTGCCATTTACTGAACTAATTACTGCAAAAGACCTCAAACTTCACTTACTGTATGAAAGAAAATAATACAATGAATCATTACATCTCCGATCACCTCCAAAATGAACTCTTCGCATTTTCCGAGGACCTGACATTGCAAAAAAGTAGAGATAAAGTTCAATAATTTATTATTGAATGAGTTATTTTTTCTGGGTGTAATTGGTGAAGGTAATTATAGTATTAAAAAGGCTGACAGTCAGCAGTCTGCAGTGGAAGATCAGAGCGGGAGCTCCTTTGTTCCATTCCTAATTAGCATCATTCTCCGTTTGAGAGCACGAGTGCTGAAAATGCATGAGCTCTTGTAGACCCCTGAATGCAAACCTAACTAGACTGGGGGTCTGGATGCAAGGAAGAAAAATCACATAAAGGAGCTGGCAGGTTAAAATTCTGCAGTGCATGGTGACTAAATGACTAAAAATGTATATGTACCTTGATATGTACGGCTTTCCTGTAGCTCAAATGGTAGAGCATGGCGCTAGCAACGCCAAGATCATGGGTTCGATTCCCAGGGAAAGCAAGAGCTGATAAAATGTAAAAAAACTGTAACTTGAATGCAATGTAAGAAGCTTTGGATAAAAGCGTCTGCTAAATGCATAAATGTAAATGTAAATGTACCTTGCTGGAAAAAAAGCAGAAGTCAAACCAGGCTCATGAAAAATACAGGCGTGTGGCGACATTTTTACAAAAATGACATTATGCTGCTTCTTGTATGTTTCACGGCAGTTTCAAAGTGAAATGTCCAAAGAGTAGGCCTAAAATCATGTTTGATTTTCTCCGAAACCACTAAATGTGCTAACATTTTATTATGTTGGCGCTTTACATCGCAAGTGCAATGCTGTACCAGGTGAGTTACCTAGCAAGTTTACTACGTTGGAAAAGCCATATATATGGAGATGAATATGTGATGCAAATGTTAAAATGTATTAATTTACAAATCACACATTATTGAAAAAAACTTTTTGAGGTCATAGCATAGTATTGTGCAAGGAACGTGTGTGTTCATTCATTAATTCGTAATCTGGCCTGAAATCATAATTTGCGTGAAAAGGAATGAACTGCAGCAAATTGTATGTTTAGCAATGTTTTAGGAGTTTTGCAAAAATGTTGGCAGAGGCAACACCTGGGCACCTGGGTTGGCTAAAATAGTTAGCTGGACCTCACTATCCTTTTTTAAAGCTAAAATGCATCCTAGATTCTGCAATACAGAAATGTGTCTTCAGTGCATTCTTGTAAGTATATGCTAACAAATAAGAAAGAGAACTGAGAGCATGCAAAGTAGCTGGATTTCACTTAACATCCTTTTCTTCCTCTGAAGGGAAAGCACAACAAAAATACTCTAAGCACTCTAGTGTTTCTATCAAGCTCTGAGTGCTCAAAAGATGAGCAGGTAGGGGAGTGATGGGCAATCAGATGCAATTACATTGGAGGGTGCAGAGGCACGATTAGCTAGTCCTGTCACAGTTAAAAATATAACCACAGTACAGATGCTGAAATTGAGACAGTGTTTAGAAAAGCCAATGTCAAAGCCAAAAGTGAGACTAGGGAAATAGCTGACAACACTGTGAAGACCTTCTTTGTTCAGGCTGCCATACTTTAACAAGCTGCTGGTAAATGTGCTTCTCTATGTGGGTCATTCCTGCTATGCAGTGTATTTCCATGACCACATCATATATATACTACCGTTCAACGGTTTGGGGTCAGTGAGACTTTATTTTTTTTTAAATTGAAAGAGTCTTATGTTCATAACAGATGAAATATTGTAGATACTATAGATACTACCCAGGGTGTTATGTACTAAGTAATGCAAATAAAAACAAATCTGGAGTCAAAAATCTAACTTGTCAGTTCAAGTCAGAATCACAATTTTTTAAAAATACTGTTGAAGTCTCTCCCATTTTTCTTTCTCTAATTGAAACATTTCAAACAAAACAGAGAATAATTTTTAAACATTGCTTTTATTTATAAACAATTGACATTTTTTCCAGTCTCCTAAAATTCTCTTTTCTATTGTCATTAAACATCACTTTACCTTAAAAGACAAGTTTTTAAACTTTAGTGGGGAAACAACAGCACAAATGTTAATATCTCACTTTAAAACAATTCATCCTGTTTGACACGATAAAATAAATCAACATAATATCAAAACTGCAAATCAAATAGCAAATAAACAAACAAATAAAATTAAAGTAAAAAAAAAAAAACTAAAATTAACTAGCTCACTTTCAGACCCTGAGGTTAGTTTTTTATTTTCATCTTTATTTATTTATTGTAGTTTTGTACATAATTAAGCTATAAGACACTTCCTTGAAATTCTACAACTTTTTATTTTATTTTATTTAGTTACTTTAATTGAAGAAAAAAAAAACACTAATAGAGCAAAGCATGATCTTTTAAATGTATGTATGCTGTCAATATTGCAAAACTAATTATTTTCATAAGCACAAGCCCCAGCATAATTTTTCATTTCTGGCTCCAACTATACCTTGTGGTTTCTTTATGAATGCTTTGACAGAACTGTTGTGAAAAATCCTCACTTAACTGCAACCTGAAGGTCATCAACTTTACCACAATCACTTTCAACTAAAAATGACTTGAGATATGTCCATCTTTGAGAAGAAGAAAATTGCAGAAAAACTGAAACCAAGCCGTAAAGTCCATATGACAAGAAATAATAATAATAATAATCTGCCAGCTATAGCAGAGCTTCATATTAGATTTCAGGGAATGGTTCATCGGTTTAATTCCAATATAGTTTCACTGCCATGCAAACAGAAGAAAAAAACATGAACTTATGATATTTGCAGTGTCACAATAGCTGCAAGTCTCTCACGGGAACTAAATAGGAAGCCCACAAGCTTGTGTTAGGCTAACATCCATGTCAGTAGCCAGCAGGGCATATTTACAGCAGTTAGATTAGTATCAAGTTTCATGTTCCTGCCCCTCAAGCAAGTGATTTTTGACCCAGACACACACTAACTCAATTTTCTGTTCAGTGCTGGTATGTCCTCGTATCTGAACCACTCAGACTGAGTTAAAGAGACAACTGTAATCACTTTTATCACCTTGCTTTGTATTTAAGTCAGATTGTGGCCATTGTGTTTAACTTTAGTTTGTAAAATGTGGTGAGCTAAACAGCGACTGGTGTGGAGACACATGGGTAATGTGCCTGTGTTTGCATGTGTGTAAGTGAAGACAGGCAAATGAGACAAGTGTTTTGACTGTGAATGAGGTGAGTGTGTTCTTAAATCACTGCAAGTGGGCACACTCATTACCTTAAATAACAGCGACAGCACAGGTGCAGTTAGACGGTTGAACGCTAATCACTCTTTCTCTGTCTCCCACTTTAGCTGTTTTCAAAGTGTTAAAACTGAACTAATGGCTATAGATCTATCTATATATAGACAGACGTCCCTCTTACGAAATTAACCATGGTTTTATTATAGTAAAAGTGTAATAACCATGTTTTTCTTTTTGGCGTATTGATACCATTTGTATAATCACACATTTACTACAAATACCATGGTTAAACTATGATTAGTGCAACAAAACCATGGTTAATTAGTGGTTACCATGGTTAACACACTTTATCTGTAGGTTTAAGTTTTTTTTTTTATCTGTAGTAAAACCGTGGTTAATTTCCATAAGGGTCGTTTAAAAGTTTAGGATTAGTTATTAGATATATTTAAATGTAGATTATACATTTTACTCAGCCAAGACACATTAAACTGATCAAAAGTGATTGTAAAAAATGTAGCAATATTAAAATAAAAAGGTCTATTTAAAAATGAATGCTTTTTAACTTAATATTCATTAAACAATCCTAAAAAATGTATCACAGTTTCCACAAAAGTATTAAGCAGCATTTTCAACACTGATAATGATAAGAAATGTTTCTTGAGCATCAAATCAGCATATTAAATTCAGCTTCCATCACAGGAATATACTGCAAAATATATTTAAAAAATAACTCTTCTTTTAGTTCTAAATTAAAGTTATTTTAATTTGTAATAATATTTATTTATATTTATAATAATATTTATATATAATAATACAATATTTATTTTAGAGATGCACCGATTGACCGGCCAGTGATCGGAATCGGCCGATTTTTTGCATGTCAGTCTCACGTCTTGCCGATTCCGAGCCGATCCTTTTATTGCCAGCGGCGCAGGGGTCAGGGTATATTCTGGCAAACTGTTTACCAATCAAGTTTCGCAATCGGCAAAGCAAAGTGTGGCACACGCCACCTACCAACACGCGATGGATAACTCGCAAAGCACAATGTTCATTCGTGTTTTCCTAGCACGAGACCATAGAAAGGAATTTAAAGTACGAGGTTTGCGAATTAAGAGGCGGGGCAACAGTTAAACAATTTCAAAGTCAAAGTTCATGCAAAAAAAATATTAATAGACAAGTTTCAGTCAAATATTTATGGTTTATAGCAAAATCCAGTGTTAAAGAGTGCAAACAATCATATTTGGAACATTAGAATATATTAATATGCACGGTCACTTCCATGTATTCATTCCAGGGCTAAACACCCGGCGCTGCGCCGTGAGCTATTAATCTTTACCTGGAGATGTAAATAATAATTTTCAGCTTTAAATAGTTTTCCTCCCGTTGTTATGTAACAAATGTGTATTTTCTCCGTTTCCAGTAAGGCTCAGATGACAGGACGATCATGTTTCAGAATTATAATGAAGTCAGAGAGTGGATATATAAAAAAAAATGGGATTACATCAGGAACCATACATTCCTACAGTCCCGTGAAGTTGGCACCCCCACCCAACGCAAAACGTCGCCAAAATAGTCTCAATCGTTTGTACTTTGTTTGTGCAGGTAAAAGTTTTGTTTGTGCTGCTTCGGTTTTTAAAATATTAGACACTGAATTATAGGCGATGACGTCACCCCCCCCCCCCCCCCCCCCCACATGCTCCACATTCACCCAAAATAATCTTCTTTGTTTGTGCTTAATTTGTGCTGGTTTGTACAGGTGTCCTGACACTTTATCCTACCCGTCAGATTTTCCTACCGGGGCTTACTGCGCATGCATGAGCATGTCCTTTTTCTCATTCTGAACAATATTTAATGCATCTGCATTACTGTAAGGGGTAGGTTTAGGGTTGGGGTAGGTGTAGACGTTAATAAAACTGACTTTTTTAAATATTTTTTCCTAGTCTAGTCACACGTTTATATTTAAATGATTAATATAATAAACCATCCTTTAATATATAGGAATTTAGGCGTAGCCTATTCCACGCTCAAGCGCGCGCATAAAGCTTGCCAAAGCACTGCCACAAAAGTATTGATTATGAATGCGTCGGGGGAAAAGAAGACATTGTAATTATTTATTACTAAACTAGTGCTTTCTCAGTCAGTGTCAGCTGCAAAGATGAAGTTATCAAAAGCCGACGCTGATAGCCATCTCCACAGTAGGCTAATTATGTGCCTTTAATAGAGAAATACACCTTTCATATGGACCACATAATTAGAGAAGATTTGTTTTTTATTTGAATTGGTTTGTTTAATAGTAGACATGTCAAGATTTCTATAGATTTATTTCTTGTGTCTGTGAGCCGGTTCATTGTTGCGCTCCATTCACGGAGACTGCATGAGACTACAAAAAGCACATCCAAAAATGACAGAGACCTATTTTAAGTGCAAGAGATTGCACGGGCGCCTCCATATCATACAGTTAGCGCGATAATACTCCAACACTCCTCATAAACACTTGAAATGCGCCTATATAGCGATTTTATTATTCATATATAAAAAAATAATAATACCCTGTTTTGGTCATATTTACTATTAATAGCCCAGCTCCCATCAATGATCTAGCACAGAGATATAGTTCTAAACTGAAGGTGCAGGAGAAGCATTAGCCTACTTCTAATTTGGCCAAAGAAAACTTGTTAAAATCAAAAAAATTCTAGATTAATTTGTGTATTTTTCAAATGTTTACTAAAAGTGCAATAATCATGGTTAAAGGGATGAACGCAAAAATATAGGCCAGTATGCTATTGCATGTTTTATTTGTGCGCATATCATATCATGTATATCAAGTCTTTATTTTATTTATTTATTTATTTGTTATTTTTTTGTTTTGGTTTTGTAAATAGGCTACATAATGAAATAGGCCTAAGTCGTTTTTTTCCCGTTTAATAAGCCTAATTGAACGAATGGGCTTCTAACAATTAAGTGACTGCAACTATTTCATGTGATTTGGTTTACCATTTGAATTTTACCTTATTACTTCAACTGTATTGTTAAAAGAGACAGTAGTAAAAACAAAAATAGCCTACTACTGGTACAAACCAGCACAATCGAAGCACAAAATGTATCACTGCCCTGCCCAACGGGCTACCTTAAATACAGGGCAGGGAGTTTTTAAGGCGTTAAATGGTATAAGAAAAGTCTTAATTGTAATTTCAAGAGGTCTTACAGTTGGGGATGGAAAGGCAAGAATCACAATAAGGCTGGATTAAACTTCAAAAGACAATTATGTCATTGAATAAATATGAGCGCTGCACATTTTAAAGTCAAAACACTGCACAGATGTCTTTATGTGAATGCATCTCTGACGGGAACCGACTGTCCTCAGAAACGTGTCGTTGGCATTTTCATTTAATCTTGCTTATAAAACGCCTGATAAAACAGTGTGTTTATGAGCCTGGTGCTGCTGTTTACAGCCGTTACCGGGGGAACGGACGCTTTATTTCAGCGCCGCTCTTAAAGCTCCACCTTGTGGCACAGAATGAATTTTAATTTCCAAAAAGCCTATCTTATGTTTAAATCGACCCATGTTTTTATGCAGCAAACACAGAGTTGTAAATGTGAAAGAAGTTAATGTGCCTTCTAAAAATCTAAACAATTTAGACAGTAATATTTATGTTTTGAATTAATATAATTCATATGTTTGACATCCCTTTTCATAAAAATTCATTTAAAGGCTGAAATACCTTTTTATAAGATTTTTGTTTTTGTGAAAATTCACAGGGAAACAAATTCATACGTCCTAGGACGTAACACCTGTATCTGAATTGTAAATCGTGTCATTTTATGGCTTAATATGTTACCATAGATATTGTCCAACCCCACTCATACTGTATTCATTTTACTTGTGCAGCTCAATCATAAATTGCCTTAAACTGATTTTTAAAAATTCTGCAGATACCCTGTAAATAGTACAATAAAACTCTTTCCTTGATATTCGTTGATATTTGTGTATTGAAAATGTTTTTGATTGACATTTATGGTCTTTTTTTATTTGGGCAAGTTAAATTAATTTTCGGGCTACCAAAATCTGAATAATACCTGCCCGAAGGGCTACCAGGGATTTTGAAATTTTGCGAACCCTGTATGGTTCCTGATCTAATCCCATTTTTCTTGCTATATCCACTCTCTGACTTCATTATAATTCTGAAACATGATCGTCCTGTCATCTGAGCCTTACTGGAAACGGAGAAAATACACATTTGTTACATAACAACGGGAGGAAAACTATTTAAAGCTGAAAATTATTATTTCCATCTCCAGGTAAAGATTAATAGCTCACGGCGCAGCGCCGGGTGTTTAGCCCTGGAATGAATACATGGAAGTGACCGTGCATATTAATATATTCTAATGTTCCAAATATGATTGTTTGCACTCTTTAACACTGGATTTTGCTATAAACCATAAATATTTGACTGAAACTTGTCTTATTAATATTTTTTTTGCATGAACTTTAACTTTGAAATTGTTTAACTGTTGCCCCGCCTCTTAATTCGCAAACCTCGTACTTTAAATTCCTTTCTATGGTCTCGTGCTAGGAAAACACGAATGAACATTGTGCTTTGCGAGTTATCCATCGCGTGTTGGTAGGTGGCGTGTGCCACACTTTGCTTTGCCGATTGCGAAACTTGATTGGTAAACAGTTTGCCAGAATATACCCTGACCCGCAGGCAATGACGTCACAGCCAAGCGCACACTCACAGTCGTGTGTAAACACGTAGTTTCTCGTGAGAATGATTCTAATTTTAATTGCGTTCAGTGTAAACGGCGACTGATAATGTATTTATGTCGTGCCAGATGAGGCTTGCACAGCCTGAGTGAGTGTGTGAGAGAGACAGCACACACAAAGTAACTCACAGAAATTTATAGATGCATACTGAGGTAGACATTTTTTTTTTTTTTTACAAAATATGATTTAGATAAGCAACATTATACGGCCATGATGTTTCCCCGAATATCAATATCAACACGATTGCAATGTGACACTGATTTTATACATTAGTATTTCAATAAACAAGAAGTTAAAATTAAGTGACTTAGATTTTAGACAAAATATTGACTGTTTTTGCTCAATTTCGCTGACGAAAATAGTTCCGATCAAAGCCACAGCAGAACTGTTGTGTGTCTCCGAGCAACACAGCGGTGTTTCGTTACTGAATGAATCCACGTTATAGAATGAATCAAGTGAGTCAATGATTCAGTGGCCCATTCATAAGGACAGTCACTTGTCTCGTTTCTGAATGAATCAGCCGTTTGAATGAATCGATTGAATGAATCAATAAATGACTCACTCATTAAAACACACTTTCCGCCACCTACTGGTGGTTTAGTCATATTTAAAAGTATCATTGCATTTTTCAACATTTATTTGTATGTTTAAAAAATATGTAAAACAATCTTATACAATTATTTATGCATTTGAAATTATGCATTTATGGCACCTCAGCTTCATCAAACAGTCTGTGTAAATACATCTAATGCCACTTCAGATGCAGCTTCTGTTTCCTCAGCAGTGGAAAGATAGAGTTTGTTAATACTAATTTCATTTGAATGGTAACAACTCTACAACTCTAGTTTCTTATTATGCTAACTGAATTAATTGAAACAAAGTAAGAATTTGATGTGAAAGATAACACATTTAATAAGGTTAGGGGAAAAAATGACCATTTATAAACATAGTGGGAAATTACATCTGTTTTGTTACATACAGCTACTCATTTTAAGTTAACTATTTCTTCCTCTTTCCAGTCACAGAGCACTTTATTTTGAGAGTTGTTTAAGTGAGAGAACATCTGTAACTGTAGTCCAGATTGGGAGAATTGTAATGTTTAAGAATTTCTTTATTATGTAAATAATTTTTACATTGAAATTTGCATAGATTTTTGTTTGTATATGCTGTCAATGATAGTTCATAGAAAGAAAATCGGAATCGGTAAAAATCGGTATCGGCAGGTCACACTTCCAAAAAATCGGAAATCGGAATCGGCCAAGAAAATTGCAATCGGTGCATCTCTAATTTATTTATAATATCTTTATAGATATACAGTGGGTACGGAAAGTATTCAGACCCCCTTAAATTTTTCACTCTTTGTTATATTGCAGCCATTTGCTAAAATCATTTAAGTTCATTTTTTTTTCCTCATTGATGTACACACAGCACCCCATATTGACAGAAAAACACAGAATTGTTGACATTTTTGCAGATTTATTAAAAAAGAAAAACTGAAATATCACATGGTCCTAAGTATTCAGACCCTTTGCTGTGACACTCATATATTTAACTCAGGTGCTGTCCATTTCTTCTGATCATCCTTGACATGGTTCTACACCTTCATTTGAGTCCAGCTGTGTTTGATTATACAGATTGGACTTGATTAGGAAAGCCACACACCTGTCTATATAAGACCTTACAGCTCACAGTGCATGTCAGAGCAAATGAGAATCATGAGGTCAAAGGAACTGCCTGAAGAGCTCAGAGACAGAATTGTGGCAAGGCACAGATCTGGCCAAGGTTACAAAAAAATTTCTGCTGCACTTAAGGTTCCTAAGAGCACAGTGGCCTCCATAATCCTTAAATGGAAGACGTTTGGGACGACCAGAACCCTTCCTAGAGCTGGCCGTCCGGCCAAACTGAGCTATCGGGGGAGAAGAGCCTTGGTGAGAGAGGTAAAGAAGAACCCAAAGATCACTGTGGCTGAGCTCCAGAGATGCATTCGGGAGATGGGAGAAAGTTGTAGAAAGTCAACCATCACTGCAGCCCTCCACCAGTCGGGGCTTTATGGCAGAGTGGCCCGACGGAAGCCTCTCCTCAGTGCAAGACACATGAAAGCCCACATGGAGTTTGCTAAAAAACACCTGAAGGATTCTCTGGTCTGATGAGACCAAGATAGAACTTTTTGGCCTTAATTCTAAGCGGTATGTGTGGAGAAAACCAGGCACTGCTCGTCACCTGTCCAATACAGTCCCAACAGTGAAGCATGGTGGTGGCAGCATCAAAAAAAAATGAACTTAAATGATTTTAGCAAATGGCTGCAATATAACAAAGAGTGAAAAATTTAAGGGGGTCTGAATACTTTCCGTACCCACTGTATATCTTATCATTATCTTATCTTATAATATATATGTATTAGGGGTGTAACGGTACACAAACATGACAGTTCAGTACGTACCTCGGTTTTGACGTCACGGTTCGGTCTGGTTTCGGTACAGCAGGAGGAAAAAATACTAAACATGTATATACCTCATAAAAGAAAATAAAAAAAATCTATAAAAATCTACCACTGAACTACCCTCTAAACTATAGGGAGCCCTTTTACATTTGGCCTACTATTAGGTTACAATTAACAAAAGAGCCCAAACTTAAATTTAATTACTATTACTTTTTAACTATAATAATCCACACTCAAATAAAAAAAAAATGTATGCAAACATGTAAATTGCACTCAAGCAGTTTTTAAATTAACTTCTCTAAATTATACAATTTCTATTTGTTGTTGAAATATAATAATTTACACAATGGCTGTCATAACTTGTTTCATAAAAGATTTATTTAAATGTAGCCTACATTAAATAATTAAAACATCACTAACAGGTTTAGTAAAATATAATGAGTATGTAGTCTAATATTCGCGAAATGCTCTTCTCTAGACTTCATTTCTCTGGTGAACTGACGAGCTGTGGACACTGATGACTTGCCTGAGGTAAATGAAATGCTGCGTGACATTTTGTTTACAAGCCATTTTAATCACATCTTTCTGCGAGTGAAACACTGAATGTGCGATTACATGAGGCATGAGATGTTCATTCATGTTTATTAAGGATGATCCCGCTCACCCGCGCTCTGCGCCGCCATCAGAACTGAGGCGTTTATACAGCAATCTGTCACTATATATATATATCTATCTTTATTTCACATGTCTTTTTTCATTATAAAAAATTAATTAATAATAATGTGCATTATATACTGGTGAGCATTATATAAACCACAATAAGAATGCCAGGAGAAAATAATAGGGTCTGAAGTTTCTTTTCATCACAAACTCAACTGATTATGTGTCATCTAGTCTCAGTATAATTATGCCCTACACGGTGGTGTTGCCTGTAGTTATGACGTGTTTCATCGATTCAAATGATAACATATTTATGCGTTTTTTTGTTTGTTTTTTGGTAAAACTGTACAAATGTCTTAAAACATGCTTGGAGGATCAAGTCATATTATTCATGCCATCCATTCACACTAACAGTAATTTGCTGAAGCATGTTGGTCCAAATATCTGCAATGGCTCTGTGTAAGAGAGAACAAGATTAAAATGAAGACTCGGCCACTCGTTCATTCCTCCCGCCGACCTCAATCTATCTCTTTTTCTCTCCCTCTCTATATCGCTATGTTCCTCTCTGCATCTATCTATTTTCCCTAGTCTCAGCACAGAGCTCTCAGTCAGACAAGAAAAAAAGACTCTAATGATGAAGTCCAAACCTCCTGCCAAATGCGATGATAGGTGATGCTATTCCGGGCAGGTGCCCATGTGTTGATGAAAAGAAACTCAGAAGTATGCAACTGCTATTTATAGTCTCCCTCTGTCTTTACATTCTGTTTTAATCACACACATACACACACTCTCACACAAACACACACTTAAAAAGACTCAAGTGATTGTACTGGCTACAATTTACAGTATATAAAAATACAGTTTGGTGTCTTTTGTAGTGGCAAAACGTTTTACTTCACATAAAATTACAATTACAAGAAAAATCTTTATATCCTGATACTCAGTATATATATATCCATAATGAGGGACAGCTTAATTTAGGCAAAATCTCTTTTTTAATTATTATTAATTAATTTTATGTCCATTGATTTTTTCAATGTATTAAAGGCATTATTATTATTATTATTTAAGAAAAGAAAAGAAAAATCACACAAATTAGAGTTTAGATGTGTTTAGAAATTTTGGTAACAGGGTTGCAAATAGTAGTAAACTTGATAAAAGTGCACAGAAATAGCTCATGTAGCCTAGTATTTAGTTTAAATATCAGAGGTTGACGATCAACTTTTTTTTTTCCTTTTAAAGGGATAGTTCACTTTGAAATTAAAATTTGGTATCTATCAGCTTACCCCAAGGGCATCCATGATGTAGGTGTCTTTTTTTCTTCGGTAGATCCAATTTTGATGTTTTTAGGTCAAACCGTTCTAGTCTGTCAGTCATATAATGGCATGTATAGGTCACTGTCTCTATAAGAGGGAAAAAGAACATGCACAGAGAAATCCAAATTAAACAATTCCCCATCGTAACTCCACATTGATGGTCTAAGACACGAAACGAGCGGTTTGTGTGAGAAAACGAACAGTATTTATATCGTTTTTTACCTCTTGTACACAACCATGTACAAGTGATCTGAGTGCGCACACGCATCCGGTGTGTGACGTGTGTGTGCGCGCGCTCTGGCTCACGCTGCATTCACACAGGGCGTCGGCGTCAACGCTTGACGGAGGGCGTGTCTGAAGCGTGGTGCTGACGCAACTTTTCAAGCGCCAACGGAGGCGTCAGCCAATCAGATCGCCTCATGCAAATACCCAATCCCGTTCATGCAACACCAGAGAAGTATGTGATTGGTTGTTGTAACTATGACGGCGCGTCAGCACCACGCTTCAGACACGCCCTCCGTCAAGCGTTGACGCCGACGCCCTGTGTGAATGCAGCGTGAGCCAGAGCGCGCGCACACACACGTCACACACCGGATGTGTGTGCGCACTCATATCACTTGGACATGGTTGTCTACAAGAGGTAAAAAACTATATAAATACTGTTCGTTTTCTCACACAAACCGCTCGTTTCGTGTCTTAGGCCATCAATGTGCAGTTACGATGGGGAATTGTTTAATTTGGATTTCTCTGTGCATGTTCTTTTTCCCTCTTATAGAGACAGTGACCTATACCTGCCATTATATGACTGACAGACTAGAACGGTTTGACCTAAAAACATCAAAATTGGATCTACTGAAGAAAAAAAGACACCTACATCTTGGATGCCCTTGGGGTAAGCTGATAGATACCAAATTTTAATTTCAAAGTGAACTATCCCTTTAACTGGCCATTTAAATAAAATAAATGGAAAAAAATAAAAAAATAAAATAAAAACAACTTTCTTGTGTGTTCGGGAAAAAACTATTTAAAAACACTAGCTTTCTTTTTTTCTATTCTATCTACTTATTTTCTTAAAAAAACAAACAAACAAAACAAAAAAAAAACTAGCTTTCTTTTTTTTCTATACTAGTTTTCTTTCATAAAAAAACCTTGCTATGTTTGCTCTTTTGTTGGTTTTGATCGCTTTGATAAAAGCATCTGCTAAATGACTAAATGTAAATGTAATATGCTGCTGTCATACTTATCCTGTTTACAACATCGTTTAGCACTTTAATAAACCTGAAACCCACTTAAAAAAGAAATAATAATAAAAAAAATAAGTAAATAAAAGCACACATTCAACAATATCCTCCAGCGACATGTAAATATTTTCCAGTTGGCAACATGTTGTTCACAGCAAGCCGTAAGTGTTGCCCCTGTCAGGGCTTCACAGTAGCTCAGAGTGCTGGGAGACCCAGGCTTTCTCTGTTGGTGGCATGACTACTACATCTCCCCATCATCAGTGGGTTAATGCTCACCCAGCCTGCACTTATCCCACCTCCAGCTAGCGCTGAAATAACAGCAGACCCCTCTCTGAGCACACCTGTCTGCACTCCAGATAAACACTGTAATGCATGAATTGCACTTCCTGGTGCAACTGCAGCGAGAGTTTTGGCATCCACCGATTATAGCTAATGACAATGTGAACACTCCGGTTGTGAAGTCAAGGTTACACAGGCTACTGAGGCGAATGCAGGATTCTTCCTCACTATCCGCACTTCTCCTCTTCCTCAGCAGTCTAGGGAGTAGAAAAGCGCAAAATTTCCAACTAGACTTGCAATCCCTAAAGTTTGCAAGGCAGAAAAATAATAAAGTTTCAGGTAGGATTATGTTTTAGGCTTTGGTTCTGTGTAAATGAAATGCTGCATCACTCACTGCCGCTTTACTGTTTTCATGGCATGCAACACACATCTTCTTTTCAGTCAGCAGTGCGTGAGACTCAACTGTACAGCCTAAGTCTGCTTTAAACGGTAATAAAGAACACACAAGAAAGACTAGACCAATCACAACTCAGTATGCAAATTTTACAATGACATCTTCAATGTACAATTTGAATGTCAAAAATGCTATCAATAAATCAAAAACTTAAACTACAGATCAATAGTTTTGAATTAATCATGTTTTTAATGTTTTTGAAATTGTATGCTAACCAAGACTGCATTTATCTGATAAAAAATACATAAAAAATATTAGAAGATTTCTGAAGGACACTGAAGACTGGAGTAATGGCTGCTGAAAATCAACTTTGCCATCAGAGGAATACATTTTATTATAAATAGTGTTGGGCAATGATTAATCGTGATTAATCGCATCCAAATAAAAGTTTTTGTGTACATAATGTGTGTGTGTGTGTGTGTGCGTGTGTGTGCGTGTGCGTGTGTATTTATTATGTATATATAAATACACACACATGCATGTATATATTTAAGAAAAATGCGTTATGTTTATATATTAAATATATGTATATATAATATAAATTATATGAATATAATTTATACATGTAAATACTTTTTAAATATATACTGTATGTATGTGTCTTTATATATACACATTATAAATATACACAGTACACACACATTATGTACACAAAAACTTTTATTTTGGATGCGATTAATCGCGATTAATCGTTGCACAGCACTAATTTTAAAATATATAAAAAATTGAAAACAGATCTTTAAAATTTTAATATTTCACAATTTATGTTTCTTCAAATAAACGCAGCCTTTGGTGAGCATAAGAGAATTCTTTCAAAAACATGACAAATTCTTAATAATTTCAAATTTTTGACCTCTAGTGTAATCTTAAACACATCTAAGGATTATCTAATAATTATCTTAAAGCTACGTTCACATGTGATTTTGAACATGTAATATTTCTTTGGACACTACAACAACATAGGGCTTTCTGTTTTGAATAATTGAATTATTCAACAAATAATCAACAATAACAATTCAACCTCTGAAAATATACCATCTACTCCACTTTCCCACAACACAGCAAGCCAGCAGCTTTGAAGATCTGTATTTGTATTGATAGGAAGTTCCTATCAAGAAAAGTCAGTTCATTCTGTAGCCATTTTTTGCAACATCTCTGAGCAGCTATTTGAGGCAAGAAACCAGCTCCTATTTACATGAATGGGGAAATAATGAAATCTCACAAACTGTTTGCCAAACCCATTTAAAAGTCAAAACAGCAGCAAAGCTTGACCTGAACTCTCTCATAAATGTTGTTTCTTTTGCTCAAATGGAGTTAAATGTGCAAATATTTCAGGTTGGTGCAATGGTTGGAATAATATTTCAGGTTGGACTGACCAATCCTAATGTGCTTGCACTTTGGACTCAATGGGCTTGTGTTACGGGTCTCGTTTAGTGTAGACACCACTTAAGGATAAAATAAGGTTAAATGGAGTACTAATGTTCTGCATTAAAGGCCATTCACACTAAGAAAAATAACTATAAACATAACTAAAACGATAACTACATTAGCATCCACACCAACGGAAGACAACATTGTTTATTATAAGTGCTGCAGTTTTTTTCATTCCTCTCTTTAAATGATCAAGCTCTTAAAATTCTGATTGGCTGTCAGTATTTTATTGTTCATCATCTAGAAAAAAAGTGATTTCCAAATTTATTTATTTTTTACCATTCTTAAAGCAATAATAAATTATTGTTATTTCTAGACTTATCATTGGTGTGAACGAGCCTCAACTCCAGAAATTTAATACTCAGGCTTATGAATTCAGAACACCCCTGAACAAACACAGCAAATCTTGGCAAGCACTGAGTATGGGTGTAAGGAATGTACAGAAAGCTCCCGCAGTTATCTACTTCCACTCAGAAGCTGCCAGGAGAAGTATGATAACCTCTGCAAAGAGCACACCACAGTAAATTCCACCTCCAGCCATCGCAACCGCAAGGACCTGACCTAATCTGACATATGATCATGGGATCAGCTTTGCTGAACTTTTCTTTGTGCATTCTTGGAGCCTCCAAATCCACGTGATGCCAATTTAGCCTCGAACACTGCCAGGGCGGTTTTTAATTACAGTGGCGATGTGTGTTACTGATTGTCTCTGCCAATTCCTTGCAATTCCTATTTAAATAATTAACAATGAGACGTTGTCATTTGAAGTCAGACGGGTGCTGTCTGGTCAGGGGATATCAACTGATATCTCATTAATCATCCTCACAATCTATTACGCAGGAAATGGGAGCGATTGAGGAAGTTGACGGTAGGAAATTGAGAACGTGTGTGTGTTTGTGTGTGCGGATCGATAAAGAACATTGTCTTTTACTGTAACCACTGACCCATTCCCTCAGCTCTCGTTGGCCCCTGACCCACATCCTGTCTTTCTTCCTCCGCCTCTCGGATGAGTTCGGTTTATCTAAGCCGTGGCACCATGACCCCACATTTCTCTGCTGTGGTCATATTTCCCCCATAGAGCACAGCGTCCCGTCTCAACATGTGTCAGTGATGTGGGCACTCTAAGCTCAGCGGTCCCACGAGAACAAACAGATGTTGAAGGTTTTGTAAGGACATTAAGGACATAGCTATGTTTCAAGCAGACAGAAATAGAAAATAATAAACCAATAGGGATCAGTGTTCTTGAAACTTAATGCTACATTTTTTGCTGGTAAAATATTAACTGTTATAGAGTCCTGTTCCAAAGTTTGGGGGGCGGTAAGACTTTTTAATGTTTTTGAAAGAGGTGCTTTCTCATATGTTCACTAAGAATGCATTTATTTGATCAAAATTACAATTAAAAAGTACATTTGTGAAATATATAACAATTAGAAATTACTGTTTACTATTTAACCCTTTAAGAAGGTATTTTTTAGAGTTCATACCTCAAAACTATAGCAAGGGAAGTCAAAAGGTAGGTTATTGTTTGATAGAAACTTTCCAAATTTTTTTAGAAAATATTTTTTGTTATTACATTTTGACATTCTGAAACTGTTGATAAAAGACAAAAAAAATAGTGTGCTCAAGGGACTTATCTTTCATATTCGACTTGTAATATGTGATCCTGGTCCACAAAACCAGTCTTAAGTCGCTGGGGTATATTTGTAGCAATAGCCAAAAATACATTGTATGGGTCAAAATTATTCATTTTTCTTTTATGCCAAAAATCTGGATATTAAGTAAAGATCATGTTCCATGAAGATATTTAGTGAATTTCCTACCTTAAATCTATCAAAACTTAATTTTTGATTAGTAATATGCATTGCTAAGAACTTCATTTGGACAACTTTAAAGGTGATTTTCTCAATATTTAGATTTTTTTGCACCCTCAGATTCCAGATTTTCAAATAGTTGTGTCTCAGCCAAATATTGTCCTATCATAACAAACCATACATCAATGGAAAGCTTATTTATTCAGCTTTCAGGTAATGTATAAATCTCAATTTCGAAAAATTGACACGTATGACTGGTTTTGTGGTCCAGGGTCATATCAGGAAGGAAATAAGGTAGGAGGAGACTTCTTTTTTAGTAAAGTTCCCCTACATGTTAACGGCATCTGGATCAAATTGTGTAGTGATAGACTCAAACATCCATTGGTAGAGCTAATTTTTTTTGGAAACATGATTATTACTATTTTTTTAATTTTTATTCATTGATGAATAGAAAGTTTAAAAGAACAGCATTTATTTGAAATAAAAGTTTTTGTAACATTATAAATGTCTATACAGTCAATTATGAGACAACAATAATCAAATGAATAAAAAATAAATTCCATTTGATGTGTTGAGGCTGGAAATGACAAACACTACACCAAACAGGTACCATTCCATGACCACCTACCAAAAAATAAATATCAATTAAATTAATATGATATAATCTTAGATTTTAGTTCAAATTTTTATGTTGCAGTATATCAGAGGAAATAGATCTACTAATGACATGAAATTAACATGTAACACTATTTAAATAACGAAACTGGCTTAACCAACAATGGAATTTGAGATGGAGCTGGATCTGTGTGTTTGCCCAATGGAAGATGGAATGAGAAAAAATGGTTTGAAAACAATCAATATTTTTGCACTTCTGCTCGAAGGCACAGAAATTAGAAAAAAAAGTTATATTTTTTTTCCTCCAGTGTGGGTTTAAGTGCCTAAAACATCACTTGAATGATGAAATATCTGATCATAGGTGGCATGGTGTGCACAAAGCAAAACACAAAGGGATCTTCTGGAAGCAATCATTGGCATAATAGCTGTCAGCGAGAGCGAGAGAAGTTCAAATGATCAGTCAGTTTTGCATGTTAAAATGAGAGATGACATTTCTCCAAGAAACGTAGTCGGCGAGTCTCTGGTGTGTGCTGCACAGAGGTAGCTGAATGGATGTGTGTGTGTGTGTGTGGCAAGCATCTGCCCTTTCATCATAGACATAGTGATCTTTGGAATGAGCAGATGACTTAATACCCCAACACGGCGCTCAAACAGAATCCGCTATCAGTCACCAGGGAGAACAGATTGAGCCGAAAGATCTCTCATTTTCTCTCTCTCTCTCGTTTCCTCTGTCCTGTTCTCTAAAGCCATATCTTCCATATACAGTACATTCGCTCTGCTCTTTGCAAAGTAATCTGTTGACAGTGCTGTAAAGACCCTATATAACGCCTAAGGAGTTTTGTACCTTCTAGTCCATGTTCGTTATCCTTGAGGCCTTGAAGAAAAAGAAACTTCTAGCAGAAATAGATGTTTAAAATATACAGTTTCTCAACAAAAAAATAATGATGACTCATCCTTTCTAAGCTAGGTCACAGTTTTATTCAATAAAATGCTCACTAGAATGTTTCCATCTCAACAGCCCCTCAATAAGCCCCATCTGCAACTTCAACACAAACATATAACAATATCAAAATGAGTGTTTGAAATGCATTGTGGTTAACTAGGGCCCTATGGTGTCCCCGATGTGGAAAAAGTGGATGGAATCGCGGAATCCAGTCAACACGGAATGTCGCGGAATTTGCCAAATTTTGTATGGATAAATCAAAAGTAGGTCAGTACAGTTAAATTAAAACATGATATGGTTTAGTGTCTATGAATATTAAGCTGCAAAAAGACTATTTAAATGTGAATCCTGCATGTTTTGCGTGTCTCTGTGTGAATGAAAGGTTTCGCTTACTACACACCTACTGAAGAGCACGTGATGCTCGCATTGTTTTCAGCTTCTGTCGCTTCAGTATCATATCATATACAATAAGAAACTTAAAGGTCTTCAAAAGAACTCCTCAAAATAAAAGTACGGTTAGGTTAACTTTAAGAAACTGTGACAAATATATTACTTAAAGGGCACCTATTATGCCCCTTTTTACAAGATGTAATATTGGTCTTGTGTGTCCCCAGAATGTGTCTGTGAAGTTTCAGCCCAAAATACCCCACTGATCATTTATAATAACAGCTAGAAAATGTCATTTTTGTGGTGTGTCTAAAAACAGTTAGTGTTAGCATTTTTGCATATCCCAAATTCTATGTGGTTAACACAAGTTTACTGCAAGACATTTTTGCATTTTATTTTATAACATAAAATACATCAGTAATACCCCACTCTTGACTTTGACATAATTTTGATTTTGTTTGAACTATGAGTTCAGAAAGTAACCTTGGACGGTGAGAGGTAATGGAGTTCTTTATAAACACTTAGTAGGCCCAAATAGAGCTGATGCTTTTATTATGCACTCCAAATGTACATTTACAGGTACTGCAGCTTTTAGGAGCAGTACAGGCCATGCTGTGCAGCACCGGTGGGAATGTGTGTGTATGTGTGTTGGCTCTGTGTAAAAAGCTTATGTGAGCGCTGGGAGGCTGCAGGTGGAATCAAAAGGTCATGGTAAATGCATTCTTCATATGCAAAGAAAACATATTCATTCCATTGAGTATATGTGTGTCACATCTACAGGAGAAGCCCTGCTATAGTTTTGACTGACAGCATCCTCACTGGCCTCGTTGTATTCACCCCAGAACATGAATATAATTTGCCGTGTCGGACGGAGTTACCGTCACCCGACCAGGCATAACAGCAAGGTGAGCAACGGCCGACTGCAACCGCTGCTTGTTACCATGGTACCCAGGAGTCGTCCTTTCGTCTTTCCACAAGCCTCGTGTTCCTTCTTTTCTTTAGGGAACATCTCTTGCTCACTCTTATTGTTATAAATAAGTTATGTAATTGCAAGTGCTAGACAATGCTCTGCGCTATTCAAGTGCGTTTTCGAAGTTGAGAGAAGATGATGACAGAAAAAGATGGAACAACAGAAAGCTAGGTGTGGAAATATGACCTGATGGATGGATAAAACCCGCTTTCTTTGGCTCCGGGTCTCTTAGGGAGAGCAGAGAGAGAAAGGTTCTCACTGTTCATAACTTCATGGACATGTTAAATAACACGGTGCAGTACGTGAGCCTGTGAAAACGACCGCATCAAAGAGCATTCATTCAAACATGCGGCGGCTAATTACAGCATTCAAGACTTAGAGAAGTGTGAAAAATGCTAGAAAAAGTGCAATAACGAATTCATTTCTTATCCACGTTCTGTTTCATAATGGCCATGATGAATCACATAATCCGATCAATTTCTCAATTACTCAGAGTCTTGTTTTTGCACCCGAGTCAATACTTTGGGTCAAATTGTCTTTTCAAAATCATGTGAACTAAAGTGATATTTTCCTACTTATTAGATAAATATCACTGTAATTTAAATTAATTTAGCTCTGAAAGCTGACAGAGAGAGACAGACAGAATAAGCAGACAAATAACGTCACGCAGACAGTTCTGCCACTCTCAAATGCAAAATATTTGAGCAAAACATGTCTTTCAGAAAGATCTTAAAAAGTATGGCATGAATACGCAGGGCTCGAATGGCAAAAAGCATGCCCTCTGTAAAACCACCATCCCCCCTTACTATCTCCTTTAGATTAATAATGCTGTGTATTATTATGTACTGTAAAACAATTGAGCAAATTAAATACTAATATTCTCCACATATGATAATTTATAAGCTAAGTAACGGCGATTGGCCAATCAAAGCTCAGTATTAACAAGCTACGCGCAAGCTCACAAATGTTTTCATTATTTTTCTTGCAAAATGTTTCAAGCGCAACATTGCGCAAGTGACTGTGAGGATGAGGGACGATACTGAGAGAGAGCGAGGGTTGCGTTCAATTCAGAAATAAAAAAATGAGTTTGCAAAAAAAAACAAAAAAAACCTAGAGTCCTAAAACATTCATTGCATGATGAAGCACATTATAATGCAGTTAGAATGCTTCTAATAATTTAAATAATGAAAGAAAAAAATATCCATGTGAGATTTTAAAATCTTTTTATGTTAAGTACTACCACACAACAATCAGCATGTGTGCGTGATCGCAAATGTTAAGTTAATTTTATACAGCAGTTCAACAGACAAGAAGTTAATTGAGTGAGTTACATTTTAGACACATTTCGTCTTTTTTCCTGCTTTGCAAATGAAATATAGTTACAAAGAAACCCAGAACTATTTTGTGTCTCAGAGCAACACTGCCATGTTTCGTTCCTGAATTAATTTTTGAAATTAATCGAGTGAGCCAATTATCCAATGATCCATTCACAAAGACAGTCAAATTTCTTTGATGCTAACTGAATCAGCCATTTTGATTCGTTTGATTGAAGGATATTAATTTTCGTTATCCACAAAAATCCCACCGTCATTTTTGTCAATATCGCACACCCCTAAATAATGGGCATCATTTAGGTCATTCGGCACACAGACACACAGGGATTGTATGTGTGTATATGTGTGTGTGTGCGGGCATTGGTTTAACCTACATTATGAGGACCAAATACCCCCCCCCCCCAAAAAAAATAAAAAAATAAAAAAACAGGGACCACAAGGAAAACGACAAAGACAGAATGACAGATAGAGCGATAGACAGATACTGCAGATAGACAGGATTATTCTCCATTTGGCTCCTCATAATCAAGACATTTCTCGAGCTCTACTCTTGAGGTTTCTCATGTCTTGTGTTTTTCCCCCGTGGCTGATCAAGGAAAAGTTGGTTTATGAGCAGCGGCTTGTCTCAGCGACAGTTACATCCTCGCTTATAAACTACAGCATTCAGCTCTACTGAGGGCTGCCAGCTATATCATCACCTCGCTATCAAATGAGCTCCCACCATGTCCCCCTCCTGTTAAAATGTCAGCTTGAGAGAAAAATCACCACCTCCAACCACTGTTGGATTTATACAGCACGGCTCTGAAAATGAATCTCTGCTGGGGTGCTGATAGAAGGGATGTGACTGTGTGGGTATCGAGACCCAACAAGGCCAATAAATTTGCACACAAGGGGGTTCACACAGTTGGATGAGAGTTGTGTATGTGTAGGGTTTCTAAGTAGACCTAATGCAATTTCTAGCCCAAATGATGGTGTTGTGCAATCATAATGCATTAAAGCTCATTTGGTAAGATTTATGATATCCCTGAATTTAATTTAAGTGGCTTATAAGGATGTTGAATACAAATGTTGCTGTTCCAAAGAGTTAGGCTCATCATTTATTAAACACTCTGTTGGTTTGAAATGGTCGACCCCATAGCTCTAAGAACACAACCTCTATGTGCAGAACTGCAAAAAAACAACCAAAAAAAAAAAAAACAGTCTCAAGCCTTGTGAATTTAAGCTTTTACACTGCCTGCATCTTTCATATGAGCACCAAATTCTAAAATCCTCTCCACATTAAGTGAATAAAGACTAAAAAGTTACTAGACAGACAGACAGACAGATAGATAGATAGATAGATAGATAGATAGATAGATAGATAGATATTTAACATATTTTATGTTTTCAGTGTTATTGCATAAGTCACTGGATGTCAATGGGAAGTTATTTTTTTTAAATGTAGCTAACGTCTAGGCACAAAAGGTAACTAAATTTGACAAAACCTTCTATGGGTGATATCCAGTGACATCCTCAATTGGAGAGGGGGATGCACACCTACAGACATGGAATACACACAGAATTTTTTTTTTAACAAAAATATTGCACATTTTTGTCCCTAGCAGTGATACAGGCTTTGTGTAATTTCAGATGTTTGTTAACACTGTTAAGTTAAAAGTCTGCTGCCACCATTGCCAAGCAAGTTTTAAATGCAAAACGCAGTCTGTGGAGAGAAAAACAAAAGAGATGAATGGAAAGAGAGAGAGAGAGAGAGAGGAAAAGAAAGAGGATAATGAGGATCAAACTGACAGCAGTGATTTATAAAGTGTGAGCTCTTTGCTGTGACTTTCCTCGGACACTGCTTGCACCTTCGTCACAAATGGGTGACAAACACACACACACACACACACGCACACACACACACACACACACACACACACACACACCACAGCTGGTGGTTTTGTGGGTAATGTGCTGTTGTGATTAATGTGTCCACAATGAGGGCTGTGTAAACAATGCTCTGCACAGCTGTTCCAGAAGTTGATTTTTATGTCTGATTCAGTGAGCTACTCAAAACCCAGCCTCACACTGGTAATGATCTCTCCCATGGGACCAATCGCAAACACACACACACACACACACACACACACACACACAAATACACACATTTATACCAACACATACACACAGATACCACTATAGGATCCACAAACACTGCCAGGATGCAATATCTCAACTTGAGCACTAATTCTCCGCTACATTAAGGAAAATGTGCACTTTAATTTATGTGTGGAGACACTGGTGTTGGAAAAGGTTGCAGCATTTTCTTCTCTGGAAAAATTAGAACGTGTAGACCAAGAAATCGTTTTTAAATCACTGATAACACATGCCGATGCACTCTCAAGTATGCAATGTTACACACTGGGAACAAAAAATGTGATTTATGTGGTTTGTTTAAAATATATATATTATTTAATATAACCGCATTCAGATACACCAACAAAACACCATAAGAGGTTGCATCATATAGAAATAGATCCTTTAAGGAAAGCTAACAATAGCATGCAAAGCACTTTTTAATGGAACAGGACATAGCTGACATTTCTAAATATGCTCTTTCTCCTGTTTCAAATACATGTTCATTGGAAGTGAGGTGAGCCTGTTGGATGAAAGCTTTAGTTACCTTACGACACCTTTCAAGAGGAAATCTTGAGCAGCGTTAACAGGCATGCTTTCAATAGTCTGTCATAATGGGATAAAACCTGTTCCGTCTGCGAATGATGAACACGGTTAGCATTGATGTAGCACTTACAGTAAAAGCCGAGATACTCAAGAATGTAAAAGCTCTATTAGCCCAAAATGTATTAGTGCTTTTTTTGTCAGGGCATGTGGAAAAGAAAGAAAGTGAGATGCTGTGAAGGAGAGAAAAGAAAATAGAGATGGTTAAGGTATATGTTACTTCAGTGTAAGCGATCATGACCAGGGCTTGAAAACGAAAAAAAAAATCAATCGGTTCACTCCGAGCAGAATCGATATTTTAACGTTTCTGTTCCTGCGTTCCTCATATATTATTATTGTTCCGAAACGGTTAATACCGGTTAATAACTTTATTTTTTTTATTTCTTTGCCTATAATAATAATAATAATAATTATAATAATAATAACGTACAGCGTTTTCTTTACTCAAAAAAAGAAAAAGAAAACAACAACACAGAAAATTTGGTATCTTAACCCGCTCATAGTCAATACAGCATCGTCTTTTATAGATTTTGGCCAAATGTAGCCTACTAAACAAAAGAAAAAATCTGCTAACGCTTTAACGACATTAAAGTATTTTTTCAAGATATTTAAAAACGTTTGCTGCATTGTTAAACACCCTTATAAAATTGCGTTTTGAGAGGAAAAAAAAAACATAGGCTAAGTCACATTTTATGATTACATTCAGAAATAATGTAGGCCAAAATGCCGGTAAAAACACAGTTAAAGTTTCCTTCTCTCCACAACAAATCCTCTAAAGTTAAGGCGATTTAAAGCATTTAGGCTATATAAATGTAAAGCTAAAAACTATTTAATTTAAGGTGAAACTGATGCCTACCTCTCTCATTCGGCACAAATCCAAATGTATTCATATTCGCGACGTCTGGATGCTAAAATATTATTATTTATGAAATATGCTTTGTGCTTCTCTCGCATCGATCATCATCCTTCGCATATCAGCATAGTGGTCACGCTGAATGCAACAGATTGTACAACGGAGCAGTGCTAGTTATTATATGGTTCTTTAACTGTATTTTGATAATGAACAGGCTGCAATATCGCAAAAATAAGTTGTCTGTGTGCGCATCAAGCGCCGGCGCGATAGCCATAAGCAAGGCGTTCAAAACTGTCAAGCTTTTGCAAAGTAAAGAAAACTACTTTCTGCTGTTGTTTTCCTTTCCGTGAACTTTGGATCGTGTCACAATAAACCAAAACTCAGCTCTTTTTTTTTCTTTCGTTTTGTTAATCTGTCAGTGATTTAAGTGAAATATATTTTGTGCATATAGCCTCTACATATTCCTTTTTATGTAAGCCTATAGTTTTATTCTGTTTTCTCCTTTCACAGAAGCGCTGCAGGTGCGTGTGCTCTGTTGAATCCATCTCACACTATCCTCGGATAAACTCTAACGCCGGTGCATTGCCATTGCGACTTACCTATGACGAGTTCACAGCTGAGCACGCGGGCATTTCACGTGTTGGAGGCGTCAGCGCCACATTTGCAATATAGGGCGTAGCCTACTACTTGAATTCGTGATTGGTTGACAGCTAATTTCAAATATTAAATGGAACGATAAAATAACGTTATTAACCGGTTAATGGCCATTTCAATTTTTTGATTCTGTTCGGAACTATAAAATTTGATTTCGTTTCTGGTTCTGGTTCTGTTCCTGTCAAAATTTCGTTCGTTTCTGGTTTTCGTTTTCGTTCCTTGAACCGGTTCAGAGCCCTGATCATGACTATGGTTAGACAAGACATCAGAAAGAAATATGATGGATAGAATGATAAAACTAAGATTAGAACGAATGAAAGACAGACAGACTAATATACATTTAAATCCATAGATTTTCTTAAAAAACAAGCATTTGCTATCAGGAACCAAATTGTAAATTTGTACACTCAAAAAAAATGCTGGGTTCAACCTGTTGGATCATTTTATTGGGTTGTTTTTAATATTTTTACCCAGGTGCTGGGTAGTTTTTCTGCACTAAAAAATGCTGGGCTATTTTTTTTAACCCAAATGCTGGGTTCAGCTTGTTGGGTCATTTTATTGGGTTATTTTTAATATTTGTAGTTTTTCTGTAACTAAGCTGTTGCGTCATTTTTAATGCTGGGCTATTTTTTTAACCCAAATGCTGGGTTCAGCTTGTTGGGTCATTTTATTGGGTTATTTTTAATATTTGTAGTTTTTCTGTAACTAAGCTGTTGCGTCATTTTTAATGCTGGGCTATTTTTTTCTACCCAACTGGTGGGTTGAGCCTGCCTCCAATGAAACAACCCAGCTGCTGAGTTACAGTCAAATTGCGGGCTTTTTGCGTCCTCTAAAGGAAAGAGCAGTTCTCAGCGCCGCCGCCGCCATTTTTGTGCACTTCTTCAGCGAAATAAAGGTTTGTATATATTTTATTTAATTTATAAAGTCTTTACTGTGCTGTAAATTATATTATTTTACGCAACGCATAACACAATGAAGATATGTCAGTCATGACTTTTGACTTGCATAACATAAACTGATTTTATTCGTTATAATACTGAATTTAATTTAATTTGTTTAAATATGTTCTCTAATCTCAGTACTGTTTGTTTATGGGCAGATTATGGAGTCAGTCACGGCATCTTTCAGATACGAGTGAAACGCGAGGCTGCGGTCTGTAGTTCACAGTTCCCCCTGGCGAATAGCAGCCCTTCACCGGCTCAGATTTCGGCAATACACCGGCACGCAAATTAGTATTAGGGTGCTTTCACACCTGGCCCGTTGTTTCGGAACCTGGCACGTTTCCCCCCTTAGCTCGGTTCGTTTGGGCATATGTGAACACGGCAATCGCGCTCGGATCCGCGCCAAAACAATCGATCAGAGATCGCCTGAACGAGGTGGTCTCGGCTCGATTGAAAACGAACTCTGGAGCGGTTTGGTTGTAGTGAGAAAGCAATCCGATCCAACGGACCAACGAACCAGGCTATATCACACTGTATAATGGGTAATTACGTAAATTCCGTGAAAATCAGTGGGTGTGCACGTCTTCACCTTTCAAAATCAAAGTGCGCCTTTTCATATTATAATGCCGTCTTATTGCTCTTCGTAGTAGGTGCATTTTAACAATGTTTTCCCGACGAATCCTGGATTCCTGCTCAAAATGATAAATTAATAAATATATCGACAGCTACAAAAAAAAAAAACAATAAGCCCTCAAAGCTGTTGTCGGTCCATCCTGACATGTGTGTGTATGTGTGTGTGTGAGAGACAGAGAGAGAGAGAGTTTGTTTGCCTCTCTTTCCAAATGAATCATGTTTATTGTCATTCCAGCTCCGTGGAACTTTGACCAATGAGAGGACAGTTTACGCTCACGTGACTTGTATTAATAATTTTGGTCCGTTTAGAAACTTTGCCGTGTGAAAGCGAACCGCACCAAGAATAAAAAGCAACATTGTAATAATTTTAATCCCTGTTTCGGAACAAAGCAATCGATCTACAGGTGTGAAAACACCCTTAGATTACAGAGAACGGTTGAAAACACTTAAATTAAAATGATACTTTTAAATGTTACATTTTTATTTCTAAAATGCTTGTTGAACGAGTTTAAATGTATGTAATATTGTAAACTATGCTGTATTCACCCAAATAAATTCAATTTGTCTTATATTTTGTCCATGGGTGTTCTTGCTTAATAATAAACATTTATCTTTTGATTATTTCTGTTGCATCTAGTAATTCTGAGTGTGATTTTTAATTTCCAGCCCATTTTAATCAAGCAATATAATAATTTTTAAACAATAGATGACTTAAATAAAACAACCCAGCACGTTGGGTAAAAACATTTAACCCAACCAGCTGGGTCAAAATAACCCAGCATGTGTTCTGTCCAATATTTACCCAGCACTGGGTTGCCAAATAACCCAAGTTGGGTTGTTTTTAACCCAGCATTTTTAAGAGTGTAATGAGTAAGCAATTAGACTATTACGGTTGCTGCTGAAGATGCAGATGAAGATTGTGGTTTGTGGAAGTCTTGAATTTGGGACTGTTCCTCACAAAAAGCAATCATATGGATTGTGAACTTTTGGATAATAGCACACAAATATAAGCAATTACTTACTGTATATGATCATTTCATGCTGTGTTTTTGTTGTAGGCCTATATAACAGCCGTTCTTTGATCTTAATGATCACAAAAGTATCAAAAAATATTCCAATATTCATGAATAAAGATTCATAAATGCTGTAAATGCACAAAAGCTAGTTCCTCTGAAACCCTCCACCTCCCCCAGCTCCACCTGTCTAGATTTTCTATGGGATATAAGCATTTTTTAGATGCTCATAGCAGTGTGTACATGTAACTATTGTAGCAAGTCCATATTTGCTCAGCAGCAGCAGAAGATCTAGCTCACAAAGACCAAATAGCCTACATTAACACTGTCATACGTACAGTATGCTACTCTGAGAGATACTCGATAGATAGATAGATAGATAGATAGATAGACAGACAGACAGACAGACAGACAGACAGACAGACAGACAGACAGACAGACAGACAGATAGATAGATAGATAGATAGATAGATAGATAGACAGACAGACAGACAGACAGACAGACAGATAGATAGACAGACAGATAGATAGATAGATAGATAGATAGATAGATAGATAGATAGATAGATAGATATGTCTTTAACTTTAGGGGCAATGTTTGTTTATGCTTCTCTAGATTGATAGGATTGAAATGAGCTTTTGTGTCAGTAGTGGCGTGATGGTGAAGTCTCGTGTTGGCCCAGGGCTGTCTATGCATCTTGTTCCTCTCAGGCAGCATTGCTCATTGATTTAAGCTCAAGTTTAAGGGTTTGGTTTACCTAATGATTCCCCTGGTTCCTTTCCTGCCTGACCAGAAAGTCTAAAGCCCTTGAGACATGCACAGTCTAGCGCTACTCAAGAGTGGACGCCTACATACACAGTTTATACACTCGTGACACTGAAACAGCTCACCGCCATGAGCCAAAGATGACTGTGCATAAACCGACACAAACGCTTAAGCTGATACTCTCTGTTGTCGAAACACAGCAATTGCTGATGGATGAAAATGTATCCTTTTCATGTCCTCAGCGGTTGTGTCTAACCTGCATGTATACTGTATATTCTGTCTTACCAATATAGTCTGTTTTAATAGCTAAGCTAAAAGAAAAGCAATGCAGTGATCACTGAAAGCATTGTTTACTTACAAAACCAGTACACACTACTAATTTCTGTTGGAGTACAAAGGTCTGAGAATTTATTCTTTATCATTGCAGACATTAGTATAGCCTGAGCAAAAAGCCTCCACTTAACCGAATTGAGTTGAACTCATAATCTGTCTGCTTCCTGAAGAGCTTTTAGTGTTTGTAGGGCATGTACACTGCAAACACAAGCAAGCAACAATCAAAACAGAACATTAGAACTTGAGCATTAGATTTATAACGTGATTCTATTCAGGCCTGATTGGATCAGGTATTTTAAATTTCCTTCTCAATGATTTCAGTATGAAGTGACACTGATCTGTCTCGTCTGACCACTTGTGATCGGATCACACAAGGCGGATGTGAATATCAGCCATATACAAGGACTTTGATAAACTGACCCAATGGAAGTGGTAAAAGCAATCATGGAAATAAGGTAAACTGCCCTTCTCTACAGAGAAATTATAGTATTTTTCACAAATGAAGAAACTTGTAAATTTGTTTGAACTGGGAATCATATATTCTCAAATAAATACAATGTAACATTAATTTTACACGGTGAATATGATATGTATATGACATTGGCAAGCTGAATAGAGCACAGCATAATTTTAAATCAAGGATTTAAAGTTCATCACCAGTGCATAATTGTCCTGTCCATTTCTAATTTATGTAGATAAACTTTTAAGTAAACTTTTTTAATGCAGGCTATGAATGCACACTTCAGAGGCTCTAACTGCTGAATTCGCCAAAATGTTGCAAGGTTTGTGGAATTAAATGTTTATTAAACATTCAAAGACTAATATTTGCTGAATGCCGACAGTATATGAGAAACTATTACAGCTTTTGCCTTTCTGTTATTAATATCAGAATGAAAAGTGAAGTATCAGCCAAACAGAAAAACTGGTAATTAAAAAATGTCAATGTTGACTATTACTGGATAGACGGATGCAAAAAAAATGACTGAACTGACTGACTGAAAAATAGAACATTAGATAGAATGATAGAAAGGTTTGACATGATAGATATATACATGGAGTCTAGCTGACAAGCTGACTGGCCTCATTGACTGATTCTGCTGCCCATTGTCAGGGTTCTGTTGTGTGTGTCACGTGTTCCCGCCTCTTGTGTCCATATTTGGTTTGTTTCCTGTCCTCGTCTGATGTCATTATGAGTTAACTCTTGTCCAGCTGTGTTTGTCTCGTTATCTGTAATTAACCTGTGTATATTAGTTCATGCCTGTTCAGTTTGATTTGGTCTGGTCTACTTGTGACTTCCCAGTGTATCCTGTCTCTCTGCCTTGTCTTGTCCTGCCTTGATGTCCTGATTAAAGACTATTATTTGAGTTTACGTCCTCGTCTGCGTGTTCCTGTATCCTCCCTCGTGTGTGCACCGTGACAGAAGACCAGACCATACCGTAAGTGGCGCCCCTTCACCTCGTTTTGTTTTCGTTTTTGAAAGTTTTGTTTTGGTTCCTGTTTATGTCTGTCCCGCGGCATGGAAGTCGCCGCTCGTTATTCCCGCCATAGCCCACTGCAAGTCGGCGTGGGAGTTCGGCGGGATCGCTGCGAGTGCCGCGAGTTCACTGGTCGCATGCCCTCATGCCCGCCGATCGCGGGAGATATCCGCCGCCGGCGGTGGAGATATCCGCCGCTATCCCTAGCCCCGTGGATCAAGTCCACATGTCACGGCCAGGAGTGCCGTGTGTCTGTCTTGTTGTGCCCACAGGAACATTTTAACTTACCTTGTCCAGTCTTGTTAAGTCCATGGAGACTCATCTGGGGCAGGCGGCTCCTCTTGTTGTGGCCATGTAGGCCATTCTAGCCGCCTGCCCCCTTGTCGCTGAGATGGAAGTGGTACTGAGGTACCCTGTAAGGGCCCCTGACTCCTCGTCATGCCCAGAGGAAGCCTCAGCTTCCGAGCTTAGCCCAGGAGGGCTTCCTGTTCCTGTGGGTTGTCCTGTCCCTGTCCTGTCCGTTTAGCCCCGGAGGGCTCCTGATACCCCCTAACTTCCCCAGGGAAATTTTGGGTGGGGTAGAAAGGGTTCCGGCTGTGCGGGCCGGGCCGAGGGGACCGAGGCCCCGAAGACGACCTGCCATGGCCTCCAGAGCTCCCAGCTCCGCCATGGCCTCCAGAGCTCCCAGCTCCACCATGGCCTCCATCATCTGTTCCGCTCTGGAGGTCCCCGTCCTGTGTTCCTGTCTGTGTTTGTCCTGAGGGGCCTCCAGAGCGCCCACCCCCCCTCCCCGGTGGAACTGTTACGGCGTGGGACATGCCTTCCGGGAGGGGGGAGTTATGTCAGGGTTCTGTCACCCATGAGCTTACTTGCTCAATATTTAAATAGTTAATTTACTTAAATTAACTTATTTACTTAATTCCTGTAGTGTAAGCTGGTTCCTCTGAAAACATCCACCTGTCTAGATTTGATATGGGATATGCAGTTCTTACATTTACATTTAGTCATTTAGCAGACGCTTTTATCCAAAGCGACTTACAAATGACTTACAAAATTCTTACATGCTCACATCAGCGTGTCTGTGTATCTATTGCAGCAAGTCCGTATTTGCACAGCAGCAGATCTAGCCTGCCAAGACCAAATATATTGTCATACGTACAGTATGCTATTTTGAGAGTGGTCTTGAAAGACAGACATACAGACATGCAGATAGATAGAGACTGATAGTGTGACAGAGCGATTGGTTTGAGCTGGAGATGGAGTGGGACCCCAGGTGTGCCATCTTACACAGAGGAATTTGAGAAAACTAAGGATAAGTGAGATGGAACACTGAGTCTCAGAGTCGCCAATCAAACTGGCCACTCTGCTCCATTAGCACTCTCAGCCTCCCTTCACAAACTGAAACGATCATCAGCCCGCAGCACCCAGGACTCAACATGTTGTCTCTCTTATCTCAAGATGCTCTCCTTTTTGCTTTTTCTGACTCGAAAGTGTTTTTTTTTTTTTTTTTTCCAGGCATGATTTCTTCATTAGGATTGGGTATCGCTTGAATTTTATCGATTCCGATTCTTATAGAATCCTAGTTTTGTTTCCAATTATAAAAAAATAAAAAAATAAATAAAGGTCAAATATTTACATGTCAAACATATTTATTCTGTTCATACAAGAGGATTTTTTGCCTATGGTTTTAATAAAAAACACCACAGCAAAAACAACTAGACTAATATAAATTTCATCCCCAGTTTTTGAAAATTTGGAACTGGTTCTAAAATGGAACCAGTCCTAAATACTCAACCCTACAACCCTTTTAACTCTAAAGAGTAAGTTTAGGAACATGACATACTCAAACTCCATGACCATGATAATATATTGTATTCAGAGAAACACTGCACAGGCAGGATGAAAAGAGAGAGAGAGCAACAGCAAGAGCAAGGCCCTGGGTGGTTGATGTGTTGGTTTGCTGTTGAGTGTTTATGGCAGGCTCCAGATGTGCAGGAGCCCAGGGGCCCAGCGACGTGTCGCTCCCCATGAACCAGCATTCCCAAAGCGACAGAGAGAGAACGGGACAGGAGGTGGGCAGGATGATTATAAGTGTACAGAGGTAGCATTAGTGAAAGAATGCACGACATCTATATAAATAAATACTATCTATATATACATACATCTATCTATCTATCTATCTATCTATATATCTATCATTATTGTAATATATATTTACAATATTAATTATAACAATTAAAAAAATTAAATACATATTTACATTTAAATTAGTAAAAAATCTATCTTATCTATCTATCTGAAAATAATTCATAGTAATACATTTTAATATGCATACAGTAAAACTCCCACACAGCTGGATGGCAAAGCAAATGAGACATTATATTCACTGGACAAAATTCTAACAAAAAGAGTTTTCAATTTCAATTGACTTTCCTAATATGACTCAGACTGATTGAATGAATGTCTTACATTTAGCCTTTTCCACCAAAGACCGGGCCTCACCATCAGATGAAATTCTCATAATAAACCACTTCCATTAGCACTCGTAGCTAATTTTGTGGGTTGGGGAACAGAATTGGCCCCACTGACAAAATCTCAGACAACTCTGCATGTGTGTGTGTGTTAATGTGTGAGTGGGTGTATTATATTTCTGCCCTGAGCCAGTAAGAATTAGCAGCTCTGAGAATGAGCAATTGCTACTAACGAAACAGATATTTCTCCTGCATGGGTTTTCAAAAACATCAAACCCGATACTGAACCCTTCTAAAAAGTACAGTAGAAAACATTTTCAATCCAATTCCAAAAATGATTTATCGCCTGACTCAAGGCGAGCTCTGAATGCAAGGAAGGAAGAGGAAACGTGCAGGTCAGATGTGAGTGTGGTAAATTCAACCTTAAGATTGCGAATTAAAAGGGGGTCTGTCAACGCAGCGGGACATAAGTGACATCAACCATATACTCTAACACCTATTATGAGGTTCAAACCACCACTTCAGTCCTGTAAGTGCACATTTAAATGTGTGTGTGTTCGTCCGGTGAATGTGTTCATCTATACGTTAGCCCACCACGTTTAAAATAGCATCTCAATAGCGGCACGAGTTCAATCCCCCTCACAGAGACAGCAGCACACAGCTCAAACACACCAGTGCTAATGAGAGATTACACTGGCTTAACCAAATCACTCACAAGACAATGGTCTCTGTAAACATGCATTCACTGAGCAAACACTTTATTCAACCACATAACATTAGCAGCTAATTAAACGCATTATACTGTACCCCTAAATTGCATTTTTATTATATACATGACTGGATAATGATTAAATTTTTTTAGAGAGTACAAATGAAGATAGCAAAGAAAAAAAGAAAAAATAATAAAATAAAATCCTTTTGAAAATAAGTTTAATTTGATGAGCTTTTAGTTAATTTGCTATCATATAGGAATAAATATGACTCAAGTAACACAATGAATTAAACGTGATTTTTTTTTAGGAAGACTGAAATAGTATGTAAAATGTACTCCAATAACTTTATTTGCAGCTTCAAAAAATAATTTTTACACTGTAGAAGCACACTCTCTCTAGAAGTGTACCCTAATATTTGCAAATTAAATCAAAGCCAATCTTTTTTTCTCACTAAAATATATTAGTTCCTGCATCAAAATCTCCCACTGCCTCTTTGAGCTTTAAATTAGGCGCTATTGTTTTTTTATTGTTCTCTCTCTCTCTCTTCCCCTTTAACAAGTCCACGAGCCAGTTATGAGAAGGCAAGACTACTGAATATCCAAATTCAATTTAAGAGTCATTAAACTAGAGGACCACATTAATATTTCATCAGTCTTATTACACCAACAATTTCTGGGGAGAATTCTATAAACACGCAGACACAGCTACAGGAGCATATGTGACCATGCACACACAAATATGCATATTCCTTGGATGCTTTTTAAATGTCTGCGGGGTGACAGACATGCGTGCCGATCCCCATTGGATACATCCCAGGAAAATAACATATTTAAACACATACCTGCAAACCTACTCATATAAACACAAACACAAACGCATCATGCCTATTTAAACTGAGATTTTTGAGTCAAGTGAATTTTGTATGCTTCAAAAAGAAAAAGAAATTTGAAGAGTTTATAATTCAATAAACTGCATAAAAACGAATTACTATTAATACATTATATTATTATTAAAATAATTTGCATATAATATTAAAAATATAACAAACACAATATAATATTTTTGCTATATACATTTTATGCTACATGCAAATAAAAATGTATATATATATATATATATGTGTGTGTGTGTGTGTGTGTGTGTTTAATATCTTATTATATTACCTATTACATTTTATTTAAAAATTGTATTAAACACATTAATAATTTATTAATTTATATATATATATATATATATATATATATATATATATATATATATATATATATGTTACATATGAATTAGGGGTGTAACGATAGGCGTATTCGTATTGAACCGTTCGGTAGGTGGCTTTCGGTTCGGTGCGCATTACAAACCGAACGATTCGTTTGACTAATCCTATTAGTTTGGAAAATAAAAGAGCTTAAAATGTGTGAAATATAATGTTCTCAATGCCACTGCGCTCAACAACGCAGCCCAAACGTGCTGTCTGCCCCGTGATAACCTCCCCTTGCTGGGGAGAATCTTCACTTCAACTGAATTGCTAAAATATTTAATTATAACTGCAATACGCTGTTATACAGTAGTGAATTATATTATTTTATATGGAGAACAAACGTCCGTCTATGTAACAAACTATGTGCATATTTACAGACGAACTACACTCATGTTCATATGCCCAGACAGTCAACAGTGATAGGTTTTTGGAAATGCTGTTTTGTACTCGTTCATTCACAAGTCTGCTGCGGTTCGGTTCTTTGAATGCGCTGCTCGCGGGGCGAAACCAGTGACATTATTCTACTGAATGAAAGCTTAAGGTTTATCCTAAATGTCGCTAGTTGCTATGCGCTTTGTCTTACAAAAGAGTCGGTAAACACTGCAACACTGGTTCATGCGCCCACGTGCGTGTGTGTGTGTGTGCGTGCACTGTAAAAAATGATCTCGCATTTTAGTTGTTTGAATGAATTTTTTTAAGTTGACAACTTGCAGCTTCTGAATTTGTTCATTCAACTTAACATTTTAAGTTTTCACTGTCTCAACTAGTTTGTAAGTTGACTGAACTAGAGTATTTGCCCCTGCAACTTAAAAAAATGTGTTGAATCAACTCAATAACGATGTCACGTTCTCAACGTCACTTATCGTGAGATCTTGTGAAGACCACTGCAGACAGAAGACGTTCGTCAGCCATCTTGATGAGCTTCTCCACAAAGTTGGGAAACTTTCTCGATCAACAAATTTGGTAAGTAAATATTTGTATTTATTGATTTAATATGTGTACAATTACGTATGTTGTCTAAGAAGAGTACAAGTGTGGTTTAAAGCACTGTATTTCCTAGTTAACGTTATATGTATGCCAGTGTTATTTCCGCGGCACTATGAATCCTCGAAATACACGCAGTTCCACTGTATTTTCCACATAAATATTACAATAAATATTCTCCCATGCGGTACTGAGCTGAACTTATCCGGAGAACGATAAAAATACAGTTTGATATGTATTATTTGAGCCCAGCGCTGCGTTAGAGACCGTTCAAACAGAGCGGGAGATGGAGCTCAACGGACAACTGTAAAGTATGGATTTATGCTGCCTTCATGTGCTATCGGAAATTTCCTATTTCCCACTTATGAAGTTGTGATTATGAACTTGTCGTATTCAAGTGCTTTAATGTAGGAAAGAATAAAATGTAGCACCTGTAGCTGATTTTTTTTTTACTCCAGTCACATGATTCTTCAGAAATCATTCTAAAATTCTGATTTGCTGTTCAAGAAACATTTATTATTATTATCAATATTTAAAACAGTTGAGTACATTTTTGTTCAGGATTCCTTGATGAATAGAAAGATCCAAAGATCAGCATTTATCTGAAATAAAAAGCTTTTGTAACATTATACACTATACCATTCAAAAGCTTTTAGTCAGTATATATATAGGGAAAGAAATTATAGAAATTAATAGGCTACTTCTATTTAGCAAGGATGCTTTAAATTGATCAACACTGATGAAAAAGACATTTAAAATGTTACAAAAGATTTCTATTTCAGATAAATGCTGTTCTTCTGAACTTTCTATTAATCAAAGAAACCTGAAGAAAATTCTACTCTGCTGTTTTCAACATTAATAAAAAAAATAAAGTATATATATATATATATATATATATATATATATATATATATATATATATATATATATATATATATATATATATATATATTAGTTTTATTTTTTTGAGTAGCAAATCAGATTATTAGAATGATTTCTGAAGGATAATGTGTCACTGAAGACTGTAGTAATGATGCTAAAAATTCAGCTTTGAAATGACAGTAATTCAATTTTAAAATATATTCAAATAGAAAGCAGTTATTTTAAATAGAAAAAAATATTTTACAATATTACTGCTTTTGCTGTATTTTGGATCAAATTAATGCAGGCTTGGTGAGCAGAAGAGAATTCTTTAGAAAACATTAAAAATCTTACTGTTCAAAAACTTTTGACTGGTAGTGTACGTTCAAAACTGTAGGCTTTTGAATAACAGTAATAATAGCTGATATCATATAGCTTATAATAATAGCTTGTATAAACAGCTCTGCAATAAGGATGGACACAAATGTTTTAAATTAGCTTTTTTGTTCATGTGTTAAGTAATTTAAAAGCCTTGTATGGATTGTAAAGTAGGGCTTTGTAATTGAAATGTAAACTTGTGATGACATTTGACTTTCTCTGACAAGATTTTATTTATTTATTATTTTGCAGTGTTGTTAACATATTTCTGTGTTTTTCATGTTTATGATATTCTGGAATGATTAAAGATCAGCGTATAATTCAACAATCTTGTGGATGGATCGCAGCAAGTCCTTTTGCAGTTGTTTCAATCAAAGAACTATGCAGACAAAATGGAAATGACTTTCACATTGTAGAGCTTGGACAAAGTTGTAAGTAAATATATTTACATTATAAGTGCACATATTGGAGCTTTAAGACTGTAAGGCACATTTTAATGCTTCCCTTTGTTTTTATTAAAGCACACAGGTTCTGAAGAGGAATTCATCAAGGACATAGTCTCAGCCTCAAGACGTCATGCCTACGGACCGCTGGCTGAACGTCTGATTCATATGGAACACAAAAGTGGAAACACTTCAGGAGTTTCGAAGTCGTCATCGGATTGGTTGAATTATACAGGGTTTCCGGGAGACGTGTGTGTTGCGTTCTTTAACGTTCTGCCTAGAAAGCCCCCACACGAAAGAAGAAAGCCGTCGTGTTTACAACTGTGATGACGAGCGCTTATCAGGATCAACTAAACGCTGGATTTTCAAAAGTATGTGAAATATTTAAAGTTCTCGGTATATAATCTTTAAATACGTCCGAGAGTTTTATACACCTGTCTGTTATTGTGGTGACATTTCCACGCACCGAAACGTGACGCTGAACGAAACGAACTGTGATTGGTTGTTTGACATGTCGGTCAAACGGCCTCATGGGCGGGCCTTGGCCAATAAAAGCTGCCATAGATTCCAGACCTTCAGCCATCAGTCTGAAGGTCTGGCTACGCGAGACTATCAAGGACATGACTGTTGGAATTACAGTTGTGGGTGACCAGAGTGAGCACCATCAATCTGCAGTGATGTGGTCCTGGTAATAGAAGAAGAAATCTTGGTAATCTGGGGTTGTAACACGTTGTGTACTGCATTTGACTATCTGGGACTTACATATTGTTGCACTTTTGTTGGTTTGATTGCTTCTATTGTCCTCATTTGTAAGTCATTTTGGATAAAAGCATCTACTAAATGATTAAATGTAAATGTCATTATATGATATGATACAAGGTACTTATCTCACGATACACAGTACATTCACAGTACTACAAACAAAGCCAAAACTGTGTTAAAGAAATTTCACACAAAAATGAAAATTTGCAAGATGTAGGTGACTTTTTTTTTTCTTCTTCTTCAGTACAAGATTTTTAGCTGAAATTCTTAGTGATTCATTACACTTAAAGGGATAGTTCACCCAAAAATGAAAATTCTGTCATTAATTACTCGCCCTCATGTTGTTCCAAACCCATAAGACATAAAGAGCACAAATTAAGATATTTTTGATGAAATCCGAGAGCTTTCTGACCCTGCATAGACAGCAAGTGTACTACCACGATCAAGGCCCAGAAAAATGTTGTAAGGACATAGTTAAAATGGTCCATGTGACATCAGTGGTTCAACTGTAATTTTATGAAGCTATGAGAATTTTTGTGTGCAAAGAAAACAAAAATAATGACTTTATTCAACAACTCTTCTGTGTCACCGTCTGCCGCCATTCACTTGCATTCATGAAGGTCTGGAACGACATGAGGGTGAGTAATTAAGGACAGAATTTTCATTTTTGGGTGAACTATCCCTTTAAGTCAGTGGCTACGTCACTTTGAGAGTCAAAAAAAGAATATACTGGGAAAAAAAATTACTTTCTGTGCATTTGTTTAAAGTAAAATTTCACCTTTAAACATTATGCAATTGCTATGTCATTTTATGATGTTTTTTTTTACATTTTATTTATTTCTATATAATTTGCTTCTTATTTTGCATTTACAAACATTTAGAATCGTGTTGTGCATTTCTAATAAGAAATGTGCTAGCTGTTGTGTATTTTACAGTTAAAAGTAGTTTCTGCATGTTTTTAGTTTTCATGCATCAGTGGCATGACCTTTTTTTCATGGTAATCCACTTTCAATGTGTTAATAGTTTTAAACATAGGTAACTGAAATGTCATTTAGACAGATTTCTGGAATCTCTGTATGATTTTTAACATGTTTTAAGAGTTTGTCCTTAACATTTGTTCATTTGCAAGGGACAATAAAATAATTTATATGGAACAAAATGTGTTATTTATTTGGTTGAATGTGCTATTGCAAGTTTAGAAAATATGCCACATTAAGTTCAATGAACTTAAATTGTAGTACAGATAACTTGAAAATATAAGTTAACGCATGTCAACTAAACTTTGCAAGTCCAGGTTACTTAAAAATGTAAGTTGACCTATTTCAACTTAACTTTTCAAGTCCAGGTTACTTGAAATAAGTAGTTGGGTCAACTATTTTAGTATGTTAGCTAAACTTTTTAAGTTGAAAGTACTTAGAATATTAAGTGACTAAAACTTAACTGAGTCAAAGCAAAAAGATAACTAAAAAATTTAAGTCGAGTGAACTGTTTTTTTTTTTTTTTTTTTACAGTGTGCGTGCATGTGTGGAGGTCTGAGTGATACGAGTGCGCTTGAAATACGAAGTCGAGGCGGGTCCGGAGTCCGGACTTTGAGAAGCGCTGGGCTATACCGTTATCAGCATGTGGTAGATTCGTCTATCTCTGAGAGAATATGCGGCGTCAGATGCCGAAAGCTCCGTCATTACTCCCATCATTCCGTTTTTACTTTCACTTTCTGTTTATAGTGAATTGACTGAGATTAAGACGTTCACCAGCATAAATCTTGCACAAAGTTTGCACATGTGCAAACCCTGGTGCAAACGCGTGCTTGTTTGATATCCATTGGCTCTCCTTCATGGTTTAAAACAGAAATATTTCCAACATTGCGACGTAACCAATTGCCCTGCCCCCCCCGTATCGAAAACATACCGAACCGTGACACCACTGTGTCATATCGAACCGAACCGTGAATTTTGTGAACAGTTACACCCCTAATATATATACAGTGGCATGCGAAAGTTTGGGAACCCCTTGCAGAATCTGTGAAAATGTGAATAATTTTAACAAAATAAGAGAGATCATACAAAATGCATGTTATTTTTTATTTAGTACTGTCCTGAGTAAGATATTTTACATAAAATATGTTTACATATAGTCCACAAGACAAAAAAATAGCTGAGATTATTCAAATAACCCCCCTCAAAAGTTTGGGAACCCTTGGTTCTTAATACTGTGTGAGGTTACCTGGATGATCCACGACTGTTCTTTTGTTTTGTGTTGGTTGTTCATGAGTCCCTTGTTTGTTCTGAACAGTTGAACTGAGCACTTTTCTTCAGACACATCCTCCACGTTCTGTAGATTCTGCAGTTTTCCAGCATTTTTGCATATTTGAACCCTTTCCAGCAGTGACTGTATGATTTTGAGATCCATCTTTTCACACTGAGGACAATTGATGGACTCAAACACAACTATTAAAAAAGGTTCAAACATTCACTGATGCTCCAGAAGGAAACACGATGCATTAAGAGCCGGGGGGGTGAAAACTTTTTGAATTTGAAGAAGATTTCCAACTTTTTTCTTTTGTTGAAATATATATTTTTTTCCATTTATTACTGCCCTTCGGAAGCAACAGAAGATACTTGCATGTTTCCCGGGAGACAAATTAAGTACAATTTACCTTGATCTTCAAATTCAAAAAGTTTTCACCCCCCGGCTCTTAATGCATCGTGTTTGCTTCTGGAGCATCAGTGAATGTTTGAACCTTTTTTAATAGTTGTGTTTGAGTCCATCAATTGTCCTCAGTGTGAAAAGATGGATCTCAAAATCATACAGTCACTGCTGGAAAGGGTTCAAATATGCAAAAATGCTGGAAAACTGCAGAATCTACACTGTAAAACTTTACTGTAAATTTACAGGCATTTTCTAACAGTATTATACTGTATTTTTATAAAACAGTAACATGCTGTATATTTTACAGAATGTCTGTAAATAGACAGCAGTGTTCTGTTTTCAGGCCGCTAAATTTGTAATACAGTATCATTCTGTAAAGGCATTGCATTGTGGGATAGATTTCTTTCGCGCTCAATTCAAATGTGATGTGATGTGAACAGTGTACTACAGGCAGACTAGATTCGTCAGCGGGATTTAATTGAACAGAATAATTATTCACGTTATTAAGATAAGCCAGTGGCTTGTGAATCTGAGTAGTTTTGAAGCTGTGAGCTTCGTTTCGTGTTTCGAGCGTTAGCTGCCAGTGACGCAGCAAACAATGGACGACGCTGAGTGAGCAGAAGCGAAGATAATTTGTCATCTGAATCATCTAACCTGTGCATGAGACGATGATAAATGGACTTTGGAGCATGAGAAGATGGATTATTGTTCGACTGAGTATCAATATGGTAAGCTAGTCTCTTTTTTCGTTCACATTTCTACGCGCGTTTCCATTACAGATTTAAGCAAATCTTTGGCGATATTTTATAAATGTCGATAAAAAAGTATTTCGAAATGACGGCGTTTCCATTAACCAATGTTATGCGACTAAAATGTAACCTTTTTGCCTCTCGCGATAAGTCATGGCAACGGATTTTGACTATATTTATTCAAAGGAGGCATAACGTTATGCGTGTATCTTTACAGAAGCAGCACGGAGAGCCACTTCAGAAACATGTGTGCCGTGGCTGTAATAAACACAAGCATTAGAGTGGCCGCAGTCAGCTTCAGTGGCCGTATCAGAGCCACACTGCACCACAGACATGTGCAGTGTAAATTGTCTAAGCATTAATGGCAGGGAAAGCCCCTTATACTCGAGAGCGGGCACGTATGACGTGTTATAGTACATTGAAGAATGATTATATTACTTTTTACATATGCCATGTGACCTGTAAAAGCGAAAAAAAAAATGTTTCCAGTGTAGGTTTGCAAAATATTCCTTTTTCGAATTGCCTGAAAAACCACCTCATGCGAGCGTAAGAACTTTTTTGCAATATATGGGAGTTTTTGCCAAATTGACGTGTTTCCACTAGGCATATTTTCACTTCGCAATTTTAATTTGCTCAATTGATTTTGGGAACGTTTTGGGAACTTTTTCTAACTTAAATCCCGAGTAAACAATTCTTACCTCTTTACCAAGTAACTTTGATACTTCATTGACCATGTCTTTCTGTTACAGCCCTTAACCAAGTTATATCTAGCTCACTAAATTATAAATAAGATAGCTCGTTTAACCTAACATAAATCAATCAATCACAGTCACTCGATGCTGCTTAAGATGTTGATTCACACCTTCCTTTAATCCAACAATCAAAAACAACTTAAATAGCAAATAAGACACATTCACATGACCTGCCTCTGATTTTTTTTTGATTTTTTTTTGTTTCAGGTTGAACAATCTGATGAAGATCCGGTGCTAATGTAAGTGCTTCCCAGGTATTACATTTGTAGTCCATGTTAAAAAATGTCAGTTCTATGATCGTGTTTTTTAATGTGTTATAATTTTGCCAGCACATGAAAATCCATAGTCATGTTCCTAATGCTTATTTCAAATGTAGTATTCCTGATTGATTCCATGTCTTCCATGGTCCTACAGCAGCTCCCACACTTGCAGAAATCAGATGGTCTTACCCTTCAAGCAGATGTAAGTAGAGATTACACAACAAATCACATTTATTTGCAACATGTTTTATGTCTTAGTTCTGTTAGTGATGCTGTCTTTTTTAAAAATTGTTTCAGGTATTCACCACTCCATCTGATGTCCAGCAGTCTTTACATTTGCCAGAGAACACAACTTATAATTCTTGGTATGTAAACAGTAAAGGTTTAGTACACCCTAAAATGAACATTAAGTCAATTTGTAATATGCAAAATGGCAATGCATGTAAAATGGCAATGTATTTCTGTATTTTAATTTACATTTTACCATACATATGTGCAAAGTTTAGTGCAACATGAAAATTCAATTATATAATCTACATTTGCCATTTTCTACACTAGTTTTAATACGCAAATTCAAAACATATTTTAAGGCTTTATAAGTTGCAAAATGAAAATGAAAATGTATTACCCAAATTGATTAGATATGTTTAACATGTCCAAGCAAAAACTGTAGCAAAATTATCATTTAAATGCTATTTTTCCTAAATGCATTTAGACTTAAGGGTAGGACACTTGGGATTGCATTTTCATCATAACACCGCGTGATGATTGTAACAAAATGCAGTGAGAATTTCAGAATGCATTCTGAGCCAAAGGTACAGCAAAATGGTGATTTAAATGTCTTTTATTTTTCTTAAATGCATTGACACATATAAAACGTTTCAATAGCTTTTTAATTTAATACCCCATGATGAATATAGTTTAAGTCAGTGTGGAAAGCATTCGGTTAACGGTGAATATTGACCTATTGTGCATCCTGTTACAGAGCCCTGCCTTGATGTAGCCTAAAGCTTGACAGGTCGGGGGTGTGTTGCATTTTCAAATGCATTTCGAATGCATTTTCAAATCCACATTGACTTTATATTCATCATGGGGTATTAAATGAAAAAGCTATTGAAACGTTTTATATGTGTCAATGCATTTAAGAAAAATAAAAGACATTTAAATCACCTTTTTGCTGCACCTTTGGCTCAGAATGCATTCTGAAATTTTCACTGCATTTTGTTACAATCATCACGCGGTGTTATGATGGAAATGCAATCCCAAGTGTCCTACCCTTAAGTCTAAATGCATTTAGGAAAAATAGCATTTAAATGATAATTTTGCTACAGTTTATGCTTGGACATTTTAAACATATCTAATCAATTTGGGTAATACATTTTCATTTTCATTTTGCAACTTATAAAGCCTTAAAATATGTTTTGAATTTGTGTATTATAACTAGTGTAGAAAATGGCAAATGTAGATTATATAATTAAATTTTCATTTTGCATTAAATATTGCACATACGTATGGGAAAATGTAAATTTAAATACAGAAATACATTGCCATTTTACATATTGCATTGCCATTTTGCATATTACATTTCAAATTGAATTTTGCTACACATATGCTTCCATGCACCCTGGTGTTGTTCTAATGCCGTATGACCTTCTTTGTTTTTCGGACCACTAAAGGAGAATAAAAAAAAAAAAAAGCCTGCTCACGCTTGTCCATATAATGGCAGTGATAGTGACCAGCATCAAGATTTACAAAAGATCATATATTCCAAGTGTTCTGGGGGAATACAATATAGTTTGGTGAAAAACAAATGGTAATTTTAATATATTGTTTAATGAAAATCCTGACACTGACGTTGGTCTTTTGTGCTCAACTGTGCATTCATGAGATCCTATTATTATGCAGTTCACATCTATAGTTGTGGCCAAAAGTATTGGCAGTGACAAATTTTGTGTTTTGCAAAATTTGCTGCTTAAGATGTTGTGGTGTTCATTCACATTGTTTTTACAAGTATTGGCAGTGACATAATCTAGTAACAATGTGAATGAACTTACTGTCTTACTGAGTCTTACTGTCATCTGACAACCAAAGTTCCAGTCTGGATATACTCCGTGAAGACAGTACACGGATATTTTTGTATATATCCGAAAGACCAAAAGACCAACAGCCAAGGTCAGGATTTTCAATAAATAAGTTAAATTTCGGTTTGTTTTCACCAAATCCTGTCATATACCACCAGAAAACTTGGAATATATGACACGTGTTGCATGGGATCATTCTGTGATACTTTTGCATATTTTTTCAGTGCTTGGTGCTGGTCGCTATTCACTGCTGTGGTATGGACGAGTGCGTGTATGTAATATTTTTGTAAATTCCTCCTTTTGTGTTCCGAAAAAGAAAGAATGGCATACTGCATTAGGACAACGCCAGGTGAGTAACTGATGTGATTTTCATTTTTGATAAGCTATCCCTAGGATGTTCATCTCTGTCTGTCAGCTCAATGCAATCTGCAAAATATTATCAATGATCAAATTCATTTAAGATCAATTTCAAGAAAACAGTACTGCACCCTAGAGATGAACACTACCCAGAAAATGTTGCTTTGACTAAAAGAAATGAAATGGTGAACACTGTAAATGGGATTTCGCTGCACAAATTTCAGAGTTAGTTTAATAGTTATGTTGAACTATGTATAGACAACTAAACAGAACCACAATGAAACCCACAATAGTTTATTTGAAGTATTTTCTTTCTTTTATATATATATATATATATATATATATATATATATATATATATATATATATATATATATATATATATATACACATACACAATGTTCACTTGTTTTGTTTTTTTTTCTTTTCTGCCTTTTAGACGCTTTCTCGACATCAACCCTGAATGTTCATCAAAAACCAAGAAAGGAAGAGTGACTTAAAAGAAGACTGGACATGTTGTGTACAAAAAGAACAGTACTGTAAACCCGCAGGTTTCCTCTCTTCTGAAAAACAAAGACTTTTAAAAATATATTTCTGAAAAACCTTTCTATTCTTTAAAAGTAAATAAGATTACTGTATTTTGATTAACTTGCTAATTGTTAATTGCATTTTACATGTTTTATATATATATAAAAAAAAACTACAGCTGGCATTGCAGCCAATATGTTCATATAAGGCAATTTCCTGGTCTTTTCTTCTAAATAAATAAATAAATAAATGTTTTAAAACTCAGAGAATGTTGTTTTCTCTTTTTTGTGACTACTGTTATGAAAAAGTATAATATTTTTAATTTTGTAAATCTAATAGTACTGATAGAAAAGCAGGAATTACAATATTCCCTGTAAATAACAGTCTAATACTGTAAAAAAAATTATATGACAGTATAATACTGTATTTGGTAAATACAGTACAGAACTGTAAATGTTGTTTACAGTAGTAGTCCTGTAAAAATACAGTAAGTGGCTGGCAACCCAGCTGCCAGTATTTTACTGTAAATTTACAACGAAAAGTTTTACAGTCTACAGAACGTGGAGGATTTGTCTGAAGAACAGTGCTCAGTTCAACTGTTCAGAACAAACAAGGGACTCATGAACAACCAACACAAAACAAAAGAACAGTCGTGGATCATCCAGGTAACCTCACACAGTATTAAGAACCAAGGGTTCCCAAACTTTTGAGGGGGGTTATTTGAATAATTTCAACTATTTTTTTGTCTTGTGGACTATATGTAAACATCTTTTATGTAAAATATCTTACTCAGGACAGTACTAAATAAAAAATAACATGCATTTTGTATGATCTCTCTTATTTTGTTAAAATTATTCACATTTTCACAGATTCTGCAAGGGGTTCCCAAACTTTTGCATGCCACTGTATATATATATATATATATAATTTATTATAGTACTTATAAAATTTTATTTGATCTTTTTATATATTATTATACACACATCACATTTTTTATATTCAAATATAAGTATATTATACACTATTATATTATGAACTATTGTATACTATTAAAAAACTTTAATAATTAATTTGCTCTACTGCTGTACAAGAAATAAATACTACATTCTCGGTTTTCAGTTGTGCCATTACTTTAACCCTCCTTGGCTTCTGTCTCCTAATCATCTGCTAAAAGCCTGGAACCAAATCAAAGGCATGAAGAGGGAGGGGAATCACACACGGGCATTGTACTGAAGATCAAAGTTATGTTAAAGCCCCGGAGGAGGTAAAGTGGGGTCTGCTAGGCTTCTGCCAGCATTCCCGCTAGCCACAGTGATTCAGCTGCTATTAAAAGGTTGGATCCGGTCGGCTTACGGAGAAAGACATACTGCGGGGGGCTGGTGGGCCAAAAGTGCAACAGAGGTGAGGCCCTTCGAGACTTTTGCAATGTTCTCTCTCTCTCTCCGTCATGAATAATGCACAGAGCCGTGCTGACCTTTCTATCCAGGGTTCACTTATACACCGGACTCAGAGCACGCTCAGTTGAACTTGTTTGATCAATGCAAATGGAAGATTCGTCCCAGGATCTCATGGCTTTGTAATAATACACTCAGTGTATTTCTGTCACCCTGTGTTATTTTCACACTGACATGCCAGATTTTACAAATGTTTGTCAAGACATGACAAATTCTGCATATGCTGTATATACTGTTTGAGTTGTTATTGCTGCAGGCTACGGTTTAGGAAACATTTCTTGACTAAGTGGAGGGAAGATGCGGTTAGAGAAGTTTATTTATCAGACTGGCAAAATGCCAGGTACATTTTTCCTTTTACTACATTATTTTAGTCAGTTTGTTGCAGCATATTCCATTATTTCTGGATCACTGTATTTTCCTTAATTTGAGATGAACCGTTGGATGTGTACAAATGTGTGCTCCTACTTCTCAATTAGCAATGCTACTTGCAAATAAGCTATTAAACCAAAATTATTTAATGTTTTTAATACTTAAAGATGCACTCTATATTTTTGCTTATGGCTAAAATCCGATTTTTTTAGAAGACTGATATGACTTGAGTCATTTAATGAAAGCATACAAATTAAAATTTAAGAAAAAGATAAGATATTTTACTGTTTTTTTTTTAAGAAATCCCTCATGATAACAAAGGCTGCATATTTACTGATACAGAAAAATAGTAATATTGTGAAAGTTTTCGATTTCAAATTGCAAAATGTCATTTATTCCTGTGATGTAAAAGCTTTTCAGAAGTGTATTTTGGGGGGAACAGTGTTTTTTAAGCAGGATTCTTTAATTAATAGAATTCAAAATCATTTGTAATGTTATATAGGTCTGTACTGTCACTTCTGATTAATTTAATGCATCATTGCTAAATAAAAGTTTTAATTTCTTACAAAAAATAAAAAAAACTGACTCCAAACTTTTGAATGGTAGTGTGCTTATTTCATTATGCATAAAAATACTGAGTGCACATTAAAATCACGGATACAACATCTAAACAGCTCATTTTTATTAGCAAATACTATAGGCACTAAAAGAAAAATCACAATTAGAAACTAAAATGATTGGAGTATGTTTTAAAAGAAAATGCTTCAGTTTTTCTACTTTAAAATTCTGTGTTTAATTCAATAAATAGCTTAGTGTGCTTTGTTGATGATTAATGCTATACAAATGACACATTATGTAATCAGATTTATATTTGGAGTAAGCAATTAAATTAATTTAAATTAAATTAGTTACTTATTGAATTAACATCATAATATGTAAGATGCTAATATTTAATTTAGTTATTGATATTACCTCATATGGCCTTCCCCGTAACAGTCACACTGGCATAAGCAATATGAATGATGCTGCATATACTGTATGCTACAAGCGAGCAGTGCAACGTGACGTAACAAAACTCCTATTATAAAGTGAATCAATGAAACGGTCTAGACTGCAAGCTGCAAAACATCTATATAGTGGTATAATTGTTGCATGGGAAGTATGTCGAGGAGTACAAAAATATTCCAGCAACTGAATTAAAATGTAAGACAAGCATATTGCTACCATTCTGGGAACGAGTGCTCGCTTGAGTACAAGTAACGTAAAAATGTAATGTCATTTTTAAAAGTAACGTTCCCCATATTGCTTATAAGTAACGTAACCTCAGCTGATTCAACCACACTTCAAAATTCCACAAGTGTCACTTCAAAATATTATTCTACTGCCTGTCCCACTCAAAGAGCAAGTCACAAGCTGAGAATAGGATCCATCTTCAGGTTTTTCCGTATGTGTGTGTGTAACCCTGAGAAAAAAAACATTCAGACGCTCAGATGCTCTGTCTGCTGGAGAGGGTGAGAAGAGATGATAGCCTGATTAGAACAAGATGTGAGGTCTGAAAACATTGATCCGCCAAATGCATTTCATATCAGCCCGAGTCCTGAGACACGGGACCTGATTAAAAGATAATGGCACATTTCTCCCAGGAGCAAAAGGCAGCGAGTGAGAGAGAGAATGAGAGTCTTCTTTGTGACAGAAAGAGCCTCGGCACGTAAAGCAAGAGAGGACACGGCATTCATCAGCTCTGAAATCCATGACTGCTCCTTCACGCTAGAGCTGCGCGATACAGGCAAAAAATCATATCTTGATATTTCTCAGCCTTCTGATGACATGCGATATAGGCTTGATGCTTATGTATTTTCTCTGAAACCTTTTTTAAATTAGAGAAAGTGTGTAAATATCATGCAAACAGCCATTGAAGTCAATTATATTCAGAATGTTTAACCCAAGTAGTAAAATGCAGTAAAAATAAAGTTCAAAATATTTTCAACTAAGTGAAAATATGATGATTTGTATTTAATCATTTACACACACCAATATACCAACAAATGGTAGTAGTACTAAACAGCATTATTTACCTTGATTTGATATTACTTCATTAATACATGAAGATTTTTGAGTTGAAAACACAAATGAATCAAGTCATACTACAGATTTGACTGACTCAAATTTAACTCTAACAACATTTAAAAAAATCAGAGAGCATATTAAAACATCTTAACACTCATATACCATCAACTCATGAGAAAATAATTAATAATAACTGGGAAAAATTAGTCTAATAATGTGAATAATTAGACTAATTTGTGCTGTTAGACTAGTGTCGAATCATTCCCGTGAATCATTTCATCAAATAGATTCAAAGTCAAACTCAAAAGTGTTCACATGTAGGTAAATAGGATTGTTGATCGCTATATATTGTTAAAGTGGTGAATATAAATGAAGAGCTTTTCCTTGTGATCATGTACTGAAAAACGGTGTGGGAAATTTTAATACATTTTTACTGCGTTAAATATACTGAATGTAACTGGACATGAACTGTTTGTTTGAAAACATAAAACAAAACAAAACACCCACTGCTCCAAACAATATTCACACCCGTTCACTCAGGTGTTCAAAGATATTTCACCGCTCCAGCATTGACTACCGTCACACGTCCCCTCCTCTCTCATTCTGATCTTTCTATTGACTTCACAGGGATCATCCTTCCATCTGTATTCCAGAGAAGAACCACAGATTCCTTTCAACGGATACTTGACACACACTAACACCTTAAGGACACTCAGAGGGCATCCTGAGCCTAACTGCTGCATGTACTGTTGTACTGTACGAAACATGCTTTCATAATCAGGCGAGTGACGTCAGCCCTTAATCAGAACGTTGTGAACTTTAATGTCTCGCCTCTTTTTCATTCAAGGTTTTCAACAACAATGAAAAGATTAAAAGTCTTCTGAGCCAGCAAGCCAGCCTTAAAAAGTCATTTGGAGCAGCACATAGTGAGGAGATAGAGAGAGAGACTGCTGCTCTTTCAGTCCCTTTTCATCACAACAGAAGCTGACAACTGACAGCTGCAGCCCCTCCATCTGACAAAAACACACACACAGTCATCACGGGCACAGCATTGCCCTCAGAGACTGCAGGTATCCACAGTATGTGACAATAACCAGCTCGTTTATGCAGATCTGTGAACAAACACACACACACACACACACACACACACACATACATACACTGTTGAACAGCCCTGGCAGAGTTAGCAGAGAAGGAAAATCTTGCAGTATAAGGAAGGAATAATGTCTGCTTGTTCCCCTACTCACTACTTAGCCAGTTCCTCTCGGCCACTTTGTGACGTGACGTCCGTGAATGTATATTGCACTCAAAATCATACATCTAAATCTGAGCGGCTGGCAAGTCAGGGTGATTTTATTGGTCCAATGAGAGATGTGTCACAATTGAAAGTCATAAAGTCATGTTTACAAGACACCAGGCTGCTACAACAAGCACTTCCAGAACGAGATGCTCGATTTGGCAAACTTTGCAGGACGGCCTGAGAGTCTTCCTTCCTTCCTGACTCTCTTAAGTGGGTGGTTCTTGGCCAGAATAAGCTGAAAAGTGTACCAGTTCTGCATTTCACAACATTCCTGTCTGTCTGTTTCACTCAAATTTGTCACCTTCCCTCTCTCTATGCCTCTTTGCCTGATGTGATTTTTATAATAGGACAAGTTCCTGGATCAAAATATTGTGTTGTTCCTGGAGCAATATTCCTTACGAACTACCGATTTTACAAAAACAGTATTGTTGATTACAAGAGATATAGGGCCAGATTTACTAAACAGGGCAAATTAACATTAGAGCGCAATTCCATAAAAGCGCCAATGGGAGGGGGAAATTCAGCGGGTGATTTACTAACAATGCGCACATTAAAGAATGACATTACAGATGCAACCATATCATTTCCATAATGACCAACGCAATCTAACAAGAGCAGCGCAAATTACCGCCTGCTTCAAGACATGCCTTTTTGGGGGAGGGGGAGGGGCATTAAATAATGACACCTATACCAGTAATTTGACAAGCGCAAACGTTAGTAAATCACGTTGAGTGATTCATTTTAATACTCTCCTCTCATAAATTTTGCATCTGAAAGGGAAACTCCTACAAATGTATATTTAAAGAGGCATGTCCACGCCTTTTCAGCGTTAATTCTTCACAGACAGTAATGTTTTAAAGTGCCCCTATTATGGGTAATGGGTTCATATTTTGGTTTTGGGAGTCCCCAACAGCAGGTTAACATGCATGCAAGGTCAAAAAAGACTTTTATTGTCTTATAATATGCATTTATTTTTACCTTACTTGCTTAACGACTCCCAAACGATTCACTCAACGATTCATTCTTCCAAACCCCTCCTTTGCGTGACGCTAATCTGCGGTGATTGGTCTGATTGGTCTCATTTTCATTTCATCATGCCTGTAATACCTGATAAGCAGCATTTGTGAGCTGCTTTGTGTACTGCTGTTACCGGGGAAACCGCTATTTTACCTCTCCAAAAGCGGCACCTAGTGGCAAAGAATGAATTTGCATTTTCATTCAGACCAACTCGAAAAGACCAACAAGTGGGCGGGCAATATGCTAATGTTTCATGTTGACGTCAACATGAACATAAATAACTTTATGCACGGTGCACTTTCAGATTTAAAACTTTGCAGGATGTTTTCATTCACTTAGAGCTGTGTTACACACGGCATGAAAGGTCATTTTCAAACATCCATAATAGGGGCACTTTAACGCAAAAAAGACGGTTTGTGCTGGCGCAAGCAGTTTGTAATTCTGGCCAATGGAACAAATAATGGAGAAAAAGAAACCTTAGTGAAAAACAGGCACAAATTACCAAATATATTTATTTTTTCCCTTTCTATAGTAAAAATGTTTTAAATAAAATGCGTTTTGACTACAGTTTTAAATGTTAATTCAAAATCATTTTCCATCCTGTTAACCTTTTGGAAACACCAGATGTTTAATATCATCATTCAGGAAGTGACAATTTTTGCTGTGGAAACAACAGCACATACTGCAAGCATTAAGAAAGAATTCTGAAGCAAAACGATTCTGTGATATTTTGTAGTAAACAAAAAAAAGATTAATGGTATGAAAATTGTCAAAAATAAATAAATAAGATAAATCAATAAGTGAACGCCCTCATATAAAGATAACCGTCAGTCACTAATTGCTAATTTAGCTCTTAATTTCCATCTTGCAAGATTCCATTCTGTTGATTTTATTATTCTCCATTGTAGTCATTGCAGAAATAAGCTATATTGAGTAAAAATTAAATATATATTTTTTTTAATAAAGTACCAGAGATATTTTTCCCTTTCATGGTCTAATATACACTTTTACAACAATTTTTTTTGTTAAAGTACAGCGCAAGAGCCTGAAAGATACTGACCTGACTGTAGGATTAGAGCTTTGATTGGCTGATAGGACTGTTGTTCCAGAAGCAACAAAAGCTGCTCACCCAGGAACCCTACAGTACTTGTGAAAACACACTGAGGGTCATTTTTTGGACCTGCTCTCTGGCTCAGAAAGTTTTGATGTTTTCTCTAACAACCCAAATCTGATCCTCGCTGTCTCCCCCTTCTTTCATCTACTCCATGAGAACCATATGATCCGGCACTATCACTGCTTTAGCCTGCTGGCTGTCAGACAGCTGTTTAAAGAGACAATTTCTGTAGTCCATTACGGCTGATAAATTGGATTTAGACCAGAGAAGCAGTGCGAATGAGTGGCTAAATACAATGCTTGACACATTCTCTTGGCTGAGAAATGCTTGTGCTGGCTGCGACGGCTAGAGCAGTAAGACAATTATCATACGGAGAGTGGCAGAGTCCTAGATCAGGCCTAAAAACAGAAGCAGGCAGACAGGCTTGGGTCTCAGCTTTTTGGAAAAAGAAACTGTTTATGCAGGACACTCTTCTCGTTTTTTTCTGCTTTTCCTCATCTCGGTTTGGACAGGATTTGGAGTTTGTTTAGCAGAGCTGAGCCAGGAGCTGAAATGATCTAGAAGGTTTTGTTTAGGCAAATATATATATATATATTGCACTTCTTTACAAAAAAACAACAACCTTTGTTCAGTTGGCATGGATGAGTCTCAATTAGCTATTACATCCAATCTTTTTTCTTTATGTGGTGGATGATACATCTGTGTGTGTGTGTGGTTGTCATCGAAAGAGGGTTTGGATCATAAGAATTTGAATAGATACATAATTTGAATGACAGTTTATAAGCAGATGAGAGAGAGAAAGACAGACAAATGAATATAATTTCCCTCAATCCCCAAAATACAATACAATTTATTTCTATGATAATGTTTTGTGAAATGGACAACAGACTTTTCATTGTGATTTAATTGAATACTGATACTAAATCTTGTCTCAACAATTCAACAGACTGCTCTGGATCTGATTTATTTCATTTTCAAATGATGTACTAATTAAATAAAGGGTCCATTGGACCATTATTGGCTTGCCTAGCTGAATTACAAAATTGGCTCAATCATTTCAGTTAAATGAAAGCAAAACAGAAATTATTATGTTTGGTTTAAAACCTCATGATGATCATGCTTTTGACCTTGGCCATTGCTCCAAGTATATTACTTCGTTTGCAAAGAATCGGTGTTGTATTTGATTCAGGCCTGAAATTCGAGAAGCAAGTTAATGCTGTGGTTAAACCAAGCTTTTTTCATTTGCGACGTGTTGCAAAATTGAAGTCTCTTTTTTCAACAAAACGCTTTGAACAGATTATTCATCTATTTATTCTTTCTCGTCTTGATTACTGTAACGCCTTATATTACGGTATTAGCCAGTCTTGTTTGAAGCGTTTACAGGCAGTTCAAAATGCTGCCGCTAGGCAGAAGGTTCGATCATGCCATGCCCATTTTAATCTTTTTAAGATCTTGTAGTTCTGGCCTCCTTATTGTTCCAAGAACAAGGCTACAATGTAGAGGTGATTGAGCCTTCGCCGTTGCAGGTCCCAATCTTTGGAACAATTTACCTGCTTCTATCAGAACTGTATCTTCCTTGTCATATTTTAAGCATTTACTTAAAGAACACCTTTTTTTCTGTAGCCTTTAAAGGGTAACTAAACCCCTGGTCAGAGCCTAACTCCAGCCACTGGCAATATTTGAAAAATGCTGGAAAAGTGGGCAGAGCCCAGCGGAGACAGAGGGGATGAACCGAGGGCGGGGCTGACCAGGGGCTGAGCCTATGCCAAGGGCGTGGTGAGCTCATGCAGGGGCGTGGTTAGTAAGTGCCATCATACGTCACAGGGGTATGCAATGTCCAATAGGAAAATTCAACTGCAGTAGCCACCGTTCAACCTGAAGAGGTTTTTACACCATATATTGTAGAATTAAAACACTTTATAAACAAATGTCAAAACATTTACTCGAATCAATGCACAGCACTAATAAAGACACAGTCAAAAAAAGTTGTTTTAGGGTTTAGTTACCCTTTAATGAAGCATAGTTCCTGTTTTGATGTAAGGGTGTAATGTTGTGTATTGTTGATTATAGCTCTTTGTACAGCACTTTGGGTCAACCTAGAGTTGCGTGAAATGTGCTTTATAAATAAAGTAAAGAAAAAGAAAGATGTACTGATTATTTTACAAATAAGAGTTTGATCTTCAAATTCTGATGAATTGTCTGCTATAACCGTAAACTAGAGGTTTGATAACCTCGGCCTGTTAATAATTTATAGCTACATTTTCCCTTCAGACATTGTGAATCACTGCACAAGTATAGGCAAATTTAAACTCAAATCAATATTTAATGTACATGCATTAATTTATTGGGGATTAACTGCAATAAAAATAAAATTAATAGTAATAATTATTATTATTATTAATGAAAATCTAATCTAACCTGATCTAATAATATAATATAATAAAATATAATACAATTATGTACATTTATTTGGTATGTAGCGGTTTAATAAATGTAATCATCATCATCATATCATCATCACCACCAACTTACAACGACCTTTACTAAGTTTTATTAATATAATAATATATAATATAATATAATTATGCAATATAACACTGCATGACACAATGTAATAATAATAACAACAACGATACATGAAATTATACTAATGATAAATACATTAATTATAATTATAATACATTAATTATAATAAAAATATTATATTATATATATAATTATTTACTTGACTTTTTTTGTTACCATCTATACATTACCACTTAAAAAAGCAGTATGAATATTAATTCTGATATCTTCATGGCTTACAATGACTGAAGACTACATGTGTCATTTTAAGATCTTAACATCGTAGCACTCAAGACTGGATTGAAGTTATCATCCATGACCTTGAAGTCGGCATCTAACTGCCGAAATATTCTGTGGATGAACTGTCCCTTTAAATATGCCGGTTTCATCAATGGATTCAGTCAATTAGGATTCAGTGACATATAATGACTGCTAATTTGTCAGCGTGTGATTTGAAAGCACTGAAAATGAATTCTTTTACCATTCAAATGCTAATTGCACAGTTATTTATAGAGTATAATAGTGCTCCTCTTCATGCTGGCTGAAAGATAAAAGCTTCATGTGACACGTAAACACACACACACACACACACACACACACACACACACACACCTATGCATGCAGAGCCGCACAGATGGAAATCACACAAGCACTGGGCTAAAAGATAACCTTAGTCCATAAGATTAATGAAGAAGCGTTTCATAACTGCATGGACAGCAGTTCCGCTCACATATTTGTCTTCACAATATTGATAAATATGCAGTCTGCAACGAAGCCTCCAGTTAACCTGAAAGTGCCTCAGTTATGAAGCAAATACGAGACTCCTCTGCTGAGATAAAAATGGTTCAGGATTCCAGAACTGACAAGACTCCTTCAATGTGTCACGGGTGAGCTCTCTCGCAATGATCTTAAAGCGTTCTCGTCGGGGCCGGGCAGCATCTATCTGATACACAGCTTTATATCGGGCCATTAAGGAACTAATATCATGATTTAGGCCCGCAGAGCTGTCGCCTTTATGGCCCGAGTGCGTTTTTTACAAGCTGCGCAGATTAGTTTCTGTCTATCGCTCAGGGTAAAATGTGTAATCTAACATCTCATAAAACCAAGAAAAAGCGATAAGAGTGGAATTTTTCTTGCCTTAAAAATCTAACCTTCAAAAATGGATTTCCGAGTGTGTCAGGATAAGCTGGGAATATAAACTCTGACACATCGCCTAAATGGCTAAATGTGCAATAACAACAGTTTTAATAAGACTGCCATTCGTGGCATCAGTGTTTGTTTACATGCTACTGGAATAGTATTGCCTCGCATGTGATATAATCCGTGGCACGTGCTGAACGGAAGAATAGGTCTAGAGTCAGGCAACAGGCTGGATTTGTTGCTATTACTGAAATGTTTCACCTTCTACACTCTTAAAAATAAAGGATCTTTATTGGCATTGATGGTTCCATAAAGAAACTTTAACATTGATGGAACCTTTCCAATGCACAAAAGGTTCTTTATACACGCTTAAAAATAATGTTTTTTTTTTTTTTGGCATTGATGGTTCCATAAAGAAACTTCAACATTTATGGAACCTTTCCAATGCACAAATGGTTCTTTATATACTCTTAAAAATAAACCATCGATGCCAATAGAGAACCTTTAACATCCATGGAACCTTTCCAATCTATAAAGACAAAAGGTTCTTTATAGTGGGAAAAAAGATTCTTTAGATCGATAAAATGTCTTTTTAAGAAGGTTCCTTGGGGAACCAAGAAGGTTCTTCTACTGCAGAGGTTCTCAACTCTGGCCCTCTATTTAAGAGTGTAGCAGAAAAGAGTTCTTGAGCTGTTCTTAAAATGTCTGTCACACTAATAAAAAATGGTTCTTTTAAGCACTGCTCACTGAAAGGTTCTTTGGGAACAAAAATGGTTTTTGGCATCACTTTTGAAACCTTTGTTTTTAAGAGTGTATCTTTGACAAACACGCCGTATGACAAATCATCTACATATATAATTGTTTTAAGAGATGCTCAGATGTTAAATTTTGACAAGCCCTCTCTAAAAATGCACCAATGGCAATGCGCCCAATGTGCCTGGCAGTGCAATCCTTAGCTGGGCAGCTGCAGACCGTGGCCCATTTAACAATGTTAACATATTTATGGAGGGGGAAGCTGAGATGATGGCCAACTCATGAGTCCTGGTGACAGGTACTCGTTTAGACCATCTCCTCTGCCATTATTACCCCTCCCTGATCAAATGGAGACCATCTGTCTGCATAGCGACACAAATACACACACACGCACACAGACAGATGTAAATGCCTGAACAGCACGGCCCTCGATGATGAGTCTCTGCGACTCCTAAGAGCCGCATCTGCAAATAATGATAGATGCTGGTCATTTTTCAGGGATTGATCCTGAGCATCTTCTCTGGGTCTATGCTGTCTGCAGCCTCCGAGCTCTTTCTTCTCCGACCCCGCGGCTATCGCGCTCGATCCTGAATAATAAATATCGGCTAGCATTTCAGGCCGAAACTGCAACTCATCTGAGCTTATGTTTCCTCTAAAACTAGACTGAACGAAAGATGTAATTCTAGACCAATAAGGGCATCGTTTTATGAGGGCCATTTTGGGATTAAGCGATGGAAGCGTCAGCCCAGCGTTAAAACCAATTAATCTGAGTCGGTTTCTTTGGTATCCGATTTATGTAGAATTTTTTCCATATGACTAAAGAACCAAATCCTTTCAAGTCCAAAACAGGATTGTGTGCCATTCAGAATTGAATTGAGAATTGCTTTTAAATTCCAATGAATTTCCTGATTTTTAACTGGTGTAGCAGAAAGGTTGCAGAACTGTCATTTGCATTTTAATGCAAGGAAATAGAATAAAAATGAATAGCTAGAACGACAGAACAGACAAAAAAAAAAAAAAACTGCGATCAGTAACTAGGGAATGGACTCTTACTTGACTAGTACGCCTCTTCTGAGAGCATTTGCCCATTACATTGTCGTTGGGTAGAGTACGCTATCAGAGGTGAAGGGGCTTTCATCTGTTAAGTGTAATTTAAATCTCGTTCATTGATTTGGACTTGAAGTGGTGCTCAGGCTAATTCCAGCGGAACAGTAATTCTTCACACCCCTGCATTCGAGCAGCCGCGGATGAGAGTAAGGAGCCGTAGCTGGCAGAGCTCACGTGTCTCAGTAATGCACCGAGACAAGGGGGAGATTTTCTAAATGTAATGGACAACATCTCAAAGGTGTTAAGAGTGCTGGACAGGTTACATTTAAAAGAAAAAAAAGGAAAAAAGGCAGAGAGAGATAAGTAAGGATCAGAGAAAAACTTTACAGTTTGGCTGTGATATACAGTATGATCCAAAAGTCTGAGAATGCACTGAAAATCTGTGATTTTGAAATTTAAATGGGAAAAAAATCTGAAAAAAAAAAAATCAAAAAGCATTTTTTAAAGATACCATGAATTATTCATTAATAAATATAATTAGATTTGGAGAAACATGTACAACATATATACAGCCTCAACTAACCTTACCTTGTCATAAAAACGGTCAAATTATTTAATATTTTATGAAACTTACTGATCTTAACAAACTGCCACAAGGGTTTTCAAGGGCCTTCTCTTCTCTATGTTCATGTTTCAGCAAGTAGTTGGAACTACATGGAATTTTTTTTATATGTTTTTGTTAATAAATAACCAGTAAAGCAGTAGTCCTATTGTTAAACATAAATTAATTATTATATATTTAAAAATAATGTTAATATATATATATATATATATATATATATATATATATATATATATATATATTTTTTTTTTTTTTTTTTTTTTATAAATACATTATCATAAAATAATCATCATACTAACCCAGATAATATAATTTGTAATTTAAAAAGTTTGTATTAAATAAGAAAAATGCAAAACAGAAGTATTTTCTTTACTAGACTTGTGGACCCCACTATATGGCAACTCAACTGTGTTGAACTGTCGTGACATGGACAAACAATATTATATGAGGCCCCACCGATCAAGAACATGGAAGGAACCCAGAAAAAAAGGGTGCAGTGATGGCATACGATGTAAAAACTTGCAGGTGTCTTTAAGACACAGCTGCAGAGCCATAGAGAGCCATTCTTCAAGCATGATGCTTGACGTCAAAATGGCACCTTTGTGCGTGACAGAAAAATTCTGAGAATGCCACTCCGAGGCATATTACCAACATCTGCAGCTGCTACCTTCTCTCTCTTTCCCTCCCTCTCTTTGCCTTCCTCTCTGTTCCTCCATGTCACAGAAAGTGTCACAGTGTCAGGCAGAGGCAAGGACCTGTCACGCAACACAAACACACACCACCTTAATGAGAACTCCTCCCTGCCTCCTCCACAATCCGTTCTGAAACCACACACACATAAACACATCACAATCGACTGTCACGTCCGGCCCCGGTACCCTCTCCAGACTTTGTGGCTTTTGGATTCGGCGTGACAATTCAAATGTATTCAAAAAAAGTTGGAGAGATTGCAAACTGCCATCCTGTTTTGCCCTCTCCAGCAAAGAGTAAAATACTATAATTGCTTCATCCTCGCTTCGGCGGAATGGACGAACAATACGGCGGAAGTGACAGGCAGTGAAAGGGAAGATATATACCATATATATACCATTTGAGAGTTTTCAGCTTATGAGAGTTCAGGGCCTTTTTTTTTTTGCCGGTGTGGTAATCAATGCTCTCCGTGCCCTTTCCATCCACAGGGAAGATATTATACACTCCCTTCCACTGGGACGCCCACTGCTCTGATATAATGTATTTCCATAAGCACAGACATCTGGGAAATAGAGATGGAGGGAATAACGGCAAACTTTTCATTTTGAAACAAGACATTACTAGCAATTCATTCATTTATTGTGCTTATAATTTATTTTATTTACCTGTCCAAGCTGCTTTAGCTAGTCAGTCACTTGGTTCAATCCAATGAGAAAACATAAAACATAAACAAGAAATAAATATTTTACAAGGTGGCAAATTCATAAATTTGCACGATAGTTATGAAATGCCAAATATTGGCTGATATGTTGGCCTTGGCAAACCAGTTTGGGAAAGTTTCAGCTGTTTTCAGGAGGGTCGGTATGGTAAAACTGTATATTCTTCTTGCACAGTGTGTTTTAAAAGAAGGATGTCACGCACATTTCTGGAGGAGGTCACTTTAGAAAGTGATAAAAGAAAAGTGGAGCGGCTAAAGCCTCTCAGTGTCTATCTGAGGGAGCTCTAATAAATAATGCTTCTTCTAAATACCCGCAGTGAGTTTTGCTAAATCGGCCATGAAAGCACAAAGTAATCTCAGAGCTGTGTTTCTGTGATCCAACAGAAAAAAAAAACTAGACAGTGATGCATGCAAGTCGTGGATGTAAAACAATAGGGATAGAGGCTGGGGAAAAGCTTTCCGGAAGGTAATGACCACTGGGGCCAGAGGTGAAGGGTGTGTTTGTTGAATAGGTCATTTAGCTAAGAACGAAAATCAAGTCTCGCTCCTTTGTATCCTTCATCCAACTAACAAAATGAAACCAAATCAAACAGAAAGATTCAGGGAAATTAAAAAAAAAAGTTGGCTAGTTCTGCTCACAGTTACTATAGCAATACCTTGATCCCCTGAAACTATTGATCCCTCGCTTCGGAGTCTATCATTTTCCATTCACAATAAAATTATCCTGATAACACAGGTGAACTGCTGAAATATGTTTTAAATGTGTATAGTGATCTTCAAACCCTTTGATGCCATAGACTGCTAAAAATGATGATCTGTATATATATACACAACCCCAAATCAGAAAAAGTTGGGACAGTATGGAAAACGCAAATAAAAAAAGAAAGTAGTGATTTCTAAATTTACTTTGACTTGTATTTCATTGCAGACAATATGAACACAAAATATTTCATGTTTTGTCTGGTCAACTTCATGTAATTTGTAAATATACATCCTTTCCTGTCATTCAGACCTGCAACACATTCCAAAAAAAGTTGGGACGGTAAAGCATTTACCACTTTGTAATGTTGCCATTCCTTTTCACAACACTTAAAAGATGTTTAGGGACTGAAGACACCAAGTGATGAAGTGTTTCAGGTGTAATTTTGTCCCATTCTTCCATTCCCATTCCTCTTAAGGTGGGCAACAGTACGGGGTCTTCGTTGTCGCATTTTGCGCTTCAAAATGCGCCACACATTCTCTATTGGAGACAGGTCGGGACTGCAGGCAGGCCAGTCAAGTACCCGTACCCTCTTCCTCCGCAGCCAGGACTTTGTAATGTGTGCAGAATGTGGTTTTGCATTGTCTTGTTGAAATATGCATGGACGTCCCTGGAAAAGATGTCTTCTTGAAGGCAGCATATTGTGCTCCAAAATCTCTATGTACTTTTCAGCATTAATGGTGCCATCACAGAAGTGCAAGTTACCTTTGCCAAGGGCACTGACACAACCCCATACCATGACAGACCCTGGCTTTTGGACTTGTTGCTGGTAACAGTCTGGATGATCCTTTTCTTCTTTGGTCCGGAGCACACGGCGTCCATTCCTCCCAAAAAATACATGAAATACTGATTCATCTGACCACAGTACACGTTGTGTGATGGTCCATCCCAGATGCCTCCGAGCCCAGAGAAGTCGACGGCGCTTCTGGACACTGTTAACATAGGGCTTCCTTTTGGCACAGTACAGTTTTAACTGGCATTTGTGGATGTAACTACGTATTGTGGTACTTGACAAAGGTTTGCCAAAGTAGTCCTGAGCCCATGTGGTGATATCGCTTATAGATGAATGACGATTCTTGATGCAGTGCCGCCTGAGGGATCGGAGATCACGGTTGTTCAGCTTAGGCTTGCGCCCTTGTCCTTTACGCACTGAAATTCCTCCAGATTCCTTGAATCTTTCAATTATGTTATGCACTGTTGAAGGTGAAATATCCAAATCTCTTCCTATCTTTCTTTGAGGAACATTGTTTTTAAACATTTCAATAATTTTCTCACGTATTTGTTGGCAAACTGGCGATCCTCGGCCCATCTTTGCTCCTAAGGACTAGACCTTTCTTGGATGCTGCTTTTGTACCAAATCATAATTACAATCACCTGTTGACATCACCTGTTTCAAATCACATCATTATTTAACCAATTTACCTCATTACTAGCCCTAAATTGCTCCTGTCCCAACTTTTTTTGGAATGTGTTGCAGGTCTGAATGACAGGAAAGGATGTATATTTACAAATGACATGAAGTTGACCAGACAAAACATGAAATAGTTTGTGTTCATATTGTCTGCAATGAAATACAAGTCAAAGTAAATTTAGAAATCACTACTTTCTTTTTTTATTTGCGTTTTCCATACTGTCCCAACTTTTTCTGATTTGGGGTTGTATATACACACAGTTGTGTTCAAGATAATAGCAGTCCAACATCACTAACCAGCTCAATCACTGTTTTTGGTAGAAATTATATTTCTACATGGCAAATCATTTACTAGTAGGTGTGGTAGAGTAATAGAAAACCAACAGACCCAACAGTCATGACATGCATGCTGTTGATTCTGTGTAATTGAATCATTAATTGAAAAGGGCGTGATCAAAATAATAGCAGTGTGGAGTTTAATTAGAGAGGTAAATCATTCTGTGAAAAAACTGTGTCAAACAAGTGGCCCTTATTTAAGGACGAAGGCAGCAAATGTTGTACTGTTGTACATTTCTCTCTGAAAATCTGAGTAAAATGGGTCGTTCCAGACATTGTTCAAAAGAATAGCGTACTTTGACTAAAAAGGTGATTAGAGAGGGGAAAACATATAAAGAAGTGCAGAAAATTATAGGCTGCTCAGATAAAATGTTATCAAATGCTTTAAAATGGCAACCAAAACCAGAAAGATGTGGAAGAAAACGGAAAACTACCATTCGAATGGATCAAAGAATAGCCAAAATGGCAAAGACTCAGCCAACGATCAGCTCCAGGGTGATCAAAGAAAGTCTAAAGTTACCTGAGTACTGTAACAATTAGAAGACGCCTATGTGAAGCCAAGCTATCGGCAAGAAGCCCTCGCAAAGTCCCATTGTTGAAAAAATTAAAAGGTTACAATTTTCCAAAGAACATATTGACTGGCCTAAAGAGAGATGGCGCAATATTTTGTGGACTGATGAAGCAAGATTGTTCTTTTTGGGTCTAGGGGCCACAGACAGTTTGTCAGACGACCCCCAAACACTGAATTCAAGCCACAGTACACTGTGAAGACAGTGAAGCATGGTGGCGCAAGCATCATGATATGGGGATGTTTCTCATTCTACGTGTTGGGCCTATTTATCGCATTCCAGGGATCATGGATCAGTTTGAGTACATTAAAATACTTAAAGAGGTTATGTTGCCTTATGCCGAAGAGGAAATGCCCTTGAAATGGGTGTTTCAACAAGACAACGACCCCAAACACACCAGTAAGCGAGCAGCATCTTGGTTCCAGACCAACAAGATTAACGTTATGGAGTGGCCAGCCCAATCTCCAGACTTTAATCCAATAGAAAACTTGTGGGGTGACATAAAAAATGCTGTTTCTGAGGCAAAACCAAGAAATGCAGAGGAATTGTGGTATGTAGTGCAATCGTCCTGGGCTGGAATACCTGTTCACAGGTGCCAGACTCCATGCAACACAGATGTGAAGCAGTTCTCAGAAACCGTGGCTATACAACTAAATGTTAGTTCAGTCATTCACAAGAAAGCTAAATCTTCAAGCAGTTTTCAGTTTATACAGTAAATTTCTTGTTTGACTTCGTAAAGAAAAATGCAGACACTGCTATTTTTTTAACTATTTTTTTTTTGCCTAATATTCCTTTTTCTTCACTTTCTGTAAAGTAATAACAAATTTACTAAATCTTTCTTCATGTTTTGATCTAGAATAGAATGTGCAATGTTCCCAATGCATTTGTGTATATTGAAGTAAAAGTTATTATAAGGATTTTGAGCTTTACTCGATTTTTTAAACACACTGCTATTAATTTGAACACAACTGTATATATATATATATATATATATATATATATATATATATATATATATATATATATATATATATATACACACACACACACACACACACACACACACACACACACACACACACACACACACACACACACATACAGATTATAAAACTATAAGTAATTCCTATTAAACATTTTTATAAACTGAAGTGTGTAATTAAAGAGGTAAGTCTGAAAATAAATAACGATTATAACGTAAATAACGATTCAGTGATTCAGACAGGCTTGTGATTTTCTTCAAAAGGGAAAACAAAGTCATTGAAATGAAGAAAAATAACAGCTCCAGAGGAAAAACATGACCCTTGGCAACATGGTGGAGATTGATCTACACCTGAATCACACTTTGAACGATCCAGTCAATAACTGCATCTCTAGTCAAATTTACACCCCTGAACGGTAAAGTTCATGAAAAAGAAAAAAGAAAAAGAAAGAACAACTAGCGGAATAAAATTGAAAATTGCTCTCCAACCTTAAGCTCAATCACTGAGATCAATAGTGGAAATTTAGCCCTTGTCTTTCCAATTACATAACCGCAGCCAGAGATTCCCAAATATCATCCTGATACTCAGAGAAGTCCAGATTGTTTACAGTCTAGGAAATGGCACATTTAGGATTATAAATCCTGACTGTCACAAAACAAATTAGATCTTAAGGTGCAAACCGGTCCATGCCATCTGCGGTAGCATCCACCAAAAGAGCCAAGAAAAGAAAGAGAAGCACTACGGCTTTATATTAATATCCTGCATGTGATTTCAAATAGCAGAATAAGAATTCATAGCGCTTTGAATGAGAGGCACAAAACAGTCACAATGATTTGTGGGCTGGAATTCATTTTACATGGCTCATGTACTCTGCCTGCATTGCAGTCAGCTAGATGGGGAATTCGGTGTCTGGGATCATTTCACTTAACGGAAGCATTGACCGCTGGTCGGGCGGGCCTGCGGTTCCACAGCTCCGCTTCTCGCTTGAAACTCCTCTGCCTAGATTGACTGACAGAAAGTGCTTCTAAGAACTCAACCGCAGGGACAAACAAAGACGTGAGTCAGATGCAGCTGTAATTAGCGCATGTAATTAGACCTAAATTCTGAAATGCAAATGCTATCAAGGCTTTGGCACGAATTAAAATTCCTCAGATGGACGTTCTCGAGATGTGTATAGTTATAATGAATAAGCCCATGGTGATGGAAAGAGCTTCAATGCCCACCTTATTTTCAGACCGAGGCTGCGATAAGAGAACAGGGCCCGTATTCACAAAACATCTTAAAGGGATAGTTCACACAAAAATGAAAATTCTGTGATCATTTACTCAGCCTCAAGTAGTTCCAAACCTGTCTGAATGTCTTTGTTCTGCAGAACACAAAGGAAGATATTCTGAAGAATGTGGGAAACAGAGCAGTTCTGGGGCACCATTGACTTCCATAGTATTTTTGTTTCCTACTATGGAAGTCAATGGTGCCCCAAAACAGCCTGGGCCCGTATTCATGAAAAATCTTAGTGCTAAGAGTTGCTCCTAGTAACAAAATTCTAAGAAAATTCTTAGAAATGTGGGTGTTTCCTCTTAAATTTAAAGAAAAGATCCTAGTAAAGAAAAAAGTAATTCAGAAAGCATCTTAACCCTTAAAAGAGGTCTTAAGGTCCGAAATTGTTAGGAGTACGGACGAGGACTTTTAAGGGGCTTAAGAGTTTCTTAAGCTGTGGAGAAAATGGATGAAACATGAAGAGGGAGAAGAAATGTGTTGCACACAATGCATGACAGTGAGTTAATAAGACGCTACACATTAGATCGTGCAGGGATCATGTTTGTGACAGATCTTGTTAAAGACATGTTAACATCCCTGACACTGCGCAGAAATGCCATAGCACCAGAAATGGACGTAATCACTACATTAACTACATTAACATATTTGGCAACTGGAAAAATGCAACTATGCAGCAGCGATGATTTGGGTCTGTTACAGCACTTTCGGAACCTTATTGTGTCGCTGTTCATTTCCTATAAAATACGTTAAGTATGACAGCATGGTAAATAAAAAATATAATGTGTGTGTGTGCACGCGAGAGAGAGAGAGAGAGAGAGAGAGAGAGAGAGAGAGAGAGTACGGTAAAACAGGAAAAATTACGCTTGTAATTTCAAAGTGAAGGCTTATAATAAACCCTACTCTTAAAAGCGCTCTTACTTCTTGAACAACCAACCAATCACAGTCTTCAAAAGACTGTGTCATAGCTAGCAACGGGGTCAGCCCCGCCTCCTCACTAAGATAAAAGCTTTTGTCTTTTCCTCGCTCAGAGTTGCTCTCAGATTGGTCCTGAATCACTTTTAAGCTAAGACTCCTAGCTAGAAATTTTTAAGCTAAATTAGGAGCTCTCTGAGAGGATTCTTAGAATCTTTATGAATACGGGCCCTGGTTACAAACTTTCTTCAAAATATCTTCTTTTATGTTCGGCAGAACAAAGAAATTCATAAAGGTTTGGAACTACTTGAGGCTGAGTAAATGATCACAGAATTTTCATTTTTGGGTGAACTATCCCTTTAATGCTAAAGTAGCTCCTAACTTGCCGATTTCTTAAAAATAGTGGGCGTGTCAGTCCTAAATTTAGGACTCCTAAATTTGTGATACGTTAGGAGTAGTGAAGAGGACTCCTAAGTCACTAAGACCAACTCACAATTATCCTAAAATGGCTGTTTCTTAGCTAAAAACTTTTACTGCTACTTAGGAGAACTCTTAGTGGTAAGATAAAATGTTTTGTGAATACGGGCCCAGGTCTCTAATCCTGTTCCATCTCATTGCACTTGGCAAAGAAAATCCTTTAATGCACATGCCGTGCTACATCTTCTGAATGACAGTTTTGTTTTGTAAATATGAATAATCTCCGTATCTCGCTTTTGCTGAGCTGCATGTGCTCACAAGGGGGAAAAAAGATTAAGAATATCTCTTACTGCAATCTTTGTAATATCAGTAAATATTTCCATTATTACATCTGAACAAAATGCTCAATGCACTTTCGTAATGTTCTACAGGAATAAAGCTACTCGGGAAATCTGTTTTTTTTACTTGGTTTTGCGTGACAAAGTATGCAAACCAACAGGTACCAGAACAATGGTATTTCATGCCCAATATGCAGATAAAACATCTCACCACGAATGGTTATGCATGATTCAGCTGTTCTGTATTGTGTGCAATAGCTTTGCGAAGGTTCATGCACTATCCGAATTCTACTTAAATGCGCATAAGCGTACGTATGAGCACACATACATACACAGTACCATAAAAAGAACTGTAATAGGATTCTTCGGCTTTTCCAGTGACTGCCTTCACTATCACACACACAGTTAAGAGCACTAATCCATGACAAATTGTCTCATCTGATCCATGACAAATCGTCTGAAGGCCAGATAGAGATGAGGAAATTAAGAAAAATAAAAAAACGATAGGGGGAAGGGCATCAGGAGAAGCTTGAGAGATACATCTGACTGAAAGAAAGAAAGAAAGAAAGAAAGAAAGAAAGAAAGAAAGAAAGAACTAAAAATAAAGAGAGTAAAAAAGTGCAAAAGAGAGCACAAAGCAAATAGTGCTTTGAAAAAAGTGCTTTTTTCGTGCATGAAAAAAGCAAGCAATAAGGAAAGAAAGCACAAAATACAGAAAGCATAAAGAGGAAAGACGGCAAAAAAGCTTGAATTACAGAAAACAAGCCAAGAATGAAAGAAAGTTAGCACAAAACAATGTGAAAGAGTAAAAGAAAGCACAAAAGACAGAAGGCAAGAAAGCATGAAATGCAGAAAGTGCAAAAGAAAGAAAGAAAGAAAGAAAGAAAGAAAGAAGCGCAAAATGCAGAAAGTGTGGACAGAAAGAAGCCAAAAAAATCTAGTGTTATAGAAAATGCAAACGTGTGAAAGCAAGCACAAAAAGCATGAACAAGAAAGAGTAAAAAGCAGAAAAGACAAAGCGCAAAGCAAGACAAGAGAGTGTGAAAGAAAGTGTGAAAGTGAGAGAAAGAAAGAAAGAAAGAAAGAAAGAAAGAAAGAAAGAAAGAAAGAAAGAAAGAAAGAAAGAAAGAAAGAGAAAAAGGAAGGAAGGAAGGAAGACTTTAATTCCCATCCAGATAAATCATTCTAAAATGCCAACTAGTTGACAATCATTCTAGCAACATACTATAGGCATGTCTTACTAGAAATGTTCTAGTAAGGGTCTTACACATGAGGCTTCAGTTTAACCTAAGAAAGTTTAGATATGATAAGTTTCTAAGATCCTGATGAGGTGAAATCGGGTTTGTTGTGGTGCATTGGTGACAGTGAAGGGTTTGAGCGTGTGAGTGTGAATCATCCCAGCTAGCCCAATCAAACCTCTCCTTCATCCAATTTGCTAAGAAATCAGATTACTACGCCATTCCAGTGAGCTGCATGTAATTGAATTTGGTTTTATGTAATCAATTCCCCCTTCTAATTAGTTTGCCACAATTAAAAGTAGGTGTGAAATTAATCTGATTAATTCACAATAAAACAGCCGCACAGACATCTTCAACAACTATTATTCTTCGCATTCATTTGGTCATTATTATTGTGATTCGAAAAGACAGCAACACTGCTTTTCGAAAAATATAGATCTATATGCATGGACTCAAACCTGCATTGCCCACATGAGCACCAAACCCAACATTTAGCTACCATTCAAAAGTTTGGAATCAGCAAGGTTTTTTTTTTTTTTTATTAATACATTTATTCAGCAATGATACATCAAAGTGAGTGATATTGAGAGTGAAGACATTTATAATCTTACAGAAGATTCTTAAATGTATTACAGTTTCCACAAAAATATTAAGCAGCACAACCACTTTCAACATTGATAAGAAGAAATGTTTCTTAAGCATGTTAAATCAGCAGGTTAGAATTTTTTTCAACAATGAGATGCTTTATGTTTATTTTTGGGGAATGCCGTTTCAAATCCACACATATTTTTAATATCCATACATACATAACATCTGTGCTTTCCAGCTCTTGAAAAAACACGAGCCACCACTGACGTAAAATGGTTAGATTTTATTCAAGCAGAATTTGTTTTTTCATTTATTAATAGAAACTCTAGTTAAAATAATTTGAGGAAAGTGAAAGCATTTTCTAAATAATAATCCGCAGTCGACATTGGCTGCAGGAGACAACTGTGACTCAGGTTAAACCAAACTATGACCCAATGTGAATTGGTAATTCACATTCTCAGGAACGTTCTGGATGCAAGCAAATTAATGTGAAAAGAGATGAGGTTAGTTTCTCTCTCTGTTGCTGGGCTACACCACCACCCGTTTGGGAAAATATTCAACAGTGGTCAGTGTATCCGGTCAAAACCAGAGCAGGTGAGGAGAGAGGAGGAAGAGAAACACTGCAGCCTGGGATTGTGTCATGTCACATTCTGATCATCTGTCAATGTAGTGGATTATTTCTTGAGAGACCAGAATTGGCTGCCCGGAATCAGACCGCCATCAATCTCGGCTGAGAGTGGAACGCAGGCGGGGCCCGTCCTGCATGGACTCATGGGATGCGGACGGCTTGGAGCCGGTGCCTGAACAGGTGATGGAGCAGCGGAGCGACTCAACTCGTTACTCAATATAAGCCTCAGCTGTGACTGTTTTTTTTTTGGTCGTTTCTCAAAAAAATAGGGTTTTGGGGGACAGAGAGAGAATTCAAAAGCAACCAAATCCATTTTGGTATTCATGTCAAGCTCCTGTTAAAGAAGGTAAGCCGATTTCTGCAGTATTGTGAAATGCCTGAACTGCATGGAGGATTACACTTGTACAGAGACACCTCTGACCTGACAACTACTGTATCCATCATCCTCAGACAAATAATGATTCTGCTAACTGTGCAGCTAAAGCTACCAGACTGCATCAATTCTGTATTTACTGCATGAACATATTAGTTTTAAACACATTTTGCCTCTTTATTGAAAACAGAGAGCAAAGGGAAATGGTATCAGGAGACGTTGCAGGCTGGATTCGAACCTGCATTACCCACTTAAGCACCAAAACGCAACATTCAGCATCTGATTACTTGTTGCCTGATTATTTGGTGAGCTAAAAGTGGTGAACTAAAAGGCAGTACTTTGCAAGAAATGGTCAATAACTGAAAATGTATTTATTGAGTGATTTATTACCTTAGAAATTAACATTTTGCCATATATTGCCTTGGTCTATTGTGCAACAATATTCATTAACAAAGGCATATTTTTCGTCTGTTTATTAAAAAGAGAGAGAGAGAGAGAGAGAGCGAGAGAGAGAGAGAGAGAGAGAGAGAGAAAATGGAAAGTGCATCAGTACACATTGCAGGCTGGACTTGAACCTGCACTGCCCACACAAGCACCAAAAGCTCAACGTTCAACATCTGATTATTTGTTGGTTATTTGTTTTTCTATCACTGATTTTTTTGTCTAGCTGCAAGCATTTTCTGTATGAGAGAGAAAAAGGTGGACTGTGTTCAGGACGTGTCACATGCCAGACATTAACAAAACAATTCTTCCTGAAATAGAAAACACTGTTCATTGTTCAGCACAACATATACAATCTTAAGTTTGTCTTTAAAAATAAAGAGGCAGTCATTAATAGAGAATGTAGAAAGATAAACATCTGCCTTAATCTTTTCAGCATCAAGGAAATCAGCCTGCATTTCATCATTTACAAAAGATTTTGGCTCAAGCACTTATACTTCCACCTTGATTATGGAAATACAATTGCTCCCGGTAACACGGACACACTTCTGTCTAACCCACAGAGTAATATGGTGCTGTTCTCTCCTATCTGGATTTTGAAGCATTTTTGGCATTGATATAAAGAGTTTGTCCTCGAATATCATCGGTGGGGGTGTTTCACAGTTAAATAAATGATGACAGCTTTTCAAAATGAATCATGCTCTGCTTTCCTTTACTCAGTCTCATTTTTAATCTTGGATACTTTTTTAATAGGCTTTGATTGCTGGATAATAGCGCCATGGTTAAAAAGAGGGGCAAGAAAAAACATTTCAAAATGTTAGATCTCTCTCCAGGCAATGGAGATCTATTTATATTAAAAGGTCTTCTTAATGAAACTAGATATGGTTTTAGAATTACAAAATCTATTTTAATTCAGGTATTAATCATAGATTTTTTTAATTCCCAGAAAAGTGCTGCAGTCCAAAGTGATTATTTCAACGAGGAGCCTATGTATTATCAAATTCTTAAGACTAAGTGATTTTTTTATTTTCCAAAACTTTAGAACTGCACACACAGGTGGAGATCAAAGAAATGAAAGTTGTACGAAAAAATCATATAATAAACAAAATAAGAAAATAAATAATAATAATAAAATAACTTTCAAAAATATAAAAAAAACACAAAAGTAGAGTAAAAACAGACAAGTTTATTTTTCTTGTCAAAAGTCTTGCTTCACATTTGTCAAGAAGAGCAGATGTCATGAAATAAGCTTCATCAAAACTCTCCATCCAAAATGTTACTGCAATTTAAGATATTCTCTAACATTCAATACAGTTTTAAAGTCGGTTGAGATGGAAGAAGCCAGCAGGTAATACCGAAGGGTAGCCAATGATATCTGCAGACCTGACATCAAGAAAGCTCATTAACAATACTGCCGATCCACCCAGCTTTAGATGTTTGTTGATTCAGTTAGCTACAAAACAGGGCTTTTGTGGGAAGGCTTGAGGAGCTCAGTGACATCTAATTAGCCCGTTCCATGTCTTTGCACCTTTGCCATAATAAAGGACTTAAAAAAAAAGACTTCATTAAACCTGGTTCATCTAACAGATGCAGTATTAAGCCCAAAGTATACTTTGTTGTATGTGTACAGTCGAACGTGTAGCCTTTAAAAGTATACTCCATTGATATTGCACGTGAACACGGGCACATGTGCTCTTGAAAGCTTCATCCACGTCCAGTGTCTGCTCTACTTTTCCCCATATATTATGGCCGATAAATATTTTTTTTGTACTCTTTTAAACCAAACCAAGGCTCTCTCATACCCTCTCGCTCACAAGCGCTCGTCAATGCAAGCATCTGTTGTTGCTGCAGTCCCCGCTATTTTGTTGTTGTTCCATCTCTTTAGTTTCGTTTTCTACTAAGAAACAACCGCACACGATAGTGTTGCCATCTTGTGGAACAACTGATTACTGCAAAACAAATTCAATGCGCATTGAATTACAAAAACCGGGTGGTGCGCGTACTATTCTGATGATAAAATTTGCGTTGCGCACACTGTACACTGTCCCTCGCATATGAATAAAAGTGAAGTATACTTTGGGCTTTACGCCACATAACTAGAAGCGTACACAAAGATTTCATACTTTGAATTATGATTCAGTCACAAACAAGGTCTCACTAAGAACTGAATCTGTTACTCTGTTACTGAATCACTTTAATGTGAAAATTAAATGTGCGTTATTTTTTACGCAAAAAGTACATGAATTTTGGTACCACCATGATGGTCCAACATGCAGATTGTTATTTTAACACCTAAATAAAACATCTCACAAAAGTTGCAGTTTGAACAAGTACTGTTTTCACAGTAAACATATGTTTAGGTTCAATTTTTTTCCTAAACATGTGCCAAACCATAAGCACTTTAGCAAAAGCAGATGAAAATCTTCAGCCACTGCTATATGGATGTGTGCGCGCATGGGAGCGTGTTTAAAAGCTACAACCCTCCGTTACCAAGCCCTTCTTGACCTTCCTAACACCAGAGATGTGATTTCTCACATGCGTTTTTGTCTAACTTTTCCATATACCGCAGAGTAGGGTGGGGGATGATTTCTTTTTGTTGTTCAGCTGACCCCTTCAATAATTCAGGGAACACTTACTATGGGGCACGCTCTTCTTTGTACATCTCTGGCACCGTGCTCAGCTGGGCCGGATAAAAACCTGGAAGCATGGTGTTAAAAATTCATCCGGGTCTTTCTGACATTCATCGCACTTTTCTCTCCTTGTTTTGGATTAATGAGTTTGAAGAGCTTTCTGAGATGTGAAACTCTCTCACATGTGTAAGGCATCTTATAAGATGGTAAACATTCAAAATAAATGAAAGTTTGCAATAAATCAGGCGCTAATCAGCTATACTAGGACTCCTGGTGTGCTCCTTTTTTAAAATTGATAGTAATGAAGTAACAAACACATTTGCTACATAATCTATAAGGACAAGACATCGCAAATATTTAATGAGCATGTGGTGATCTAACTCGCGCAGCGTTAAATTCCTTTGGAGTTCTTTGTAGCCTTGCTCCGCTGCTGAAAGTATGCAACAATCGCTTACATTTGCATACTTAGTGTTGAAGAGAGACCCACCTTGCTGACTCTCTTCCCGTCGGCCCTCATAGCGAAACACTACTTAATTGCCAAATACTTCCATAGAGCGGGCGATAGACGTAAATTGTCATTTCCACCAGAGCCTCTGTGATCAAAGCTGCTCGTATTCACAGCATGCTGATAGGAGAGTTTAGCCTCAAGCCTGTCTCGCACACACATACGCACATGGAAGATTGCAGTCTGGGTAACTCACGATGCGAAACCCTTTACAAGCCACTCGTTGAAAGCAAAAACAAAGCGTCTTCAGCTGGATTTCTACATAAATCTCTTTTCACAAGAAGAAGATAAGATACCAATCACAAAGTTTCATAAGCACCGCAATGAGCGCTTTATAGATTTAAGCTCACTTTTATGCAAATCTGATAGCGATAAAGTCAATACATACTCATCTCGATCTCAAAACACGGGCGTCCCCAAACAGAACATCTACAGCACTTGGACTTCCACAATCAGCAGAGTTAAACACTTGTTAAACTCACTGATTCAGTGACAAAGAACATACAGTTTAAACGAGACACTGACCCAGTATCTGTATGGCGTTGCGGCCCGGGCGGGTCACATGATGCTGTTGGATGGTCTCGTACAAAGTGGCATGGCACAGCAGTAAGCAGCTAACACTTATCCACAGACACAGGAGCCAGGACATGGCAGGAGCACCGGCTGAAGAGAAAAGACATCAAAGACAGAAGATAAAAGCAGAATGTTTATTCTATCTGACACACACCTACATGCACGCGCTATTTCAGCCCTCAGCATTACAGAATATTCTGCCGTTAACAAGCATTATTTCACACTGTAAATTTATTTAAAGTCAATATAATTTAAAAATGACAATGCGGTTTGAAATCAACGGGTATCGTAAAATATGACCACTGACTGATCACTAGATATTCTTAAAACTACACAAATTAATCTTAAGGGAATAACCTTGTTTTTGTTTGCAGTACTTTATGGTGAGTCCTTTCATAACTAGTGCATAACCTTGGATTGATCAGCACTGCGAGACAGGAAGACAAACCAAATAGGTTCATTTATTTCTGCTTAATTATATAATGACACAGTTTTAGGGTCAAAACATATGATATTCCACTAAAATCAACCAAAACAATAAACAATAATTGACAGTATAGACAAATGTGCAGTAACACTAAAAGCCAAAATACTCAATACAGAAACTCTTGGAATGTTTAAACGAGTCCAAGTTTTCTCCAACTTTAAATTTGTAAGACAAAGGCTGACATATGTATTGCTATTAACACTTAAATTACACCTCGGCTCATCTTCTAACTAAAAATTACAAAAACTCCCTCACTTTAAATGGCAAACAGCGTTTAATTAATGGATGGCACATCTGAGTTCTCCTGCACTCTTCAAGCTGACAGGCAGGAGCATCAGTCAGTGTACCCTCAAATGACATTGAAATTTCCCATGAATATTCATCAAGCCCCAAAATTAAGCATATAATTATTAACAGCACATTGTAATCCCCTTTGCTCCACTAAAGCCTCCTTAATCCACAGTTTTGTGGAAATGTGAACTGTTCCCAGAGGACAGTTATTCTTTCCCTGGCTGGCAAACTGCCTTAAAAACATCAACTGTCTTCTTCAACACTATAAAAGAAGATTTTGCACATGCAATCAAGTCTATTGACATGCAACAGAGAAAGATAATCTTTAAGCAAAATGATCAGCCTTGGACTTTAGAAGGTCACATAAACCTCAACACCGACGCAATATATTCTGTTGCAGATCTTTCATTTTCCAGGTAATATAAGTCACTTCTCTATGAGATGGTGCCTGGCAGGTTAGTGAGAGCAGCTTGGGGAGTCTGTGCTCGCAGCTACTGTATAATTAATGCACTGATCTGACAAATCATCTGTTTGGATGCTTTTACATGTTTTACTTTATGGTCCGCATGCTCATCACCGTCCTCGGACACACCTGCACACGATCACCACAAGATATTATGTACAATGCACACTTCAGATTAAGTCCCTATATATTTTTGAGGGTAGAAATAAAGAAAAAAAAATGTAAATAAATTATATTATTTTCTAATATGAATAATTATTATTATTATTAATATACAATTTCTGTGTGGCTTCACACATATTATTCTGAGAAAAAAAGTAAGAAATATTATCTATATACTCTATTTGCTCTTGCACTGTATTGCATCTGTTATTATTACGAAATACAGCTTGTGTGTGTTATTGAATATAAAATATTGGCCATCATATGTTCACTTATGTCACAGTAGCAGCGCTGAGCTTAGAAAGGACTGGCAGGAAAATCCTATAAGCTCATCTGATCTGCACCGTACTGAAACTCAACTCTTAGCATCTTTTATTAGCACGTAGGCAAATTATCAATGACTCAGGGACGCACATAATACATGATTAAAAGTGGCTAGTCAAGTTTTCCGCTTCGAAAATGCACACACCTGCTGACTTTCTAGTCATTCTTGCGAACTGACTTCCTCTAGATTTTTTTTCGCATCCTCCCATGACAGAACTATCACATTTAATCTTACCTGTGAGATACTGAAAGGAGAACGTTAAAGAAAGGTGCCGTCAGAGCTGTTCATCCAATATCCTTAGCACATAGTCATAAATCCATCCATGCTCTCGGGAAAGAGCTTCCCAGCAAAAGTTCCTGTTCGGATCTGCGGGTCAGAGGGGGGATGAGGAGACTTTTGTTCCCGCTCCTGCCCTTGATCCCCTCTTCTGTTGTAAGTCCTCCTGGCTGCAATCCACCGAACACAGTCAGGCACCCGACAACAGAAACTCCCGTCACAGCTGTGAAACGCTGTCAGAAACTAGCTGGGATTTGAGGGACGAGAGGCTTGTCATGTCACCTTTAAATCACCGGAGAAGCAACGTCTTCCTCCTGTTTCTCAGCCTCCTCACGCTTCTCTCTGAAGGTGAAGCTTCTTTGGGGGATATCAAGCTAATTTGCTTCTTCACTTTTTGGTCTTGCACATGTGACGGCACTGCTCTCTCTCTCTCGTGCGCTCGCTCTCTCTGTCCCTCTCTCCTCTTAGCTCTTCTCTCCCATTGAGAAGCCACTCAAAACGAGTCTCTCCTCTTCCCAGTGTACTGATTGGTGTGCACATGCATGTGTGAGTGCAGGCGTGCTTCTGTGTATGACAATACCGCCTCGCAAGTGGGAGAGCGAAACGCATCAGACGTCTTAAAGCAAGACTGCCCACTGTAGCCAAACAGAAAGGCACCTATACAGATGATATAACCTTGTATGCGTGTGGATTTTGCGTGCAACTGCAGCCTGGAAAGACGACAGACAAGATGGTTTAATTTCACAATATGCTTCCTCAGTTCTTCAGATTTTGGAGGGTTTGAACAAAGAGACTGAAATATGCTCAGAGCAACACGCTTTTAATAGAAGGGTGTCCGCAGCTGCGTTTGCAATCATCTCATTATTCTGAAATTGCTGCTGTGTTTCTTTGCCTGTTTGTACAATATAAATGGCTCTTTGTGTTGTGCGTGGCTCTCGCTGGTTGTTGAGTGTTGCCAGAATAAAGTTGCAGCTGGCACGCCTGGCACACAGAGACAGTCGTCCCCTTTATGTGTGCTGACGCTGTTGTGGGAATTCAGTGGTTTTTATTATCCGAGATGATTTTTAGATAATAAAAAATGTGATAAATAAAATAAAATTACAATAAGGAATATATGTGTGTATGTGTGTGTGTGTGTGTGTGTATATATATACACGGTATATTTGAACAATAATTAAATAGGTAAATAATTAAGAAAATAAGCAAATATCCATTCGAATATTTACCTTAAAAATGTAGTTTTTTAATAAAAATAATAATTATATTTAAAAACTCCAGAAATTATTTCACATAGCAGATGGCCCTGATACAGAATAAAGTGGTTAGAAAAGTATCATATGAATAATAGAGTGTATAGAGCTTATTAAGTAATTTAGAAAGGCAAAATGACACATCACACTTTTTTATATATTTATGCCTTTTCATATTACTTTTCTAACCGAATCTATACTGTATTAGCAACAGAAACTGCACACGCTGTTGTCACATGAATATCTAAGGGCTGAAAAATATGTGTGAGAGTGTGCGTGAGTGTAGATGAGCGAATGAAGATCAGACAGATAAAGCACTTGACTTCCCCAACTGATGCTTAAATCGGAGATTCATTTCTGATGGTAGGAACATGGTTCTACTTGAGTGCAGACAGTGAGCCTAGCCAAAGGGTGTTTCTCGTCCTGCTGTTGTCTGAGAAGCTCGATGGTCTCCACGCGCAAGACTGCCAAGACTGGGATTGCAGGCTGGAGTGGAGCAACTGTTGTTAAGGGGTACAGGGGAAAAATACAGTGTTAACGAAACAGTGAAAGACAGATATCTATTACTTTCTCAGTAGGATGCCCTAAAGAGACCAAGAGACTGGTTACCTGCTGAGGTAATTGGCACCTGTGTAAGTGTAACTGTTAACAATAACACGGCATTTCTGCATGTACACTAATGGTCGATGATGCGTTTCACCAAATCGCATTGCAATGGCTTGAGAATGTCTATAAACTGTCATTGTGAAAAAAAAGATCTAAAAATACTGTTACACGTGTTTTCATTCTCATCTGTTTACGTTCACTTAAAGGGATAGCTCACCCAAAAATTAAAATTCTGTCATTAATTACTCACCCTCATGTCGTTCCAAACCTGTTAGTAGGTGTCAGGGTTCTGTTGTGTGTGTCATCTGTTCCTGCCTCTTGTGTCCATATTTGGTTTGTTTCCTGTCCTTGTTTCATGTTATTATGAGTTAAGTATGTTCCAGCTGTGTTTATGTGATTATGTGTTAATTACCCTGTGTATTTAGTTCCTGTCTTTTGAGTTTGATTTCGTCTGGTCTACTCGTTACTTCCCCGGTGTATCCTGTCCCTGAGTCCTGCCTTGTCCTGCCTTAATGTCCTCATTAAATATTATTATTTGAGTTTATATCCTTGTCTGCGTGTTCCTGTTCCTCCCTCGTGTGTGCACCGTGACAGTAGGGTTGTGACGGTGAGGAAATTTTCCCACGGGTTAATCGACGTGTGACAACACCGGTAATACCAGTATCACCATGGTGGGGGGTCGAAGAAATTGACTGGTCTGCATAAAACCAAGTCCTAATCCCAGTTTAACACCTCTGGTGTGACTGTAAATGCAGACCTTGAGCCAAAAACTCATCACCAAACACCAATGACTTGTACATATGGGTACAGTCATTTTAGACATTTCAGTTGCAACAGAGATGGAAATACAATTTTTAAATACATGAATTATGTTCCCATCGTTGTTGCCACAGATTTGGAAGTGCATTTTTCTGTTCTAAAGAAGGGGGTGTCCCAATACTTTTGTCTATATAGTGTATGTACAAGTCATTGGTGTTTGGTGATGAGTTTTTGGCTCAAGGTCTGCATTTACAGTCACACCAGAGATGTTAAACTGGGATTAGGACTTGGTTTTATGCAGACCAGTCAAGTTCTTCCACACTGACTGAATCAATAATTTATTTTTTGAACCTTGCCTTATACACAGAGACATTGTCATGTTAGAATAGAAAAGGGTCCTGTCCAAACTGTTGCTATTATATTAGAAGCACACAATTTCCTAGAATGTAATTATATGCTTTAACATTAAGATTTGTACTCATAGAAATTACTAAAGTAGTCAAACCTGTTCATTAGAAGGGGGTGACCCAATACTTTTGGCAATATAGTGTATTTTTAAAACAGGCGCTTTTACATTTGGTTTTGAAACTCTTCTGCCATCGTCTTGTCTGTCTCACCTCACTCTTCTTGTCAGTCAGCTCTCCTCACGTGATAAATGAAATCTGATCTGTGATGCGCGACTGTTCGTTCGGTGTGCTGCATTGAGCAGCCACGTTCAGTTTTAATTGTACACACTGTTCTCTAACTGAATTAAAAGATTTGTATTACTATAAAAAAAGAAAAAAATGATGGTGAGGGACTAGAGCTGCACGATTCTGGATAAATTGAGAATCACGATTTTTTTTTCTCAAATAGAGATCACGATTCTCCCACGATTCTGAACTAAACAAAATAACGTGTGACAAAATATTAATTGCTGCAGTCTATTTAAAAGTGTTTAATTTAAATGAATTATTAAACATTTTAATATATAATACAGTATGGCCAGGTTTCACAGACGGGGCTTAGACTAAGCCAGGATTAGATCATAGTTCAATTAAGACATTTAAGCAATTTTTATAAACATGCTTAGAAAAAAACATTACTGGTGTGCATCTTGAGACAAAAAGGCACTGATATATTTTAAGATCAGTCAATGCGAGTTTCTTTCAGTTGAAACAGCTCAGATTTACATTTTTGTCTAGGACTAGGCTTAAGCCTTGTCTGTGAAACCCGGGGTATATGTATTTAAAATATAGTGCTTTTAATACACCAACTTTTAGAATTAAAATTATGAAAAATTGGTTTGTATTAATGATTCAATGACTCACTCATACCTCACTTGTTTCATTAATGGATGAATCAGTGTTTTTGAACGAATCTCGAATGAATGATTCAATAACAAATATTTTTTTTAATAGTCACTTGTCGCCACCTAGTGGCGAAATGATGCAATCGACACAAACGTTATTTGAAGCGCCAGTTGCTTTCAAAAGATGAGTGGCTCTATTTTGATCGCTACCATAGACATCAATGTTTGTAGCCGAACTATAAACTTTTATCCCAGTATTTCTATGAATGACTGTAAGACAGAAATAATACTGTGTAGTTGAAAAGACTGTTTGTGAAGCTTTTTCTTACCTAAACATGTTAACTGTCTGCTCTCTGGATCAGCAGCAGCACGAATGCAGATTTGAATGTTCCGGTATGATTTTTTCAAAGTTTTAATAGACACGGGCGAATCGTTGTCATTCAGAAATTAGATCGTGTGGGTATTTGAATCGAGATCGCGATCTTTTAACGATTAATCGTGCAGCTCTATGAGGGACGGTGCCGCGGTGGGCAAGTGACGTAACCGGTGTTGTGGCTTAACACTGGTATCACTGTCAACACCGTCTATCGCAGCAAGCCTACCTGTTAGGCCTTCGTTCATCTTCGGAACACAAATTAAGATATTTTTGATGAATTCCGAGAGCTCTCTGACCCTGCATAGACAGCAAGGATCCTAACGCGATCAAGGTCCAGAAATGTAGTAAGGACATCGTTAAAATAATCCATGTGACATCAGTGGTTCAACCGTAATTTTACGAAGCTACAAGAATACTTTTTTGGAGAATAGCTTCAGATGTGTGCGCTGCACGAAAACAGTGTGCAAGTTCTTTCCCCTCCTGCACTTAAATAGTTTAAAATCACATTAAAATGTGAATGCAGGAATCATTAAACTGAATCGAAATGTACGTGTCTTATCGAATACCCGGTTCTTGGAAATTTTAAACTGGTTCTAAAATGGAACAGGTTCTCAATACCCAACCCTATCTATAACATGGCTAAAAAAGAACCGTAAAGGGGCAACCATCAACGGAAGAACACATTTTGTTATGTGGCTTCCAGTCTCGACAGATCCATTGATTATAATGAGAACAATCTACTTTTGACAAGCTGACATGGTATGAGCAAAAAGGGAACTGTGAGTAATGAGGAAAAAGTTTATGAGTCCCTGTGAACTTTGAGCACAGACCTTGAATTTTATTATGGCCGCCCTGTTGACTACTGCTTTAATCAGAGTGTTAGCGCCATAATGTAATGGCCGTGACTCAGCAAAATACTGCCGCTAAAGATGAAGAACTTAATGGCATGGACGTGAAGCACAGAATGTGACAAAATGAGTATAATTTGTAACTAATGCACTGCCACAAAAGCACAATGAAGGGGGAGAAGGTGGAATTAAGGCAGCAGGGTTAAAAAATATATATCTAAATTAGCTTAGATGAATGCATTAGCATTTGACTAGCTATGTTTTTAAAACTCCTTTTGTGCTGGCTGTCTTCATGAAAATGTATGGCTTATGAATATGGCTCGTGTTTATTTTAGGCGCTTCAAAATCACATTTGTGTTCCGTCAATGTTGTGTGCTACTAAAACTTGAAACGCATCTTTCTCAAAACATCTTTATATGCCTCTAAGGACGACTTAAAAGAAAAATCATCCAATTAGCAGTTTCTCACGGCGATTATGTATGTTTACGACAGTGATGCCGATCCGTGTCTCATTGTTTTGTCATCTGGGGTTTGGTTTTTTCATTTATGACTTTTTTTTGCATCTTGAGGCTGGAGTTTTGAGACACCACTAGCTTTATCGTTACTGTAGCTTTCACTCCCTACCCTTCCTTTAGTCTCTCATCTCTTGGGCTCCTAATATTTCCAAGCATCTGTCGCCGCTGTCCATGCCAAGCTGGGCTAGACTAGTCCAAACACCAGGAGCCAGCTGTTCGCAACCAAACACCACAGATAAATGCTGGTCTGGTCCTGCCACTACCCACAATTTCTTCATGTCACGCATTAGTTGAACAATGCCTTAAAGGGACAGTTCAAGCAAAGATGTAAATTCTGTCATCATTTACTCACCCTTGTGTCATTCCAAACCAGTATAACTTTATTTCTTCTGTGTAACAAAGATATTTTGAAAAAGATCTTGTTTTTATTTGTCTGTACAATGAATGTCAATGGGGTCCAATGTTGGACAATGCACAAAACATTTTGAGTTCCGCAAAAGAAAGAAAGTTTGGAATGAGATGAGGGTGAGAAAATGATAACAACATTTTCTTTGAAGTTGGTAACCAAGGTTATACCAAGTAGATTAGAACCTAACACCCACTTGGAAAGTTATGAGGCTTACGGGGGTGTACTTTGTGGAGTGCATGTTTTACAACATAAGATGTCTTCAGAGTGAGACACTCCAAAGCAAGAAGAGGAAGAGCACTCAATGATTCATAAACTTAGTGGGGTGAGTGTCTGAAGCACGTATGAAACAATCTTGCTTCGCTCGGAGGTGCCTCAAGGCCAAAAGGGCCTGGAAATGAATTACAAAAGCAAAAAAAAAAAAAGTTTTGCGTGATCCAGACAAAGACAAAATTCATCGCATACATCTGTCAGCTTCTTAAACACGAAATACTGACTTGTCCTTGATCAACCTTTAGCAGAAATCAAAGTCAAAATGTTATTAAATCTTAAAACATCAGACATGGGAGGAAGATCCCACCCAGAAAATGATAAAATGATATTGTCATAAAAACAGATTTACACTGAAGTTAAATATTCAAACACTGCAAATGTTTGACATTATTACAGTGCCCACAGTCCTCTTTTTTGGACATTAAAAGGGGTCCAATCAGGATTTATAAACTGCCTATAACGTCCAGTTTTTTGCTTTGTTTTTCTATTGAAAGTGCTTATATATCTAATATACACATTTCTGCATTGCTTTGACTGATCCCGCCTTCTCGAATAGCAGAATTTTTCGAGTACTTTTTAATCACTACCTTCAGTAAAAGTAACGCAGGATTCACATCTCACATACAGATGTACTAACAGATTACAACATTCACACTAAAGCTTGAACCATTGTGTCGTGTCCCTTTCACTGAAATCAAAATGACGTAAAAAGCTTTGTGGGTACAACTGCGAATGACTGACTCTCATACCCAAATGAAAATGTATATTCATGGAAGGATTATTACACAAATATTCCTGTGCTTTCAACTCAGGCAGGATCGTCAGCAAAGCTAATGCGTGTCAGTGGCAAATTAAGGAAACCAATTAGAAACACATATTAGACAAAAAACACTGGCCAAGGGAATGAGCTTGTGAGCTATATTAACTGAATTAAACAAAATAAGGCTTGTTTATATTAGTTCATAAACAATATTTTTAATTTTATAAGTAGAAATTAATGTTAATTTCGGTCTAAAAGACAGTTTTTTACATTTATCAAGTTGCATAAATGGTATATATTCAAGTATACCTAAATAAAATATTCCTAATTACTATTTTGTTTTAGTTTTTATGATTAAATAGTATTAGGGACCCCCATAACACCCCACCCCCCATCCCGCCTGCCAGTGTCCTCTTTTTTTTTTTGAAAAACCCAATGTGTCACCCTAATATTATGTTTGTAACTTTATTAGTCACCTCAAGGGATCTCATGCTAGGGTAAAATGTGAAATTGATTTGCCTGACCGCAGTGTTATGAAGTTGTTTGTCTGTTGTACTGACCTGATTAAAACTCCTCTGTCTCCTCATTTGAATTTCAATGCAGGAGCTGCACATGGCCCAATGAGTTAAGCCAAATTCACCTAAACAGGGTACAAATACCAGTGTATTTGCGTGCGATGTCTGCTTTGTTTTACTGTCCAATTTTCAGGCATGGTGCAAATTTGGCAAATTTGCACAGACATAATTACAATGGGCAAGTTCATGGTAATGAATAATAATGACTTTAGCATTTTATGCCAATTTCATGAAGAATTCGGTTAGTCCATCTAGGACCCCAAAATGTCTGTACTCTATCCAGCAGCTGAGTAGAAATCCCAAAATTATGTGTGTCGTCTGAACTAGTCACGCAAAATGCAAATTATTACATCATTAAAATAAAAAACTAAAATAAATTAATTTTAAAAACAATGAAATCAAAAACACTTACTAAAAATATAAAATATTAAGTCATATTTGTCATAGGAACAGAACTGCTAACTTGTGAATGTGTTTTTAAATTTAAATATTAATTTAAAATATCTTGGAGTACTTCACGGAAATATTCAAAGGGTCACAAGGGAAATATTCAAAGGCTGACAAAAGAGTTTGTGAATCCAAATTTGTTAGAACAGCCACAACAAAAGGCTACCCCTTGGGGTCCTAGGCAGACTCAACTCAAAACATTGTTGATGTTATTGTGCTAAAATACATATGCAAAAGTGGTGCAACTGGTTAGAGAATTTGCCCCAAAGTGTATTTAACATCGCAACATGTCTCTATTTGCTCAATTATTAGGTCTTAATTAACGGTTAAAAAATAAATAAAAGTTGCTTCATTCTCCTCCAGCATTTTGAGAGACGGGATTTCTGCAGTTTCCCTCAAAATCAATATTTATGATAGCTTCGGGACTGAGAATGATGTGGAACGTTGCATATTGAAGTCTCGTCTTAATTATTCCCTCATGGTAAAGAAGAAGGAGCACACAAGCTTATGCGCTCTAATTGACACAGTGTAAAATCTCCCTCAGGTGCACGGCACAGAAACCGGTATAAAACAGGGTGTTTGTGCATTTTTCAAAGAGGCTGGTTTGAAGAAGACTGCGGGATGAGACAGACTGAGACTTTATATTTGTCTCTGAGGTGTTTACATGCGGAAGAAAGAGTGCAGATTGGTGGCTTCTCGCGATCCCCGTGGAATAAACCATCTATTAGTGGTTAGAGAAGATACTGAGAGGAGCTTGGGTGTTTGTTTTGTGTTGTATTCTCTTCTCCCTCTCGCACAAGATGTTTGAAGTAGGTCAGAGATGTTGTCGGTAAAGTGTGGGGACCTGCGAGGCCTCAGCAGGAGATTTCTTCCAGCCTTCTCACAAGGAACAAAATAATTGAGTGATATTGAAATACTTTTTTTCTTTTTCAAGATGTCTTCAATGGTAACATACTGTACCTGACTCAAATCAAAGCCTGCATGGGTTCCTGCTTAAAGGAATAAGTTTAAAGGGATAGTTCACCCAAAGAAAATGACAATTCTGTCAACATTTACAGTATCTTATGCTCATCAAGGCTACATTACTTGATCTAAAATACAGTAAATAAATAGTGTAAAATATAAGAATTAAAAATTTAATTTATTCCTGTGATGGTAAAGCTGCATATTCAGCATCATTACTCCAGTCTTCAGTGTCACATGATTCTTCAGAAATCATCAAATATGCTGATTTGCTGCTCTTGTTTTCAAAACAGTTGTGATGCTTACAGGGCTCTAGCCTCATACTTCCCACTGGTGGGACTTTTGCAACTAACTTTATCAGTTGGTCGCACAAGCACATAATTTGGTCGCAATATATATATATATATATATATATATAAAATAGTTTTTTTTTTTTTTTGCTACAACATTTGATTAATCAGTGCATGCTGATGAACTTTTATCATAGTTTATAGTTATATGGTAACAAAAGTGTTCAACATTCAATCTGTTCTTTTTCATCAGTATTATTTGTGATTTAAATTTTGTGAACAGGAATTCCTTTTTCCGTGCGCTTTCACTTTCACTTTCAAATTCGCGATCTTGGTGTCACGTTTTACAAGAAAAGATAATTGTCTGTTTTGTTTATATCTATACACCTTTCACTTTTTAAGACTAAAACAAAAGATGGATTCATTGGTATTCTTAATTAAAAAGCACAACAACAATAAAACAGTAGTCTACAATGACAAACTAGCTTACATAAACTTTATTAACAAAAACGAATAAGACGAGGCATGGCATAGGACACATCACATGCTGTATTATATACCGACTAATAAATTACAGAATGTTTAGCAAACACTGAGGAATCAAATAATAATAATATTAAAAAATAAGGAAAGCCTCCATAGCTTAACGTGAGGTAAGCAGCAAAGATAACAAGCTTTTCAAAATGAAAACAAAAAGAAAAGTAAAACTAAACTGGCTGTCGCTGACTTGCATTTTTTTTCTACAAGAATACCAACATGTTCACCTTCTCTGGTTTAAGAAGCGGTCTTTTACTTTAGTTTGAAAACCAAACTAAAGTAAAAGTCGCAGCGCACACCTTCACGCTCGTGCTGACGCGGCGAGTATAAACCAGGCTCCACCCACGAAGTGCTCGCACTGAAAGCGCCTCTCTTCACGTGATCAGTGAAATCTGACTCCTGCTACAATGTGCCGCAGCTCTGCAGCGCGCGCTGTATGAAGCAGATGCTTTGGAGCAGCGCAGACCATGCACTAGCACAAATGCAACCACGTCAAATTTTAACTCGCACATTCTCAAAAAATGGTCGCAGTCTAGAGCCCTGTGCTTAGTATTTTTGTAGGAACAATTAAATTTTTCAAAGATTTATATAAAACATATAGCCATCATAACATATTTATATCATATACTGAGTTCATGAGCTGAACTCAAAGATCTAAGACAAAACACAAAAGGCCTATTTCTCTCAAATATTGTTCACAAATCTGTCTAAATCTGTGTTAGTGAGCACTTCTCCTTTGCCGAGATAATCCATCCACCTCACAGGTGTGGCATATCAAGATGCTGATTTGACAGCATGATTATTGCACAGGTGTGCCTTAGGCTGGCCACAATAAAAGGCCACTCTATAATGTGCAGTTTTATCACACAGCACAATGCCACAGATGTCGCAAGTTTTGAGGGAGCGTGAAAACACTGCAGGAATGTCCACCAGAGCTGTTGCCAGTGAATTGAATGTTTATTTCTCTACCATAAGCCGTCTCCAAAGGCGTTTCAGAGAATTTGGCACCTCACAACCGCAGACCACGTGTAACCACACCAGCCTAGGACCTCCACATCCAGCATCTTCACCTCCAGTGTATTTTCATATTACATAAAGGGTTTGGAAAAACATGAGAGTGAGTAAATAAAGATTTAATTTTTATCCTGAGGAAGAAAATGTTACTCAACAGCCAACGTATGGCAGCCTCAAAAAAGAAGCAGACACTGATTGAATAGGAACAGACAAGAGGATGGTACATGGGTTTGAAAGGACCTTTATGACTCGCTCAATGTTGTGTGTTTGTTGGGATAAAAAGGAAAAAGAAAACTAAAAAGAAAAATCAACTACAGCTCAAAGCAACAAGTTGTTGCTAGGCCCGTAACCAGCTATGAGGTCACTGAGGTCCGGACCTCGTTAAATTTTTCATGTTCAAAAATAAAATGACTAATTTGCTGTTTAAAACTTCTCATATGAATCTGCATGACATGTATAATTCAGTTTAGACAGTTTGCAAGAATGTTTAGCATCCGTGGAATGAAAATGATCACTGTGAGGCGCAGCGGGCGCAGCCTCCATGTTGCCAGATCCAGCCACTATAAGCATTCGGTAAGGGAAACAAAAAAATAAATAAATCATGATATTATCTGTCAGAAACGTTATCAATGCTCTAAAATCAGTAGTATTTAGCACTAGTGATCTGTAGAACAACTATTTTACAGAATGAATTTTCACAAAGTCATACTAAAAACATTTATAAAAGGAGCTAGACAAAGTTATCATCTATACAGCAATGATCATTAATGAAAACTATAAGAGTAATATATATTGCTGCATGAATAATAAGCAACTGATACAATTATTCACCCCATAGTAAAGTATTAACAAATTTTGATGCAATAAGTGTATGATTTAAAAATTATCATCCCTCCAAAACAGAGAAAATATCTTTCACAAATCACAAACATCTACATGTCTCTTTTAAAGTGTTTATAGTGTATATAATGAATTGTATTTGTAGGGGTTAGCACAATTCTTTAACACTCCACCCCCCACCGGACCTCGCTAATTTTCAAAGCCTGGCTATGGCCATGGTGTGTTGCATATCTGTATCATGAGACACTGGTTTGGAATGAGACGCAATTCATGCAAATCATTAAGGCCTCTTTTTCAGCCTTATGAGATAGGAATAATTATTCAGATTGTATTATAACATAACATTATAAAAAAAAAATAACCAATGTAACTTCAATCAAAAGTTCCCTGAGTGTTCAGTAGGAGAATGTATGTATTTGTATGTATGTATGTATGTATCTCTCTCTCTCTCTCTCTCTCTCTCTCTCTATATATATATATATATATATATATATATATATAAGGGATAATGCACAGCTAGCGGTTTTAATACACGACGTGGAGGCCAAGAACCACCCAAAGCGAAGCGTTAGCAGTTGTGTGTGTACCTGCGTCTGCACGTCTTTCTACAAACAATGAAGCTGTGTTACTTCAAAAACAGTGATTTTACACCTCGTTGCTGAGGAATATTATATAGCGAACTATTAGGCTATTTTTTTATATATATTTTTTTTAAACCATGCCTTAAAGGTGCTGATTGTAGTATTGACACCTAGCGGTTGAACTAGGTATAGCAATCCAAATTCAAAATATTGGAGAGGGTTTTTTCACCCGGCCCCTCCTCCTCAGACTTGACCACATGCAGGTTGCCAGATTAACAACACCAACAGGAACGAGCGCACATGACGATGAATGGCATGAAATACGCTGTGTTTTCCATCAACTGGCAACCCAAAGTGCCGAAATACAATTGGGTAAACTTCTACAATGATAAACTTGTACAATGCTATTAGCGGTAATTATAATGCAGTCATTTTTTTTTAATTTATTCGCTAGTATTTTCAAAAAACAATGGAGAGAATGGAAGTATGGACAGTAGGAACAGGAAACAAGAACGGTAGATGTTGCAAGCCAGATTGAAACTCACATCACATGAGCACAGCGCAATGTGTTGGAGAATGAACATGACATTACTGCATTTTTTAACATTATTCAATCAGGGGGAATAAAGTGATATTTGAAGGATCTGTACGGATTTGATGGGGGGGGGGGGGAGCAGAGACCTTTGAAATGATGGCTAATGTTTAAGGTAGGAAAATGGAGCAGAGGGAAATAAACAGCATTGATTCAAAGGCTCATTCACTCTTTTCATTGCCTCCACTGTGTTTAACCAACTCTAGAGCAACACTATTTGGTTTTCAAGGTATTTTACTGAATGGAGTGCAGATTGCGACTGATCTGGGGCCTGTTCTGGGGACTAGAGCGCGAGCAGGCGCTGACCTTCTGTGGCCATCAGCTGCCTTAGTGTTTCATAAAGTGATTATTAAGGGATTTGGCCTCTGGCTTTTCTTCAAGCCATAATATTGAGTGATATCATCAAGTGTCTATCAAAGTAGATAGTGAAGGGCACATGGGAATTGCAGTTGGGTCCTTTTGTTCATAAATCCAATGCGATAAAGCAACAAAGTCTAAACAGCGCTGTAACTGTCCTCAAAAACAGCATTGTGTAACTAATGCTCCTGTTTTAGCCTTGGTGTCACAACACAGGACACCTGATACTGAATACATTTGAGTAAAGGCACGTGGGACGTATTTCTTTCTAGCAATAAAGTATGTTCAACCTTCTGCAAATCACTGGGTTTGAATATTACCCCGTGAGTAACTCTGACACATTTAGGAATAACTAAACAGAGTCCCATCCATCGTACATGGACTAGTACATGCAAGAATAAATAACATCAGCAAAGTGTGTGGGACTTTTTCTATTTTTTTTTTTTAAATAATACTTCACCCAAAAATTTTCTTAAAATTTACTCGCCCTCAGGCCATGCAAGATGTAGATTAGTTTGTTTCTTCATCGGGACAGATTTGAAGAAATTTGAATTACATGCTCACCACTGGATCCTCTGCAGTGAATGGGTGCCATCAGAATAAGAGTTCAAACAGCTGATAAAAACATCACACTAATCCAAAAGCGAAAAGTTGAGTGTTTGTAATAAATTGATCATTAAGTTAAAATAGTCTTGATGGATTTGTTTCTTGCAAACACACGGCTTTTCGCAAAACAAGCCTTTGATTGAGTCATGTTGTGGATTATTGTAATGTTTGAACTCTCATTCTGATGGCACCCATTCACTGCAGAGGTGAGCAAGTAATGCAATGCTAAATTCCTCCAAATCTGTTTAAGATAAAGAAACAAACTCATCTAAATCTTGGATAACTTGAGGGTGAGTAAAGTTTTAGCAAATTTTCTTTAATGGACAATAAATTAATTTTTAAACAGTCTCTTTAAAGTACAAAAGAGAAATATAAAACTGGATCCGAAATGAACATGGCAAGAGGAGAAAAAGCAAAAACAGATTTTTCCCAGCCCCTTTCTTGCCCTTTTAATGTCCACTCTTTGCTTACTTCCTCCAGGCCGTTCATCTCTCAGTCTCCCAGTGGACCTGAGGGCAATGGACTCTTAGTCTGCTCTCCATACATCACCTACTGACACTGATGGCCCGACTTTTGGATTCTTACATCTGATGTTTCTTTCTTAAATCAATTATTCAAGATCTCAGATTCATGTCAGAGAGCAAGCCTATTCATCATTCCTAATTGCCATGCACCACGTCGCCATTGATCAAAGCACCTCCACCTTCCTCCTCAATATTTAACATCATTGAAAAAAGACATGAAATAATACAAAAACTGTCACTTACTCCAAAAGCTCACTTGTGACCCTTTTATTCATATTGCGGCTTCACTCAAGATAAACGTCAGCTTTTGAGGAAAGTTTATCGACATATTGTCAGGAGCTATGCGTGACAGGTAATTTCAATCTGTTCTTCTCACAAATCTACTGTCTCTTAAGGCTTTAAAAAGGTTGGAATAAAGTTCATGTCACAGAGACCACATTTCTGACACTTTTATGGTGCTTTTTTTGTCATTTTTGAGCTTTTGAATGCCAGAAATTTCAGTTTGGGGAGAATTACTCTTACAGCAAGCCGCACTTAGGCAAAAGTCTTCACATTTCTGTCAGTTATGCAGGTAAGCCAGCACCAAAACAAGCAATATATTAAAAAAATAATTTGGGGTAACTTGTCATTATGATTAATAAAAACTAAAACTAAAATTAAAAACTAAAACAAGAAAACTAACAAGTGGAAAAAAGTGACAAAGAAAACTAAATTAAAAAGAAAAATTAAATAAAAATAAAAACCACTACAATAACCCTGCATGAAGCAACATGGAAATTTAAGCTTGCGCCTTTCAACTTACCAATAACTCAAGTCAAGGAAGCAAGGCTGTTCACCGTATGACCTTTGCTAATATGATAGTCATGCACAAATTATTGGAAAAGTGATTATCGGAGTTTACTGTCCTGTAAACAAGCAGACATTGTCTTGCTAATTCAGCTGTTTGTGATAAGATCCCAGCAATTGATTGCAGCTTTGGCCATGTAGAGGAACAAAAGAAGATATCAGTGACCTCTCACTGGTTTTAATGAACCTATATATAAGCATGTTTTCAGACGAACTAGTGTAATGCTGAAGGGTCTAGAGTCAACACAAGAAAATGGAGGTCATTTGTAGAAAACTGCAAACGGGAATTACACTGTGTATCTGTTTTTCTATAGCGTAAACAGCCAGTGAGTAACAGCGGTCTACAAAGAATGATGTGAGATTAGTCGGTTATTTAAATATTTTGAGCTAGCAAAAACAAGAACAATCAGAAACAGTTTAAAGTTTATCAGAATAATGTCTAAGGTCTATCAGAAAGGATGAAATGTGTGTCTGCAGCAGACCAAAGTCCCCTGAAATACATTAACCTTTATAAAAACATAAACTGCAGCAAAACAAACATCTTTCCTGAAAATCTGTTTGATCAAGCAGTCCATTTGCATCTAACTGCAAAAAAAACAACAAAAAAAACACTGGGATAGTCTGAGGTAAATAATATTGGCATTACGGTGGGAAAGGCTTCGGAATAGAGTGCGAGTCACATTTCTAATGCAAATGATTACCATCTTCAGTACGCCCTCACCATGACCTTTCATAAAGCGCTTTTTCTTTTTCTGATAGACTAGCATTTCAAAGAAGACATTTTCTTTCAAAAAGGCTGCAGAGAGCAAAGGTTGAGGGCACTCACAGATCTTGGTCTTTTATTTAAAGCTGCAGTTCGTATTTTTTTTTGGTTAAAAACGATCCGAAATCAATATTTGAGCAAGTACATAACCAGCCAGTGTTCAAAACTATCGCCTTACTTTAGCCCGATTCACAACGGTTAGCTTATAATAATGTTTTCTAATTTGAGTGGTACGGGTAGGTTTTCGCTGGAAATTCGAGCATGGCACTGCATCATTACGTCACATCTGTAAACTTAAAGAAGTTGTACCGGCTACTAGGCTATCACATGTGAGGATGCTGCAGGTGGTGGATCGTTTAGCCTTTTCTCACAGCAGCTAGAATAATTAAATGTATCATTTTGATGGCGGACTGTGATCCAGAAAGGATTATATGTTTATGAAACATGTGAATGAAATTAAATTATATTCCATCCAGTTTTAAATGTGCTTCTGATTACAGATAGCCTGGGACTACACAAGATTTGTATTTTAAAGAAAACCAGTTCGAAGGGAGCATAGTGCTTTTTGGGTTAAAAAATTCTTAAAATGAAATTCGAATGGTATGACAATTAGAGATTAGACTGTACAGAAATTAAGCTAACCGATCGTTAGATTTAATCACTATTGGTAGCGCGATTTATGGTAATGCTTTTTCCTCAGTTGGGCAGAACAAACGTGGCAGACTTGTTACTTACTTGTTCAGATGGCAATATACGGTGAAAATTCTTATTTGGTTCATATATTACAGTAAACATCCACACCGGTGCGGTGACTGACTGCCACACATACTCTTCAAAACTTTAAATTCATCCGCGCTGAAGCCGTGCCGACTCACAACCCACACAAGCAAGATAATTCCGCACCCAGCTACAATTCCAGGTTTTCAAACAGAGATGGCGACAAAGAGGCAAAACTTACAGACTGCAGCTTTAAGGTTTCTATCGCTTTGTCCATGTCTTGCAGGTTCTTCATTACCTGTGAGATCAGTTGTACATGGTTGAATCCACTGGGGCTAAGACTCACTGAAGTCACACTCTTACATTCAACTGGCATAGACTACCATTCAGTAAATCAGCAGCTGTCTTGAAGGTAAATGGGAAAACTCAGCTAAAGAAACATCTTAGCCAAATATAAAAATGTTGTCATCATTTTCTTACCCTCGTGTCCTGCATATCATTATTCAGATGTTTTTTTTTTCTATTCAATAGACAAAAAAACAGTCAGTGCGGTCCTTTCTTCAAAATATATTTTATGTTCCAAAGAAGAAATGCAAACAGCTTTGGAACTACATGAGGGTGAGTATAATTTTCATATTTTGGTGAATTATCCCTTTAAGCTAGTGTCCCAATTACCAACTTGATAATGAAAGTAGACGACTCCCAACTGTTTTCACTGAAATTTCACCACTCTTCTCTTGTGGGTCTTCAAGACCCATTTTTAAGAATGGAAGGGGGTGATATATTAAATTGCCTACAACAATTCCCCGATTTGCATTTTAGCAAATTATGGTTAAGTCTGGTAAAACAAGAGCAGCAGTACCATACAAAGATACACAATTGCAATAATCTAAATGAGGAATTAAAGGGATAGATATCACAAAAATGAAAATTGGCATTGATTACTCATCCTCATGTCGTTCATGTCATTTTTTGATGAAATCCGAGAGCAAAACTGCTAGTGTCTACTAGCACTTGTAAATCCTGTCTGAGTTGTAAGCCTTTCCCAACCTTGTTCTAGCTGACCTATAAGAAAGTAAGCTGAGAAAAAGAAGGTAATCCATACTGCTTTTTACAACTGGCCTTACTTTCAACAGCCACTTTCAGGTTGGCCTCTCTTCATGAAGGGTTCCTGCTAGCCCAGGTCAAGGATCTGAGGAACTCCTCAGTGGTGGATCTACCCTGAAGCAACAGTAAGAACAAAAAACAACACATCTGAATGAAGCCCCTGGTATAGCAAGAAAGCATTCTCAAAAAACAATCACCACAAAGCATGCAAAACTTTTGAACAGTAACAGCGTTTCACTTTGTGCCAAGCAAACAGAATCAAACATGAATCATGAAGAAAGCCCCTTTGAACTACCTGGTATGTAACCATGAATGTACAGTAGTTGTGCAAATTAAGTTTGCCCTAAGAATTTATTAAGAATGTAGCAAAAAGAGAGACCTTCTACAGTACATACATACTGAAATAGCAGAAGTGCACATATTGACAAGCTAATTATAAAAGCTAGAATTTTACATTTTCTGAAGAAAATGAGTTGTCCTTTTCTGTACTAAACTTGCTGCTGCCCAAGAGCTCCTGAAATAGTCTCAATGGTATTCTGTCCCTAGATTTGGGTGCTGCTTCAACTGAAGTAAATGGAAACTTCTTGTTTTATTAGTACAAGGTAAAAATTGTAAGTCTAAAGGAGAAAGGCCAGATGTGTCCACGTGAGCCTTCTCGGTCCCTGAGGCCCCATGCATGACCATCTGTGATATCTGAGAGGTGAAAATTCTGCTCAAGGATGAGAAGAATCAGCTGGAGTATCTCTCATTCTCTCATGAAGGAGATGAGACTATCTCTAGAGTATGAAGTGTTCGTTCTTTTGCTGTGCAGAACAAGGACAGAGGCTGAGCGACTATTAAATGTGGCATAGCGATCGAACAGAAAGAAGTTCCTCTCTCTCTCTTTATCTCAACACTGCAGCACATGCCCACAGCCACAAACGCTTGTTGCCCAACACTGTGAAAGCAAATATCCACAATTACAGCCAGACTGACAAAGAAGCCTAGGAATGGTGCACAGTGGACAGTTGGTCTTAATGATTTCCAGTCCATTTTCTTTCATCCAACAGAACAAAAACACATTTGACTGATGTCATCTAGATGACATCAGGAGGACGTCAATACCCTCTCTACATGATCAAATGACCACAAAGGGCCTTTTAAATACCACACCACTAAATCAGTAGAGACTTTTATTCTTTAGGACCCAGGCTTGATGTGAATTCTACATTTGCCCTTAAAGAAAACTCAATTTAAATAGCATAAACTACTCCAAATAGACTTGAAACTGGATTTTGAAGGCAATGGCGCCACATACACAACAGTGGCCAGGACATTAAATCCCAGAAATCCTAAAACCGAGTTAAAACATCATGTGTAAGTGTCCAAATGTAATTGAGTGATAGGAAAGTGCAGGAAAACCTGGTCTCTGGATGTCCTTAAGTTGTGAACACAAAGACGTAGCCAGCTCACCAAGGTCCTCCGTTTGCTTTCCGACCTGATGTCCTATTCACCGAGTCCCTGAAATAGACTCTCTTCAGGGACATGTTTGAGCGCATGAGTATCGACTCACCAATGTTCTGATTAAAAGCAGGTTCAAGCAATTGAAATATAAGAGGAAGTGTCTTTACCTTTATTCATTTCTGTTTTCTGCTCGGCTTAAGCTTAATATAGGTTATTACAGTGAGAATGAGAAATTAGGGAAAATGCATTTTGCTCCTTTAATACACCCTTAATGGGTCTAGCATAGATTGCAAGTGTGGCCCAGGGCTCTCTTGCATCCTATGAATGTTTTCACAAAGCTGATATTAAAAAATGGATTATTCAGACTCGCTCTGAATGATGCACTTGTATGCTACACATCACATTTTGCATCATGCTGTACTTGTTTTTTCTTGATTATAAACCTCTGCATGATTGTTCATAATTTAGAACACATTTTCAATTCTAGATTCTTGACTTACAGTGGTAGTTTAACAAAAGAAAAAAATCCCCCAACCTTTTACCCACCCTTAAGTCCCTTATTATTCTTACTGACTTTTTATAATTACACATTAATACACTGGAATAAATTATAAAAATACTAATTTTAAATGCATAAATTTGAAGCTTAACATTTTCAACTAAATTCAAATACATTTGTATAGTATTTTGATACTCCTAAAATACATTTTGTAAAAAAATATATATATATTTTTTCTTCTATGGACCTCAGTTTAAAAAACCCTGGTCTATGGAAGTCATGTCTTATATGTCATATCTTCTGGAACAGACAAAAATTGAAGTCGTTATTCCTTCCTAGCTCTCCTTTCCACATTCATGATAGGTCAACAGCGAAACAGAGAGAAATAAAGTCAAATCTGTTCAAGTCGACACAAAATCTGTATGAATGACACACTTTCGCAGTGATCCAAACAGTAACCGGTTTCCCACTGGAAAGAAAAAAAAGTAACAATAATAACTTCATCACACAAACCTATTATTGTATGGCATAGAATGACATAGAACCTAGTGCATGAGTCATGCAGTATGAGCTACTTTATTTATGAGAAAATGACACAATTTCTATTTTTGGATGAATTTTCCCAATCCCTACAAATGCAAATGTAATCAAAAATGTCCATATCTGTATTTCAGAGATGAACTTTCTCTCAACTAGCAAAGCAGTGTTTGTTCTGTGTCTAAGAATGTTAGTGGGAATGCTCAGAGCACTCACAGATGAATCAAAATCAAGAGGACTAGTGTAATTCAAGTGAACCTGAACAACCCTGTCAGATGCACAGGGTCCACTGTGGCAGTCACATACATACAGTGCCCTCCACTAATATTGGCACCCTTGATAAATATGAGCAAAGGCAGCTGTTAAAATAAATCGGCATTGTTTATCCTTTTGATCTTTCCCTCAAAATATTTACAAAATTCTAACCTATCATTGAAGTAAAACAATTGAAAGTGGGGAGAAAATCTCATGATAAAATAAATGTTTTTCTCCAATGGATGTTGGCCACAATTATTAGCACCCCTAGAAATTCTTGTGAGTAAAATATATTCCATTCATATTTAATTTTTTTAGCCCACCAGGGTGACTAGGAGCATGAAATTGTCCAGCCATGACTTCCTGTTCCACAGGATTATAAATATGAGGAACACAAAGACCAAATTCCCTTAATCATCCATCACAATGAGAAAAACCAAAGAATATATTTCTGATGTGCAGCAAAAGATAATTGAGCTTCACAAATTAGTGAAGTGGCTTTAAGAAAAGAGCTAGAGCAGTGAAAAATCCCATTTCCACCATCAGGGCAATAATTAAGAATTTCCAATCAACAGAAAATGTTATGAAACTGCCTGGAAGAGGACGTGTGTCTATATCATCCTAATGCACGGCGAGGAAGAGAGTTTGAGTGGCTAAAGACTCTCCAAGGATCACAGCTGTAGAATTGCAGAATATAGTTGAGTCTCGGGGTCAGAAAACATTAGAAAAAAATTGTCAAACAGTCCCTCCATCACCACATGTTGTTTGGGAGGGTTTCAAGAAAAATTCTCCTAGCTCATCCAAAAACAAACTCCAGCATATTCAGTTATCAGACATGACTGCAACTTCAAATGGGACTGGCTTCTATGATCAGATGAAACTAAAAAATTATTTTTTTTAGCAGCAAACACTCAAGATGGGTTTGGTGCACACAGGGATAAAAAAGTACCCCATGTGTACAATGAAATATACTGCTGTATTTTTTATGTTGTGGGCCTATTTTTCTGCTGGAGGTCCTGAACATCTTGTTTAGACACATGGCATCATGGATTCTATTAAATACCAACATATAAAAAATCAATAAGTGACTGACCCTGTTAGAAATCTTATAATGGGCCATGTTTGGATCTTCCAACCGGACAATAATCCAAACACAAACCTCAAAATCAACACAAAAATGGGTCAGAGCACAAAACCAAGCTTCTGCTATGGCCATTCCCGTCCTCTGACCTGAACCCTATAGAAAATGAGTGAGGTGAACTGAAGAGGAGAAGCACCAACATGGAGCTGTGAATCTGAAGGATCTGGAGAGATTTTGTATGAAGGAATGGTCTCTGATCTCTTATCAGGTGTTCTCCAAACTCTTCAGGCATTATAGGAGAAAACTCAGAGCTGTTACCCTGGGAAAAGGACATTGCAATAATTGGGTGCCAATAATTGTGGCCAACATGAACTAGAGGAAGTATTTCTTACACAATGAGATTTCCCCCCATTTTCAATTGTTTTACTTCAATGATAGGTTGGAATTTTGTGAATTTTTGGAATGAAAGATAAAAAGGATAAACAATGCAGATTTATTTTCACAGCCGCCTTTGCTCATATTTATCAAGGGTGCCAATATTAGTGGAGGGCACTATAGACACACAGACGCAGAGGTGACACAAATTCTACATCAGTCCTCCTCGACCCCTGTCAGGTAGAAGCTGAAATTCTCGATGACTGATGAGACAGTCGCACATGGTGCCCACGATAAAGTAAGTTGTCAATCTGGGATGGGCGTCCTCTGCCAGAACTCTCACCTTCTTACCCCCTTGAAAGAAATGGCAAAACTGGTCGGTCTGACACCTTACGTGTTATCATCAAATAAACACTGTTTTCATTGACTTTGTTGCAGTCATGTGATTGCTGCTTACGTCTGGCTTAAAAAAGGTCTAGAGCTTGTTGTGGAAGGACAGAGCGAGTTTATGAGTTTCTCCAAATGTCATTTGTAGTTACGTGCCATTTAGCAGCCGCTTTTTAATCAAAGTGACTTACAGTACATTAATTGCTGGGACAGTAGCCCTGAAGCTAGTGCTCACTTCAAGGTCAAAATGCTGAAAAGGCCAGATAGAATATGCAATTTTTTGGTTAGCAGCCCATCTACTTAACCATTACACAAAAAGCTTGATGACAAGGACACATTAAATTGATCAGAAGTGACAGTAAAGACATTTATAATGTTACACAATATTTCTATATCAAGGTTTAATTTCAAATGATGTTCAAATGATGATTTATCAAAAAATTCTGAAAAGACGTCTCCGTTTCCAAAAAACATTTTCCACAGCGCAACTGTTTTCAGTTCTGATAATAATATCAAATGTTTCTCTGAGCATCTAATAATCACATTAGAATGATTTCTGAATGATCATGTAACACTGAAGACTGAAAATGCAGCATTGTCATTACAGGAATAAATTACATTTTAAAATATATTCAAATAGAAATCGCTATTTTAAATTGTAAATATATATATATACTAATATTGATAATAAATGATTTTCAATTTTGTTCATCAAACAAATACAGCCCTTTTGAGCATAAGAGACTTTTTTAAAAAAAATACAGTACAATACTGTATTAGGTATCATGCTACCTTAACTTTAAGTTAATATGGGAAACCAACAACATGGCCAATACGGTAAACAATATTGACAAATCATTCTGCATGCACATTTTTGTCCATTTTTTTGTTTTTTTTAATCTTATACATACTATAATAATTTACTTCAGTCATTTAATCATTTCATTATTTAACTAGCAATTTTGTCTAATTTAATAAAAACAATAGTATTTCCCTCTTTGGAAATGAGAAAGTGTCTATTTACTTTTATTTTATTTGCTTAATTTTCCTCTTTTTTATTGGATTTCCCCATATTTTTCTGTGTTTACAGCATCTGCGTGCAAGTAAAAGTTAGCATGCTGTTTTGTTTCATTAACTGTCAGAGATGTTAAGACAAGACAAGTCTGTAACCTCTTTATTCTGTTCCTAAAACTTCAGTAGCTCTCACTCATCCACTAATGCATTAGCTGCTAAATCGACACAAGACTCAAACAGAGTGAATCTTAAATGGTTTCCAGCCATTAATTGGATCCAAGGAACAGGAAACACACAATTAGAGGTGTGCATGCACAAGTAGGTCATGCACACACAAATCCATGCTGTGGTTTTCCAGACGATGTTCCCTTCAGATTACTGTCTCGCTGAATATCAGTGTTGCCATTATAATCAGCAGTGCAGCCATTACAAGCATTTTAATTAATTACATTCCCACTACCACAAAACCCACTATCTTTCCACACCTCACTGCCTTCAACTTAATCCGGTCAACACATACTGACAATGCTCTCAGACCTGTGCTCGTCCACAACCGCAGATTGCTCTGAGGATGAAAGTTCCTCCAGATCAACTGCTTTACTAATCCTGCAAATTGTAGTTGAAACACCATGTTTTAACTCTATAATACAGTATATATATATATATGCAACAACTAATTCTGAAGCAAATCTGTCACGGAGCAACCCCGTGATCATGAATGGACTGAATGCACGTACACCATATCTGGCACATACATATAGACTGCACGCAGCATTAGCACAGTCTGTTTGTCAGTACTGATATCATTTATACACGGACCTGTATAATACCTGTGAGTGTTCGAATGTATGGTGTATTATGTGTTTAAGATATGTGAGGGTATGATGTGTATTTTGTTCATTATGTGTAGTGGATATATGTACAACGTGTTGGGTAACATTAGCTGCTACATTGTTAATTCATTTTCATAATAAATAACCACAATACACATATGTTTGATTTAAAGTCTTTTATTTAAGATTAGGTTACACAGTATAGCAAATATAACTTACCTGTTTGTAATACACCTGGGACCAAACCTGAATTGTTTTAAACCCAAAGCATTTAAGCATGGTGGACGCGCCATCTGAATGGAGAAATCCATGTTGGGTATGCTGTCACTGGGAAGGGGGTTTCCAATGTACCTGTAAAACAAAATTTACATTTGTGCATCCATAGCTTGTATTTTTATATTGTGATTTGTGGAATGTATACTTAAATATGTGCATAATGTGATCAGAAGTGCATATGTAAGGAAGTAAACTTACCTGTAGATTGGTACATCCCGGGGTGTGGCCTAGACTATAAAATGGCTGCCGGAGTTGTACATGTGGTCGTCATTCGTCATGGTTGAGGGTCAGATTGGTTTGTGTGGAGCAAGCAAGCAATAGAAGCTTATGCTTAAGAAGTTTAACCAAACTACGCAACTGTTGTTGTGGCTATGGTCCAACAAAGAGACTTGTAAATACTCTTTTTGTTTTTTTTTTGTTTGTTTTGTCTTTGTTTTGCTGTGGAATCTACACTATCTGTACAATAAATTCACCTCCACTGGAATTTCCTGTCGCCGTAGTCTTACTATGCCTCCGACCGCAAGTGCAATCCCTAACAAAATCCCTCAATCAAATTTCTCAATCATAATGCTTAATGTAACATTGGTCTGTTGCATTGGACCAGTACAGTGGAACCAATGTCAGTAGTACAAGCCTGATCAATATATCTCTTGCAAACATTACTTACAGTAGAATATCTTAAACTTTGAGACATAAAATAGGTCAAGAACAAAACAACTTACAGCCATCACTGTCTTAAACTCAACAAGCAAAGGACTGGAGATAAATCAAGAGCTTGCTGTCTCTGATGTGACATGTACAGTAGGTAAACTCCCTAATGAATTCCCTACAGTTTCAGTGCCCACAGGTGATGCTAAAGCAACTAAACCACCTTGTGTTGCGGTAAAAATGGCAACAGGTAGCACCAGTAGCTCACCGAGTGCAACCATTTGACGTCATTGACGCAGAATGCACACAGGGCCATATTAACCATTGGGCTAGGTGGGGCTGAAGCCCCGGGGCCCGAGCAACGAGGGGGCCCTTGATTGGCTATGGGGTAGATTGACTGAAGCGCAGATCGCCAAAGCCACCATGCCCCCCAAATATTAGCGCTGTTATTTGGTTTTGTTTTTCCGTAAATTCCATGCATTACCATTTGAGATTGAAACGTAAAGTCTGAATTTGGTTTACCAATCAAATGCATTTATTCTATATTTGACTTTGGAACGATATGTGCTAGGGCTGCACGATATATTGCATGCGATAGTCATGGCATCTAGTTAGTAAAGCCGGTTCTGTGATTAGCGCTAAATCTCCATCACCTGTTTTCAAATGGAGCGGCAGTTAATACACAGAGCCGTAGTTCACTGACAAGCTACGCAATTCGCGCTCAGAATCGCAGATGAATCGCCTGCGATATTGAACGTGATAACAGATTAGTAAATAAACTGCAGAGAAAAATCTGCTCATTTGCTCAGTAACATTTTTGTAATTTTTTTAAAGACATGTGACAATGTGACACGTGCGTGAAACATCTTCCCAAATTCGTAATGAGAATCATTTAAATATCTGCATGCTGTTGTCAACAAAAAGAAGCACAGAACTTCCTGCGGGTTTCTGCCAAAATAAAATCTAAGAAAAAGCAACAACTCCATCAACATTCATAAATGTTAGTATTGAAATTTTACTGTTGTTCTGTAAAAGAAAAGAAAAAATAAGACAATAATAATGATAATATTAATTACCCTACAACAGCTATACATTTATTATAACATTCACACATAGTGTTCAAATTGGGATCTGTAATATATTCTAATGTTTTAAAAGAAGTCTCTTCTGCTCAGAAAGGCTGCATTTATTTGTATAGAAAAAAAATACATGCCTAATTCAAGAAGGGGGTCCCAAAAATGGGCAAAAAATATTTTTAGTAACTTATTAATTTTAAGTTAAATTGTGCTTTGTTGGTATAATGTCTGCTAGAATGTTACAAAATGTTCAGTGTTAAGTAAATATTTTTAAATTGTTGTTTTGTAATTTATTTTTTTATTTGAAAAGCAGGACAAAACAGTAAAAAGCACATTTTGGCTATTTAATTTATGCAATGGTGAAAAAATGGCAAAATAGGCCTTCATGGGGAAAAAATGCGAAAAACCGTGTTCGGTATTTGGCCTTCGGCCCAGTGTTTCATTTTGTTCGGCTTCGGCTTCGGCCAAGAATTTTAATCTTGGTGCATCCCTAATATATACTGTATATATATCCTTTTAAATCCTTGTTGTTCCAAACATGCATGACTTTTTTTTTCTGCAGAACACAAAAGAAGATATTTCGAATTTTGGTATTCAACCTGTTTTAGTAACCACTCGTTTTCAAAAGGAAGGAGCAGTCGAACAGCAGAAGAGAACAGCAGTTTGTAAGTGTTTTGTCTTGTTTTCTCATTAGATTTCAGCTCAGTTGTCGTTGCTAGGAAACATTGTTTTTGCATACTGTGTTTTACCTGGTAAATGCTTTCGCAAGTCGCATTTGTTCTCGTGCTTATCGCGGGAGTTCACAGTTTCGGTTTGCTAAGTAGAAAGGCGTGGTCAGCTGACTTCAGGGACTAGTAATTAGGCAAGTATAAAACTGGTTTGTACACCACGGCAGCGGTCGCGGCAGCCCTCGTGTGAAGACCGACGAGTGTAAAGACGATCGACTCTACCTTGCACGACTCCACCGAGCAAGGCCACCGACAAGGCACTTGAGTATTACTTTCTCATCTTTCTTTACTTTTTGTCTAACTTGTACTTATCTAATTGTTTAATCAATTGTACTCACTATGTGCTTTCAAATCTGTACTATTACTACTAACACTCGGAGAGCACGCACTGTACGTCGGAGGCAGGCCAATCCTAATAATCTACGAACGGTCCCTCTGTCCTCTACTACTTTACTCTCTGTTCCAATTGGTCTTTGGAACTGCCAGTCTGCTGTAAACAAAGCAGATTTTATTCCTTCTATTGCTACCCATTCCGGTCTCAACCTCATGGCCCTAACTGAGACTTGGATCAAACCTGAGGACACTGTCGTCATTTGGATCGGTTATTCAGAAGCATGGCTTTTCCTACCACTGCTATGCTGATGACACTCAACTCTACTTCTCATTCCAACCAGATGATCCGACGGTAACTGATCGCATTGCAGCCTGTCTGAGTGACATTTCTAGCTGGATGATGGACCATCACCTTCAGCTCAATCTTGCTAAGACAGAACTGCTCGTGTTCTCCGTCAACCCATCACTTCACCACAACTTCTTTATACAGCTGGGTTCGTCAACCATAACTCCATCCAGGACTGCCAGGAACCTTGGAGTTGTGATCGATGATCAGTTAAGCTTCACAGATCATATTGCTGCAGCGGCCCGGTCCTGCAGATTTGCCTTATACAACATTAGGAAGATTAGGCCCTTCCTGCAAGAGCAAGCTGCACAACTCCTTGTCCAAGTTCTTGTTCTCTCCAGACTGGACTATTGTAATGCTCTCTTGGCGGGCCTTCCCGCATGTACTATCAAGCCTCTGCAACTGATCCAGAATGCAGCAGCCAGAGTGGTCTTTAATGAACCAAAAAAAGCTCACGTTACCCCTCTCTTCATCAGGTTACACTGGCTACCAATAGCCGCTCGCATCAAATTCAAGGTACTGATGTTTGCCTACAAGACCACAACTGGCACTGCACCAATATACCTAAACTCGCTAGTTCAAACTTATGCGCCCTCCAGAAGCTTGCGTTCTGCAAGTGAACGACGTCTTGTGGTGCCATCCCAAAGAGGTACCAAATCACTCTCACGGACCTTTTCCTGGACTGTGCCCAGCTGGTGGAACGACCTCCCGATCTCAATTCGAACAGCTGAGTCTTTAGCCATTTTCAAAAAACATCTAAAGACACATCTTTTTCGTCAGCACCTGACTAACTAATACTAACACTTACCTATTCTATTTAATAATAATAAAAAAAAATTCCTAGCTACGTGTTCTGTGCTAGACTAACTGAGACTTGTCATGGCACTTGTATACTGTTGCTCTCTCGATGGTCTGATTGCTTCTATTGTTCTCCTCATTTGTACGTCGCTTTGGATAAAAGCGTCTGCTAAATGATTAAATATAAATGTAAATGTAAAAACAAAAACTTCCAGATTTCATCCATTCTACACACCTTCGAACTACATTATAACCAGTTAATCGTCAAATGTGAACCTAGTACTCACACAGTACACAATTTTGAATGCAGCCTAGATAGCACTAGGAAGCTGAACATTTCAGACGGTAAAATTGGAAATAATTTCACTCTTGCCAATAACAACCTTAAAGAGGTCCTATTATGCTTTTTCACTTTTTGAATTTTAGTCAGTGTGTAGTGTGTATGTTTGGGCATAAAACGATCTACAAAGTTACAAATCTCAAAGTCCACTCCAAAGGGAGATATTTCGTTTTTAAAAAATCCCTTTTCAAGAACTACAACGAACTACATCGTTGTTTTCCGGTGTTTGTGATATCACAAAGCGGCCCATTAGAATATCATTCAAATAAATCTCGCCTACAGAAATTTGAATGGTTGGCAGGTGGGGAGAACGCTTGGTTGAGCACTGCACATTTCAAAATCGAAACCCGGTGTGGGTGTTTTTGTATTTCTGAAGGAAACCGACTGTCTTCAGAAAATTTTGGATGCCATTTTCTTTTCATCTTGCATGTAATGACTGATAAAGCAGGGTTTGTGAGCGGAGCTCTGCTTTGTGCATAGACATAATAAATACCTAGACGCCTCATTGGCCGCTCGACCGCACGTCAACGGCGCCGCCATATTGGTGCGGGCAACTCTCCATAACTCTCATATCGGGACAGACGAAAACATACCTGACTCGTCGGCAGCTTGGGCATCTACAAACCGTCGCACAATAATAAAAACAGATCTCGGGGTATTATCTTTCACAGGTAAGACTGAACAGTTGTTTCTGGATGTTTTTTGGTCATTTTTAACATTATGCTGACAGCTTAATTAGCCACCAGTGTCAGACTATTAATAGCGATATCGCTAGTAAGCTGTGAAAGCTGAGACTTTATAAGAAATCAAAGTTTAAATGAATTCTTATTAAGTTTTAACTTATATTGTAGTTAATATCATAAAGTAAATTGTGTTATGAGCACAATATGTACAGTGAGCACTTTGACAAGACATGTCAGGCTGTCAGGATAGGGATGGAGCTAAAGCATCTCTCTTTAATTTCACTACTCATTTACAAAGAGTAAGTTTATCATCATTATAAGGATTTCATAGCTTATCATAAAACTGTGGACTGATTAGCCTATATTTGTTTTCTTTTTTAGCCAACTGCAAACAGGACAATGCAAGCCTTAAGGAAAGCTGAAGAAAGCCTGTTCTCTGCATTTCCAAGAGACTAGGCTATACTTCCACAGCCTAATGTTGTATTTGTAGTTAAAACACAGAACAGCCCTGAATGAATGACCAGAATGACCCTGATCATATTCAAATCACTCTCTCTCCCCGGAACACACTTCCAGAAGCATTTTTAACCTTTGTAAGGGTCATTTTTATAACAATATAATTACCGTATTAAATGTTTCTGTCGTTTTTGTCAAATATTTAAATATAACCAGTTTCTTCAGTCAATCACAATACTATAGACTGCATTTAAAATTATTTACACAGGCTGTTTAATGCTGATCATGTACTGTATGTGCATTTACACAAAAACTGCATAATGTAAATAGCCTAGAAATTAAAAACACAGGAACTCATTAGTGAGTGAAGCTGCAATATCATGACAAGATCATTGTTAATTATTGCTCTTTATGTTGTAATAATGATTATTAATTTTGATTAATAGAAAGTTTTTTTGGGGGGAGCATGTCATATTCTGGTCTGTGTTAAACATAACTATACTTTGACATTTTGTTGTACAACGTAAACTGCACACACACACCCCCCAAACATTCCTATGTAGTAACATATATTAAAAAATAAACAACTGTTTCAAAATTTGTGTTTTCTGCATGGGTGTGTGTAATTTGCATTGTAGAGCAAAATGTCAAGCTTTGTCAAGATGTTTACATTATTTTACTCATTAATTGAAAAAAAAACATTATAAAATATAGGAAAATCTTGAGAGAAGCAGTGGGTGGAGAATTAGTCTTTATTAGTCAGGTTTTGACGTCACAACTAATATATATATATATATATATATATATATATATATATATATATATATATATATATATATATATATATATATTATACTCAAGGAGTTCATTAATTAAACACAATTTGGAATTCATGACCAACATTTTTGGCTTGTCATTAGTTGTGTCTTTGTTTAATAATTATTACACAAATACCATTATAAAACTGCACTTTTCACGATTATTTAATTTACTATTAATTTATTCTTCATTATTGTCTATTCTGTATTATTCCACCCATGATATTACATATTCTACTTGCTATTATTCATCTATTGTTATTCATTTATTTATTATGGTAGTACACATATAATTTGTGCTATTATAAACCTATTATATCACTTAACTGTTGTACTCGCTTTTTATATTATTCACTTTACTGCAACTTGTACTACATATACTTTTTAATATTACATATCACTTTTACTATATGTATACTGTGCACTGTATCAGTGCATATTAGTTTACCCTGTAACTGTAAGTTTTACTGGATCCATAAAGGATTATCAGTTACATTTGTTATTGTTTGTTGTGGAGTTTATATCTGTATAGAGTGCTATGAAAATAAAAAGCAGACTACCAGTGTCACTTTTTGATTTGTATTCGCAGTATTTCAAAGGAATGAGCTGTGTTCTGACCTGAGGCACAATAACAGCTAAAATGGTGGGGTTGAAGACAGAGAAGGCAATGAAACAACTTAATTTCATTTAATGTACATTAAAATTACATTACATGTATATGTCACAGTTATACTACATTAATATTAGAATTGTTAACCGAAAAAATCAACCAAATCAACACGAGTGTAAGTGTGAGCTTTCACAATTTCTTAAGAAAATTAATTATTTTCCAAGCCTAACTAAATAACTGGAGGTAGAGTTATTTTTAACTCCATGTAGATCACAAACCACTGAAATCGGTTGATAAATGTAAACGTTATCGTGTTTTTATCCCGAAAAAAAACGCAGCTGCCCCGTTTACCTCCATTTGTTTTTAAGGCATTCTTGCCCTCTCAAACATGGCGGACGCGTTGACGTATCGCAGCAACGGCTCAAAGCGGCCAATGAGGTAGGTATTTAACGTTATATGTCTATGTGCTTTGTGTACAGCGTTACCGGGGAAACCTCGAGCTCTACTCCAACAGCGGTTCCCGCTGGCAGAGAATGAATTTGCATATATATGCCGCCACAAATAGTGTAAGTCTGTGGGACTATGGTATAAATAAATTCAACTGTATAACAGTTTCACTGCAATTCATGTTATAATGTTAGAATTAAAGAACAATAAACAATACATATTACCGTTGCACTTATCTGTACATAGTAAGCAGTTATTTTTAAGCTGTTGTTCTAAAACGTGATTTAGCCAAAAAAAAAAAAAAAAAAACAATAACGTTATCACTTTAATATGTCTTGCAATAGCCGTGTGTGCAAAAGTTCTGCGTGATCCTCTTGTTCAATATTCTCGGGGTCTGAATTGATATGGCAATATTGACGAACTTGCTGTTCTGGCAAGGGGCAGGGCAATACTGAAACACTGTCTAAACTGTTCGCCAATCACAACGCACTGGGACAGCTAACCAATCACAACACATTTCGTTTTTCGGAAGGCGGGCCTTCATCAAACCCGGAACTAATCGAGTCGTTTGTGCCAGGCTGGGGAGAAAGGTATTGTAATAATGTAAATTATGTGAAAAAGAATGCGTTTTTCGAACCACCAAGCATGAGAGCATGTTCTAGTACACCCCCAAAACAAAATCAAGACTTTGAAAAAGAGCATAATAGGACTCCTTTAAGACAAATTTGTCTAAAAATAAATAAATGAATAAATAAATAAAAAAAAAAAAACTGTCAACATGGGGGAAAAAAAGGATTATTAAATTATTCTTACAGATGACAACAGATTCCTGCTGTGTGCTTCCTGTTGCAGAATTGTATGGAGGTGTCAATTTTGTTGAAAATTTAGCGTGAGAAAGGAAAGGTGAATGTTTGAATTTGATGCAAGTCTTAGTGCTGATTAAGGTGCAAATTAAAAGGGGAACTGAGTGAAGATTCATGCTGTTTAAACATCCGTAACTAAATGTTCATTAGCACAATTTGTCTTAAATTTCCATATAATACCCCTATATGCAGTGGCGGACTGGCCATCGGGAGAACCGGGACAATTCCCGGTGGCCTGGCAGCCAATTTGGCCCGCTACCCTACTTTTTTTTTTTTTTTTTGCCTGCCGAATGTATACTAAAGTGGTTATTTCCGAATTCGCCATTCAATAATAAAACTCCAATAAATCATGAATCGGCTAGTCTTCTTGGCTGGCAACGCGATTCGCCTCGCGCACGCTCCGCGCATCCGCGCGTCCGCCAAAAGGATGCGAGAATGAGTAGAAGCGCCCAGGTGGAGCAGAGAGGCAAAACTGTCCTGTTTATGACTTCAAGTGCAGGTCAGTTACATCTGTAAATAGACAGACTATTGTAGTTTTGTCTTAGTTTACTTAGTTAAACTGCTAGCAAATGTTAGCAGTAGCAGAATTACCAAAATGACAATTACTATTGTAAAGAGTAGGAATTTAGCAGACAAATATTCACATCGTTTTATAACAGGTTTAGAGGGAGCTAAGGCAGACAACAACACAACCCTTACGAAAATGAACCGTGGTTTCACTTAAAATAAAACCAAAAACCATGGTTACTATAGTTAAACCATGGTAACCACAAATTAACAATGGTTTTGCTACACTATATAGCTTCACCATGGTATTTGGAGTAAAACTCTGGTTACAAATGATAATCAATCTGCCAAAAAAACATGGTTACTATACTTTTACCATAGGCCTAATAAAACCATGGTTAATTTTCCTTAGGACAAAACTCGTGATAATGCAAAAACATGTTAAGTATTAAGATTTTTCTATAAAGGTATATTCAAGATGTAGCTATGATTGTACTAATTTTGAAATTTAGGAAAGATAAAACAATAACACATGGTCCTAATGTAATAATTTTTTCTCAAATAAATGTATACTATGTGCAAACAAATTACAATGAGGTGGTTGTTTTGCAACAAGGTGGAGACGTGTTGATGAAAAAGTGACAGGTACAAGAAAAAAAACACATGAGAGACAGAGAGATGTCAGAGAAAACTAAGAGACTAAAAATGAAAATGGAAGTTCAAGAGATAACCTTTAATTGTTTTGCGCGGCCCCAGCCGAGGGATTTAAACTTTTATGTGATGATGATGATGGCCATACAAAAAATATTGTTGTCCGTGGTTTCAAAATTTGTTGTGCGTGTATGTGATGGCCTGGATGCGTGTGAGATTTCCCGGCCTGAAATTATGTCCCAGTCCGCCCCTGCCTATATGTATCTGCTGCAAATTTAGTTAGCAGTAAATTTCCTAAACTTTAAATTTTTTTAAAATAAAATAAACCTTTTCCCCCTTAGTGTATTAGATCGTAACAAATCTGAATCAACAAAACAACAAGTAAACAACTAGGTTTACAAAATAAGTGTGCTTCACCCACATATACAGTACATAAAGGTTACACAGTTTCTCATATTTCTGTGTGACACAGTAATGTACAGTAATGATAGCGAGCTGTGTACATGTTCTGTGTACAGTAATGACAGCGAGCTACATACTGTATTATTAAAACGGTATAAGAGGGAAACGACATCAACACAGTTGCATTACGGCTGACTTCTGTTTCGCATGTGACCACCACACAACGCTTTTGACATTTATCACCATCATAAACTACAGTGTGTGTGTGTGACCTGCGCTCTCACAGGTTTCAATAATAGGTTATACATTGTTCTTTTAGAAAAGAGCTTTTCTATTGTGTGAAAAGCCTTTCAGATGTGCTTGGCAGGTCACAGTAAATGGAAGAAATGGCAGCCCTCATCTAGAAGATGGGGGAAACGATATAATGTCCATGTTGCGGACTGTAAATAAAAGTGTATTCAGAGCGCTCTCGCTCTCGCTTTCTTGCCTACACTGTCAGTCAATCCTTATCTTTAGCTGAACGATCCCAATGGCTTTGGTCTACTCACTGGAAAGTAAAAGTGTAAGTACGTATGTCTGAATGTACGACCTGTAACTTAATATAGACTCAAATATAGAATGTATGCATATGTCCTTTGGATATTTTTAAACCAAGTGTCAAAACAAAACAATTGAATCAATTGTCAAAACACAAAACTATGGAAGTCTATTTCCACCATGTAATAAAAAAAAATGAACAAGGTAATTTATCTCTCACAATTCAGACTTTATCTCTTGCTATTATGAACTATTTGAATTTATTTCACAATTCTAATAGATTTTTTTTTTTAGAATTGTGAGATAAAAACTATTTCTCGCAATTCCAAATTCACATCTCACAATTCTCACAAAAAGAGAATTGCAATTCTTTTGCAATTCTGACTTTTTTTCTCTGAATTCTGAGTTAACACCTCATAATTCAGTTATTTTGTGTCTGCCACAAAGTAAAATAAATAAATAAATAAATAAATGTAGGCATGACTGTCAAAAATCAGACTTTTTTCTTAGAATCGCAAGAAAAAAAGTCAGAATTATGAGATAAAAAGTCGCAATTACCTTTTATATTTGTTATTCCTTGACAAAACCAAGCTTCCATACAAAAATAAATAAATAATAATATCTGAAATATAGGTCATGCAAAACTTTTTTTCTCTCTTGCTGAGCTAGTGTGTCGTGATACTTTTCATTTCACTTTTTTACATGTAATAATAATAATAAATAGCATATGTGCACACTTAACTTTGATATAATTAGCATTTTTTAAAACACCAGATGTGGAGTCATACGTTACACTTGTAGTTTCATCAGTTGCATCAAGCTTTAGGTAAAGTGTTTGTAGGATTCTGTTAAACAGAGCATTTAAACGCTGATTTTTTAAACAGCTGACTACATTTATATGAGCTGCAATAATGTGACTTCTGTTCTCATAAAGAATGAGGATTTCCCATTTAAACAGCATTTTCTAATTACCCTCAACCTAATAAGGTCAAATTCAGAATAGGAATAATCAAATTAAGACATGCAGTATTCCGATTTCAGTCGCATTACCGAAGACACACAGAAATGGAATGTGGCTCCCCCATGTTCCGTGGCATTTTGCACAATACAGCAAATAAACCACAGCAATTTATCTGTATAATTAATGACACAAAAACAAAACAAATTAATGGAACGGTCCTATAAGCAGCTCAGTCTGAAGATTTTTGAATTACTGTTGTGCAGAGCTACTGATTTGTGCTACTCCAGTTTCATTTTCTGCATTAATTTTTTTAATTATTGATCCCATTTGAAAAACACTGCCAACCAATATCAATAAAACAAGCCTCTTGGTATGTTTTAAATACAAACCTCCATCTTTGCCATATGCTTTAATGCTGTTATACAATGTATGGTTTTCTTTAATTTTATGTTTTTCCTTCGGTGTAACTTTTTTTTTAACCTGTACTCAGAAGCACCAGAACATTTTGAAGTACCAGGACAAACAAATGACTTTGAATACTTCTTTCATACATTTTAATTAGGTGATGCTTACACTGTTAGTAAACCCTAGGCTTCTTTGAGACTTTAATTATTCTTTCATGTTATTAATTCCAACATACAATATTCAATCTAAAATATTAAATATAAAAATCATATTTTCAAATTGTAGCCTACAAAAATATTGCATTGTCAGAGTCTACTGAGTGATTACTGTGTGTGTGTGTGATTAGGTATTATTCACACACGCACACACACACACACAATAGGCTACAAATATGATATCGGTCTTTGTCAGTCACGTGCGTTTATTATGTGTGACGTCACCGAGGCGCCATTTTGAAGGTATCGTTGCATTGAGCAGTGAACTGAAAGTGTACAGAAACAATAAAGACTGATTAAATCGTCATACTGGAGAAACAGAAGCAAACCAAGTAGATACGGTACCGAGATAATCTCAGCAATTTATTTAGGAACCGTAATTTATATAATTTGTCATTGATGATTAACAATTAACACTGATCCATTCTACCTGACGCAAAAACTTGAGTGCCGCCGGCATCGCTGCCTCCAACCTCGCTGGATATATGATTCTTGTTTACAGTATAAAAACTTATATTATTTACTTATATGTTCTGTTTTTGTCTACCATTGATTTGCACACATAATTTGCACAATTGTATGTAATTACATCATGAGAGTCTCTACCATTAAAACTTACCGTTTGTTCAAAATTTTCCATACTACTTTTGGCTGATAACAAGTACTGATAACAAGGAGACAATCAAAAACACATTTATGAAAATGGCATTATACATACTTTATTATTAATACAACACTGTGTTAAAAATCAGTTTCAAAATGCATAACAGAAGATGTGACAAGCATGATGAATCATAAGCACACTGTTTTCTTAAGTGGACAAAGTGTAAGTATACCTGTATAATGCTTTGCTTTAAGATCACTGAAAAACTATCAGACATCCCGAGTTTACACCACAGCAGTCAGTTTTCTTCTGCGCACACACAAGTTACATTCAGTTAGTGACACTGAGTGGTGTCGTGTGAAGCCGACCATCTCCTCCAGCCTTCAGTGAGTAGCCGACCATCTCCTCCAGCCTTCAGTGAGTAACTGACAAATCTCCTCCAGCCTTCAGTGTGTAGCTGACCATCTCCTCCAGCCTTCAGTGAGTAGCTGGTCATCTCCTCCAGCCTTCAGTGTGTAGCCGACCATCTCCTCCAGCCATCAGTGTGTAGCCGACCATCTCCTCCAGCCTTCAGTGTGTAGCTGACCGTCTCCTCCAGCCTTCAGTGTGTAGCCGACCATCTCCTCCAGCCTTCAGTGAGTAACTGACAAATCTCCTCCAGCCTTCAGTGTGTAGCTGACCATCTCCTCCAGCCTTCAGTGTGTAGCTGGTCATCTCCTCCAGCCTTCAGTGTGTAGCCGACCATCTCCTCCAGCCATCAGTGTGTAGCCGACCGTCTCCTCCAGCCTTCAGTGTGTAGCTGACCGTCTCCTCCAGCCTTCAGTGTGTAGCCGACCATCTCCTCCAGCCTTCAGTGTGTAGCCGACCTTCTCCTCCAGCCTTCAGTGTGTAGCTGACCGTCTCCTCCAGCCTTCAGTGTGTAGCCGACCATCTCCTCCAGCCTTCAGTGTGTAGCCGACCATCTCCTCCAGCCTTCAGTGTGTAACCGACCGTCTCCTCCAGCCTTCAGTGTGTAGCTCCTCCAGCCTTCAGTGTGTAGCTGGCCATCTCCTCCAGCCTTCAGTGTGTAGCTGGCCATCTCCTCCAGCCTTCAGTGTGTAGCTGGCCATCTCCTCCAGCCTTCAGTGTGTAGCTAACCATCTACTTCCTCCAGCCTTCAGTGTGTAGCTGACCATCTCCTCCAGCCTTCAGTGTGTAGCCGGCCGTCTCCTCCAGCCTTCAGTGTGTAGCCGGCCGTCTCCTCCAGGCTTCAGTGTGTAGCCGACCTTCTCCTCCAGCCTTCAGTGTGTAGCTGACCATCTCCTCCAGCCTTCAGTGTGTAGCTGACCATCTCCTCCAGCCTTCAGTGTGTAGCCGACGTCTCCTCCAGCCTTCAGCGTGTAGCCGGCCATCTTAACCATCTTCAGCGTGTAGCCGGTTAACAGAAAGTTGAGTGGAAGGAAAACGTGTGGAAGAAAAAGATTCGGAAACAACCAACCGAGAGAACTGCAGCCTTATGAGGATTGTCAAGCAAAATCGATTCAAGAATTTGGGTGAACTTCACAAGGAATGGACTGAGGCTGGGGTCAAGGCATCAAGAGCCACCACACACAGACGTGTCAAGGAATTTGGCTAGTTGTCGTATTCCTCTTGTTAAGCCACTCCTGAACCACAGACAACGTCAGAGGCGTCTTACCTGGGCTAAGGAGAAGAACTGGACTGTTGCCCAGTGGTCCAAAGTCCTCTTTTCAGATGAGAGCAAGTTTTGTATTTCATTTGGAAACCAAGGTCCTAGAGTCTGGAGGAAGGGTGGAGAAGCTCATAGCCCAAGTTGCATGAAGTCCAGTGTTAAGTTTCCACAGTCTGTGATGATTTGGGGTGCAATGTCATCTGCTGGTGTTGGTCCATTGTGTTTTTTGAAAACCAACGTCACTGCACCCGTTTACCAAGAAATTTTGGAGCACTTCATGCTTCCTTCTGCTGACCAGCTTTTTAAAGATGCTGATTTTATTTTCCAGCAGGATTTGGCACCTGCCCACACTGCCAAAAGCACCAAAAGTTGGTTAAATGACCATGGTGTTGGTGTGCTTGACTGGCCAGCAAACTCGCCTGACCTGAACCCCATAGAGAATCTATGGGGTATTGTCAAGAGGAAGATGAGAGACACCAGACCCAACAATGCAGATGACCTGAAGGCCACTGTCAAAGAAACCTGGGCTTCCATACCACCTCAGCAGTGCCACAAACTGATCACCTCCATGCCACGCCGAATTGAGGCAGTAATTAAAGCAAAATGAGCCCCTACCAAGTATTGAGTACATATACAGTAAATGAACATACTTTCCAGAAGGCCAACAATTCACTAAAAATGTTTTTTTTTTTTATTGGTCTTATGAAGTATTCTAATTTGTTGAGATAGTGAATTGGTGGGTTTTTGTTAAATGTGAGCCTAAATCATCACAATTAAAATAACCAAAGACTTAAACTACTTCAGTCTGTGTGCATTGAATTTATTTAATACTCGAGTTTCACAATTTGAGTTAGTCAAATCACCTCAGGTTTTTAATGAGAGCTGCGATCCGTGCTCTTTCTCAGTAATACATTTGTGAGTCTGCTTCAAACATAGAGATTAAAATCACCACTCATGTTTCATATGGATCCATCCATATGGACTGTGATGATTTGAAGTGGTTGTTCTAGAAGCAGTCAAGCGGTGTAATTAAGGATTACACCTTCACAAGTGGGGCTCCATAACAGCCTATTAAATGTACGTACTGTATGGCTCAGAATAAGGATTTACAACATTTTTCTTTCTTATTCTTTTGTCTTTTTTCAGTTTCTAACGTCTACTGACAAGCCAGGTCACCGAAACAAAGGAAATGTCTTATACTTTGATTTATACCTGCAAAGTTTCTCTAAGGCAGTAGCAGCTGGACTTTTTAGCTGCTTAAAGAATGTATGAAATACCACCAAGTATATTAAGTAATTTATCCTCTCTCTTTTTTTCGTCATTTTTTTACTGTTTACGCTCACATTACCTTAATTCTTCAGCAAAATGAGTTCTTGTGTTTTGTGTACACGGTTGCCGGGTGGGTAATGGTACTAAAATATACTTTCAGTTTCTACTTTTTGGTTTAAAAAATTGACCATAAGTACAATATTGTCAGGGAAATTTTTGTACATGACCCAGCAACAATGTGCTTTAAGCAGATCAAGTTAATAAAGCAGAAAGACATGATTAAGCATAAGATTTATTAAATATGCTTTTTAAGTATTTTTCACAGATCAAAAATCAAGTACTACATAAATACATACATTATATATATATATATATATATATATATATATATATATATATATGTATATATATATATATATATATATATATATATACACTGCCCTCCAAAAGTTTGGAAACGCCCTAGAAAAGTGGGGTTTTGGACAATATTGGCATGAATCCTTTTTAATTTGTGATAATTTTGCACTGATAAGGGACAACACAAACTACGAAAACATATTTTATTACATAAAAAGTTTATACATAGAAAAAACTTACATTTTCGATTCATCAAAATATCCACCATTAGCAGCTATTACAGCTCTGCATAATCTGGGCATCCGAGCTGTCAGTTTATTCAAACATTGACTTTGAATTGGCAATCAATTGATGAAGCTACAGTATTAAGGTGTGCTGACCCAAAAATCTTTTAAAAACCTGGGCCAAGTTTAAACCAGTAACCAGGCATCATAGCTGGCAAAGGTGCATGTCTGACTTTGACATGTATATATTGCCATTATTATGTTTTATTGCTGGTCTTCAATGATAATGTTGGCAGACGCTTTTATCCAAAGCGACTTACAATTGGGGAATACATAAAGCGATTCATCTTGAAGAGGCAATCAGACAGAGGAAGTGCTCGTAACACCAAGTCTCAGTCATTGTTCAAATAAGTACAAGCTAGCAAGGGAAGGAGAGAAAGATAAAGGGAAAGGTTTTTTTGTTTGTTTTTTTTAAGAACAAGTTTAGGATGAAGTCAAGTAGTGCCGAAAGAGATGAGTTTTCAGTTGTTGCTTGAAGATTGACAGGTATCCAGCATTCCGGATTCGGGTGGGAAGATTATTCCACCATCCAGGAATGGTTAATGAGAATGTTCTGGAGAGTGATTTTGAGCCTCTCTGTGATGGTACCACAAGGCGTCGCTCACTAGCAGATCTCAGACTTCTGGAGGGGATGTAGATTCGTAATAGTGAGTGGAAGTAGGAGGGTGCTGAGCCTGTGGTCGTTCTGTATGCAAGCATCAGTGTCTTGAACTTGATGCGAGCTGCCACTGGTAGCCAGTGCAATGAGATGAAGAGAGGTATAACATGGGTTCTTTTGGGCTCATTGAAGACCAGTCGTGCCGCTGCATTCTGAATCATTTGTAGAGGTTTGATTGTGTTTGATGGAAGTCCAGCCAGAAGAGCATTGCAGTAGTCCAGCCTAGAAACGACAAGGGCCTGGACAAGAAGTTGTGCAGCATGCTCTGTCAGAAAGGGCCTGATTTTTCTGATGTTGTGTAGCGCAAACCTGCAAGATCGAACAGTCTTTGCAATGTGCTCTTTGAAGGTCAGCTGGTCATCAAAGATTACACCAAGATTTCTGACCGAAGTTGATGTGGTAATTATTGATGTGCCTAACTGAATCGAGAAGTCATGCTGTAGAGTCGGAGTGGCAGGGACGACAAGAAGCTCAGTCTTTGCCAGGTTGAGCTGTAGGTGATGTTCTTTCATCCATGCCGAGATGTCCGCCAGGCAGCCTGAGATCCGTGCAGCTACCGTTGGATCATCTGGTTGAAAAGAGAGATAGAGCTGTGTGTCATCGGCGTAGCAATGGTAGGAGAAGCCATGTGCCTGTATGATGGGTCCCAGTGATGTAGTGTATGTGGAGAAGAGGAGGGGTCCAAGAACCGATCCCTGAGGAACCCCAGTGACCAGTTGATGTGCTTTGGATACCTCCCCTCCCCAGGCCACCCTGAAAGACCTACCGGTGAGATAGGATTCAAACCAGCGAAGTGGAATCCCAGTGATGCCCAGCGATGAGAGCGTGGACAGGAGGATCGGATGATTGACAGTGTCAAAAGCAGCAGAAAGATCCAGCAGAATGAGGACTGATGATTTGGAATCGGCCTTTGCGATTCGCAGGGCTTCAGTGACTGAGAGTAGCGCAGTCTCTGTTGAATGGCCACTCCTGAAACCTGACTGTTTAGCATCCAGTTTGTTGTACTGTGAAAGAAACAGTGAGAGCTGGTTGAAGACAACTCGTTCGAGTGTTTTCGCTACGAATGGAAGGAGAGAGACAGGTCTGTAGTTTTCTAAAAGAGAAGTGTTTAATGTAGGTTTTTTGAGCAGTGGGGTTACCCGGGCCTGCTTGAACGCTGTGGGGAAGATGCCAGTGCGGAGAGATGTGTTGATAATGTGTGTGAGTGCCGGTAAGAGTGTGGGAGAGATTGCTTGGAGAAGGTGAGAGGGGATTGGGTCAAGAGGACATGTTGTAGGATGGCCGGAGAGGAGAAGTTTGGATACTTCCGCCTCGGTGAGGGGACAGAAGGAGAAGATGGGAGTTTGAGCAGTGGATGTGGTTGGTTGGAGGTCCTGTGTGTGTGGAGGTGAGAACTGGTTACCGATTGTTCTAGTTTTGTCTGTGAAAAAAGTGGCAAAGTCGTCAGCTGTTATAGAAGTGGTGGGCGGTGGTGGAGGGGGACAGAGGAGAGAATTAAATGTTCTGAAGAGATTACGCATGTCTGGAGCGCTGTTGATCTTGTTGTGGAAATGTGAGGATTTGGCAGTGTGGACTTCAGTAGAGAAAGATGAAAGCAAAGACTGATACCTAGTCAGGTCCGACGGATCGTTTGATTTGCGCCATTTTCTCTCTGCCGCTCTGAGTTTGGTCCGATGCTCACGAAGAACATCGGATAACCAGGGGTTAGAAGGGGCAGCCCGTGCTGGCCTGGAGGAGAGAGGACAAATGTCGTCTAGACAAGAGGTTAAGGTAGAGCATAAAGTGTCAGTAGCTGCATTCACATCCAGAGATGTGAAATGGGTAGGTGAAGGAAGAGAGGAGGATACTACAGAGGAAAGAAGGGAGGGGGAAAGGGAGCGTAGGTTACGTCTGAAAGTAACCGGTAAGGGAGCTGGTGGCACCCGGGTAGCAAAATGTAAGGTAAATGTAATGAAGAAATGGTCAGAGATATGTAGTGGTTGTACCAGAATGTTATCTGTAGTACAGTTGCGTCTGTAAATTAAATCAAGTTGGTTGCCTGATTTGTGCGTGCTAGTAGTGGTAAGGCGTTTGAGATCAAATGAAGCTAGGAGTGAATGGAAGTCTGTAGCATAAGGCCTGTCTAGGTGAATGTTGAAATCGCCAAAGACTAAGAGTGGAGTGCCATCCTCCATGAAAGAGGATAGCAGGCCGTCCAGCTCCTCTAGGAAGGTGGCTAGAATTTGGCCAGGGGGACGGTAGATTACTACTATATGGAGTTTTATAGGAGCTGTTACAGTAATCGCATGAGATTCAAATGAGTTGTGATTGCCTAGGGGAGAGTGGGTTGAGTATTTCCAATTGTTTGAAATGAGCAGACCAGTGCCCCCACCCCGGCCAACTTGCCTTGGGGTGTGAGAGAAAGAGAAATTGTGAGAGAGAGCAGCCGGGGTAGCTGAGTCTTCTGGACGAATCCAGGTCTCAGTCAAGCCCAAGATGCTGAGTGTGGATTGTAAGGAAAAAGCAGAAATGAAGTCAGCTTTGTTGACAGCTGACTGGCAATTCCAAAGACCCACAGAGAAAGAAAGAGGTGTAGTAGAAGATGTAGCAATAGGGCGCAGGTTAGCAGGATTACGTTGCCGTCTGCGTGTGTTTTTAGAGCGTGGTTGAGAGTGAACCGGAATGGTTTGGAAACACATGATAGAGGTGGAGGGATAGAGGATAGGGAAGGAGAGTGTGTGAGGGATAATATATATAAATGATACTTAAGTGTGTGCTCGGTGTCGTTGCTCGGTTGAAGTCGTGCAGGAAAAAGTCGTCCGTCTTTACACTCGTTGGTCTTCACACGAGGAGGCTGAGCACGACGGCTGAACGCTTCCGCAGACGCTTCCGCGTCAGCGCTCTGACATCAAATAAATACAGTCTAGGAGACTAGAGTGAAAACAGCTGAGGCCGGCTTCTGCTCAGCACAGCAAATAACCTTAAAGGATTGCTAATTGCTCAATAAGAAACTAAACACTTCGCACAATCACACAGGCTCGTTCTTAGCTGAGGCGCAAATTATTCTAATTACCAGTAAGTGCAATCAAACATATAAACCTCAACGAAAATGCACAATAGAAATAGGTAGGAAACAAAGTATTCCTTCTTAGCAGCAAGTAAATAATTTAAACAACAGAACTGCGAAAAAGTATTACAACACTTACGCGAGCTGCCGTCCTTCTCTTCTGGTGACTAATCGGCTTTCCCGATTTTAAAGTACCAGAATACTTTAATGTATTTGCACCAAAAAATTATAAGGATTTATGCTGATATCGTCAAAAACCACACTTTGCCAGGGGTGTTTCCAAACTTTTGGAGGGCAGTGTATATATATATATATATATATAAATATTAGGGGTGGAACAGTTCAACTTTTTCATGGTTCGGTTTGTATCATGGTTTTAGAGTCACAGTTTCTGTACGGTTCAGTATGTTTAGGGAAAAACTATAGCCTACTGTCAAATAAAAATAAAGAAAATAAGAATAATCTATCTAACTACAAGCAACAGCACAAATAAATACAATAGAATAAACTGTGGGTTTTTTTTAGGTAGGTCTATAACATTAGGTTTTACAGAAATCGAATAAAGTAATCAAATGTAAAACAGCATTGCATATTTGACTGTATAAATTAAAGATTAATCTTTATTAAAATTACAAAAGCTATTCAATCAAGAGCAGTGAGTGATTTCTTTGTTGTTGCTGTTTGATTAATATTAAGAAAGTGCTGTCACTTTAAGAGAATGCAGTGCACTGATACTGTACGTTCAGCCGGCTATGTCTGCTATAGGATACTTACCAAGACGGCATTTTGACAATTTTTGTGTGAATTTGTCCATTCAAACACAATACTTCAGAGAGAGCTTAATATTTGCGCGCGTTCTGAGCAGTCGTGTAGCTACGGGTGGGCCTGGGTGGGCCCGGGCCCACCCACTTTCATCTGTGGCCCACCCAATGAGAAGTTGGTAATTTTTCAAATGGATGTAATTTATTAAACGATACTAATAAACGTCTTATTTCACTGTAACTTTATATATTTATTAACAAAAAATATATTAAACACTTGTTTTCATGCTCAATTACAGGTCGTTTCTTAGTTTTCCCTCTTCCTATAGGTGCATCACGCTTGTCAAAATGATGATTCGTCCGTTTCTGTTAGTCCCACCCACAATGTTATGTTTACGACGTAAGGATATAATAGTAAAATGCGTGCGTTAGCCGAGTTGAGCAATCATAAATCAGATCAATTCTTTAAAAAGTCAAAGTCTTAGCAATAAATCCAGACCGTCTACAAATGAAACCCGACAGACCACCTGCGGGTGCTGGATTTGTCGATCGGAAACTTCTGAACCAAGTGTGTTTGAAGCATCATATTAGCATAGGTACAGTGTTTGATCCGCTAAAAAGATGCGTCCTTTGTGGAAAGAAACACACAAACGTTGTGCTAGATCCTGGTCGCCTCAACAAACTGCATAATTTGCAGCTGAGCACATTTCTGCGGTCCTCGATGTGCGTGAACTGACAGAGACGCTTGATTATGAAATCACCTGCGAAGCCCCGTTGTTTCAGACTGAGGTAATGCTTTACAATAAACTTCCTTTAGTTAACGTTAGTTAATGCATTAAATAACATTAGAAATACATTTGTCACCGTGTTTATTCATCTTTGTTAACCAGCTCAGGCAAATGTTAACAGATACAACTTTTAATTTTAATAATGTCCTAAATTTTGAAATGAACATTAACATAACAAATTACTAATGTTAATGCATGCTTCAGAAGTACTGTGTAATGAACCTTGGTGCTGTATTTTTTTGTTGGCAATTTGACATGCAGTTTTCATATGCTACACACTTGGCCCACCCAGTTTTATGTAGGCCCACCCACTTAAACATTTCTGGCTACTAGTGGTTCTGAGGCACGGGTTTGTGCGCTTCTGATGAGCGCACGCACAAATCTTCTCACTGCGCGCGTGAGCTCACATCCGCCGGCTCTTAAATGTTTAAACTGGAAAAGCTTACATGAGTTTAGTTTAAACACAGATATCAACATGTGTTGTTCAGGTCGCACCTGTGCGCACTCGCGCTATCAGCACCCGGGTGATGACGGAATAAATGCTCATAATCCAGCATACGGCACTCACATTGAACAAGAGTGAATAGGCCTATTTCACAATATGGCGACCGACAGCGGAAGTAGGGAAGCGGTACGTCCGGTCCCGCCGCGGCCCGCTACTATTGCCTGGGAATAGTTGTTTTCTCGCTGTCATTACATTAATTTATTTTCTTATAAAGTAAGAATAGCCAATGTTGTCCGTTTTGTGGACTGTTTTTAGGGAAGGCTAAATAATTTTTTGAGAAACTTATTTTTTTATTGTCAAGGTATGTATTATTTGGCAGTTGCCATATAGCTAATTTCCAATTTATCACTTGTTGGCTTTATGGATGAATTTCAAAGTGGTTTAATAAAAAAGTTGTTAACTATTTGTGTATAATGGTTTAACTATATTGCCAATGTTCCTCACTTATATAGTGAAATATTATGACAACTGATTAGTGGGCACATTTTACTGGTCCTTGCTTGTTAAAAAGGCTTATAAATCAGCCGAAACATGTTTTTATTTATTATTAATTTAAATCTAGCATTTTGCACGTTTCTATAATAATGATTGAGTTATAAAAGATATAACTTACCTGAAAGAAAACAGATGCAAGTCTAAGCAGTGTCCTCACTAATACTCAAACAAACGTGTGTGTGTGTGTGTCGACACTAGTCTCAAATAGTAAAAAAAAAAGTGGTAATTAGGTCCAAGTGAGGAGCCACATCAGCTTGAAGTATATACAGACTGGATTTAGCTAATGATGATAGAATATTTTCTGATAAGATGGTTTCAAATATATTGGTTGTCTCAGTGTTTATAACAACTTATTATTAACAGCACCCTCTGCTAATAGGATTAATATATCATGGCATGTGATTAAAAATGCATGTTTTCTGTGCCTACTGACCTATCTTTTATATTATATGGTAATGGTCATTTTAACCCTTATTCAGTGTTCGGAGGATTTCAGGCCACCAAATTATGTTTGCTTTAAAAAAATGTTCCCTTCATTTAAATGGCATAACATTTGAAGATTCAGCTCCCACTATATATACACACACTTAATAAATTGGAATGATGTCCGATAGTAAATGGCTTTAGTTGAAATTATTTTAACTGTTTGTTTTCCAATAAATAGCAATGGTCTTCCACAATGGCACATTTTTCATTTTATCACATGAATGAAATTGAGAAATGTACATCTTTACAATGAATTTGACTTAAAACGTTGCTATTCTATAAGCACGTATACAAAAGGCAAATAAATAAACAATTTCACACTGAGGAAGGCTTGGTAGCCAAAACGTTTGTGTCTTTTCCCCATTGGTGATGACTGTTAAATAAAACAGAAAAAGAAGACTGTTCTCGTGAGTGTGGATCATAATTTCTTATACAAAGTAACTTAACATATCGACGCACCAAAATAAAAAGATCAAGTAACAGAAGAGCGCGGTGCAAACGACGTTGTTGAAATAAATAAACAATACCATAACACCTGTAGACTTAAAGCATCAATTAAGTGGGTAATATTATTAAATGTTTAAAATTGTTTATGTTTATAATTTTTTTTTACAAAATAACACTAAGAATCAAAACTGCACAAGCAAACATCAGGCCTGGTATAGGCTCTGCACCAGTTAAAAAAAAAAGAAAACATTCTTCAGAACAGTTTTATTTTGACAACAGTTAATTAAAAAAAAAAAATCAATGTAAAGTGGGTGATGTGCAAATCATATTACAATGTAGTGCAAGAGATATACATTTTTTGTCATGACATCTGCAAGCAAGTTCGAAAAAGCAGCTCAGCAGAGGTTCTTCACTGCAATGCTGAGAACTTGGATGTTAATGTTCTTCCTTGTGGTGTCTTCATCCACCCCGATGCTTCACACTTTGGTGCCAGTCCACATGGAAAACCTCCCTATGGCCTGGTAGAAGTGCCCTAATGTGAAAGCCATTGGATAGGCATTGGCATCACAAATTGTGTTTGTTGGGGTCCAAGCGAAAAAAAATATATATATAATAATAATAATAATAATAATACACACCTACCACTGGCATGTCCAGGGTCTGCTGATGGTCACTGGCATATAGCATGGGGATTCTCTTATGAAATAGGCTAAGGGTGACTATGCAACTTCTCTAAAAGGCACTACCTGCTCTTGTTTGTGTAGCAAGTTTAGGAGTTGTCTGATGTTACTGAGTGTAAAGAAAATGTGGTTGATGTTGCTGGGTAATAAAGAGGAGGAGGAGGATATAACTGGATGAGGAGGAGGATGTTACAGCAGGTATGTAGATGAAGATGATGTTACTAACTGGCTATCCAGCAAAGCTTAAGAGATGTTGAGGCTTCACACCAGTTCTTCCAGCTCCTTTATTTTTTTTCCAAAGCCTCATGAAGAGCACCTAATTAAAGAGAATAAAGTAATAAAACATATTAAAATTCCTTCACAACATGTTTAGCACAAACTATTAATATAAATTATTTTTAAATAACTTAATCGTACTTAATCACGACAAACATTTCTTCCTTTCCAGGTTTAACATTAATTGTGTTTTGAGTTAACATTGGAATGTGTCAAAAGCATATGACAAGTCTAGACAGTCAGTCTAAAAATAATAATCTCAGATATTGAACAGTTAGAACATCATAGAACACAGTTAGAAGTGGATCTATGCACTTAGTTAGGAACCACTGAGCTTAGCCACAGAGAGTAATATAAAGAGGGGCAAACACAAAAAAAAAAAAAAAAAAAATACCAGTCAGAGATGGGTTTAAATTGTATTGGTCAGAACCCCGCAGAAAACCCCGCAAATAATGAAAATACATTCCCCTTACTAAAATGTTCCACTGTTAGCGTAACTGCTACTAGGTAGCCTACCTTACGTTTATAAGGCAATATATAAGCATAATCTATTTTAAATATATTGTGAAATTTTATAGTCACTGTTTAGTTTCAATCATCTACTGTTTTACAGTCCATTAAGAACGTTATACTCACCGGGAAAGGTGGCTCTCGTAATCGTGCTTCTCCTCACCAGCAGCGCTCCATTTCATCATCAGCTGCCGTCAGTGTCTTGCGTAAATTTTGTCATTGGGAAAGTTGTAAAACGATAAACAGTTGCTTCTTATTCATGTCTGAAAATAAGGGCGCAATACAGGACTGATTACTTTCAATCTTATCCACTGTTCTTTTGGCGCAATAAGCGCATTCACCGGACCGAAAAAGGGTTTTCCCTACTTCCGGTGTGCATACGTCACGTTGTGAAATAGGCCTATGGTTTGTCCACTTTTTTTTTTTCTCATCGCTGTTGTTGTAATGTATGGGAAGCCAAAATGCGCATCCATCAACAGAAGCATATATTAGCCGAACCCTGTTTTTTTTACGTGTTATTTATTACAAACCATATTACACATGCCTTGTCAGATTTAAGTTGAACCGTGTGGAGAACCGTAAGGTTCGATTTTTTTTCTGCGAACCGTTCCACCCCTAGTAAAATATATATATATATATATATATATATATATATATATATATATATATATATATATATATATACACACACACGTGTTTTGATGCATGCAGTTTGATTTGAGAACTATAAAACTTTTGTGAGTGCTGCTGTACAAATGCACTTTTGTTGAACCCAACACATTGACATTGAATTATTAAATCTATTTACAGCATTAGTTTCATTTCTTGAGTCTACTGAGGCTGTTTTTGTTGGCATAGGAACCGATACCAAGGTACCAGAGGCTGGTATCGGGCCAAAGCCAAATGTTTGATATTGATCCAACCCTGATGTGAACATTTTACTCTTCCCAAGCTGCTTTTAATTTTGCACAACTGTGGTTAGGAAGTGCTTAGGAAGTGCCAAGATACATTTGTTACATAAGTTCTATTTATTTTCTGTAAAAAAAAAATAAAAAAAAATGAAAAAGCTGCTGGTGTCTTCACGCCACAACAAACCTGATGGGAAGACTTCACCAACTATAAGCCAAATATGTCTAAAAAGAGCTCTTTCTTGGTCCCCTGGGCTCCCAGAACCTCCTTTGACCTACTGTTGCGTTGCTAATGAATTCTGTGTATATGGTCACTTATCATTTCTGTATCATTTGAGCCAAAATGCCATGACACTAATATACCTCGCGTCTCTGGAGCTTTAATTACTCCCTGCGAGCTGAGAGGAATGAAAGGAACATCCTGTGGAGAAACCTGCTTCACCTGCTGTTAATGCAGAACAATACTAGAGCATTTGTTCCGTGAACAGTTCATAAAACATAGTTACAGACATAAACATAGTTATGTTGTAACTAAGACAAACATACATAATACATAAACAATACATAATATTGTTGATTATTTATATACTATATTTAAACTACTGTTCAAACTTTGAAGGCAGTAAGATTTTTTTTGTTTTTTTAAGTCTCTTATGCTCACCAAAGCTGCATGTATTTGATCAAAAATACAGTAAAAACAGTAATATTATGGAATAGTATAACAATTCAAAAATTGTTTTCAATTTGAATATATTTTAAAATGTAATTTATTCCTGTGATAGCAAAGCTAATTTTTTGGCAGCCCTTAACACACTCTTCTGTCATACAATTTTTATGATTTTTTGATTAAAATATAGTAAAAAAAAAAGCATTTATTTGAAATATATACATGTTTTTTGTAACCATGTAAAAGCCTTCACTGTCACATCAATCAATTTCAATTTAATACATATTTGTTGAATAAAAGTATTAATATCTTTTTAACTTTTTATTAAAACAAAGTCACATCAAACTGTGTTTAAACTGCTTCGAAAATACAAATTACACAAAATACATAAAATATATTGTGCTGTGTATCTTCAACTTAAACTACAAACTGTTGATTGTTTAATATTATGTAGGGTATCAGAGCGAATCAGACAATTTAAGATTTGATCAGAACATTGAAACACGAGGAGCCGAAATTCCACAAAGAGGCCCAAGACAAGAGAATGTTCATAAATCAGATCCTACGCCAGCCAGTCTGAAGCAAGCCAACCAACCAACTCTTTCACAAAACAGCTTGCAGCATTAACACAAAAGAACACTTATTGATAATCCCAACTCAGGAAGGAGATTGTCAAATTTGGGGCAAGTAACCAAGATTGATGGTCAAAGAGATGCACAGCATGACCATCACATACATGATAGTAATCACAATCACAAGCTCTTTGGATTGACTTTCCCCCCACCTAGAGGACAAGAACCAGACTGAAATTCCCTCTAAACCCTTTTGAACTTTGTTGCTCAGAACACATTCTCACGTCCACAGAATGGCACAGAAATTGTATTTTATGCACCAAAATAATCTTAAAAGGACTTATAAACCAAAATCAGTCCATTGCATAACTTCATAGCATGTATGTAACCCACACATTTGTCTATAATGTTCTAATCACTCATTGTGTATGTCTATTTAATAACTATTGAATAGCTTTCATATTCATATAGGTTCATATTCATATTTAGTATGTGTGTGTTCGAATCTTCTTGCTTGAAACGTTTCTTCCAATCAATTCTTTGTCAAATGTATCATATTCTTGTTATAGAAATCATGTCCAAAATTATACTCTGCAAGAGCGGGAAAATTCGGGCCATGTGACTGATAAGATAACGTGTTGATTTATGTATTGGGAGGAGAAACATAGCAACAGCCCACCTAAGACAATATCTAATTGGTCAAGACACCATTTGGGATGTGTCCAAAAGCCCAGTTTAAAAACTCAGGACACCATCAAAATTTGTGCTTTTTAGTCAATGCTTTTTCTTGCCTTTTGCCACCGCGATTTGACGCTGCTTTTTAGCGCTCTTTGAGCGTGCTCTGGATAACATGCCAGCTGCTACCTAACCACGATGAGAAGAAAAACCATCTAGTCTCGTTACATCCTTTTATTCTTTTACTTTAGTTTCTTTTATTTCCGTTGAGAGTTTTGTGTTCTGAGTTGAGTTTTGCCACAACGTCGTGTCTCTGAATTCACCTCGAGTCTGTGACCGCCTCAAAACTTCAACCAGCCCACAACGCCGCACCTTCAGCCAACGCCCATTGGCTTCCCAAGACGTCGCTTCAACGACTACTGAACTTCCAGCCAATCAACAAACTTGGGAAACCCCTGAAAGATTATGTTTATCTTTAGACAGATGCATTTACATTGTGATTGTGTCCTAGATGCAATCAACATGAACTGCCTGTAAAGGTGTGAACCAAATGGTCCATACATTTAGAATAACAAAAGAACAGTACTCCTCGGGAACTACTTGTAGATTGCAGGATCTCCAGCGGGAGGTCCTGACAGTATCTATTGTTTCTAGCCATTTGTCTTTAGGTATAAAGTTCTGTCGTACAGACAGAACTTTGTGAGAAGCTATGGAGAACTTTGGAAGAAACTAGGGAGAAGCTATGGAGAAGCTATGGACAACTTTGGAAGAAGCTAGGACTCTTGCAAGGGTTAAGATTGTTTGAAGGATGACCTGCTAACATCGCTGCTGAAGAACTGCTACACTGCTACCTTCAATAAATTCTTCTCCCCACAAGAACTTTGGTCAAGCTTACTTATTTATGTATTAGAGAAATCTAGTACATTGGTGAGCCACCCAAACTACTGCTCAGCCAAATACAGCAAAATCTAACACCCCCTTTTCTGCAATGATGACAACAAAGGGAATCCCTTAACACGAAGGCAACACAAGTACAACCCCAGATTCTAGCTGAACTGATGCATTTAATATATTTTAACCTCATTGAGGAACTCAGTGCGAGGGTTAATTAAGTGATTGATTGTTGTTCAAGTCTATGCAATTACACATATTGCTATAAACTTGGGATTTCACATTTTCATTCTCTTAAACTCATTCTTTCCTCACTTTCTCTCTTTTCTGCAACCTGTGTGAATGCATGTGTTTGTGTTAGATTAGTTTTGCATTTACGGGCTTGCGTTGGCCGCGAACGGCGGTAGGTGAGGAAGAGCCGCGGTGGGCTTGCGTGGGCTTGCGTGGGCTTGCGTGGGCTTGCGTGGGCCGCGAACGGCGGCAGGCTTGCGGGAGCCGCGGACGGCGGCGGGCTTGCGTGGGCCGCGAACGGCGGCGTGCTTGCGTGGGCCGCGAACGGCGGCGAGCTGGTTCTTGATCGGGGCTGGACTCTCTCCAGACACCGGAGGATCCCTTCCCTCCAGCTCAGTCCTGTGGTGTCTGGGAGGTCCACGGGGCGATGGTAATTTGCCCCGATCCAGAACAGAGAGTTTATGGTGGCACCCTCCCACGCCGTCGCCGCGGCGAGCCTGCAGAATTCCCAGGCGAACTCGACGAAGGGGAGATCTCTGCAGGCTAGGGCGACGAACTCTGCGGCGACCCCCATCGCCGCGGGGAAAAAACAGGAACAACCAAAAAAACTCACAAAACGGGGAAAACAAAATGGGGGAAAACGGGGTAGAGGTAACAGTGAAGGTCCGGTCTTCTGTCACAACTCGTAGTAGAAGGGAACGAGGAGGCGAGGAACTTCTTCAAAGAACATAGATTTTTATTGACCAAACTCAGGGAACACTGGAGACACAGACAACACGGATTGATGATCAAGACCGGACACATAGGCAGGGAAACAGAGAACTAATAAACACTGGGGAAAACTAGATAATTAATCACACAAGGCTGGGGACTAATAAACTAATGAGGAGAACTAAACGAGAACAGGAAACAGACCAAATATGGCACGAGGGGAAGGGAAACACAAGACATGGGGAACACAGGTCTGACAGTAGTGTTTTCACTATACTTTGGATATTAATATCCATTGCAGAGTTGATGTTATGCGGCTCGTTCAATGAATCGCTGGCCGACTCAGTGATCAGCCGTAAAACAGTGATTCTGTCCAAATTCTCTATAAAATCTTAAATGATTCCCTTTGAGCTAAATTGACCTGTTTCCAATTATTAATGGTCATCTTGTTTTGTTTTGTTTTGTTTTGTTTTGTTTTGTTTTTGGATCATTTGACACCAACCAGCTAATTTCAGTTCTGATGTAACCAAAATGAATGCTTGTGAACTTTGTAATTAGTCCATCCATTTTAACCAGTTTGACACATTGCTAATTTCCATTCATTACAAACATCATAGGCAGTCCTTATTCCATAGACAGCGTGATCAGCTGATCACAGCATAATGGAGGCCTTGCCTTCTCTCAATTATTTTGTGAAAGCACTGCCTGCCTGCCTCATCAGAGAAACTCACATTTAAAGCTACTAAATGACTCACTATAGCTTTATAAGGTAATAAGAATGTATTTCCGGTTCCCCTAGATTTCAGCTGATGCTGAGAGCTGTCAGCGGACACATTAGAAAGGCTTTCAAACATGACTCACCCTTGTGAGCACCACGCAAGTCCAAAATCTGAACTCTGATTTGATTAAAAAATCCAATCAAGCCAATATTTAATCTCTACTCTATCAAATAATGCCAAAGTCATTGTAGCCATCGATATTTCATTTGTTTTCAGCGGCATCCCTCAAGTGCTTTTCCCCACTCAGATGCTTATGACTGTGCTGTTTAATTGAATTACTCTATAGCTCTGGTGGTGGAATAACAGTGGGTGTACCGCCCATGCACACCTATTCTCAGTATCCCCATTGGTCCCAACTTTCCCCTCTAAAGCGATCACACAGTTTCTTGTCATTCTTTATTGGATTTTTAAATCCCCTACATTCAATTACTACTGGAGGTGACCAGAACAGTAGGTGGTTTACAGGAAGAGGGCCTCATACATTAGTGCTTTCATCTCATACTTGATCCTAGTGGGACGTTTAAGCTGATCTAGTACCATCTTCCTGATCTCAGTACTATCCCAAGTGAAATCCCAAGGCAAGTTTTGGATCGACCAAAAACGGACAAAATCATTCTTCAAGTATTCATATAATTCAAATAGTTCAATTTATTTATTTATTTTTATTAAATTATATTTCTGCGAGGTCCTGTGGCATCTTAGCAAGTGCCATTAAGAATTATGAGAATACTATGGAAATTATTATTATGTAGTTACAACACAAATCAATCAATTTATTATTATAATAAACATATATTAGTTAAATTCCATAACTAATATTCTTAATTATACAAATTTATATTTATGTTAATATTGTAAAAATTGGTTTTATTTTTACAAAATTAAATGGACAGTTCCATACCATAAAGATTATATTAATTATTATATTTAAAATATATTTAGTCAAATTGTCAATAACATTCGTATATTATAAGAATTATTATTATTGCTCATTTTGAAATAATTTTTGTTTTATTTTAACAATATTAAATGTATAGTTCCAACAAAAACAGATTAATGTATTATCATATTAAATATATTATTAAATAATATACTATCCTTAAATTACAATAATTAATATTAATGTTAATATAGTAATAAATTGTATTACTTTTACAAAATGGATAGTTCCAAGACAAATTGACTGATTTATTATTGATTTTTTTTAATTATTGACTGAATTATATAAATATTATAACTATAAATTTTAATATTAGTTAAGTGATGTAAATAAGATTCTTATATTATAGTGATTATTATTCATGTCAATACTGTAATTACTATATAGTTTTATTTAATGGATAGTTCCAACACAGACTAATTGATTTATAGTCTCAACACAAATTGATTCATTTATTATTAATATATATATATATTAATAATTTAATTATAGAATATTATAAATATTAATTTATTTACTAATTTACATGCATGCACGCAGTTTACTAAGTTTACAAACTTGCATTTTGAGCAAGCACAAAAACCTTTTTTCTTTTTTTTGAGCGGAAAGCATTTTGCAGGTGGGCCAAAGATTTCGGTCCATTCTGGTCGAACTTCACGGCAGGAGTTTGGCTGGTTTGCAATGCCAGCTGGTGCATTTACAGATTGATTCCCTGCCATCATTTACTTCAAAGTTCTCTCTTTCTGTACCTGTCTCACTGTCTGTCTTATGTGGTCTTTCTTTCTTCTCCTTCTTTCTCTGTCTGTCTATCTGTCTCTCTCTTTCTCTTTCTGTTTCTCTGCACTTCTCTTAACATATGGTGGGAGACCAGGAATAGTCCTGACCTACTTGCAGCTTTGCAGCTCACCACCATCTCCTGACTCGCTCCTCTTCCCGGTTCCGATCCGGATGCGGCACTCTCCCAAACTTTACACACTAAATCTTACTGACATCTTTCGACCTGCACTCATTTTTCATAGTGTGCAGTTAAGGCATTTGCTTGAAACACTCCACTTCCTTATATTATTATCAGAGCTGGCTTATGAAACAATTGCATTGTTTCAATGCAAATAAAAAAATAAAAAACTCTTAGCTCTTTCAAAGTGTAAGAAACTTCCATAGACGCTAATGCAGAAATCTACCATTGAATCGAATGAAAGTGATTTAATATCTTCAGCTGTTTTTATTTTCCTGTTAATTTCATTTCAGTTCGTCTGGCCCACTCATATTATATGGCTTATTATTTCAGATGTGGAGTCGTAGCTTGAGTTTTGGCACATTGATTGACACCTAAAGGCCGAGGTTAGGTTAGATTTATAGTTATAAGTGGAAATAATCCATTCTCTCCCCTCTCCAAACCCGAGCCATTTGTGTACATGAAGGTCACACTATCGATGGATGCCATTAAAAAACAGGCAAAGCAAGGTGAAGCACTTTTAGATCAATATGTTAACAATCTAAATCCTGAATAGCAGCAGCCATTTAGAGACAAGCTTTTCATTCCTAAAGCCATCAGGCTGTGGACCTTTTCAAATCTGATTTCCAAAGCCTTTTCACAAAGTTGATATAAAATTGGGCAATATTAGTTTGTGGCATTTGTTAAACTGTTTTTTATTAAGTTTTGTATTGATTTATGTATGTATGTATGTATTTATTTATTTAAAAATGAATAAATAAATAAAGATGGCCTAGAAATATCACCTGAAGACAGGGCCGCTGCTGGCCAAATGGTGCCCTAAGCAGAATAGTATTGTTGTGCCCCCTCCCTCAAAAAAAATAAAAATAAATAAAACACCTACTACAAGGGGTCAAAATAGAACTTTAATAAAATATAAAAGTAAATAAATAAATTGTAATTAAATTGTATTATTTATTAACTACGATTGTAGCTCTCTAGAGTCTCTAGACAGTTAACTATGGCTATGATTTTATTAATAACGTTGTCTGATTGATTTTATAGTCTCAAGCATTCAGAAATCACACAAAATAAAATTAAGCAGTTTTACTACGATAACATGGTTAATTTTGGTAAGGGTTGTGATGTCCACATGTTTTTAATGAAGAAATTAAAGAGGCTGTAGCATTTCTATTGCAAAAAGGTGGCCAAAAATAAAAAAAATAAGTGGATAGGCCTATTTGAATTAAATGTTTGGTTAATATTAAACAAGGATTTGATCGTCCTGTAAGTGTATCAGCAGCAATCACCAGGCCTTTGGCTCCCTTTGCAGGCATTTGTAATAATGTAAATTGTTTATTTTGTATTACATTATGTATTTTAACAGTGTTATTCAATGAAACCATATGATTATTATTAATTAACCAATTGCCTCATTGTTTTATTAATACATACAAGTCATGGAAACTAGAATATTAAGTCAGATGTGTTGTTGTTGGTGGTGAATTATTACCAACATTAAAACACGTTACTAACATCAACATTTAAAAAAAATTCACAGGATTATGAACGTAGTTACCTGAAAGTGATGCACAGGCTTCATCTCTGGCTTTTTCTTTTCTCTGCGCAGAACTGCAGGCTGATGTATTTTCCCTGATATAGCCTAGTTGTCCATTAATTATGATGATCATTTGTATTCAGCCGCAAACATGAGGTGAGCATGAGCGTGAGCGCAGATGCGGGAATGGCGTGTGGGATGGAATGGGATGGGAGTGATTATACTGCCTACTGCGTTCATCATAAAATGCATTTTTTTTATAATAATTATATATACATAATATATATATGTTCATGTTTAGATTTTTATTTATGTATATGTTAATATTAATATAGAAAGAAAGTTTTTTTTTTTTGAGCAACTGGGATGGTTGCCCCCCCCCCCCCCCCCAACACAAAAGTGGGTATAAGTCCAAAATATTTTATTTTTATCTATGTAGGACACAACAATATAGAAAACTTCACAGAATGATACAGTCACAAATAATTAACCAAAATACAATGACACAAAAATCACCATAAAAATAGCTGCATGTTGTTGTTGTTTTTGTGTTTTTAATTAGGGACAGGGTGAAAAAAAATGATTTAAAAGAAAAATTAGAAATGTAATAGTGTTTCATATCACATCAAACCTGTCTTCCTGGGATGGTAGTTTTGAATCTACTTTCAATGTATTTAAAATAAGATAATTTATGGAAGATAAATAAACAAGTTAATTAAAATAAAATAAAATAAATCTAAAACATTTCAATAAATTAATAAAATAAATAATAAAAAAAACTTTTATGAATAATCTTTTGCAAGATAAACGTATTGCTAAAGTGGCTTTTCTTGAAAGTTGAAATGGACGGTTAAAGGGATACTCCACCCCAAAATGAAAATTTTGTCATTTTTCACTTACCCCCATGTCGTTCCAAACCCGTAAAAGCTTCGTTAGTCTTCAGAACACAATTTAAGATATTTTGGATGAAAACCGGGGGGCTTCTGACTGTCCCATTGACTGCCAAGTAAATTGCCTTGTCAAGGTCCATAAAAGTATGAAAAGCATCTCCAGAATACTCCATCTGCCATCAGTGGTTCAACATAATGTTATGAATGTTATGAGTTATTTTTGTTTTATTTCCGTACAAAAAGTATTCTCGTCGCTTCATAACATTATGATTGAACCACTGATGACAGATGGAGCATTCTGGAGATGCTTTTCATACTTTTCTGGGCCTTGACAAGGCAATTTACTTGGCAGTCAATGGGACAGTCACCATCCTCCCGGTTTTCATCCAAAATATCTTAAATTGTGTTCTGAAGACTAACAAAGCTTTTACGGGTTTGGAACGACATAGGGGTAAGTGGAAAAACGACAACATTTTCATTTTGGGGTGGAGTATCCCTTTAAAGTAGGACTGCTGTTTGAAATAAAGACATGAAAGAGCTTGATTTTCTCTGTTATTTGTTTAATTAGATTCTCTTTTTTTAAAACTACAACTTCGTTTGCTGTTTGTGAACTTGCAAGTATCCCTATCAAGTGCATACTTTAGGGCAACAGGGTTTTTTGGAGCCACCAATAAGACTGAAAGAGCTGATGTAAAACCTCTCATGTAGTGGCTTCAGAAGTGATAAGCTTCAATGTTTATTTTCCCAGACGCCGCGTGAGGCAAAATTGACTTTTGCTATCTCAGCGAATAGCAATTATCTGAGGCGCCAGAAGCTTCTGCACAGTGAAGACTAATTAGTTTCATTAACCTGCGTCAAAGATAAAAAACAATTGCCATAATGTAATTGAAATGCTAGTTGCACCTCTCTTTTTCTCTCTCTATTTTGTCTCGGCCTGATTTTCTTCATATTCTCATTTGTCCTGTTAGTAAATTTCAATTTGAATGTAGAAGAACAATACCTCAGTCAATATAGATGTTGACTCTTGTCTCCAGTAACAGGATGAATGTATTTTCTGCCATTATGTACTATTGTATTTATGTAAATGATTTCTTATTATGTATGCATTTTCATAGTATTTATGCAGCATTTGTTTTGTTATAGAAACACACAACTGGGCAAAGTACAGCATTAATATATTAGGTCATGTAGCTTGATCGGAATCGTGAAAGGGACATTATTCATAAGCTGTGACAGAATCAGAAACTCATGTAATTCGTGCACAAACATTTTATTAACTAAGCACTAACACAAACTAGTCTAACAATCAAACAAACATACATACACTCACGCGTACATACAAAGGGGAGTAAAGTGGATGTAAGAAATCATTAGAGGAACAGGGAATGAAGCTATGGAAAAGGAGTCAGTTAACATTTGAGTGAAACCATCTGCGCTGTTTTACAACAGGGTCTATAGTTTATACTAAACCTCTGTTTCGTTTAGTTAAATGTACGATACTTGCATTGCCTTGGTCATTGACGAATGTCCGGATGCAGTCTCGGATGATAGTCTTGATGGTTTCAAGGTTTGGACTTGCGATCACGTTCTTCCAGGTTTGAAGAGTGATGAACTCCAAAGATGTTCTGGCTCGATGGTGATGGGAGTTTCTTCCCAGGTGGAAAGTGAAGAAGAGCTAAGAGAGACATCAGCTGAGATCCTAGGATCTTTGATGAATGAAAAGTCAAGGCCGACGTCTGGCACAGGGTTCCAGAAGAGTTCTAGCTCAGCATCCCCTTCTTCTCAGAATCTAAAAGAAGCTAGACTGGGGAGGCGGTCACTGATGTGAAGCCTTTTAAGTTCTGTCGAGGTCACACCTCGCGGGGGTCAAAGAGCCAATGGTGACTTGCACTTTTGGAGGGAAAGTTTATGACTCTTTGTCTTAGAGAATGGTATTTTGCATATGTAATTCGATTGGGTGTTGATGAAAAAACTACTAATATAATGCATAGGTATAAACATATAATATACACTCTCAGTTAGATCATCCGAAGACAAATTCATAGAGACCAAACACGGTAAGGTTACACGAATGAATGGTTCTATCATAAGCATGCATATAACAGTATACATTACAAAAGACAACATACAAGAACAGCAATAATATACACAATGACCTGAAGGATATGTGTTTTCATTCAAATAAAGTTTTTTCTATGAATTAATTAGAGAAGAGTCCATTTTTATGGGCATTATGTTTTTCCTATGGGTGAAAGATAGTGAGAGGGAGAGCCATTAGGTCGTAAAGTTTATCTGGTCTGGCTGAGGTGTCCTGGTTGCCATGGTAACCAAGGGCCTGGGGTCGTTCACAGATATCCTGGCACCCAGTATGTTTATTGTGTGAGGGGTCTGTAATTATTTGTTAATCTAATGAATGATTGAGTTGTTAAATCTAATGAACAATTGTGTGTCTGATTGGTCCAAATGCTACAGCGTGAAATTTGCATTCAGAATGTCATAATCAATTTTGTATGACAAGTAAATGCCATTTTTTGATGAACTATTCTTTTAATCTGTGATTAATATCAGATTTAGACTCAGAGATTCATTTTCTAGATGGTACATGTGAGCAGCAACATTGTAATACAATATCAACACCTGAAAATTTTATGAAAAAGTTTATGGATGTGTAGTTAATATGTGTAAACCTCTAGAGATGAAGATATGTCATCATCTTCATTATAAGTAACAGAATGTGTGTGTGGCTTTCCCTGGTGGCCCTCTTGTGTGTGAGCATTTGGTCTTTTATTGGGAATAAATGAGAGATGACATTTGTAAGGGCTTGTTTGGTCTTGCGTACACAATGGCACAAACACCAGAGCCAAATCTCACAGCAGGGTTTCTCAGCTCTCTCTCCATGTGAGAAGACATTGGACTTCTTGTTTTGACCTTTTGACGTGGTGAATCAATAGAATGCATTCAAACTCATCTCAGCTGGATCTTTAGATTTTTTACAGACTGAGGAATATGGCAAAATTGCAGCATATCTAAGGCAATATTTCTTTAAAGGTTTTTTTATTATTATTTTTATTTTTTTATGTGTGTGTATATATAGTTTTCTATATATTCTGAATGGGTATATATATGGCACTGTTCAAAAGTTTGAACAGAGAATCCTGATTTTTTTTTATCATATAGCACATATTATTACACACACACACACACACACATATACAGGTGTATCTCAAAAAATTAGAATATCGTGAAAAAGTTCATTTGTTTATTGTAACTTATTTCAAAAAGTGAAACTTTCATATATTCTACATTCATTACATGTGAAGTAAAACATTTCAAACGTTTTTTTATTTTTTTTTATTTTGATGATTAGAGTTTACAGCTCATGAAAGTCAAAAATCCAGTATCTCTAAATATTAGAATATTGCCAAACAGAAAAATTCAAGTTCTTTAAAGTATGTTCATTTATCAATACTTGGTCGGGGCTCCTTTAGCACAAATGACAGCATCAGTGAAGTGTGGCATGGAAGCAATCAGCCTGTGGCTCTGCTGAGGCACTATTGAGCCTTCAGCTCGTCTGTATTGTTGGATTGACTGTTTCTCATCGTTCTCTTGAAAATATCCCATAGATTCCATATGTGGTTCAGGACAGGCATGTTGGCTGGCCAATCAAGCACAGTAATATCATGGTTAGCAAACCACTTGGAAGTGGTTTTGGCACTGTGGGCAGGTGCTAAAGTCCTGCTGGAAAAGGAAATCAGCATCTCCATAAAACTTGTCAGCAGATGCATAAAGCATCTAAAGCATAAAGTGCTCCAAAATCTCCTGGTAGAGGGCTGCATTGACTTTGGACTTGATAAAACACAATAGACCAGGGCTGTCCAAACTCGGTCCTGGAGGGCCGGTGTCCTGCAGAGTTTAGCTCCAACTTGCCTCAACACACCTGCATGGAAGCTTCTAGTATACCTAGTAAGAGCTTGATTAGCTGCTTCAGGTGTGTTTAATTAGGGTTGGAGCTAAACTCTGCTGAACACCGGCCCTCCAAGACCGAGTTTGGACAGCCCTGCAATAGACCAACACCAGCAGACGTCACGGCACCCCAAATCATCACTGACTTCAGAAACTTCACACTGGACTTCAAGCAGCTTGGATTCTGTGCCTCTCCACTCTTCCTCTAGACTCCAGACCTTGTTTTCCAAATGAAATGCAAAATTTACTTTTATCTAAAAAGAGGACTTTGGACCACTGAGCAACAGTCCAGTTCTTTTTCTCCTTAGCCCAGGTAAGATGCTTCTGACATTGTTTCTGTTTCAGAAGTTGCTTGGTAGCCCTTTTCCTGAAGACGTCTGAGCGTGGTGACTCTTGATGCACTGACTCCAGCTTCAGTTCACTCCTTGTGAAGCTCTCCCAAGTGTTTGAATCGGCTTTGCTTGACAGTATTCTCAAGCTTGCGGTCATCCTTGTTGTTTGTGCACCTTTTCCTACTCAATTTCTTCCTTGCAGTCAACTTTGCATTTAATATGCTTTGATACAGCACTCTGTGAACAGCCACCCCTTCAGTAATGACCTTCTGTGACTTACCCTCTTTGTGGAGGGTGTCAATGATGGTCTACTGGACCATTACCAAGTCAGCAGTCTTCCCAATTATTGTGGTTTCAAAGAACAAGAGATGCCCAGAATTTATACTGTAGGGATGGTCATTTAATGAAACTCAAATGTAAATATTCTAATATTTTGAGATACTGATTTTTGTCTTTCATGAGCTGTAAACTCTAATCATCTAAATTAAAGCAAAAAAAAAAAACTTTTGAAATGTTTACATGTAACTTTACATGTAATAAATCTAGAATATATGAAAGCTTCACTTTTTGAAATAAGTTACCAAAAAAAAACTTTTTCATGATATTCTAATTTTTTGAGATGCACCTGTATATATATATATATATATATATATATATATATATATATATATATATATATATAGTTCATCTTATATCACCTTTATAATAGTATAATATAAAGCATTATATATATATATATACATATATGTATATACGTATATATATATATATATATATATATATATATATATTAGTGCTGTCAATCGCATCCAAAATAAAATATTTTGTTTACATAATATCCGAGTATATAAAAATTATAAATTAAATATATAAATTCAATGCACATATACTGTATTTAATTTCAGCATTTTTTACATTAAATTATATTATGTATGTCTCACCATTATATTGTCATTAGCCATATCGGTATCACCAATGGCAGTATATCCATAACCCTACAGTATATCATAACGCTACATTTAACAGCATTCATTTGACTGATGGAATATCATTAACAGCACACACTCTTTAAGAAATTTACAGCAGATACTTATTTCCCAATATAAGTAAGAGAAGCTGAGCAGCTCTGAGGACTCATCTGCATCAATCTCAGTTAGTGGCTGCTTTATGTAGCAGAGCCGGTAGTTGTAGTATGTCATATTGACAATATAGTTTTAAGTAAGCGCTGCCAAGAAGATGTCAACTCCCAGATCCTCTGTTTTCCTGTCTCTGTCCGATATTTTCAGAAAAGTTTGTCTTTATATTCTCTCCCTCGATCACGTTAAAGTTTTAGGCCAACATGGACAGAAAATAGATATACCCTAAAATGATACAGGATATTTAAATAGAATGAAGTCAGTCAATGCAAACCTATCCAATTTTAGCACTGCAATTCCTGTTATCCAGTATCTGTCAGCAAAATATACAGCCTCGGGCTCGATGTGAATCATATTTGGTTTGAGGATTACTAAGAGAAGAAGGTCTCACTGTAAGATATGATTTAATCTGTTCCAGTGAAATCATGCCTTGATACTGTACAGTATGTGCTATTATAGTTATATGTTGCACCGCTGCATCACAATCTGAAGATGGATGACCAGTGATATTAAACCTCCTTTATCACACAACATTTCGGATGTGCTGTAAATCATACCAGAGACCCTATAAGCTATTTTCTTCCACTATGAGTTGAGCAATAAGTCCGGTTAGCCACATGGCAAGCTATTCACATGAAAGAGCAGAAAGATGAAATAGTGTTCATGTAAAGTGTGTGTCAGAGTATTCTGCACTAACCAGGTAAAATGTGTGTGTGACGTGTGTATTGGTGGCTTTGTTTGGCAGAGCATGTCGGGTGGCTGATTGCAGGATGAAAGCTTTTTTAGAAATGTAGATTCTGGTCATTCCATCTGTAAGTAGGAGGTGAAAACCCACACTAACATAAATAGGTCCTCTTGTTTTGGCAAATCAAAGACTGAGCTATATCTGACTTTGTGGGAATGGAATACACTCTTAAAAATAAAGGTGCTTCAAAGGGTTCTTCAGAGCGATGCCATAGAAGAACCATTTTTGGTTCCACAAAGAACCATTCAGTCAAAGGTAACCCATCTCTTTCTTACCTTTTTATAATCTGAAGAACCTTCTTTCACCACAAAGAACCTTTTGTGAAACAGAAAGGTTCTTCAGATGTTAAAGGTTCTTTATGGAACCATTTAGACAAAAAGATTATTCTATGGCATCGTGAAGCACCTTTATTTTTAAGAGTGTAGAAGCAGTGTGGTTATTCTCTCCCCCTCTTTCTGTCCCATCCATGGTTCAAAATTAAAACTCACAAATAAAAAAAACATCTTTGGTGAGCAAGTGAAATTAAGTTGGAAAGTCTCAGCTCACAAAGGAAGCATTTATTTGTTCGAAAATGCAGTAAAAACAGTAAAATTGTGAAATATTATTACAATTTAAAATAACTGTTTATTTAAATATTTTAAAATGTAATTTATTCCTGTGATGGCAAAGCACTCTTCTGGTCTTCAGTTTCCCATGATCCTCTAGAATCATTCTAACATGATTTTTTTGCTGCTCCAAGTATGTATTACCCATGCATAAACATTCATATTTGTATGGGTTCACACATACGTTTATATATTAAATTGTTCCAATTTCTAATAGGTGTCACGGGTTGCTACTACAGACAAGCGCATGGAGATGAAGACACAGTCAGAATAGGCTTTAATCCTAAATCCAAGGAAAACAGAGTAGATCCACAGGAAACGCAACCACCGAACACTGGACACAGGAAACACTGGGCTTAAGTAACAAGGAGAACTAATGAGGATAATTAATAGAACAGGTGAACCTACTCAGTAACCATAGAAATTAATTAACAATCAGAACTAAGGCTAAGAGAAACATGATAAAGAGTGAAAACGAAACCAAAATAGAACATGACTGTGACAATAGGATGACTGTTTTTATGTCATAAATGGAAATTTAATATACTGTATGTACATATATGTGACCCTGGACCACAAAACCAGTCTTAAGTCACACGGGTATATTTGTAGCAATAGCCAACATTACATTGTATGGGTCAAAATTATCGATTTTTCTTTTATGCCAAAAATCATTAGGATATTAAGTAAAGATCATGTTCCATGAAGATATTTTGCAAATTTCCTACCCTCAGTATATCAAAACTTAATTTTTGATTAGTAATATGCATTGCTAAGAACTTCATTTGGGCAACTTTAAAGGCGATTTTCTCAATATTTAGATTTTTTTGCACATATAACATTTGCAGATAGGTTGCCATGTTTTGCTAACAGATACTGTTCTCCAGGTTTATTATTGACCTCCTCAGTTGTGGCAATAAACAGCAATTTAATTTCCATTGAGCTGTAAAGAGCTCTGACTCCCAGTAAACTGAAAACAGTTCATCTTTCCATATTATTTTCCATACTATGGAAGTCAATGGGGACCAGCAACTGTTTGGTTATCAATATTCTTCTAAATATCTCTTTGTGTTCAGCAGAAGAAAGAAAGTCATATAGGTTTGAAACAACTTGAGGGTGAATAAATGATGACATAATTTAAAGTGGATTTAAAGTGCAGTTTTATTTGTTATATCTGTTTTGTTCTTTTTTCAATTAAAAATGCTGCAGTGAACGCATTTTCAAAAAGAACGAGAAGAAAAAGAAGGATAGTCCAACAGCAGGGCCTGAGCATGCATTCAGATCACAAGAAAACCCTTACAGCTCCATGTCCCATCAAATTCATCAATGCTGACCAGCTCTCGTCCTGCAAACAGCCTTGCTTTGATGTCGATACTGTAAGCAAGATAAAGGAGCTGCTTAGCTGAAATACAATAAAGACATTTTTACTCCGGAAGGATGGGATCAATGTGTCTCTCTAGGCGTGTTTTCCTGTAATGGGCATGCATAAATAACTTGAAGGAATAAGAAGTTAATCATAACGATTTTCCCCCGTCTTACACAACCTATCGATGCGTGACTAGGATATTATGGAATGCTGTATAACGTCAGTCCTGGTTCTTTACAAGGCAGCTGGGAAGACTGCAGTATAAGGATGTCAGAAATGACACTGGCTCTTCTGCAGGCTAGCACAGTGAAGAGATTCAATAGCAGATAGAAAAGCTTTTGTGGAGCCGAGATGTTTATCTGGACTTGGAAAAATAAAGAATATGGCTTGAGAAGTTTTCATAGGCATGTTTGGTTTATAGTTCTTGGGATTTGCTGGTTTTTGAAATAGTTTTGAGATATTTCAGAGTCTTCTTACTCTAGAGTACCATGTAGAATTGTCTGTAATGCAATAGTTAGTGTTTAGAGAGAAACATGAAAAAAAAATGTTTTTGTTGCGTGAAATGACTTCCCACAATGCTCTTCAATCTGTCTGAAAATCTAAGTGTCGTTATTGTGAAAATGCGAGTGGAGGGTTTTTATAAAGGTACGATCTGAAAGAAGAAGCATCTTTTACTCGTCTTTTTCTCTGTTTACAGTGAATTTCTCTCAGTCTTCAACGATTGGATGTTTCTTTTTGTCACCTTTCCAGAAATACAGACAAAAGAGGAAGAAAAAATAAAATATCTTAAACAAATATTCAGCGTTCTTTGAAGTGTAAATGTGTTTTGCAGGCGTTGGAAACGTGCGATCAGTCCCAGTGAACCTGCCTGTCAAAGAGCACATGTGTTCGTTTTCCTCAGTTCTTTCAAAACAGAGCTTTGTGCTGTTTTCCCTCCATTGAGTGAACGACAAATTAAACCCAATTAAGCTCACAGCTGTTGCCTGGGGCACTGCGAGTTTGTCTCGTGTACTTCGTTCCTCTTGACTTTGCCATTGCCAGAGCTATAGTTTAGGTGTATTGAGGACAATCAGGAATTATTAGAGAGAGAGATGTAAGATGACTTGTATTGATTAACACAGGTTTTGCTGTATTTCTTTTAATTAAAAAATGTATTAATCCATGTTATACGCAGATTTGTGCACAAGAATAATATCATACACACTTTGAGAAATGGACCCATTCAAATATAGGAGCAGGACTATTATGAATGAAAACATCTGCTATTGTTTAAGAATGTAAAATAAGTTGGGTCTTATTCTTTTATAGCGCTTAAAATATTTTGTAAATAAAAAAAATAATTTATAATTTAGTTTTACAAAACCATTTTTCACTCACTCTCTGACCATTAAAAAAATAGGCAGTTTTTTGGAACCGTACATGGCCTATTTTTATGGTTACCCCGGTTGTGGGTTCGAATCTCAGGTCCGGCAGGGATTGTTGGTGGGGGGAGTGTCCTCCTTCAATACCACGACTGAGCAAGGCACCGAACCCCCAACTGCTCCCCGGGCACTGTAACATGGCTGCCCACTGCTCCGGGTGTGTGTTCACTTAGAATGGGTTAAATGCAGAGAATACATTTCACTACTGGTTATATACTCTCTATGTAATTGTGTATGTGACAAATAAAAATAATCTTAATCATTGATCATAAGGGTGGACCAAGATGATGTTAAACCCATTTCTGAATGAACCATTTTTGCACCTCAACTTTCATTAAACATCTGGATGGATTGGAGAAGAAGCCAAGACTATTTCAACAGAGCAAGCAAATCCTGTATTTTCAATGCATATATCCTTTTTGAATGCTCTATACATGAACACAATGAGGTACATGTCGGACCTGAGGGACAGAGAGAAAAAGACAAAGAACACAGTTCAGGCCCATCTGCAGAGACTCTCCTGGATTAAGGGGCCACCAGTGGCTACACACACGTCTCTGATCTTGGCTTCACAAGAGTGGAAAGACTGTTGGATGCTTGTTATAGTCACCCCTTACTGAGAGACACATGGACATACACACATAGACGTGTGCTTTGTCTTTATTTGTTTAGAGAATATACAACACACAAACACACACTCGCAATGACCTTCACTCCATTCGAGAGGCCACACATACAAACATTATTTGATTAATCATAAAACAAGATGAAAGCGAGTTTTGGAGAGAGGACGAGTGTGGAGCATCCTATTAGACATATTGCTTTACATAAATCTCATCGAAATGGACAACACTCAACATCTCCATCAGTGACTCATCATCCCGCTTTGATCTCAGCCACTCGCAATCCTCTCCGTTACCTTGGAGGATCATTGTTTTCTTGTCCAAGAAGCAATCATTAAAACCAACGAAATACAGGGCAGGGTTGCCGACCGGCCATTTGGAGCATATCCACCCCCTCCAAAAACAAAACACAACACCCTATGTTTTGGTCACTAACTCCAATAATATCACACATTTGAAGAAGGGATGTACTGATTTTAAAATTCTAGTCAATTCTATTAGGTTATCAAGGGCCAGTATTACTAACAGCTTGCGCCAGCGCAAACCGTCTTTTGGCGTTAAAATAGTACTGTCAGGTTTTACTAAAGACGCGCAGTGAAGAATTAGAGCTGAAAGGGCTTGGACACAGTTATTTTTGTGCCTGACCTTATTGAATATGCATTTCTAGGAGTTTCCTTTTCAGACGCAAAATTTATGGGAGGAGAGTAGGCTTATTCAAATGAATCACGCAACGTGTTTTACTAACGTTTGCGCTCGTCAAGTTACTGGTATTTGTGCCATTATTTAACGCCCCCAAAAAAGCATGTCTTAAACTATTTTGCACTTGAAATTGCTGCAATTATTGTTGCTAGGAGGAGGCACCGCAGAGAACAGAGAGAGCCTGGTAGAAGGGAGAGGATTTTTTTCCACACATAATTTATTTGGAATGCAAGAAGAACACGAAAATATAGTGTGCCAAGCCATGCTATTTTTAATTTGCTTCAGGAAATAAAAGACGACTTGGAACCCTCAACTAGGAGTCACGCAATACCATGGTCTATCAAAACTTCTTGAAACTTCTAGCATTTTTTGGCCTCCGGTTCTTTTCAACGTACTATGGCTTCTTTATTTCTTTAAAAATCAATCATTTTAAATGCTACAAGTGAATTTAGGCATCACTACATTATAATGTACAGTTTGAAAAATGTATATTCATTTTGAGATATGCTAAAGTTTATAGTATTGTTAAAAGTCTCTCATGCTCACCAAGACTGCATTTATTTAATGAATACAGTAAAAAGTGAAATACTGTGAAATATTATTATAAATTAAAATAACTGTTTTCTATTTCAATAGATCTTCAAATATAATTAATTCCTTTGATAAATCTGAATTTTTAGTAGTCATTACTCTAGTCTTCAGTGCCACAAGACATTGCTGATATGCTGATTTGGTGCTCAAGAAACATTTCTTATTATCAATGTTGAAAACAGTTCTAAATGTTACTTGTTCTTAATAATATTATTCTGGAAACCATTATGCATTTTGCAGGATTCTTTGAAGAATAGAAAGGTTAAAAGCACAACATTTATTTGAAATAGGATTAACATAATACATTTCTGTAAATGCATTAATTAAAAAAAAAAAAAAAAAAAAAAAAAAAAAAAACTGACCCATACTTTTGAACTGCTGTATTTATTTACAGTGTTATAAAATTATTTAGTTATATATACAGTTAGGTCCATATATATTTGGACACTGACATAATTTTCATAATTTTGGCTCTGTATGCCACCAGAATACAATTAAAACTAAACAATCAAGATGAAATTGAAGTGCAGACTTTAAGCTTTAATTCAAGGGGTTGAACGAAAATATAACATAACATGCTAGGAATTACAACCATTTTTATACACAGTCCCCCCCATTTCCAGGGGCTAAAATGTAATTGGACAAATAAATATAATAATAAATAAAATTATTTTTTAATATTTTGTTGAGAATCCTTTGCAGGCGATGACTGCCTTATGTCTGGAACTCATGGACATCACCAAAGATTGGGTTTCCTCTTTTGTGATGCTTTTCCAGGCCTTTGCTGTAGCTGACTTCAGTTGTTGTTTGTTTGTGGGTCTTTCTGCCTTTAGTTTTGTCTTCAGCAGGTGAAATGCATGCTCAATTTGGTTGAAATCAGGAGATTGACTTGGCCATTGCAGAATAATCCACTTTTTTACCTTCAAAAACTCCTGGGTTGCTTCTGCAGTATGTTTTGGGTCATCATTAATTTGTACTATGAAGCGCTGCCCAATCAACTTTGCTGCATTTGGCTGAATGTGGGCAGAGAGTATATCCCTGTACACTTGATTCTTCCAGCTGCTTCTGTCTTCTGTCACGTCATCACTAAACACCAGTAACCCAGTGCCACTGGAAGCCATGCATGCTCATGCCATCACACTGCTCCACCATGTTTCACAGATGATGTTGTGTGCTTTGGATCATGAGCTGTTCCAAGCCTTCTTCAGGTTGATCTTCATTTCAGCCGCCCAAAGAGTGCTTTTCCAGAAGTGGTCTGGCTTTTTTAGATGTTTTTTGGCAAAGTCTAATCTGGCCTTGTTTGCACCTTGTGGTGAACCCTCTGTATTTGCTCTAGTGAAGTCTTCTCTTGATTGTAGACTCTGACAGTGACACATCTACCTCCTGGAGAGTGTTCTTCTCTTGGCTGGATGTTGTGACAGGGTTTTTCTCAAAAAGTTGCCCCGAATTGTACTGAGTTGTACTGAATCAACTGATCTGCAAAGTAGTCTTTCTAATGTTTGCTCATCGATAATAACATATCAAATTTCAGAGCCAACAAGATATTATGAATTGCCTATGTATAAAGCATTTATTCTTTCAGACATTGTGATTTGACCTTGAAGTGGTAATATAAATGTTCAGAGCCTGATGAAGAACTGTTCGGATCAAAATGTACCTTAACAGTTTAGGAGCTTTGTAAATTTTGAGGTTGTTTGTTCCATTTCACAAGGACACTTGGATCCGGCCCTGATGAAAAGTTTCATTACAGTATATGGGGCATCCAGAAGGACACACAATTACAAATATAGAAAATAGGCATTTTAAAAGGTCATGAGAGAGGAAGTACAGAAGTGTTTTTCTTCCTGGATAGAGAATGTAGTTGGGGACAATTTTAATTATTGTGAAGTTTTGGAAAAAGATATATATATATATATATATATATATATATATATATATATATATATATATATATATATATATATATATATAGACAAAATAGTATATATGTATGTATACATTTATTTATCTATTTATTTATTTACAGGACACTGTTTAAATGTATTCTTGCAGAATTTATTAACATGCAAAAAATGCCCTTAAAAACAATTCCAGGCAGTAAATATGGCCTCTTATTTATTTATTTATTTAAGACACACTCCTACTACAGTTACACTTGCAACAGAGAGTGCAATCTCAAGTTTGTTGTCCTCACCACCTGAGTCAGTTGTTTAGTACATTTGTAGCTGTCAATCAAAATAAAACTTGTGCAAGATGTTCAGCCCTGTGAAATTCTAATCGTATCACTAACCCATTAAAAATGCATGATATGATCCTGGGCTTTAGAGTTTTAGAAAGCTGACCCTCTCTGTTATTTTTTTATTTTTTTCACAAATAAATTAAAATATGCTGCCATCAACAGAAATAAGCTTTCCACAGACAGGATTTGCATATACATAAGATATTGGACATTTACACAAACTCACTCTAATTGGATATTTATTATGCTCAGAATACTTTCAACTTTTAAATCAGAACCTCAGTTTGCAATTGAATAAATTGTGCATTGGAAACATCCATAATTCAGAGTCCAAATATGCACAAGATTTGAGACTAGAGATAAATTAGATTTTTTTTTTTTGTCATTTACTTAAATCTTATTTATTTATGTTTATTCATATTAAGACCATAAAAATATAAATAATTATTAAAATATTTATATTAATCTATAAATATAAGTCAATACTTTTTATATAATTTATTATTATTAAACACCTCTTTTATTCTTCTACATGCTAAGCCACACAGCTGTGACGCCTTGGTGCTTGGTGGGCTTTGTGGAAGGGTTTAAGTTTCATTGCAAACTAACGGTTTTGACTCTTGGCACCGAAATGTCTGAACAGTTTAATAAAAGCCCCATTGCAGCAATTACAGGTGTGATCAACAGACTCCCAGGCTCCCTCAATCTCAATCAATGTTGCTGTGCTCTAATTGTTCCAGAGGCTCTTGTAGCAGCAGTTACAGGTGCAAATCTATTGGCTTTGACAGAACACAGCCACAAAAATATCCCCGACCTATCCCTGCAACCCTCAGGCAGGATTCAAGAGCTTTTTTTCTTTTTCTCTCAAAGTCGCGCCTACGGAATAGATCCCGGGTTATTGAACATGGTCAGAGATTTGAGAATTAATAAAACACAGAGAAAAACTTTTGCTTTTCAATTGCATCGTTCCACTGTTTTATAATTCATGAGATGCTATGGAAATGTGCCAGCCTCAGAAAGAGATGGACATGGGGTGGCATCATACTCTGATCCAACTATACATATTTCAGGGATTTGCTGGAAAAATGTGGTTTGAGTTACATATGACAAGTTATCCATCTAAGAGCTTCTTTTTTGTTTTGCTGGCCTTTTTTAATCTACGTTTTAAAGTGCTTATGAAAGTTTTATGTGCTGCCATCTTTCTGTCTTTGAGGAGACTTTGAAGTGTATCCTCTACCTGACTTATATGTATTTTTCATTGTATCCTAAACCCTGACTTTTACAGATGCTTTTCCATTATATCTTCACACTGTTTCCTGCCCTCTGTTGCAGCCATTTATCACACAAAATAAACGTTACTCTGTTTTTCTGACACAGTCAATATATAAAGTATACAGTGAATGAAAACACATATAGAATATACATTTAGACCAAATCAGCATATTAGGATGATTTCTGAACAATCATGACACTGAAGACTGGAGTAATGGCTTCAATTCAGCCAAAATTCAGCCTTGGTGAGCATTAGTGACTACATTCAAAAACAAACCAAAATAAAAATAAAAATCTTACTGTATCCAAATGCAATGCTGCAACTGAAATTAAAAATCTTTCATCTGTTTCTACTGAAAAAACTGCCCTACAATGCGACGTCTTGATACTAATACTCGGTATGGGCGCCAATACAGTGACCATTAATTAAAACCATGCAGTAGATGTGCCTCTGTGCGATGCAATAAAACATGTTTATGGCGTACTGCTGCCTGCCTTCCTTTTCCTCTTTTCAGCACTGTGACAAAGTGCACTTAGCCTAGACAGAGTGTTAATCTTGTGCTCAGACAGCTCAGAGGACTATGATCAGGTAGGGCAAGGCTCTTTAAACTCATTGGGACAACCATAGATCTTTGTCTCACTACCCAGGGCTACTTGGTTGGCTAGAAATTAGCCTAGACTAGACAGGATCAAATGGCCATGACTGGGACTCCTGTTACCTGATCTAAGAGTCTCTCCTGAGGAAACAAACTCTGCTCGCACAATAACGTGTTTCTCAGATGCGTAGGAAGACTGTGAGTAGCGATCATCGTGCCCGTGTGATGTTTTGCTTTGTTGTTCTTGCTTTTATGTCTACAAAATTCATCCTTGTCTTCATCACCTTCACAGCACACAGATTAAGACAAAGTCAACATTCTGAGAGAATCCGGTGGCGAAAGAGCCTTTGAAGCCATTGTTGGCCGAGCGGAGCTGTATTCTGGAATCCCTAGAGGTCACCTTTGAGCAAGTAACCTCCTCAAATCCTATTGGTCCATCTCCAGCTCTTTAGTGCTCCATTTATTTGCATTGCAGTGAGGTACAGGTGCTGCTTTTAGATTACGCAGAGTGTCTGTCGGCGCGGGGAAACGGTGTAATCAGGTTAGGCGAATAAAGAGACGTGGTTCTCCTCTATTCACCGTTACAGCTATTGCAAAGCTTCACTCACACTTTTCCACATGGCCAGGTCAGACGCCATCTTTGGCACAAATAGACTGAAGGTGAACGGCTACCAGCCTCCACACATGCGGCTCAGGTCTGAGAGGCCAGTCTCCCAACGGCTACGCTAATATTTGGCCGGCATTATGGAGCATCTGCCATCATTAATTTAGCAGTGTCCCTCAGTGACCATCAACACTGTGTCTGGATGTGTTATAGTCCTCCAAAAACACAAGCACAATGCCTGTTGGATCATACTTTATTGAAAAATGCCTTAAAAACTGAATTGTGGTTTCAATACAGTGTATACAAGTTTGACTATGCATTTATCAGAAGCTGTTTATTGGAGTCAGGAGGGTTCCGAGCCCCTGAGGGAAAAATAAATAAATAATATATATATATATATATATATATGAGATGGGAGGGAAAAATATATTTCAATGCTTTTGCGGTCACCTGTAAAACTTTTGTATTCTCTCGCAAAAGTATTGCATTTTCCCAAGAAACTGCATTTCTCTGAAAAAAAAAAATGTGTTCTCTCATAAAACATTTGCATTGTCTTGCAGAAGTATTGCATTCACCTGAGAAACGTTTGCAAAACATTTGCGTTAGCTTGTAAAACATTTGTATTCTCTTGCAGACCCTAGTAAAAAGTAATATATTTAAAATACATATTTACTGACATATCACTCAAGACTTACTGATAGAAAAAATATAATTAAACTTTATTTGGAGTAGTAATGCACAATGCACATTTCTTAATATTAAGCCTAAAATGTGTTTTAATGTCACTATTGATGAGGATTTTATGATCTTTGAATAATATCGGTGTCCCTGAAGTATACTTGCAATAGTTCCACTTCAGCACAATCAAATATACTTCAGTATATCTTTAGTTGGACTTCAGCACTACTTCCACACAATTAAAGTGTATTAAGTACAAAATTAGTTGTTCCAGTTTAGCAGACTTTAAGTATGCCAGTTTAGCATACTAAAAGTACAATTGTAGGGTATTTTATTAAGAACATAAATATGTAAATGTATTTGTAGTATACTTAGCATGAAATAAATGTATTTAAAATACATTTTAGCATATTTATTTTTCACTAGGGGAGGTATTGTGATTTCCCAAGAAACATTTCATTCCCTTGCAAAACACTTGCTTTCTCTTGTAGAACCCCCCCCCCCCAAAAAACAGTTCTCCCACAAAAGCATTGCATTCCCTGAGAAAGTTTGCATTTGCTCATGAAAGCACTGAAATAAAATTTTTCATCCCACAATGAAATGAATATATAAATAAAAATGAAACATTTTTCACTCAGAAATCGCTAATAAATTTTACAAATAATTGCAAAGAAATGGCAAGTAACACATTGAATTAAACATGATTTTTTTTTAAAGTAGAAAGACTGAAATAGTATTTTCTTGTAAAACATAAATCAATAATCTTTGTATTATTTATTATTTCCATTGCAAAAGTTTTCCACAAAGTTTCTCAGGGAACACAATTCTTTTGCAACGGAATGTAAAAGCATTGAAACAGATTTTTTCCTCCCATCTTTTTTTTTATATCACCATGTCCCTTCAGGGGCTTTGTAGGAGAGTGACTTTTCATTAAATAACATTTTTCTGCATGCAGAGGTAATCATTCTGAGAAATAAAGGTAGGTTAATTGTTTTATTGTGCAAAAAAGCAGACGACAGGTATGTTTTAACGCTAATGCAATCACATTTAATGAGGTTAAACATTACAAATTCATCAAATTAAGCTGGTCTCCTAGCCCAGCCTGCTGAAAAGTGCCCAAAACCATTCTAAAACCAACTAAAAGACCAGTATAACCGGACTGGGAGACCAACTATAAGAATTGCAAACCACAATAGGCTGGATTAAAATGTTGTTTATTCCTCAGCAGGGATATACTGTACAGCATTAATAGTCCACGCAGACAGCTACTCACTCAGAAATTAATATTCTGTCATCATTGCCTCACCTTCATGCCAAGAACCTCATTTTTTTTTAAGCTCAAACTGCTCTTTTCCATACACTGAAAATGGAGATCAGGGGCTGTTGAGCTTGAAAAAAAGAAGAACTTAAAACCCATCATTCTTCTATATTCAAGTGGAACAGCCTGATATACTGTAAAAAAATGTCACTGTTAAATTACAGTAAACTACTGGCAGCTAGATTCACCAGCATAATACTGTAATTTTACAGTGTACCTACTGTAATCTGCTACAACAGTTTATTACTGTAAAAAATATTACTGTAAATGATATTACAGTACCGTGCCGTAGAAAATATAAGCTTTACAGTATAATACTGTTATTACACTGTTATTTTAGTATTCCAACTGTAATTTCATAAGCTCTTTATTACTGTAAAATGTATTAAAGTACTGTAGAATGTGATCTTAACATTGTACATTTTTAATCATTAGCTTCTAGCGGTGTTACAATCTAAAATTAAATACAACTCAAAATTACTTGAACACAAATTGCTCGGACAAGAGATGGCTTTAAAACAAACATTAGGCTTTTATTAAAGCATTATTAATGACACTGTTTCCACTTCACCAGTGAGACTGGACTGAACAGAACAAAATGATATGACTTCTGGTTGCAGAACATGTGACTTCACCTTACTAAATACTGTCCCACTCAAAGTTCATAAGGTTTTTATAAAACCTTGCCCTGTCTTCTTCGACACCACCACCACTTGGCTGGCCTTTGTTTCCCTCTCGTGGTTCACACCAATGAAGTGCCTAAAATGTAATAATAGAGAAATATGGGATGTTAGGCGTGGCAAGTAAAGATTAATTGGGGTCCTACTTTGTTTGAGAGAAATAAAAAAAGAGAGGGGTGGGGTGGGAGGTAAAAAGAGAGAACGACTATTTCTGAACAAAGCTGGGAAGAGGGGCAAAAAAATCAAACAATATTTACCTTTGAACAAACTCCAATGTCTTTGTAGCTTTCTCTTGGTTTTGTAAGTTGAAGACAGTAGCTGGCTTTCAATACTGATCATCCAACCTCCAATTGTGACTTCATCACCAGCAACTGATGCAGACAACAATAATAGTTAATGTTCAGAAACATTATGAAATATAGGTATCAGCCTACACCCCGTAACAGCAAAATAATCTTACTAGACCAACACAGACAATCTTTAAGGTTCTCTCTGACAGAATAATAAAATGATTATGGTATAATTATAACTGTTAGCATAACTTTAGTGCATTTCAATAAACCGAACAACAAATGGTAAAATAAAGCCCAGTCTATCACATAGATTTTACAAAAAAAATTCAATGGATGATCACATATACCACTAACATTTGAATATATTGCAAAATAACAAAAGTTAAACTCGAACAAGCTTGCTAACGTTAGCTGATTTGTTTACCGTTCACTGGATATGAAAATAAAACAATTGAACTGTTATTGGTAACTTCATTCAATTAAAAGGTATAACAGTGTGTAAATAATATCACAGGCTAAAACTGACTTTGATAAAAATCGCAATTACCTTAGTCGGCGAGTAGAAAAGCAAGCCGGTGAATGCGCCGTCCATTTCGATGCTGGCAGCTCACAAAAATCGTCTTTAATTCTGCTTCTTATTCTTCTTTCTCTCGTTAATAAAATATTGTAGATCAGTAATTTTAAACCTGCATGAGTGCACACCTCTTGAGTGTTGATGGGAGTTGGTGCGTCGTGGGTTTGCTCAGATGAGTTACGAGCGGGCTCAAGCAACAACGTCACACGTCTGACTAGACTAAAAAAAATACTGTATTATACCGTTAAGACTGAACAGTAGCTTGCTGTTAATATTTTATCAACATTTACAGTATTTAACTGTATTTACATAGAACGGTATATTACTGGAGACAATTCCCTGTATTTTTACAGCTATTTTTTACAGTGATGTAATTACTTATTATGAATCTTGCTTGACAGCCATGGTCACCATTCACTTTCATTGTATTCAACAAAGTAGCTTGGACTGCTATAAATAACTCCATTTGAGTTCCACAGAAGAAAGAAGTCATACAGTTTTGAGTAAATTACTTTTCATGCTGTCAACGGCACCAGTCTTTAAAAAACAGGTCTATGTTTATTGTTGTGTAGAAAAACTCATTTGACTAGCCATTATGCAGTTTGTAATATTCTAAAGGCCTTATAATATTCAGACATGTTCTTTGATGACTATATCAGCTGCAAACTCCTTTTTGTCAAAGACAAAAGGCAGAAAGTAAGGAATCAGGCAGTTTGATAGAAATTAAATTAGCTTCAATAAACTACTGCTTGCTTATCTCACTTAGCTTAGCAGCTTATAGGTCTTAGTACTGCATATGATTCCACAAAGATTTCCTCATGTACTTAAAATGACAAATCTTTGTTATCTTCAAGATACCAAGTTAAAGTCTGCCAGTAAAGACTAGGCTAATCCATGTACTAAAGGATTCCTGATGCTCGCTTCTGTGCTAATCCCAGAGATACGAGATGAGGTCTATCCTGAAGTGGTCATTCTATTCCCTGCAAGGAACTAGCCTCTTTTCTATTAGCCACTTTTGAAGGAAAAGAGATCACGGAAGGATCCACAGTAGGTATAACAGAAAATAATGCTTTTGTTATTTAAATTTTAACAGTCCAGTTAAATCAAAATACAATTTCCCTCCAGTAATTGTGCCATTTGTCACAATGGAGATGATCAAACACTCTTTTTGTGGCCAAACAACAACACGGAGGAGACATGATGTTACTAGTTTCCTCCAGAATGTCTGCCCATCAGAATGCCCTTTAAATGGGCACGGCCTGAGGTCTGCCTACAGAGATGACGAAAATCTATAGTGCACTGTTCCTGTGCACCTGAGTCCACCGCTGCAAAGGAGTCTCTTATCTGCAGGGTGAATAGCACAGATGGGCACAGATGTTCTAGGCTTCAGCTGTTCTCTAAAAAGAAAACTCTTAGATTTAAGTGTGTAACGGTCTTTATTTATCAATTGCAGTAGAGTGTCAGCAGGAAATATCACTTTATATTTCCAAACATTCCTTTTGCCATTAATTGTAATAATCCAGTGCGATTTTTGTATGCACAAGGAGTCAACAGCCAGTGCTCCACACAGAGATCTCAGAGAAAAACTGTGACAGAATAAATCCAGAAGAACTGTGGCAACGTCTCCAAGATGCTTCAAGAAACCTACCTACAGTGGTATCTGAAAAATGATGGGCTAGTGAACAAAAAAAGCTGTTTTAAATGCAATGGCGGTCACACTTCAAGTGCTGATTTGATTTATAATTGATAAAAAAAATCTATTTATGACATAATTTTTGAAATCATCCTCACTTGACATATTTTTTACACAAGTGCCGAAAACTTTTCACAGTACTTTGCAGATTGGTTTCTTGAAGCATCTTGGAGACGTTGCCACAGTTCTTCTGGATTTAGTCTGTCTCAGTTCTGATTTCTTCATGTCATTCCAGACAGACTGATGATGATCAGATCTCTGTGTGGAGCACAAAAATCTCACTGGATTATTACAATTAATAGTAAAAGGAATGTTTGGAAATGTAAACTGATATTTCCTACTGACACACTACAGCAAAATATAGAAATAACTGACTTAAAACTTTTTTTGTTTTGGTGAAAATACTAATGGCCGAAGACAGACTTATAAGCACAGTAGTGAATATAAGTGCATAATTTATGTATACAAAGTAGGATTAAGCAGTCAAAAGTAGAGCTGCAATATTGCTCCATGCTGGTTTTATACAAAATCTATAGACTAGAATAGATATGTTTAAAAGTACTTATTTCATATAGTAATTAAAAATAAGGTTGCACTGAAATGAAAAAGAATTGAAAGAAGGTTTTGGTTGCAAGGTTTGTTTGGTTGTTTTACTCACTGACTGAAAAGAGAATGCATTCTTAGTTCTGAACCCAATCAGAGACCCTGTCAATTAAGACTAAACAAGGTATTGATTTTAGCAAAACAAGTCCCAACCTCACAACCTTATCATGGGAATGTTAGCTAAGTTTATACTGTAGTTACACATCTCAAAAATTCCTGTAAATACATCTACAGATTTGCCATTGCTAGAATGTTTGGAGTTCTTCTCCTTTTGATTTATATGTATTTGTTACAGTATATCTATTTTGAGAATTAATTAAAAATTAATTAGTTTTCCAATTATTTAGTTGGCAAGCATGCATTCAGATCTGCCTTCATCCAATCAACAATCTTAGATATAACCAAGACCCTACCCTACATTTTTCTTTTATTTTCCGATAATCTATTTAACTCAGAATTACTTTAAAATACATTTACATTTACGCAATTAGCAGACGCTTTGCATTCAAGTTACAGTTTTACATTTTATCAGCTCTTGTTTTCCCTGGGAATCGAACCCATGATCTTGGCGTTGTGAGCGCCATGCTCTACTATTTGAGCTACAGGAAAGCTTTATAAATAAAGCAGAAAAGATCTGTTGCTAATACTTCTACATTGCAAATACATGAATGTCATTGCATAAGATAACAAAATATCAAGCAAAAGCTGCTTGGCCTTTTCTTCATTTATTATTAATTGTACTTCAAACCAACTGTGAATTCATCACATTCACTTTCTCCAGAAAGTTCCCAAATGCTTTTATCTCGATTTTGAACAATGTATCTTTTGTTTTATTATTTAAAACCTAGAATAGGTTAAAACCTAGTATTCTAGGTTTTAAATATAGGTTTTGATTGATCATGAGATCACGTTGGATATACATTTGAATTATATCTTACAGTAAGTGTCTTAATGCACTGAAAAATTATAACCTAAAATGGTATCTAAATTAACTGGTTTTATATAAGTCAAAAATATTATTTAATATCACTGTTTTTTATGTGTTAAATCAGGTAGAAATATCTCTTTACAGTAACAATTGCGGGTTACCACATTTTACAGTGTAGGGCCACTTCAGAACCCTCCATATCTCTTTAAGAATGAAAATACAATCATTTTAACAAAGTAACAAACCAATGTCACAAGACAACACTTGCTGTAACTACTTGATGAAATCATCATTTATTATTTTGGTCCATGCAGTGCTGCATTTCCACTGAAAATCTTACATTTGTTGATCTTGTAATCCATTTTAAGGAAAGTTTGATTTTCTGATTGCTGTTGCAAATTCTGCTCATTTATAATCAGGTTGCACTTTATGCAGTCTTGTGAAGTCAGCGTTCAAATTATATTTGTTCTTTTTTCTTTTAGTTCTTATTTAACTCTTGTTATTGTCTATTTAATATAATCTAAATTATGTACAGTTTGTTTTTGTAGTCCTTGTTGTGTGCTATCTTATGTAGCACCATAGTCCTAGAGGAACGCTGTTTTGTTTCGCTGTGTGCAGGCTCTATAGAGCTGAAATGACAATAAAGCTTCTCTGATTCTGATCAATATAGTGTTATATCTGGTGTTTTGTCAGGATTTGGACTATGGCATTGTATGTCATCATTTTCCAGCTAAATGAATGCCGTTATATAATATAGCTGTATAATGTTGCAAAATTACTGTCATTATTTGTTAAGTAATATTGGATAATTATAATAAATATAAACAAATTATTGCCATAAAGCATTTGTATTATAAACTATGGCCTGACGTCTATTTTGGCACAGATAATTTTCTAGCCCGCACTTAGGATTCCCAACAGAAGTTCACACTTGCCGCGCTAAAGAAGGAGAGTAGAGCCGTGTACACAGAGACCAGGCGAAGGTCAGCTGGAGGGTACCTGACAATGTCTTTGCCCCAGAGGAGTTTCTGCAGACTGAGATGAGATGGCCCCATCTCTACACTACATGCTACCAAAAATGAGTTGTGGTCCTCTGGGAATAACAGTGGGAGGGAACAGTACCATATTCTTCAGACCAGTTCAGCCAAATCCCTTAAATCTACAAATATATAAACAAAGAAAAAATATGGCTTGGAAAAAACACATGGTCAGAGAAGACTCTATAGGAGAGCGGGCTAGAAATAATAAAAAATGATTAAACAAAGAGGCTTTTCGCCCTTATTTTTTAATGTATTCTGTTTTAATTCAAACTCCTCCACAGTAGAGAAAAGAAAAGAAGAAGTGCAATTACACACCTGGGGAACTCCCAGCCTCCGATCTGTAATCATCAAGACACCCATTAAATGTTGTGTGACACATGAAGAATTTCAATGAGGAAAATCTGCTCTGGAGAAATGCAGATGCTGTATTTCAAGAAATTATACATAGGTGATGTTGTCTGAGAGGTGCGATGCTCCTCCGCTTGTTATCTCAAAAGTAAAAAAAAAAAAACAGATTTTTTTTTCTCACAGGTTTTGTGTTTAATAACTGCAACACAACCAAGAATGATCTTTGGTAATATAATGATAGCATCGAGAACATATACTCAGCTGGATCTTTGCGCATACTACACCCACTCAGCTCTCAGCGGCCACTGTGGGCTCACCGGAGCCGCACGTCAATCCTCTGTCACATTAAACACCACCTTGGTGGGTTCCAGAACAAACTGTGACAGCTGGTGTCTTAATTATCAAAGTCTTTTCTCTCTCCTTCTCTCTTCTGTTCTCGTTCTTTTCAGGTTGTGACATCTCTCTGTGTTTTCTTAGGTGAAGGGGCGCGAGGGACGCACATCTGAGGGGGAGAGTCGAAGGTGAAGAAGGCTTGTGTACACACAGCGGCTTGTTTTGCCTGAGTACCGGAGCTTTGGCTGTGTCCGCTTTCATTTCGAAAAACAATAGGCCCATTCACAATCACCTCCACGGTTTTCTTCCGAAAGCAGCAGACCTCTCGGCCAAGAACGCCGCGGCGGCTTTATTCTATCCTGTTTGCTATAGTGTAGCTATTTCTAGAACTTTTCTAATCATCAAAACACACAAAAGTGCATCCACTCTGGGACTGCTCAGAGTACCAAAGCCAGAGCTCATTAAATGCTGTGTAAGTAAAATGAAGCCGTTGGTTCATATGAGCATCCAAAGATAAAAGTCAAAGGAGATTTTTAGCATTTATTTTATTTATTTATTTTTTTCAATTCTGTTCAGACTTAATTTTCAGACTTAACTTTTGCATTTCAGGGGATAATTCATTTCGACAAGTGTTTTCAACACTCACAGTCCCAAGAGTGCCTCATATTAGGATTACCTTTAATAATAACATTAAAAACATTGTCAGTGGCAAAATAAATAAATAAAAAAATCAAAATGAGGTAAAATAATGAACTTTTAAATGAGTCACAAAAAATGTATTAAAGTTATGTTTATGCAAAATATGCAAACGCTGGCCTCCATGGGACAGATAGGCCTATTTAATATATTTGCCATTAACCAACATCAGATCCACAAATACAGTACAGAATCATTTATTCAGCACATGAGCTAAAATTGGTGAGTCAAAATTAATTGGATGCAATATGTTGAGGTTTTCAGAGTGGTTTTGGTTAATGGTTTGATTTTAGCGAAAGCCTGGATGAGAAGATTCTAAGACGCAGACCACAGTGAACAAAGAGCATGAAAGTAGCAGTGTGGTCACACTTGCAGAATCACATTGAGCTAAATGGTGATGTTGATATCTATATGAACGCAGCTCAGACATTGCTTCAACATGCGGACATGCACAAATAAACAGCTCAAAATAATGGAGCTGCACCGGAATTCAATTTGCAGAATCCAGACTGTGCTGTATGGTGCAACTGGAAGAAAGCGTGCCTGAAATAGTGACAGCAGAGCAGAGGAGGGGACACAGTAAGGGACAAAGCCTTAAAAATAAAAATTAAATATATTGTCACATTTTTTTTAAGCAATATTATTTCTATTTGAGTGTCATACAAGCAAAATAAACCTTGTTTAATTACTGAATGAATCAGGGTTTGAATGAAACGGTTAATTGAGTGATTCAATGATTGATTGAATGATTCTAATTTAGTTTGATTCATTCAGTTTAACATCGATTTCGATGGAGACCGAAACATGTCAGCATCCAAACGTAAGTAAGAATCCATCATGGTGCTCATCGGTAACTCAGGAAAAAGATAGATACAGTAGGTGAAAAACATGTCCGAATTCACAGTATTCACAAAACAGCGAAAAGTACCCAGATTACTTTATTTCCAGTGGGATTCTAGAGTGCACATCCAATGGATACTTTACTATCCCATGAGGCCATGGGAGAGGAGTTGTGAATGGCAGTGAAGCAACGCAACTTATGCTGGTAGGTCACATGACGATGACAACATGTGTGTCTGGATTACATTCATACTACACGTAGAAAGTACCTTTATAGCGGTCACAAAGTAGCCTAATTACTTATTTAAAAATGTAACCAAATAGTTTGAATGAATTATTTACTTAATCATACAGGACCAATACGATTGCTCAGGAATCCAGTTTACTGATTACTGACAGCATTTACACTTCAACTTGATTCCTTCACATCTTTGCAGCCATCCATCTTTCCATTTATCCCTCTAATTTAGCTTAACAGCTCGACCTTTTACCCACTGCTATCTTTTATACTACCCATGAACTTTCTTTTAATACCCTCTCATGCATGGAGTCATATTTCAGCTCTATATTCTGGAGAGTGTTTAATGAATTCCTAATGGCCTTTGATTTACATCATGGACTGCATAGTCTCCCATTCCTTTAATTTATCTTCCGCCACTCTTCTTGGAGAATGCTCATCACACATTCATGGGTCATGGCTGCAGTGCTTGATACTTACCTCCAAAGATGAGTCCTTCACAACACAGCCCTGGGTATGTCCGATCTCCCTGCCCGTGATAAGAGCTCTCAGCCTGGGGTGCACCTGTAGGCCTGTCTGTTAACTGCATCCCTTGCATAAGATTCAGTTTAGGCCATTTGCATGAGATCTAGACATATAAGATCAACCTAGCTTCTGTTTAGGTCCTTTTGTTGAAATCTAGTGTAATCTGCACGCCGGGGAAAACAACTTCAGCTGGGATAAAAGGGCTGATAATTAATTATTCATGTGGTTATAAATGTAGGAGCATGGGCTAATGGCCTATGTGGCATTATATAATAAAATACTATAATTATGTTTTAAGAATATTTTATAGTCCATTATACATGCCAGAAACTGATGATGAATTTCAAAATTATTGCAGCGCATGGAATTCTTTATTTCCGTCTGTCCTGGCTCTATATAATCATTGCGAAAAATGTACTTTACAAAACCGTAATTAGAATATAATTGTTTTTGGGTCTAGATGAGCTCAAGTGAATTAGAATTTGCTGAATCGTACTCAGATTTATTCGTTTTCCTATTTTATAGTCTGCTCTTTTGACACAGCGACTCACAATACGCAGAGAATGTAATCTTGCGTGAAAATGACTATTAAGATTGTGTCAAAACAGTCATTTTTTCAGCCTCGCTTTCAGAAGATTGCGAGTTAATGCATCAGACTCGACAACAGTGAGCGGAGGGAAAAGACAGCGAAATGAACATGAGCTAAAATAGCACCCAGGGGAGACGTTCGTTCTGCCACAGAAAACAGGGTACATTTACAAACCTGGCCGTTTCCAAAGAGAGAGGGAGGGTGAAGAGGAAGCTGCTTGAGATTCTGGAGGAGTCGCCCCTGCCATCACCTCCATCTTTCCGCCGCTCTCCTCCGCCTGGCCAACCTGTGCCTTAAACACAAAGAGCATTATGCATGAGCCCCAGAAGGTCTGTGAACATGCTCCATCCTGCCACCCCTCTGCCCAACCTTCACACAATGTCACAGCCGTCCCTTAAAAAAGATTTGTTACCCACCACCATTCTCATCATAGTGAAGCAAGTTACTGAGTTAACTCAGACTCTCGATTAAACTTTCTTGAAAATAATCGGATTTACTGTATAATTAACAGTATTAGAATGAAACAGTACATACAAATATAAGACATATTTCCATTACATATAAATAAATATATACACAATCAAGTTTTTATATACAGTATAATATATAATGTTATATATATATTTATATATAACTATATAATACTCTGTATTACCGATGCGCATTTAAAAGACCATGATATTACCATTTACCATTTTCAAAAAAGTAGCACATATTCAAAATTGTGTATGTCCCAAAAATACATAATTATATTGCTAGATATAAAAAAAACATGGTCTTACACTATTTTAATGTGTCCTTGGTACAGTGTAATTATATATTCAAGAACTGAGTAGTATAACAAGATGTACTTAGGGGTATAGTTAGGATTTGGGTTTGCTTTAGGATTAGTTGCATGCAGGGGCGGACTGGAACAAAATTTCAGGCCGGGAAATCTCACACTCATCCAGGCCATCCCATACACCCACAACAAATGTTTAAACCGGACAACAATATTTTTTGTATGGCCATCATCATCATTGCATAAAAAAGTTTCAATTCCTCGGCTGGGGCCATGCAAAATAATTAAAGGTTATCTTTTGAACTTCCATTTTCCTTTTTAGTCTCTTCATTTTCCCTGACATCTCTATGTCTCTCATGTGTATGTTTACTTTTTTCACTAATTTTCTTGCACCTGTCACTTTTCCATCAACACATCTCCACCTTGTTGCAAAACAGCCACCTCATTATAATTTGTTTGCACATTTATTTTAGAAAAAAAACAAGTATTACATTATTGGGTTATCTTGTCAAAATTAGCATAATAATAGCTACATCTTGAATATATCTTTATAGAAAAATCTTAAAATTGAATATGTTTTTGTATTATCATGGGTCATGTTTTGTCCAAAGGAAAATTAACCATGGTATTATTAGACCTATGGTAAAAGTAACCATGTTTTTGGTGGATTGATTTCTATTTGTATAACCAGAGTTCTACTACAAATATCATGGTGAAACTATATTGTGTAGCAAAACCATTATTCATTTGTGGTTACCATGGTTTAACTATAGTAACCATGGTTTTGGTTTTACTTTTAGTAAAACCACGGTTAATTTTCCTAAGGGTTGTGTTGTTGTCTGCCATAACTCCTCCTAAACCCGTTATAAAACTATGTGAATATCTGTCTGCTAAATTCCTTCTCTTTAAAATAGTTATTATGTCCTTTTGTTAAGTTTGCAGTAATTGACTGCTACTGCTAACATTTGCTATCTGTTTAATGTTTAAAGATAAACAAAGATAAAACTACAATAGTCTATGTACGGATGTAACTGACCTGCACTTGAAGCCCTGAACAGGACAGTTCCACTCCATTCTAGAGTCTCGCATCCTTTTGGCGGACGCGCGGATGGGCGGAGCGTGCGCGAGGCGAATCCTGTTGCCAGTTAAGACTAATGGATTCATGATATATTAGAGTTTTATTATTGAATGGCGAATTCGGAAATAATCACTTTAGTACATTCGGCAGGCAACAAAAACAACAACAACAACAATATAATAATAATAATAATAATAATAATAATAATAATAATAAAAAAATAAATGTAGGGCAGCAGGCCAAATTGGCTGCCAGGCCAGCGGGAATTCTCCCGGTGCTCCCGATGGCCAGTCCGCCCCTGGTTGCATGTTATTATGCATACTTTACTGTTATTACCACTTTAAGAACATATAATGTGTAACCAGGACACTAAAATAAACCCTGATGTCTAAAAACCAAAAAATTGGTTTGTTAAAATTCTCACAAACATTACAGGCAGCAACGTTTACTTGAAAAAAATTGCTTTTGTTTCTGCTGCTTTCAGTCTATTATCAGGATTTATGGAGAGCAATCATTACAAGATCCACAATTTATTCAATAACTGGCAAGCCTTCACATTTTTTATATATTCAAATATTTAACACTGCCTTCAGAAATTCATCACTTAAAAAGAAATAATCACACATTGGTGTCTAGGCTAAAATATTTAATTTTAAGCTGAAATCAAAAGGAACCAATATATAAAGATTATGTGCTTAATTGCAGAAAAAAGTTGCTTGGTAGTGACGTTCCTTAAAGTTACTCACAGATTTTCAGATGAACACATTGACTTCAAAATGATGGAACCTATCCACTCATCATGTAGCTATGAGAGAGGGACACATGAATATTTCCTGTTCATAGGGGTGTATTTAAAATAAGTCTCTTTTAGTGACATGAAAATGTGGGACACTTTTTTCTTACCTAATGTTTCATGATTTATAAAAAAACAAACAATTTTTTTTAACTTCATAAAGAAAAAAGAAAAAATATATTTTTATATTGTTTTAAAAACAACAATGGAATAAAATGCAAAAATGATTTCAATATAATTTTCATAAGTTGAAATTTAGGGGTTAGGGTTCGGGACAGCCAACTCCCAATTGAAAGTACCCAATAAAAGATGATTTTATATACACTATATATTTGAAGTGGATCAAAACCTTTCATCAAAGTTGTCCTAAAACCTAAATATATATATATATATACTCCAGGTATGGATATGCTACAAAAAAAATAAATAGAGACTTCCCAAACAGCTGGCCCCGTGAGTGCTGCTTTTCTCAAAAACCATTGTGTCACTTTAAATTCAGAGAAGGAGGATCACTTGTGGTGTGTGTTCGAACAAATATTGGTTTTGTGTCAAAAATCCACTTGAAAGTTGGATATGTTAATCTCATTGCTAATAGCCCTCTGAAAGGTTTCTTAATATTCTCTCCTCAGCCCACTACAACAGAGCCTGTCTCCACAAGGTTAATTAGTTGCAGGTCCCCCGAGGGCCCGTAAGTGATGAGAGCTTGAGATAGTGAAAGAGGTTCCTCAGCTCATAGCGACATAACAAGGTTAATGGGTCTCTCATATCTTTCATCCATGCCAACCTGCACTACTGCCCACTTTGTCAGCATGCTGAGCCTGGGTACTCCATGCTATTATAAATAAGCATTAAAAAAAAAAAAATTCCCCCAATGCCACACCAGCCATTAAGCTACTTTGAGAAGTACAATCATAAATAATCATGCTCTTTTTCCTTCATTCTCAAACACTGAAGCAGCAGGTTCTACTCAATAGCGAGAGCCACATCTGTTTTTGGAACAGATGATTTTCTCAATGTTCTTTTCCTCAATGTGCAGTCTGTTCCTCAAGCAGCTGTTCCTCATTTAAGCAAGGTGAATTACATGCTCAGAACTCAAAAGACAGGAAGAACACAGAAAGAAAACAAAACATTATTCATTTGGGTCAATGATGTGATGTTCATTTATATTAATTTATTTAAATATACAAAAAATAAGACAAAACTGCAATCTTGTATAAAATATTTCTGAAATTCATAAAGAAGAAAAAATATCTTTGAAAAAAAATATTGGGTAGTTGGGCCTAATTTATTATTATAATATTATATAAAAGACCATTTAGATAAAAAAACACTTTGTTTTACTGCTTAGTAATATTTGAAAAACTTTTGTTCTCACTCTTACAATGGTTTATGGGTCAAAATGAAAAGGGTTTTTTAAACATCAACACACACAAAGTTTAATACAGCTTTAATTTTTTAATAAATAAAGAATTCTGAGCAAAAAAATAATATTTTGACCAGTCATAAACTGTCATACAGTGTAACAATAGTTCTTATACCAAAAAAAGGGGGGAAAAAGTTAGGCATATTTATAACCAGAATCATTAGATGGCAAAAACAAATTAATTGTAATTTCAAATCTTTACCAATTTTTGCCACTATCCTTTAAACCACTAGGTTTAAAAATCACTATTGTGAATTTAATTTGATGCAGACACCAAAATGGGACGTCTCGCCTTTGACGTCTCATATATACACACACAAACACATGCACACACATTACAATTATAAACAATAATGCTATAAAGTTGATATATTTATATATATATCCTTACACCTGGTAGTAAATCCATCAGGTGATCTGGTCATTTTGGTGACAATTCCTTCATGTACAGCATCTGTGAAGGTCACATGACCTTGTGTCTTCCTGCATGTGGCAATGTTAGATTTGATCTTTCTGTTTTTGATCTCACAATTTGACTGCTTTTATGTATCTTTATTGAGGTTTTCGTCAATCCTTCAAACATTACGGTCAAAGTATTATTTCTCTCTGCTCGAGGAGTACATGGATGATAGTAATTATTCTAATGATAAAGCTAAGAACCTGAGGCATGAGTGGGAGTTTTTAGCCCCTCGTCATGTTTATTATGCATGTATACAGCACAGGGGCCTTGAGTAAACAACATCCCCAGATACTCCTCTTCCTCTTTAAGATTCAAGATCAGTGTTTGAATTAAACCAAAGCTTCTTGGTGCTACAAAAAAATCAAAGATGTTCCTTCACTGTCACATGCTGATGTGCTGCTGCTAAATGGATAGTGAACTATAACAGGTGAGGGTAAGATGGAAAGAGGGATGCTTTGTTGAGGAGAGGAGAAAGGGGCAGAATGTTAAAGTGTGACCTGTCACTTGAAGATAAAGGCAGGTGAGTGTGCAAGGCTTGAGCATGAGTTTCATATTGTTGGATCCCTCATATGCACTTCTAAGCCTTCTTTTGTGCTTGAATGCAGGGGAATGTATCAAGCCAGCAGGTGATTTGCTCTGTAGCAGCTTTGAAGTCTATGATTTGAATATTGTTTCAATGAATGAAATGATTGTGTTTACTGCAGCTACAGAGATGTTGACACCATTCATTTGATTCAAACATCAAGCAATTAAGTTTTGAAAAGTGTGACCATGGCTACATTACTCATCCTTAGAGAAGGAAGTGTAAATATACAAAGCCATTTAATTATTAATCATTACCATTCAAAGGTTTGCGATAAGTAAGGTTTTTTTTTTTGAAAGGAATTATTACTTTTATTCAACAAGGTTGCATTAAATTCATCAAACGTGTCAGTAGAGACATTTATAATGTTACAAAAGATTTCCATTTCAAATAAATGCCATTCACTGAACTTTTTATTCATCAGAGAATCCTAAATTACCATGGTTTTCAAATTTAAAATAATTAGTTTTAATTATGTTTGTGGCTGCACTGTGATCCTTAAATAGAGTCTTTTAATGTCATCTAATGATTCTTGTTCTAAATATGCCTGACAAGCCTAACAAGATTTTTTTATATATATAAACTGTAACACTGAATGCCATTTTAGTGGATATCTTCTGTAAATCACTGTAAAAATGTATGATAGTAATTTTTTTGTTTTTGCTCTGAAAAATAATATTAAACAGGACACATTCTAATGCACATCAAAAAGAAAAAAAAAAACACTTTCGTTGTTTTGATGCTTGAAAACTCCTTTTTGAATTAGACCCATACTTTTAGTTTTTTTTTTTTGTCAAAAGGCTATGCAAGACTAAATGGATACGAGAAATTGGATGTTGAGCAGCACGTCTGAGTCACATCAACAAAAAGCAATATACCCATTCTGCACACTGTGCTTTTGAATTCTCCTGTGGATATGTGTTTAGCAGCTCTGCCATGGTAAAGCTTGAATTTGTTTACATGGATTGGCAGGGCTATAACACGGCTATGCAGCTGGTTGAACCATTGGTGTTGAATATAAATGCACGCTGCTCTTGCATACGTGTACACTGCCATATTAAATCACATCTAGTGGCTGAACATGAGTTTGAAATCAATGCCCTGGTGGCAATGAGAGTGATTTAGCGTCCACTTCTCAAAGATCTGGCACTGGAGATGAATGATGTTGTGACATCGTCAATGCATTCAACATCAGTGGCTCATATTGTTTTTGTCCTCTCGGAATCTCCTGTCACTCAGAGGAGAGGTATGAAAGGACTTTTATCCATGCTTGGAATCTCAAATCAGTGTTGATCGTGTCAACGAAAATACTGATCAAAATGTCTGTTGGCAAGGGCCCCATTTAAACCTGCGTTTTCTGTGATCAGATCATTTGATCAGATTTAAAGTCAGACGTGGAGTGCAATTCCCTTAACATACTCTAAAGCAGCTCAGACTTTTTCAGTTTAGTGAATTGGTGCAAAATTTTAGAGGCATACAATCAGTTTACATCCCACTGACGTTTGGGTTTATGGGTGGATTTGACAGCTTATATTTGTTTCTAAAAATCATTTTTTTTTTTAGAGAAAACAAAAGTTTTTGCAAGCAAATGCAAAGTTTTTATTAGGAAAACCAGACACTTTTGCCAGAGAAAGCAAAAGTTTTGTTAGTGAATGCAAAAGCAATGATTCAATGTGAATGCAAAGCTCTTTATATATATATATATATATATATATATATATATATACAAACCCGATTCCAAAAAAGTTGGGACACTGTACAAATTGTGAATAAAAACAGAATGCAATGATGTGGGAGTATCAAATTTCAATATTTTATTCAGAATACAACATAGATGACATATCGAATGTTTAAACTGAGAAAATGTATCATTTTAAGGGAAAAATAAGTTGATTTTAAATTTCATGGCATCAACACATCTCAAAAAAGTTGGGACAAGGCCATGTTTACCATTGTGTGGCATCCCCTCTTCTTTTTATAACAGTCTGCAAACGTCTGGGGACTGAGGAGACAAGTTGTTCAAGTTTAGGAATAGGAATGTTGTCCCATTCTTGTCTAATACAGGCTTCTAGTTGCTCAACTGTCTTAGGTCTTCTTTGTCGCATCTTCCTCTTTATGATGCGCCAAATGTTTTCTATGGGTGAAAGATCTGGACTGCAGGCTGGCCATTTCAGTACCCGGATCCTTCTTCTACGCAGCCATGATGTTGTAATTGATGCAGTATGTGGTCTGGCATTGTCATGTTGGAAAATGCAAGGTCTTCCCTGAAATAGACGACGTCTGGATGGGAGCATATGTTGTTCTAGAACTTGGATATACCTTTCAGCATTGATGGTGCCTTTCCAGATGTGTAAGCTGCCCATGCCACACGCACTCATGCAACCCCATACCATCAGAGATGCAGGCTTCTGAACTGAGCGCTGATAACAACTTGGGTTGTCCTTGTCCTCTTTAGTCCGGATGACATGGCGTCCCAGTTTTCCAAAAAGAACTTCAAATTTTGATTCGTCTGACCACAGAACAGTTTTCCACTTTGCCACAGTCCATTTTAAATGAGCCTTGGCCCAGAGAAAACCCCTGCGCTTCTGGATCATGTTTAGATATGGCTTCTTTTTTGACCTATAGAGTTTTAGCCGGCAACGGCGAATGGCACGGTGGATTGTGTTCACCGACAATGTTTTCTGGAAGTATTCCTGAGCCCATGTTGTGATTTCCATTACAGTAGCATTCCTGTATGTGATGCAGTGCCGTCTAAGGGCCCGAAAATCACGGGCATTCAGTATGGTTTTCCGGCATTGACCCTTACGCACAGAGATTGTTCCAGATTCTCTGAATCTTTGGATGATATTATGCACTGTAGATGATGATAACTTCAAACTCTTTGCAAGTTTTCTCTGAGAAACTCCTTTCTGATATTGCTCCACTATTTTTCGCCGCAGCATTGGGGGAATTGGTGATCCTCTTCCCATCTTGACTTCTGAGAGACACTGCCACTCTGAGAGGCTCTTTTTATACCCAATCATGTTGCCAATTGACCTAATAAGTTGCAAATTGGTCCTCCAGCTGTTCCTTATATGTACATTTAACTTTTCCGGCCTCTTATTGCTACCTGTCCCAACTTTTTTGGAATGTGTAGCTCTCATAAAATCCAAAATGAGCCAATATTTGGCATGACATTTCAAAATGTCTCACTTTCAACATTTGATATGTTATCTATATTCTATTGTGAATAAAATTTAAGTTTATGAGATTTGTAAATTATTGCATTCCTTTTTTATTCACAATTTGTACAGTGTCCCAACTTTTTTGGAATCGGGTTTGTATATATATATATATATATCAAGCCCTCTTAGGGGCTCTGCAGTTTTCTCATGAGATTGGGCTGCATAAATTATTAATTTCTAAAGCATGATGAATTCACGACACATTCAGTATGCTCATTATTAGATATTTCAGGTGCTCAGATTTTCACACCAAGGAAATGTTAATAAATCTTTTATATGCTTGATACACATTTAAATGAATAAATGTTCACTACATTTTTTAATGTTTGAAATGTTTAAAAAGTTCAAATTATTTTCAAATTAGTCTATCACAGTTTGTCATAATTTTGCCCATTATTTTATATTTGTTACAATTAATATCATATTAATAAAAAATATGTACAATTTAAAAAATCATGGTAACACTTTAGAATAGGAAACACATATTCATTATTAATTAAGAGTTTTCCCTCATTAAACTCCTAATTTGCTGCTTATTAATAGTTAGTAAGGTAGTTATTAAGTTTAGGTAATGGGTTAAGGCAGGGATACTCAAATCAGGCTTGCAAGATCCACTTTCCTGCAGAGTTTAGCTCTAACCCTAATCAAACACACCTGAGCATGCTAATCAATGTCTTCAGGATCTTTAGAAAATCACAGGTAGGTGAGTCAGGGTTGGAGCTAAACTCTGCAGGAAAGTGGATCTTGCGAGCCAGATTTGAGGGTCACTGGGTTAAGGGATCTAGAACATGGTCATACAGAATAAGGCATTAATATGTGCCTATAAATACTAATAAACAGCCAATATACTAGTAATATGCATGCTAATAAGAAATTACACTGTAAAAAATAAGTGTAATTTTAACTGTAAAATATTGTAAAAACGCTACTGAAAAAAACTGTTAATAGGTTAACAGTATGTTCCCGTACTATATACAGGGAAAAACTGTAAAAGATCTAACCACACATGCTGTTAATTGTACAGTTTTTATTAGTAAAAAATAACAAATCGATGTATAATTTACAGTCAAAAACTGTAAACTGATATTCCCAGAATTCCCTGCGTGACACTTCACATTTGAAAGTATTTTGTTTAAATAATCATGTTTTGTAATAGTTTTTGTTATCAGTTATGTACATTTGGGCTTTATGTTACATCTTCTGTTGTTTAATGAAAGTTTATTGCATTATTTAAGTATCATGTGTGTTATCATGATGGTGATTAGTGTTGGCATGAATGGCACCTTCTATATATTAGTATATACTTCTGCTTGTGGCGAAGCTACTTGTGATGAGCTTTGATTCTTCATGTGGCTTTCTCTTTTACCACCTGCATTATTATGGTGGTTGTCAGTATGTTAAAGGTACAAAACAGATTTTAATAGCAGTGTGTGTTGTTGAATTTACTGGTTTACATTCAAATTTCCTTGTTTGTAAATTACAGTTTTATACTGTAAATTTTACAGTTTTGTTCTGTAAATGTGTTTACAGTTTTCCTGTATTTTTTACTAAATTATTCTGGCAACCACAGCTGCCAAAATTATTTAGTAAAAACTACAGCATTTTTTTTTTACAGTGTAGTTAATAGTGAGAATTGGGCCTTAAAATAATGTGTTACCAAATAATATTAATAATAATATTAACTGAATTATATCATACTACCTCATATTATAAATTATATTATATTACTAAAATTAATTTGTGATAGAATATTGAACAAATTTAAAGGACATCTCTCTTTCTCTCTCTAAAAACATGAAAATTATCAATAAGAGTGGTTTGATTTTTCCCTCAGATGACGGGTTTATGCTTTCTACAACTAGGACTGAGCTGTCGACTCAGCAGTTACATGCACTCATTCAGTTCTTTGGATCATACTCTGTTTTCACTGGTAAAAAAACAAGACTTTCCTACGTCCATCTAAAGCCACACAAACTGGTGATGAAATTGAATGTGAACTCAAGGCCATTTGCAGATTATAACTACATTTTATGTACTAGCAGTACCTCAGAAATATTCACAGCCCTCAGTGCTCAGTGTGGTAATACTCTAAAAGAAAAATCGCCATGGCATTAAAAGGTACCACATCCCGCGCACAGATGGAGTGTGCCACTGCTTCCCATTCCTTTTAGTGGGAGACGTACTGCCAGCATAGTAAAATGAAATGGCCTTATTTGCATTGAGCTGGAGGAGAATAGCTTTTAAAGTGGGTTAGGGTGAAGGGGAGCAGAAAAGACTTCAGAACCCGTTTGAGGAAGAAAAAGAGAGAGACGGAGAGAGGTAAGAGGCTTAGCGTGCTTCAGGGCTTCGGTGTTTGGAGAACCAGACTGTGAAATAAAGGGAAATTAGGTGTCCCTCGCTCTTTCCCTCTTTCGCTAATGAGGCCAATAGATCCTAGCTGTCCTAGAGTCACACTGATGTCCAATGAGGGGGCCAGATGTTTTCGCTTTCACAGTGCGGATCCATAAAGCTACCTGCGTGCAGGGGTTAAACACATTGATAATACAGAGAGGCAGCACTGAGATCTAAAGCTCACGCAGGAAAGCTTCACGGCCTCCAACTGGGCTGCTTGTATAAGAAAGGATGGAATGGGCCCCACCGTCCTCAGGCAGGCATTGGCTTTGGATATCTGACGCTCTTAGGTCCAGCCGAGGAGGAACTGAGAAGAAATGAAAGCAGAATCTACTACTTATGAATGAATTCACAAGCTCTTGCACCCTGCTCATAGCATTGAAAGCAAAGGAGGTGTTATCACTGCAGTGCAACATCTGGGGTTTACACATCTCGAGGGAAGTTGGGCATGAAACACATTCTCTACAGAAAGAAAGAAGCTGGAAGATTCTTGGATGGCTTTTGAAACATGAAAAAGACTGGGGAAATATTTGAAACAGGAACTGTGGTGCAATACCGCAGTCTAACAACGGCACGGGATCGGGAACGATAGCCTGAAACAATAAATGGCATTCATGAGGTCCGACCGCTGTATTGGAAAAGTTTGCAGTCGAAACACTTTCCAATTTAAATACAAAATGCTTCTGTGGAAAATGTGACCGCAGCATAAATGTTTGAATAAGCGCCGCATATCAATGTGGTATGAGAAGCAAAAAGCTTTGTTCGGTGGGCTGAGGAGAATCCTCGTCCTTTATTAAACATCTAAGTTCAGGTCAGCTTCATTACCATAATACAGAGCTCTTATACCATGAAACAAACATCCTCCCTCAAAAAGACAGCTTGGTCGACAGATTGGGAATATTGTGCATAGTGTGCAAGTTTTGTTTGTGTACGACGGCTGGATTTAAAAAAGGTGAGAGGTAAAGAATACACCACACAATGAAAATATGGATTTCTTCCATTAAAAAGTAGCTGGAAAGAATAGGCCACCACAAAAAAAATAAAAAAATCCAGGTAATTTGTGATATAAATCAACCCAAGCTCATTGTAAAAACTTGCCTTTCCCTGAATCTTTGAGAAAATACAAAAACATACCCACTTATACATATAATCCCTGCATTTTCCAGCTGAAACACCAACAACTTTCATACCTTTTCACAAAAATGATGCTAAAAATATAGGCATATTCTTGCATGGTTTTCTTGCTCAATTCCATTTTGTGATGCTAAAACTGTTTTAACATTTATAAACTAATACATTTTGATTTATGCATCACATAACCAGCTGCATATGTACTGCTTTTTCTGGTGTAGTAAACTTGAAACACTCGAGTATAAGTCTAGTAAAACACAAGTGAAAAAAAAGGTCAAAAACTTGTACAAGTGAGCTAAAATCTCACATTTCTTTATCTCATGCTAACGCTTATCGGTTATGTTTAGGATAAGGTTTAGTGTAGGTGGTATGTTATTTTTAAATGCGATACAGAATTCACCTTTTTGCAGCATTCACCGGACATTTAACTGCCATGATATTTACAACAACCAGTGTAATAAAACACTGCAAGATTCACGTTAATCTGTTTAGGATAAAACTTAAGATAAAAACACTCATTTAGCATCATTCAGTGGAAATTTTAAAAGTGTCGCGAAACGTGCAAGAAGCAACCTAATGTGTTTGCATAAATGTCGCCGCAGGCACGTTTTTCCAATAAGGTTGGGTTGAAATAAATATATAACAGAATAAAAAAGGCAATAGTGGCTCTTGTGCCATTGCAAAATGTCAATATGTGCTGATCTGCATGTTTTGGTTTGAATGTATTGAAGGGGCAGAAGCTTGTTTATGTGACCGTATTGTGAAAAAAAATGAGGGAAGGAGAGAGACGCTCGCATGTTCTCCAGGAGTGGTTCATCATCCCCTCTGAATGGGTTTCTGCTGACACACATCAGTTTGAAGCAAATGTTTCTCTGTCATAATCACAGCTTTTTATGATCATTTTGCCCTTCCTGCCCTTTCACAATGTCAGAGAGTAATGAGTGCTTTTAGAGAGTTGAGAAAAGATAGATAGGTTCTGTGTATGTGTGAGAGAGAATCAAACCTCCTCCCTTTGATCAACGCTAAAGAAACACGCCACCAAGTTTGGGAACCTGATATGCAGCCGATCTAACCCATCAAACATCATGGCATCCACAAAATGATCCTGCTTTTGTGTTGATCTTCTTTATCTGCTGTATTGTTTGAAAGATCATTTGATTAGTGCTGACATGAAAAAAACATTCAGAATTAAACAGCATGTAAATAACCTAAACACACAAAAAGACAAGACTGAATAGTATTCAAAGGTACTCAAGATTACATAAATAAAAAGCAAATATATCTAGATTTTATCTTTATGTTTATAATAAATTAATTTAAAAAAAAAAAAACCCGAAAGAGCACACTTTTGGCAATAATATACCAAGCAAAACAGATTTGTATTTTTTTTTAAATACAATTTATTATATTAAGAAAACGTTCCCTTATTCAACAGCTATTCAAATTTTCATCCATAACAATAATGCAAATTATTGTAGACTTGCAATTTGCAAATTGTTGACTTTTGGCAATAACAGAAAATAAAAAGTATTTTTGCGATAATTAGCAAACCCAAAAATTATGCCAAACTAGGATAAACAGAAAAATATTATTTTATTAATTTTAGCATTAATGACCGATTTTTATAGGCTGCCCTTTTATGGGAGGGGATGTATTTTACTATTATAATACATTTTATTATATTAGGGCATACAATTCAACAGTTATTTAAATATACTTCCATAACAATATTATGTAAATTATAATATTTATGTAATTATCTACATTTAGGCTATGTAATTATCTTCACTTTATATATGTATATATAAGAATGTAAATGTATACAATAATACTTTAAGAATACGTTCATACAGCCTATAGTATGTACCACATTCATATAGATTTGTATACAACCCGATATTTGTGTGCAAATGAACTTTTGTCCTACCGGCTAGGGAGGTAAATGAGATAATGTTGCAGTGTAAACAGTCCAATCCTGTTCTTTGGTTCACGCACAGGTTTCTGAAGACCTGTAACTCAACACTGCAAAAGTCAGCCAACGCTCACTATCCTCACACACGTGTCCTCGCTACAGGACTTACTTCCGGTTCAACATGGCGGCATCCATGGCATGTCAGGCGGCTGTGAGAGGACTCCGAGCAGCGAGCACTAAACAACTGCTTGTGAGCCGAAACCAGGTAACAGATCGCAGATCTGTATGTTTATCCTCCAGTGCGTGTTGTGACATGCAGAAGAACGTAGCATTGCGTGATGCAGCTGCTGTCTGTATGTTTACAGCGCCTGATAATGATGATTTATTCTGCACATTATGAATACATGTACAAATAATCATTTAAGCTGGCGTTGCTTGTTCATTTAATCAGCGATTTGAACATATGCTTTAATAGAATGACACATAGACGGTCTCTGTGCTGCTTTGCATAATTATTAATTTACTGTTCAAACTGTATACAAGGTGTTTGATAACTGCATATAAGTATGTTCATAAAACACATTGCATGATCTGCAAAGGCGGTCTGATGATCAGCAATTAATTTAAACAGAGGTTCTATTCAAAAGTGTCTGTTCTAGTTCTAAAGATTATAATTTCGTTCTAGATATTCTATTCCTAAATACCTTTTTTTTCTAAATTTTCTAGTCTGAAAATGTTGTTCTAAAGATTCTAACCAAGAAGTTGAGTCTCATAAGATAATAATAGTTTAAACATTAGCTTGTGTGTTCTGCTATACGTGTTTCCCGGAATAATGATTCCTAAACGTGATACTTTTTAATAATGTTTGAGTGTTTTGAGGGCTTTTTGCTCTTTTTTCATAAGCCTAGAAATGATCGTTTCACCATCAGGTTTGTCCTCTATTCATTCAGTCAGTGAGCAATAGGCCAGAATCACGTCCATCTATATCAGCCTTTGACCCGTCAGTGATGAAACTTTTTCTGCTGAGCTTGCCAATAGCAATTTTCTGTCAGTCTACAGCAAAGGTTTAAAGGTCATTTTTTTTATATTTATCTTAGGTATACGTAGATTTCCCTGCTGTCATAAATTGTGTATTTTCTGCAATATACGTATTTTTGGCCAATTGTCTTGTGTTCCTCTTTTGGTCTTTTAACATGAAGAAATGTTTAATGTTTCCTTATTTTGGGTGTCATTTGACGTGCGTACTGAAAGATTCTTGTGCACATATAAACCGTAAACCAGGACAACAGGACAAAGTAGATCAACAGTGCGGTTTCAATGGAAATTCAGACTTATGGAAAGTCAGAGGCTATATTTTGACATTAAAGAACAAAACTCGGAGGAAAAGTTTCAAGTAGGTCATTGAATAGATCTGTGCTGTGCCTTCCATTCTGTTTTAATCCTGACTGATATCCCTAAATAGTTCAGTGGCTGTTGGCACGTAAAACAAATGTGTTGGTTGTCAGAGGACAGAGGCTTGCCGTCTTTATAGGAACAGTTCACCCAAAAATGAAATTTGCTGAAAACTTACCAACCCTCAGTCCAAAGAGATAGTTCACTCAAAAATGATTTAAAAAAAAAAAATGTCCTCAGTCCATCCAAGATGTAGATGAGTTTGTTTTCCATCAAAGACATTTTGAAAGCATCACATCTGGATGTTGTGATGTTTTTATAAGCTTTTTAAAATCTCATTCTGACGGCACCCATTCACTGCAGAGGATCTGTTGGTGAGCAAGTGATGTAATGCTAAATTTCTACACATGTTCTTTGATAAATAAACAAACTCATTTACAGCTTGGACGGATTGAGGGTGCGTTCTTAGCAAATTTTCATTTTTGGGTGAACTTTCTTTAAGAATGGATGTTTTTGTCTTAAAACTACATTGGAATCAGTGGAATAAGGCATGCAAAAATATTTTTTACCTCTAAAGAGCTGTTTTATAGGGCCCTTGAAATGATTTAGTTTATCTGAACCTAAATTATCAGGTGTGTTGTAATGCGTTCATACTAAAATATCATCTGATAATAACAGCAGCCATAATTTAATAGCAAAATTCTGTTTGCACATTATTGGCTTCACAATAAGCCCCTTTGAACACCACATATGTCGTGTCTGCTTCCTTCAGACATCAATATCGTCTTAAAACAATTTTATTCTGAAATTGCTTCACACAAAAGGCACGGCATCTCATAAATCTTTACACCAGTTTGTACACAGAACAAGGACTTTAAACGTTGGACTTCTGCCTAAGCATCTTTCCAGTGACTTTAGTACGCACAGACTGATCTGATTTTGTTTCAAAATCATATAGAGAGGTTCTATGCTGGAAAATGACATTGGATCAACAATTTAGTGTATAAGGCATCACTTCATTACTCTGTGCAGTCCACTCTGCTGCAATAAGATGTGGTTTAGTAGTGCATGCAGAGTGCTTAGCAAGCATATATTTTCATTTCTGTCGTATAATGAGATGCAACCCGCTGCAACAGGGCACAAGCCTCATCCATCTGAGAGAGGTCCTGCTCTAATGAGAAAGTACATAGTGCCAAGTGCAGTTATATTATTTTTAATGAAATGACTTATTTAAGTCTTGTTTGGTATCAGAGAGAGGTGACGTTTTTATGGTAATAGACTTTAATGCATAGGTTTATATCAGCTATTTGTAAAGATAAGGACCTACAGATTGTGTATGAGGGTCAGTGTTAAATTTTAAAAGCACTAATATCAACATTTAATACAGACACTAATAAGATGCAGATTAGAGCAGCTTTTTCCATTTTTCTCTTAGTTTGGACTTCACATGTTTGGATCAAATCCATGTTTCACCATCTCCTTAGGAGTCTGGCTGTCAGCCAGTTCCTGACAACGATCAATGAGCTGTTTTTATTAATCAGTGACTGCATACTTTGTCGTTTGCACTAGTGCTGGGTAAAAATATCCATTTTCTGATTAATCGTGATCTTCGCTTTAACGATCACAAAATTGATTGCTGAAATCCCAGGATCTATCTTTTACTCTATGCCAGTGTTAACGCTTTTCAGTGTCAGCAAATATACAGTACAGTTTGCAATCAGAATTGCATGTTATTAGGAAAAAAAATGAATGTGTGCACTGCTGCAAAATAATTACAAGAAAATATGTCTCTTTTGAGGTTTCCTCACAGACGGCACACAATAACAAACAGCATAACTATACACTAGGTCATGAACACTAATTCATGACTCTCACACACACAGCTCAACCAGTCTGATACAAAAACAAATTACTCTTTTGGGATGGTCCTTTTAACAAATTGTTCAAAAATACTTACAAACTGAGAAGATACTTTGAATGAGTCTGTTAAATCCTTTACTTACTTAATGAACTCAATGAATCTGTCAAGGGTAAGACCCATTTAAAGCTTTTTTGTACTCTTTCACTGAAGTGTTTTTAATAACCTAACACAAAGTATTAGTGTTTACTTACTAAAGAACTGGCCCAAAAGAGTATTTCATTTTTCAATCAGACTGGTTTAGCTGTGTGCTTTATTCAATAGAAAGAACCAGTTAATAAGAGTCGTTTGTTCATGAATCTAATTACAGTACTAGATTATATGGTAATATTATACTGTATAGTATTAATAAATAATAATCAAATAATACTTTTATACAATACAATTGGGACATTCCGTGTCAACTCAACCAGAGGTCCCCGGCTCGAATTTTTGATTTTGCTAATATTTTGTTGTTGTTGAAAGAAATACCTAAATGAAGAATAAAGCCAAAAATATCAAATGTCATCAATGTATATTTACTGAGTAATCCACTGTTTTGTAGAGGGTGGTCAAAATGACAATTTTCACCTGAGATTCAGTGCCAAAGTTTGCATGCTGTCTGGAATTAAACCATTTAGGGCCTTAAAAATGAAGATTCCAAAAGAATGTTTAATAGAAACCAGAATCTAAAATCATAATAAGATAACTGTAATATTTCTTGAGTTGCAGGCACGCAAACTTTAGAAAAATAATATTTATGGCACTCAAAAAGGTATTTCCTATGCAATTGATAGAGGAAAATAATATACATTTCTAGTTTCAACATTATTTGTTCTTTAGACATTCCTCTTTAAAAGAAAATAAGTATAATCCGTATGCAAAATGACCCACATTTGGTTTTTTACCACTGAAAATGTGTACAATTTAACAATTCACTACTGGAGCCATACTGAAATTGCAATATCTCTGGAACTGAACCATATAGGGCCTTACAAATGAAGTCGCCAAAAGGAAAGTTTGTTAAGACTCAACATCTAAAACGGCATTAAGATATCTTTAATACCTCCTGAGTTACAGCCATGCAATCTTTGGAGAAAAAAAACTTAAAGTGCCTTTTCCCCATTTTTGAACGGTCACCATTGTCACATAATGCGACAAAGATTGCTAAAGTCAACTGATTTTACTAACAGATTTACCAATCTCTGTGAAAAAAATAACATAATGATGCTGTCATCTTTCTGAAGTCATTTTTACCCCCCTGTAATTTGGCTCTGAATCTCAGGTGAAAATTGTAATTTTGACCCCCCTCTACAAAATAGTGGATTACTCCGCAAATATACAGGTGCATCTCAATAAATTAGAACGTCGTGGAAAAGTTAATTTATTTCAGTAATTCAACTCAAATTGTGAAAATCGTGTATTAAATCAATTCAATGCACACAGACTGAAGTAGTTTAAGTCTTTGGTTCTTTTAATTGTGATGATTTATCTCAACAAATTAGAATACTTCATAAGACCAATAAAAAAAAATAATTTTTAGTGAATTGTTGGCCTTCTGGAAAGTATGTTAATTTACTGTATATGTACTCAATACTTGATAGGGGCTCCTTTTGCTTTAATTACTGCCTCAATTCGGCGTGGCATGGAGGTGATCAGTTTGTGGCACTGCTGAGGTGGTATGGAAGCCCAGGTTTCTAAGACAGTGGCCTTCAGCTCATCTGCATTTTTTGGTCTCTTGTTTCTCATTTTCCTCTTGACAATAGGTCTGGTGAGTTTGCTGGCCAGTCAAGCACACCAACACCATGGTCATTTAACCAACTTTTGGTGCTTTTGGCAGTGTGGGCAGGTGCCAAATCCCGCTGGAAAAAGAAATCAGCATCTTTAAAAAGCTGGTCAGCAGAAGGAAGCATGAAGTGCTCCAAAATTTCTTGGTAAATGGGTGCAGTGACGTTGGTTTTCAAAAAACACAATGGACCAACACCAGCAGATGACATTGCACCCCAAATCATCAAAGACTGTGGAAACTTAACACTGGACTTCATGCAACTTGGGCTATGAGCTTCTCCACCCTTCCTTCAGACTCTAGAACCTTGGTTTCCAAATGAAATACAAAACTTGCTCTCATCTGAAAAGAGGACTTTGGACCACTGGGCAACAGTCCAGTTCTTCTTCTCCTTAGCCCAGGTAAGACGCCTCTGACGATGTCTGTGGTTCAGGAGTGGCTTAACAAGAGGAATACGACAACTGTAGCCAAATTCCTTGACACATCTGTGTGTGGTGGCTCTTGATGCCTTGACCCCAGCCTCAGTCCATTCCTTGTGAAGTTCACCCACATTCTTGAATCGATTTTGCTTGACAATCCTCATAAGGCTGTGGTTCTCTCGGTTGGTTGTGCATCTTTTTCTTCCACACTTTTTCCTTCCACTCAACTTTCTGTTAACATGCTTGGATACAGCACTCTGTGAACAGCCAGCTTCTTTGGCAATGAATGTTTGTGGCTTACCCTCCTTGTGAAGGGTGTCAGTGATTGTCTTCTGGACAACTGTCAGATCAGCAGTCTTCCCCATGATTGTGTAGCCTAGTGAACCAAACTGAGAGACCATTTTGAAGGCTCAGGAAACCTTTGCATGTGTTTTGAGTTGATTAGCTGATTGGCATGCCACCATATTCTAATTTGTTGAGATAGTGAATTGGTGGGTTTTTGTTAAATGTGAGCCTAAATCATCACAATTAAAAGAACCAAAGACTTAAACTACTTCAGTCTGTGTGCATTGAATTTATTTAATACATGAGTTTCACAATTTGAGTTAAATTACTGAAATAAATGAACTTTTCCACGACATTCTAATTTATTGAGATGCACCTGTACATTGATGACATTTAATATTTTGGCCTTCATAACTATACACATTTATATTTCTTCAGAAAAAATATTGACATAATCAAAATAAGTTTTTGAAATTTGGTTGATTTGACACGGAATGACCCAATTACTTTTATATACTTTTCATTGGTTATCAAAGTAGACATGAAATATACCCAAATTATTCAGAATTTGGTCAACTAGTCAATCAGATTGAATTGGGAAATATGTATCAATACTCATTCATGAATACAATATTCATAATGCACAAAACTGCACACTCAAGCCCCCCCCCCCCCCCCCCAACTGAGTGCCTGAGGTTTTACAGAATCTGTTATTTTGGACTTTTACCACTGAGATAAGAGGCAGTGATTGGCCAGCTGCCAGTCTGCTTTAGTGGAGCTCAGGAGCCGTGTCTAGCAGGTATGTATCACGGCAATTCACTCCCATCTTTTATGACAGCTCAAAAATTTAGAGATGGCTTGTCAATGACAATGCCCAAAAAAAGAGAGATGGATTTTAGACAGGCGATGGCCGATAACGCCAACGCCGCCTCAGAAATTCCTGTCTGGACCTAGAGATAATCCCAG